>LR738710.1:814709188-814765993 GCA_902687465.1 Secale cereale
GGGGGGGGGGGGGGCGCCGCCAGGGCGCCTGGAGCCCTGGTGCCCCCCCGGCTGTACTTCGGGCGCAAGGAAGTTTCCAGAACGCTGATTTTTTTATATAATTTTTCTGGATTTTTCCTGGCAGTTCTCGTAACGTGAAAACCTGAAATACAAAAACAGCCGAAAACAGAAACTGGCACCGGGGTGCACTGGATTAGTAGGTTAGTCCAAATATGATCAAAAGTGTATGGAAGTGTATGAATATCATAGCAGTATCACCCAAAAGGGCATGGAGCAAGCAAAAATTATAGATACGTTTTGGACGTATCAAGAGGGGTCCTATATATAGGCGAGCCGAGAGGGGGGATTGGGGCTCCGCCGGCGACACCTGGATGCTACGCCCGACGACGAACGACGTCAGTGAGAGGGGGAGAAGGCGACAGGGTTCACACGGGGGCTGTGGATGGACGGAGACGAGCACATGATCACTGAGATGGCGAAGAGCGCAGTGCGCACCGCACTGCTGCCTTGGCCGGACCGCGCCCGTGCTCGCTGCGGCGAGCTCCGGCGTCGGCGAGTGCCAGGAGGGCTGTAGAAGTCGAGACGAAGATGGTGGCTCGGTTTGGCAAGCTCCGGCAGGCGTGGAAGCGAGCACGCGCGAAACAGAGCGCTCGGCGGCACCCAGAGCGCGTCGACTAGCAGCCTGGCATGGTGCACACGAATGGTCACCGCGTGAACTCTGCCCACTAGCCGACTTGGGGCCAAGGAGCATGTCTGGCATGTTGTTCGTGGTAGATTTGAGTGTTACCCTGGTTTAGTCTGGATCCAGATGTAGTAGAAAGAATTTCACACGGCTGGTAAGTTTCTGGACGGAAACTTTGAGAGTTTACTGAGGTAAAATGGCTGTTAGTTGGAGGCTGTGCTTCGGAGGCTAACCCTAAGTTACTAAGGTAAAGGTGCACAAGGAGTTTCAGATGCAATGGAGCAAGTAAAATGGTAGTTGCTGTAGAAACTACCATTTCTGTCCAGAATAGAAAAGAATTATTGTAGCAAAAATATTCCAAAAAGTGTAGCAATATTTTTGCTCAGGAAGGTGTCCTAGGGTCCAAAGAATATTTGTGAATTTCCTCAGATTTTTGTGGGCAAGAAAAATTGGGGTTGCTTTGGAGCACGATGAGCTTAACTAGGGTTTTGGAGGAAAAAATGAATATTTTTCAATAAAGAAAATATTCCAATAATTATTTTAGGGTGAACCAGAGGGAAAAGATGATTTGATACGGATATGAGGCACTTGGGTGGAAGCCAAGGGTACCCAAGTATTTAAGCCAATATGAAAAGATTCAAAAAATCCCAAGGTTCAAATTAAATTCCAAATGAAACTCAGGCAAATAAAAGAGGGCAAAAAGCAGGTTGTCACAAACCTCCCGCACTTAGAATGAATCTCGTCCTCGAGATTCAGTTGCTTGGGAAAACCATTCTGGATAATGTGTCCTTAGGTATTCTTCCCGTTCCTAGGTTGATTCTGACTCGGTGTGATGCTCCCACTGGACCTTATAAAACTTCCTTACTTTACTGCGAGTGACCCTTTCCATCTGATCCAAAATTTTGAACAGTCTCTCTTCATACGTTAACTCCTTTGTCAACTCTATGTCGGTCATGGCAGTCCTTTTCTCAGGCGGCGATATGCACCGCCTTAATTGTGAGACATGAAACACGTTGTGCACATTGGACAATTCCGGGGGTAATTCTAACTGATAAGCAATAGTGCCCACTCGAGAAATAACTGGAAAGGGGCCAATAAATCTTGGTGCCAACTTTCCGCGAGTCTGGAATCTCTTGACTCCTTTCATATGAGTGACTCGGAGGTATACGTGTTCTCCGGGCTCAAAACTGATCTGTCGGTCTTTTGCGTCGTAATAACTCTTCTGTCGAGATTTGGCCAATTGCAATCTATCTCTGATCTCCTTAACTTGTTTCTCAGCTTCCATCATGAGGTCTGTCCCGAAGATACGGCTATCTCCAGTCTGAGACCAATTTAACGGGGTGCGGCACTTACAGCCATACAAAGCTTCGTATGGTGACATCTTTAGACTGGTTTGGAAACTGTTGTTGTAAGAGAACTCGACATAAGGCAGACAATCCTCCCATTTAGATCCTTGGGCCAAGACGCAGGCTCACAGCATATCTTCAAGTATTTGGTTCACCCGCTCTGTCTGTCCATCAGTCTGAGGATGATAAGCGGTACTGTATTTCAGCGCTGTCCCCAGGGCTTGATGGAGACGTGACCAAAAGGCGGAGGTAAAGAGTGAACCTCGGTCGGAAGTGATGGTTCTAGGTACTCCATGCAGACTGACTATTCTGGACACATACAGCTGTGCAAGTTGATCTACTCGATATGTGGTCTTGACCAGGATAAAGTGAGCTACCTTGGTTAGGGTGTCCACTATGACCCATATTGCATCATTGCCTCGCTGAGTCTTGGGTAGTCCAGTGATGAAATCCATGCAGACGTCATCCCATTTCCATTGTGAAACTGGCATCGGTTGAAGAAGTCCGTCTGGCTTCTGATGTTCTGCCTTCACCTTGTTGCATATGTCGCAAAAAGCCACAAAATAGGCAACCTCTTTCTTCATTCCATCCCACCAGCATATTTAACGAAGGTCTTCATACATTTTTGTACCTCTAGGGTGAAGAGAGTATGATGATTCGTATGCTTCTAACAAGATTTTCTGTTTCAAGTCCGACTGATTGGGTACACAAATCCTTCCACGGAATCGGAGAGTCCCAACGTGATCCTTTGAGAAATCCGAGGTACGTCCTGCCACCATATTCTTGGTATGCCTTTGCAGGACATGGTCGTCTGGCTGGGCCTTGCGGATTTCTTCTTCAAGTGTGGGGGTAACTTCCAAAATATTAGTGAGACCAGCCTCAACTATGTTCTGGTTGAGTTGAGCAATCTCCTCTTGAAGTTTAGGGGGCAAGGATTTTAATATGACATTTAGGCTGACCGGCTTTCGACTAAGTGCGTCAGCCACCACGTTGGCTTTACCCGGGTGGTAATTGATTCCAAGGTCATAATCCTTAACCAGCTCAAGCCACATTCACCGACGGAGATTTAAATCTGGTTGAGTAAATATATACTTGAGACTTTTGTGGTCAATAAAATTTGGCACCTCTTCCCGATGAGGTAATGCCTCCATATTTTGAGAGCATGAACCATCGCGGCCAATTCCAGATCATGAGTAGGGTAATTTCCCTCGTGCGGTCGCTGCTGTCGTGATGCATATGCTACTACCTTGTTGTCTTGCATAAGTACGCAACCAAGTCCTTGTCGGGATGCGTCACAGTATACATCAAAACTGCGGTATATGTCTGAAAGAGTTAATACAGGTGCGGTCGTCAGCTGTATTTTTAGCTCACTGAAACTTTTCTCACAGTCTTTAGTCCATTCAAACTTCTTGTCCTTTTTGAGCAGCTCTGTCATGGGTTTAGCAATCTTGGAGAACCCTTCAATGAAACGACGGTAATATCCGGCCAGTCCAAGGAAACTCCGGATCTGTGATACCGTTGTTGGTGGCAACCAATTGAGCACATCTTTTACCTTGCTTGGGGTCTACGGCTATACCCTCGGCGGATAGCACATGTCCAAGAAATCCAACTTGTTTGAGCCAAAAGTCACACTTACTGAATTTGGCGTAAAGCTGATGGTAGCGGAGTCGTTGTAACACTGCTCGGAGGTGTTCTTTGTGCTCCCCTTCACTTTTGAGTATATAAGTATGTCATCGATAAAGACTACCACGAACTTATCGAGGAAGTCCATGAATACTTTGTTCATCATGTGCATGAAGAATGTAGGGGCATTGGTGAGACCAAAGGACATAACTGTATATTCATAAAGACCGTATCGAGTGGTGAATGCGGTCTTAGGAATATCTTCCTTTTTAATTTTGAGCTAATGGTATCCTGTCTGTAAATCAATCTTGGAGAATACCTTGGCCCCACTGAGCTGATCAAACAAGTCATCAATTCTTGGCAGCGGATATTTATTTTTGATGGTGACATCATTCAGCCGACGGTAGTCCACACACATGCGGAGGCTGCCATCCTTCTTGCTTACGAAGAGAGCAGGTGATCCCCATGGTGAGGAGCTGGGATGGATGTATCCTTTCTGGAGCATTTCATCGAGCTGCTTCTTTAATTCCACTAATTCTGATGAGGGAATCCGGTAATATTTCTTGTATAACGGTGCGGTTACGGGTACAAGATCTATTGCAAACTCAAGCTCTTGATCTGGCGGCATGCCTGGCAGTTCTTCTGGAAATACATCAGGAAATTCACTGCCCACGGGAATTAATTCCAATTCAGCCACAACGGTGAATATCATTCCCTTCTTGGGTATGCTTCTGCGAGAGTAGAATTTTGTAGTCTGCCCCTTCTGACTGGTCAGAGTGACTTCTCAGGTTGCACAATTTGTGCATACTTGCTATTGGGTCAACCAATTCATGCCCAAAATAACGTCCAACTGTACCGACTCGATGAGTATCAAGGAAGTTGGAAAGCTTATTCTGTTGATATTGATTTCCAAATCACGGCAGACCAGGTTACTCTTGATTAAGGATCCCGGGGTGTGTACCAACATATTTTTGCCCAAAAGCGAACAGGAAAATTTGTTTGGGGCAACAAAACTCCAAGAAATAAAAGAGTGGGAAGCCCCCGAGTCAAATAAAATTATTGCAGGTATGCTATTAATAGAAAACATACCAATGACTACTTCGGGGTTTTCTTGGGCTTCATCCGCGGAGAGGTGATGGACGTGCCCAGCGATGTTTTGCTGATTCGGATATGACCCCATAAAGTTGACTTGTGGCCTGAATAAGGCGTTCGCCTTGCTGTTCTTGGGTCACTGTCTGGCATAATGTCCGTTTTTCCCACAACTGAAACAAGAATTGTTGCACTGACGCTCCTCGTGTACGGGGTTGGTCACGACATTCTTGACTTGATTAGTGGTCTTGTTAACATTCTGTTGCCAATTGGGCTTGTATTCTACCCGAGTCTGCTGCCAGGTTCGAGCCTTCTGCAGTGGTTGCCCTTCCTTCCTTGGTTCAAACTTGCGCTTATGCTCATTGTTAGCAGGCCTGTTGTCCAGCACGAGCTTGTGTTCTCTTTCCGCAATGAAATCTTTGTTCACTAAAGTTTGAAAGTCTGGAAAATCGAGCATGCTGAGGGTGCACCGGAGTTGCGAGTTTAATCCTCCAAGAAATCGGTCAATCTTTCTTTCTTCAGTGGCCATGTCATAAAGGGAGTAACATGCCAGATGGTTGAATTTCTGCAAATATTCACCCACAGACAGGTTTCCTTGGGTGAGTGCAAGAAATTCACGCTGCTTGGTCTTCATAATTCCAGTAGGGATATGACATTTTCGGAACTGGTCCTTGAATTTTGACCAGGTGAGTTCTTCATCAGCAGGCCACATGGCTTTTGCATTTTCCCACCATATGGCAGCAACGCCTTCAAGATAGTGAGTTGCATATGGAACTTTGTCCTCTTCTGCAGTACAGGCAATCTCAAGCTTCCTTTCAATGGTCCGCAACCAATCGTCGGCATCCAAAGGGTCAACAACCTGACTGAAACTGGGAGGCTGAGTTGTCTGAAAATCTGATAGCTTGGAGTGATGACCGTTCTGATTTCCATTCTGACAAACCATAGCTTGAACACTTTTCAATATCTCAAGCGGATCATTGCTTCTCCTTTCCTCAAACATACGCAGAATTTGCTCGGTGGTAGGCGGATTTGGTGGTGGAGGCGGTGGTATGTACGGCTCGGGAGAGTGTCATGCCTGTCGGGCGGAGCGACGAACAGGAACATCCTCGTGAGCGCTGCTACTGTTGCCTCCCCGCGTCATCCTATTATGGATTTTTCCCAAGACAACGCAACCGAGATGAGAAACATTCAAAAGGAATATTGGGGAAAAGCCAGCAACAAATCCCGAGAGAAAACAAAATTATGAAGAAAAGACAGCGAATAGAAGAAATACAGTTCCAACATAATTATACATGGACTCATATATAAAAAGTAATTAACATGCCCGGTTCTAGCACACTCATACATGAAACGAAACATCATGACTCATACAGCTACATCCATACATCATCCCGACAACTGCGAATACTCTGGAGCTCTACTGCTTGGCGGGTGCTGCGGGGTCCTCTCCTGAAGCGGACTCGGATCCTGAACTAACGAGGTTAACTAAAACCTCTGGATTAAAGGTAACACGACGACGCTGCCTCGGAGGCTCTCCTTCCGGGTCAGGAGTAGGGTGGATCATATGAGCTACAGGAGTAGTGAGAAGCGAAACCCACTCAGCAGGAGCACTGAGAGGATTTATGGCCGAGGCGCCCGAGCTACTCGGAGGAGTAACTGGTGAAATAGGGGAACTAGAACTGGCGGGGACGTAAGGGGTAAATCCCATGGATGCGGGAATAGTGACAGACCTAGTAGTGGCTAATGCAATACGAGTGTTAGTCAACTCGCGAGCCAGCTCGTGGATCAGGAGATAGCTAGCAGTAATATAACGGGAAAGGTGGCTAGCAACTCTGTCAGACTCCGGATCAATATCAGGGAAATGAACACGACCATTGTCGTGCAGAGAAGGATAGTATTGGAAACCTGGGTGGTTCTGCATGCGGACCTCGCTGTGACGGAGTTCAACAAGGATTTCGAATGCAGCAAATTGGACGGCCTGCGAAGCGGTAGAAGCGTAACCGCTTCGAGAGGTGTGAGTGTAAGAGCTGGAGTCAGAACTGACGCGCAGATTCACCACTGCCTGATACTCATATATTGAGCCTGCTAGACGCTCCCGGTACACACGATAAACTGGGTCGTCTCCGAGTGGGTACAGCCGACACCACACATTACGAAGGAGGTGCGGTGACGTGTATGGCATCAGCTGCAACTGGCACGGATACGGCACTGGAGCCATCTACACTCACAACCATCATTAGGTCAGCATAAAAAGAAGGTAGGTATATGCAAAGCAACAACCAGCTACATAGACTACCGGCACTCAACTTAAACGCATACCTAGCGTTTAGTTAACACGTCTTAGTCTAACGTGTCCTACAGTCAGCGCGGCTCTGATACCAAGCGTTGTGGCACCCCCGCTCAGAGCGACCGGTTTACCCTGCATTGCCAGCCCAGAGACCTTGTCTTCTGGCAACACACAACATCTTGGTACAGAAAACAACCGCTTTACTGATACTAGCGGATCAAAGTTTTACATTACAACAGGTAGCGAGGCCAAGCGACACACACGGTGCGGCTGGACAATATGTACATTATTTAGTGAACATAAAAGGCCTCGGTCATAACAACTACGCGGCAGCGTAACAACTTTGTAGCGGAATTCCATAGCATAGGGACACCGATGTGGACACGATCTAGACTCGGACGACACTCCTTTCCAGTGAAACTTTCCTGAAATCTGGCATGACACGCCAGGTCAGTACATTGAATGTACTTGCAAGCTTACAGCAAACAAAATCATAATGACAAACAATATCATGATAATTATTCAATTATTAAAATGCAACAACATACGTGAGTATGAATATAACCAACATGCTGTGCTCATGCCTTTGTGAATCCAGTCCCTCGGACTGACTTACCAACGGTGATCATTCGTGATACACCAACTTGTTCATCTCAACATAACAAATCTCGTGATCTTTCGGGCGATCACAACCCTGACCACACTTGGTCTCAATCATCCGATAGCTCTTCCACAATCTTTAACAATGCAAAGTTCATAACTTAGTGAGCAAAATTTTATTAAATGTTGACCCATGGTGTGACTTACTTTCGAGCGTGTCCGTGACCTTGGACTCGACTATCGATAGATTAATTACACTCTGCAAAGGTAGTGCACTGTACCCACACCACGGAACCCATGGCCTCGCTTTCCCATTCGGGTGGACCAACGGCGTTCCGACGAAACTCTTCCATTGCCATGACACTCTCCCGGCCACTCCGACTCATTTCCCATCAGAATAGTCCTGGGTGGCCCCATGCCTACAAAAGGCACAACGACCACCGCCGTGTCCAAACATAAACTGACCCAAACGGGGACTCGGTACCATAAACTCAACAACGGGCATCCAAAGTTATGTCTGCTTATCGGGCCAGGGTACCGCACGCCCATAATCTTCCCTACTTGGAGGTACCGACCAGAGGCATGACAACAGACCGAATAAAGACCTTCCCATAAAGGCAAATGTGGTGTCGGGGAAACTGATCGCCCACGAACACCTATGGGACCGGAGCCCCTTTTCGGTACGGCAAGGGAGCGGAGGGAGCACAAAGAGCAGATCGAGGTGCGCACGCGAGCAGTTTACCCAGGTTCGGGCCGCACGGATGCGTAAAACCCTACTCCTGCCTTGGTTGTGTTAAGTTCTTTGCTCGGGAGCTTGAAGATCTACAGTACTAGCTATGCCGAGCGTGGGAGTGATCAAGTTTTCGGAGCCGAACCCCCTCTCCGTTGTGCATGGGCCTCCTTTTATAGCTCAAAGGGGTCACCGACAGGTGTCAACGTAGATGAGGGTAAAAGTGTAAAATTGGTGGTAGTTGTAACAGTGCATGTACAGTGTATGCACAGTGCTTCGTACCTAACCCAGACGGTGAGGGACAAGGGCATTGAATGCCCGTCGCCGTCACCCCAAAAGCATCCTCTCGGGCGTCTCCGTTCGCCACGATGGTGGCCTTGTCATCGTGGCTTGCCACCGTGTACCCCAGGCTGCACAGCCATCTGCCACGTGCCCCTGGAAGGGCCCCAGGGCGACGCGTGGGCAGATGAGCTGGAGCGCAGGCACACAGTGCAAGCTTGCCCCGGCAAGCACCTTGCCGGGATCGCTACCTTGCCGGGCCCGGAAGCTTGTCGCTCTCCGGGTCCGGCCGGGGCGCGTGATGCGCCGCGATATGTCTTCTGAGGCGCTGTTCTTTGGCCTTCCTGGCAAGCTCCTCTTGCCAGGGTCTTGTGCTGAAGTGATAACTTTGAGCCTGGTGTGGCCTTCCCGGCAAGCTCCTCTTGCCGGGGTCTTGTTTCTTCTCTTGAATACTTTGTTCTTGGATGGCTTCAAGGGATCCAGAGTGGGCCTTGGCGGGCGCGTGGTGAGCCAGACCACGGGACGCTGCTACTGCCCGTGCACAAGTCGGGATACTAAGGTACCCCTACTTTAGTACACCGACAGGAGCCCCCGGGCCTGGGCCACACACGGTGCCGAGCGCTGTTGGGCCAGGCCCAAAACAGTGCACGGGCACACGCGGCCCACGGCGTGCCGTTTCCCACTCCGCATCCGCCGCATCTCTCCCTAACGGCACGCGTCGATTGCGGTGTTGTGGGAGAGATCGTGGCCTTGTTTCTTTAATGGGAAAATGCGGAACGTTCCCCACTTCTCCCTTAAAAGTAGAGGAAGCAGGGGCAGTTTCCCCCCCATTGCTTCATTGCGTCTTCAATCTCCAGAAACCCCCACCACTCCCCGCCTCCCCAAAGGTCGACAGAGAGCCGAGCTCCACCTTTCTTCCGCCGCCACCTGCCTCCCCGGCGCCGCCGACCCCTCTTGCCATCCCCGCCATGGCCCCGAAGAGCAGCAAGACGAAGAGCGAGAAGTCCGACAAGGCGGCGAAGCTGGCAGCAATGCGGAAGAGGATGGTGGTCTTTCCGCCGAGGCTCGGCGCGAGGGAGCTGCGGGACAAGTATTACTTGTTCTGGGCAAGGGAGACGAAGGCTCACCCGCGCACCAGGGTCCTCCCCGCCGATGCCATCGACATGTACCCGGGAGGTTACTACTACTTCGCTCTGTTCTTCCACTGCGGTCTTTGTCCTCCGTACTCTGAGTTTTTCTGCGATGTGATGAACACATACGGATTCCACCTCCTCGATTTCACCCCGAATGCTGTCCTTACTATGGCCGTTTTCGCACATCTGTGCGAAAACTTTGTCGGGGTCCACCCCAACGTAGCTCTCTTCCGCCACTTCTTCACACCTAGAGTAGAGTCTGGATCCCCACTCTCTGGTGGCATCTCCTGGATCTTTAGGCTCAACAAGAAAGAGGCGTACTTGATTGGAGAGCTCCGCGGCAAGTGGGAAGAGTGGAGGGCTGATTGGTGCTGGGTTATGGAAGATGAACCTCAGCAATTCACCTCGCCGCGCCGGACTGCAATAGTGCGCGACAAGGATTGGAGTGACTTGGCACCGGAGGATGAGAAGCTGAAGATTGCCCGCCAAAGATGTCGGGGAAACTGATCGCCCACGAACACCTATGGGACCGGAGCCCCTTTTCGGTACGACAAGGGAGCGGAGGGAGCACAAAGAGCAGATCAAGGTACGCACGCGAGCAGTTTACCCAGGTTCGGGCCGCACGGATGCGTAAAACCCTACTCCTGCCTTGGTTGTGTTAAGTTCTTTGCTCGGGAGCTTGAAGATCTACAGTACTAGCTACGCCGAGCGTGGGAGTGATCAAGTTTTCGGAGCCGAACCCCCTCTACGTTGTGCATGGGCCTCCTTTTATAGCTCAAAGGGGTCACCGACAGGTGTCAACGTAGATGAGGGTAAAAGTGTAAAATTGGTGGTAGTTGTAACAGTGCATGTACAGTGTATGCACAGTGCTTTGTACCTAACCCAGACGGTGGGGGACAAGGGCATTGAATGCCCGTCGCCGTCACCCCAAAAGCATCCTCTCGGGCGTCTCCGTTCGCCACAATGGTGGCCTTGTCATCGTGGCTTGCCACCGTGTACCCCAGGCTGCACAGCCATCTGCCACGTGCCCCTGGAAGGGCCCCAGGGCGACGCGTGGGCAGATGAGCTGGAGCGCAGGCACACAGTGCAAGCTTGCCCCGGCAAGCACCTTGCCGGGATCGCTACCTTACCGGGCCCGGAAGCTTGTCGCTCTCCGGGTCCGGCCGGGGCGCGTGATGCGCCGTGATATGTCTTCTGAGGCGCTGTTCTTTGGCCTTCCTGGCAAGCTCCTCTTGCCAGGGTCTTGTGCTGAAGTGATAACTTTGAGCCTGGTGTGGCCTTCCCGGCAAGCTCCTCTTGCCGGGGTCTTGTTTCTTCTCTTGAATACTTTGTTCTTGGATGGCTTCAAGGGATCCAGAGTGGGCCTTGGCGGGCGCGTGGTGAGCCAGACCACGGGACGCTGCTACTGCCTGTGCACAAGTCGGGATACTAGGGTACCCCTACTTTAGTACACCGACATGTGGTTGCACTAGGCAAAACTCGATTCAGTGGCACCATGACCCGGTCAACACATTATTCAAGTTGAGTTATTAGCAGGTTCAACTTAAAATAAATACCGGTGTCATAAAATGCCATGCAAATGCAACATACCAATATGCATTAACGTAAAGAACTGGATCAGCTCTATCATAATAAGTGTAAGCATCACAACTTCTGATATTTATCTGGTTAGGCTTTAATTTCAATTAAAATCAGAATATATTCTAGCAATTTTTTTACCATATTTCTTGTGCAAGAAAATAACTTCACATAACTATTTATATTCATACCCATATTGGTTCTTCATGACCCAAACTTTCTTCTAGTTACATTAACAACTTAAATCAACTTCCAACTTTCTGTAAACTAAATATAACAACTAAATACAACAACCAACATAATAAAATTAACAAAAATAATTCATGTGCACGGATTAAATCATTTATTCAAGTTGGAAAATCACAAATATTTAAATGGCACCATGAAAATGTTGCTGTGGCTTGCCTTAGTGCAAACGAGGTTCACAAGCCTCCTGGTGATCCTCAAGACAAGTTTCACCTTCTGAAAAGATTTAATGGTACAAAAAGAAAATATCAATAACCATTCAAAATTCACCAGAAAATCTACACAGCAAAGAAAAGTCTCATCTTTGGTGTGCCGCAAGATTTCTTTAGAAAGAACACAATGCAAAAAGAATCAATTCATTTGGACTTATGGTTAAAAATTATTGCAGTTTGAAGTGTTCTGGAATATATATAAATTCGAAATTTAAATAAATAGACTGGAAAGGGGGTGACGTCGAAGGTGTAAAAACCCAGGGCGCCACCACTCGTACCGCTTCGCGCGAGTACATAGAGGCTGACTAGCGGGCACCGCTAGTCAGGTGAGGGGGAGAGGAAGAGAGGAACAGAGGCGGCCGTGGCCTCGCCGGAGCGCACGCTGGCGACGCGAGCTTCTTGGCCAAGATGAGAGGGATAGATCGATAGAGGGGGTCGATGCACACCTGCCCATACCCGTAGCATAGCTAGGGGTGGTCGGACGAGGTCGGAAATGGCCTCGCAGGCGGAGGCAGAACGGGGTGGTCGCCGGAGTTGAGGACGACAGCGAGCAACGGCGATTCCAGAGGCTCCAACTAGGTGGAATAGCACCACCAGACAGTGGCGGATGCTCTGGAAGAGTTGCCCTGGCATGTCTGGCATGTTGTTCGTGGTAGATTTGAGTGTTACCCTGGGTTAGTTTGGATCCAGATGCTATAGAAAGAATTTCACACGGCTGGTAAGTTTCTGGACAGAAACTTTGAGAGTTTACTGAGGTAAAATGGCTCGGAGTTGGAGGCTGTGCTTTGGAGGCTAGCCCTAAGTTACTAAGGTAAAGGTGCACAAGGAGTTTCAGATGCAATGGAGCAAGTAAAATGGTATTTGCTGTAGAAACTACCATTTCTGTCCAGAATAGAAAAGAATTTTTGTAGCAAAAATATTCCAAAAAGTGGTGCAATATTTTTGCTCAGGAAGGTGTCCTAGGGTCCAAAGAACATTTGTGAATTTCCTCAGATTTTTGTGGGCAAGAAAAATTGGGGTTGCTTTGGAGCACAATGAGCTTAACTAGGGTTTGGAGGGAAAAATGAATATTTTTCAATAAAGAAAAATATTCCAATAATTCTTTTAGGGTGAACCAGAGGGAAAAGATGATTTGAGATGGATATGAGGCACTTGGGTGAAAGCCAAGGGTACCCAAGTGTTTAAGTCCATATGAAAAGATTCGAAAAATCCCAAGGTTCAAATTAAATTCCAAATGAAACTCAGGCAAATAAAAGAGGGCAAAAATCAGGCTGTCACAACAAGCAAGAAACTATGATTGCAATCTGGATATTGCGAATATAAGAGGAAAGCTTTATTGACCAAGGTGGGGTTCTGTGACGTCTTTGTGTGGTCGTTGAACACAAACAAAGTACGCGAAGTTGCAGCTATGGCGAACTTTAATCTAAACAAAACCCCTAAAGTCTAAACAACGCCCTAAGGGCTGTATATATGGAGAGAGAGAGGGAATTTCATGTCCCCTTGGAGAAGGGGTCCGAAACCAACCCTAACTCTGTTTTCCCCACACATACGGACTCTAAAAACAACATATACTCAAGTATTTCGAAGTTACATGGGCCTGGCCCAATAATAAGCTGACGTAGCACCCATAGTAGCCTCTGGACGAAATTTATGAAGTGGCATCTTGTATATTTCGTCCAAGGCTTCACGCACTCATTATGGTGGCTTCAAAGTCCTGAAATCATCACTTGTAACTCTGCTTGTTCCCCTTGCGCATGCCATCATCTCCATGCTTGATCTTGCTCCAATGTTCATCCTTCTTGTCCAAGCTAGGCCCTTCATTTGTAAGCAAGACAAATGTATCCAATTTAGGCAACATCATATTCTCATGAACATTAGAATCATTACCAAGAAACGAAAGTACCTGGTAATTTAATTGGCGTGTGCGAGCTCTAGTAATTGGCCATGTATATGTATCAGTTGGGGCTATGGGTGTAACCTTGTTAGTGATGTCCTCATCAGGCAGGCCTCGGGCCGCCGTCCCCGAGCTCGAGCTCACCGGCGATCCCTGCGGTTCACCCCACCGCTCCAGCCAATCCCAGGCATGGGACACTCTTCCAAAGCCCCCGCCATGCTCCAGTGGTACCGTCCGACCCGGTTGGAGCCAGTAGTGCTGCCTCTTGTCGTCGTCATCCCCAACTCCGGCGACTTCTGCTCTCTGCCGCCACTTGAGAGGCTTGTTCCGACACTGTATGACCACCCCTAGCTAATCTACGGGTATGGGCAGGTGCACCTCGGTTTTCTCTCTCGATCTATCCCTCTAGATCCATCCAAGATGCCCTCCTCGCCGGCGTGTGCTCCGACGGAGCCCGCCATGCTCTGTTTCCTTCTCCCCCCTCGCACCTGACCAGCGGGGCCCGCTGTCAGCCACTCTGGCCGTGCCCGAAGCAGTACGAGTGGTGGCACCCCGCGGGTTTACGTCTTCGACGTCACCCCAGTTCTGTTTTTATTTAAATCCAATTCAAATTTATCCAGAGAACTTCAAACAACTACAACTTTTTAACCATAAGTCCAAATGAATTGATACTTTTTGCATTGTGTTATTAGTGAAAATATCTATCAGCTCGCCAAAAATGAGATTTTTCTCTGCCGTCTAGATTTTCTGGTGATTTTCAGAGTGTTTCTTGATATTTTCTTTGTATGTTTTTAATTGTTTTCAGAAGTTGAAACTTGTCTTGAGGATCACCAGAAGGAGTGTGAACCTCATATGCACTAAGGCAAGCCACAACAACATTTTCATGTTGCCATTGCAATATTTGTGATTTTTCAACTTGAATAAATGCTTTAGTTCATGCATTGAAATCACTTAAATAACTATATTTTCTGTTCGATGCTTGTTTAGCTTGGTATGGTTAGTATACAGTAGTTTGAAGCTAACTAGGTTAGTTTAAGTCAGTAGAAGTAATGCTTGGTGGTGAAGTAACAAAATAACTATGAAAAAAATTTAGTTTGGTAAATATTTCCTTAAATGAGAAAATGATTTATATTAAGTTACTAGCATGGTGAAGCTTGCTAAATAAAAATTGACCAGAGAAATGTTATGAGTTGTTGATATGTTTGGTTAGTACTTGATGAAGTTGATCCAGTTATTTTCAATGATAAGTGATGCATGTTATATGATTGCATTTTCATGGCATATCATGACACTGGTTATTTTCATTTTAAGTTGAACGTGATAATAACTCAACTCGAACATACCGTTGATCGGGTCATGGTGCCACTGAATCAAGTTTTTCCCAGTGCAACCACATTTGCCTTTATGGGAAGGCCCTTATTCGGTCCGTTGTCATGCCTCTGGTCGGTGCCTCCAACGAGGGAAGGTTATGGGCTTGCGTTACCCTGGCCCAGTAAGCAGACATAACCTTGTGTGCCCGTTGTTGTTATGGTACCTTGTCCCCATTTGGGACCGTTTATGTTTTTGCCACAACGGTGGCCGTTGGTGTCTTTGGTAGACACGGGGCCACCCAGGACTCAGCCCAGTGGGGAGTGAGTCGGAGTGGCCGGGAGAGTGTCATGGCAATGGAGGGGTTTCATCGGAATGTCGTTGGTCCACTCGAATGGGAGTATGAGGCCATGGATTCCGTAGTGTGGGTACAGTGTGCTACCTCTGCAGAATGTATTTAATCTATCGATAGCCAAGCCCACGATTATAGACACAACTCGAAATTAGGTCACACCATGGGTCAACGTTTAAATAATCTTGCACACTAAAGCTAATAACTGTGCACTGTTTGAAAGAGGATGGTTGAGAAACCATTTTGATGATAGAGACCAATGTGTTGGTCAGTTTGTAATCCGAGAAAGATCACCGTTTGGTTACGTGGTAACCCGTTTAAATACCAAGATGTTGGTTCATGTGTGATCGAAGAAAGATCACCGTTTGGTTACGAGGTAACCCGTCTGGTAAGCAAGTCCGAGGGACTTGAGGCACGAGATTTTATTCACTGCATCCCTAGTATGATCTTGCATTGATGATAATTTGCTTAATATCATGATATTGTTTGTCATTATGCTTATGCTTATTGTGACTTGTGAGCTTGCAAGTACATACAATGTACTGACCTGGCGTGTCATGCCAGATTTCAGGAAATTCTTGTTGGAATGGAGTGCTGTCCGAGTCTAGATCGTGTCCACATTGGTGTCCCTGTGCTATGGAGTCCCGCTTCATCGTCGTTCTATTGCCGCATAGTTGTCGTGATCGAGGACCCATTTATGTTCACTAAATAATGTACATATTGTTCAGCCGCACCGTGTGTGCCGCTTGGCCTCACAAATTGTTGTAATATGAACCATGTTCCGCTAGCTTGAATAAAGCGGTTGTATTCTATACCAAGATGTTGTGTGTTGCCAGAAGACATGGTCTCTAGGCTGGCAATGCAAAGTAAACCTGTTGCTCTGAGCCGGGGTGCCACAATGCTTGGTATCAGAGCCGCGATGACTGTAGGACACGCTAGACTAACACGTGTTAACTGGATGCTAGTTAGACTTAAAAGTTGAGTGCCGGTAGTGTTTATAGTTGATTGTTGCATTGCATGCACTCCTTTTATTTTTATTCTAACCTACTAATGGATGCGAGTGTAGATGGCTCCGGTGCCGTATCTGTGCCAGTTGCAGCTGATGCCGTACACGTCGCCGCATCTCCTTCATAAAGTGTGGCGTCGGCTGTACCCTCTCGGTGATGACCCAGTCTATCGTGTGTACTGGGAGCGTCTAGCAGGCTCAATATATGAGTATCACGTAGTGGTTACTCTGTGCACCAGTTCATCTTCCAGCACTTACATTCGTACCTCCAGGAGCGGTTTTGCTTCTACTGCTTCTCATGCTATCCAATTTGCTGCATTTGAGGTCCTCGTCGAGTTGTGCTATAACGAGGTCCGGATGCAGAACCACCCAGGTTTCCACTACTATCCCTCCTTGCACGACAATGGTCGTGTTCGTTTTCCTATCATTGATCCGGAGTCTGATAGTACTGCTAGCCACCTTTCTCGCTACATCACTGCTAGCTACCTTCTGATTCATGAGCTGGCTCGAGAGTTGAATCATGCTCGCACTGCTTTATCCGCCACTAGAGCATTCTCTACTCCCTCGTCTATGGGATTTACCCCTTATATTCCACCCGGTTCTAGCTCGCCTATTTCATCGGTTACTCCTCCGAGTAGCTCAGGCACCTCGACCGTGACTCCTCTCAGTGCTCCTGCTGAGTGGGTTTCCCTTCTCGCTACCCCGTAGCCCCAATGCTCCAGCCTCATCCTGCACCTGCTCCGGAGGGAGAGCCCCCAAGGCAGCGTCGTCATGTTACATTTAACCCAGAGGTCTCGGTTAACGTCGTCAGTTCAAGATCCGAGTCTGCTTCAAGGGAGGACCCCGCAGCACCAGCAGAGCATTAGATCGTTCGAGTATCCACAGTTGTTATGTTGATGTACGGATGTAGTCGTACGAGTCATGATGTTCTGTTCCATGTATGCGAGTAGCCAAACTTACCATGTCATTTATCTTTCATGTATGAGTCTATGTATAATTATGTTGGAACCCTTTCTTTTCGCCGTGTTTTCTTCGATATTCCGTTTTCTCTCGGGTTTTGTTGCTGGCTTTTCCCCATTATTTTTGGATGTTGCTCATCTCGGATGTGTTGTCTTGGGAAAACCAAATAATAGGATGACGCGGGGAGGCAACAGTAGTGTCGCTTGTGAGGATGTCCCTGTTGGCCGCTCCGCACGATAGGCAGGGCACTCTCCCGAGTCGTACGTTCCACCACTGCCTCCACCGCCAAATCCACCCTCCACGGAGCAAATTTTACGCATGTTTGAGGAAAGAAGGAATAATGATCTACTCGAAATATTAAGGAGTGTGCAAGCTATGGTTGGGCAGAATGGAAATCAGAACGGTCATCACTCCAAATTGTCAGATTTTCATAGAACCAAGCCTCCCAGTTTCAGTTAGGTTGTTGATCCCTTGGACGCAGACGACTGGTTACGAACTATTGAGAAGAAGCTTGAGATTGCTCGCACTAAAGAGGATGACAAGGTTCCGTTTGCAACACATTATCTCGAAGGAGCTGCCGCTATATGGTGGGAAAATGCGAAAGCCATGTGGCCTGCTCATGAAGAAATCACTTGGGCAAAATTCAAAGATCAATTTCGTAAATACCATATTCCTGCTGGTATTATGAAGGCCAAGCAGCGTGAATTCCTCGCGCTCATCCAAGGAAGTCAGTCTGTGAGTGAATATTTGCATAAGTTCAATCATTTGGCCCTTTACTCCCTCTATGATGTGGCTATAGAACAAAGAAGGATTGAACGATTTCTTGGAGGATTAAACCAGCACCTCTGGTGCACACTCAGTATGTTTGATTTTCCATATTTCCAAACTCTGGTAAACAAGGCCCTCATTGCTGAAAGGGAGCACAAGCTCATACATGACAACAAACCTTCCACTATCGATCACAAGCGCAAGTTCGAGCCTAGGAAAGATGTTCAGCCAGTGGAAAAGGCTCGTGCTTGGCAGCATACTCAAGTAGAGTACAAGCCCAATTGGTAGCAGAATGTTAACAAAACCACTACACAAGTCAAGAATGTCGTGACCAACCCTGTCAGGGATATTACTAGCAGTTGTAAACCGGCTAGGTTACACCGGATTATGGTGATATGGTTGTATAATTGTAAACTCTGTAGAGATTACGGCCCATGAAGGCTTAGGGCCCATGTGTAAGGGTTACGGTTTGTAAACCGTCCTATCATGTAAACTTGAGATACAAGGAAAGAGAATAGAGACCGAGGCAGACACAATTATGAGCCGGCCTCGGGACTCTGTAAACCAGACCGGGTGTTGCCTCCTATATAAAGGGACGACCCGGCGACGGTTCAGAGGAGAGAGACAACCCGTCGAGACACAGGAAAGCAATCAGCTCCCTGTTCATCGACACCCAAGCAATACCAAACCAAACTAGACGTAGGCTTTTACCTTCATCGAAGGGGCCGAACTAGTATAAACCCTCTGTGTCCTTTGTGTGCTTTTAACCCCTTCAAGCTAACCCGTGCGATGGTTCCATCACTAAGTCCGTTAAACCGGACATCTGCCGTGCTAATTCCACGACAGTTGGCGCCCACCGTGGGGCCTCCGCACGATGGTTTCGAGTTCTTGAAGGGCAGCTTTGAAGGACTCAAGGGCTATGCGGTCGGCCGGATGACCAAGAGTCATCGCGGCCGGATCTACATCGACGACGCTGGCTGGGGCCCGGAGGCCGATTCAATCGAATACGGGTACCGGGTTCCCTTCGGCGGCATCCACGTCTTCATCGGCAAGATTGGCGAACCGCGACCTGAGCCGGACATCTTCTCCGACATGGTCGAGCCGGCTCAGCGTGCGGGATCGGCCCGGATTCAGCCTGCCATGAAGCGCGTTTTCGTTGGAGCGATACACGGAGTCCAAGCCGAGGACGGATCGGATTCTGGTGGCGAGACAGTTGTCTATTCCGGTGATGAATCCTCATCCGGAGAGACTGAATCCTTGTATCTGTTGCGGGATGGCCGATCCGAGGGTATGTCCGATGGATACAGTATTCCGGACCCCTTTGATCTACCAAACCGGGTGGCTGTCTTTATGGCCGGATCACAACCTACGCCGCAGGCCACGGTGAACGGGGCAGCAGAAGCTGGTACAGGGGGGAGTGGCCATGCCCCCTCGCCCTCTGACGCTCTATCTGCCTTAGTAGAGGAGTTGACAACCCGGGCAGTAGCAGTGGTGGCTCCAGCAGACAAGGCGCAACACAATGCAGAACTCCTTCAGCTGAGGGGCCGGATCGAGCAAGTAAGGGAGGATCTGAATGCAGAGAAAGCTATGATAGCGACAAGGCAGGCAGAGCTGGAGTCTCAGGCTTTCCAGCTAAGGATGGAACAGGCCTCTGCGCAAGGAGTAAGGAATCGAAGGTACCAGTCTCGTCTACCGCCGGTCTATGAGGCGATGAATCTTTTCGAGACGCCGGGAGCGGGAGCCAGCAATGATCTGGAGGTAAACCGGAGGGCAGCCCCAGTGAGGGGTGAACCGGTTCAACAGCCCACTGCGGAGTAAGATCGACGGATTATGCCTCACATCCCCACTCATGCGGGCCATTACTCAAACCCCCTGGACAACATTGTTGCCGCCGCTTCACGCCTAGCTGCTTTACCCATTGAGGGGACATCCCCCGTGGCAATGGAAGCACGCAGGGTCAAGGATTTGCTCAACACGGCATTGACACAACAATAGGCGTACTCCTACAGCAGGGAGAGGCTTCATTCAACACCCCGCCATAGCCGGAGTTATAATAGGCATTGGGATGAACCGGAGGTGTCCAGTAGTGAACGGAGGCGACACCGTCGCAGACAGGACAATCCGGCAGGCGCAGAGGCACAAGCCCAGGAGGCGGCGAACCGGGCTAGACCTACGGCCCACGAGGAGATCCGCCAAACGACGCCGGTTCACACAACCACAACAGAAACGGGAGTGACGGCGAGTTCTTTTGGAGTGCAGTGTCTTATTCCCGCTTTACGGAGCGTGAAGTTACCCAAGGATTTCAAGGGTCCACGTAAGGTGCTTAATTACACAGCAGATTTGGCTCCAGAGGCTTGGATTGAGAGTTACGAGATGGCTATGGAGATGCTGGACGTGGATGAAGCGGCTTGTGCTAAGTACTTTACCATGATGCTTGAGGATACAGCCCGGACCTGGTTGAAGGGCTTACCACCTAACTCCATTGGACCATGGGGTGAGTTACGCCGCCAGTTTATCAAAAATTTCAAGGACACGTGCAAACAGCCGATGTCAGTGGTGGACCTAGCGGCATGTATACAAGGAGAGCAGGAGCCTACGAGTGCATGGGTCCGGCGAGTGTCAGAAATCCTGCACTCTTCGAATGGTATCAGCCCCAGTACGGCGATAGTAACACTGGAAAACAATTGCCGGTTTGAGTCTCTAAAGTTGAAGCTGGGACGGCTCAAACGGGATTGTAATGACATGGGAACTCTCATGAGCGCTTTGGTAAAGTATGGGGACTCCGACAACACTAAGTACCCAGAAGCGGATGGAGATAAATCTGGAAAGGCAAATAAACCCGGTAAACCGGCGCAGGCTAATCCGGTCGGAACAAGCTTCTTAGGCAAGCGAAAGGCAGAGGGTTGCTCTGATTTCGTGGCCAATACCCAAGTCCAAGGGAGCTTTCAACGCAACAAGGGTAAACCGCCCCCACAAAACGGCGGGGGGTTCGTTAATTGGGAGCAACAATTGAACGAGCCTTGCCCAAAACATGGAACAAAGGAGCATCCAGCTAAACATACCTGGGGAGAATGCCGGGCCATGATGGAGGCCATGAACCGGGCTAGATCTAACAACAGGCCACCAGGCGGCGGGTCAGGCCCCGTGTTTCACGGTCCGGGTCATTAGGGTAATGGCTCCGGATCAGGATATCATGGCAACAACAATGGCTACAATAACCAAGGTAATCATTAGTATGGTCAAGGCGGTTACAATAACCAAGGCAACCATCAGTATGGTCAGGGCGGTTACAATAACCAAGGCAACCATCAGTATGGTCAATGCGGTTACAATTGCCAGAATAACCAGCAGCAGGGCCAGGGTAATCACATCAATCAAGGCAATCAACAGCGTCAACAGCAGCAGCAATCCGGATATCAGAGTAATCCAAAGGAGCTGAGCAGTGGACAGTACCATGTGTTTACTACGAGTTTGTGCAAACGGGATCAAAAAGTCTTAAAGTGGGCGGTCCACGCGGTTGAACCGGCAACACCATGATTCCTGCGCTGGTCGGAGCAACCTATTGTGTGGAGCAGAGAGGATCATCCGCCGCGAGTTGATAATCCGGGCCAATTGGCCTTAGTAGTAGCACCGCAGGTGGGTGGCTACAAATTCACCAAGGTTCTCATGGACGGCGGCAGCAGCATCAATATCTTGTATTATGAGACCTTCCGTCGCATGGGGCTGACGGATAAAAAGCTAAGACAGTCAAACACGGTGTTTCATGGAGTAGTGCCAGGTAAATCAGCTTACCCGGTTGGGAAAATTGACCTAGAAGTTACCTTTGGAGATGAACAGGATTCTAGGTCAAAAACGATAACCTTTGAGGTGGTAAAAATCCGGAGCCCATATCATGCCCTGTTTGGACGGCCGGTTTACGCCAAGTTTATGGCTAGGCCGTGGCTATGTTTATCTGCAGCTCAAGATGCCGGGTCACAAAGGAACCATCACGGTTAATGGAAGTCGCAAAATTACATTGGAGTGCGAAGAAGGAGACACTGTCTATGCGGAGGCAGTATGTGCTACGGAAGAGTTGAAGTTTTACAAAGACAATGTTGATCCGGCAGATATGTCCCCGTTGAAGAAGCCAACTACAGAGCATGATCCGGCATTGAAGTTCAAATCTACAGAGGAAACCAAGCAAGTTGACTTTGTGCCAGGTGATTCATCCAAGCAGTTCACTATCAGCGCTAACCTTGATCCTAAATAGGAAAGCGCGCTCATCGAGTTCATCCGTGAGAATCGGGATATCTTTGCATGGAAACCTTCTGACATGCCAGGTATACCGAGGGAACTCGCTGAGCACAGTCTTAACATTGATCCGAAGTTTAAACCGGTCAAGCAATATTTGCGCCGCTTCAACGAAGAAAGGCGCAAGGCTATAGGTGAAGAAGTGGCCAGGCTGTTGGCTGCAGGGTTCATAGTTGAAGTGTTCCACCCGGAGTGGTTGGCTAATCCGGTGCTGGTGCTAAAGAAAAATGGAAAGTGGAGAATGTGTGTGGATTACACAGACCTAAACAAAGCTTGTCCAACCGATCCTTTTGCTCTCCCCCGTATTGATCAGATCATTGATGCTACGGCAGGATGTGAGCGGCTAAGCTTTTTGGATGCGTATTCAGGATATCATCAGATCAAGATGGCAGTTAAAGATCAGGAGAAGACGACCTTCATAACTCCTTTTGGTGCTTTTTGCTATGTATCTATGCCTTTTGGGCTCAAGAGTGCCCAAGCCACCTACCAACGTTGTGTACAGAATTGTCTTCAGGGGCAGATAGGGAGAAATGTTCATGCCTATGTGGATGACATCATGGTAAAGTCAAGGAAGGAGGAGACATTGATAGAGGACCTCAAGGAAACTTTTGATAACCTTCGGGCCTATAAGATGATGCTTAATCCGGAGAAGTGTGCTTTCGGTGTTCCGGCGGGCAAGCTCCTTGGATTCTTGGTGTCCAACAGAGGAATAGAAGCCAATCCGAAGAGGATCAAGGCAATCACGTCCCTGACTAAACCAGCTTGTATCAATGATGTTCAGCGTATTGCCGGCCGGATCACAGCATTGAGCCGGTTCATCAGCCATCTGGGAGAGAAGGCAATTCCGCTTTATCAGATGCTGAAAAAGACAGACCGGTTTATATGGAGTGATGAGGCAAATGCTGCGTTTGAGGATTTGAAGCGGCAACTGGCAGAGCTGCCGGTCCTTGCTGTCCCTGTTGATAAGGAGCCATTGCTATTATACGTCGCCGCCAATGCACGGGCAGTCAGCGTGGCAATCGTGGTTGAGTGCAAGGAAGCAGGAAAGGAGTATCCGGTTCAACGTCCAGTTTATTATGTCAGTGAAGTTCTCATTGAATACAAACAAAGGTACCCGCATTGGCAGAAGCTGGTATACGGCGTGTTCATGGCAAACCGGAAATTGAAGCATTATTTCCAAGGCCACCCAATAACTGTTGTCAGTTCAGCTCCATTGGGGGATATAATCCAGAACAGGGAAGCTACTGGCAGAGTGGCGAAGTGGGCGATTGAGCTTAGCCCACACGAATTAAAATATGTGCCACGCACCGCTATTAAATCCCAAGCATTGGTGGATTTCATCAATGATTGGACAGAATTGCAAGCACCAGAGGAGAAGCCGGATCATACATACTGGACGATTCACTTTGACGGTTCAAGGCAGTTAGAAGGCTCGGGGGCTGGAGTTGTGTTAACTTCCCCGCGAGGTGACAAGCTGTGTTACGTGCTCCGTCTAATGTTTCCTTGTACTAACAATGCAGTAGAATATGAGGCATTGCTTCACGGCCTGCGGATGGCTAAGGAGATGAACTTGAGCCGGGTCAAGTGTTTTGGTGATTCAGATTTAGTGGCACAACAAGTATCCGGCAAGTGCGATTCAAAAGACCCTCTCATGGCAGCTTACAGACGAGAAGTTGAAGCGGTCGCAGGATATTTCAAAGGGTATCAGGTGGATCACATAGACCGGCTGAAAAATGAAGCAGCCGATGCTCTAAGCCGGCTGGGTTCTCAACGTAAACCGGTGCCACCAAATACTTTTTTAGATGAGCTACACAGTCCATCAGTTCAGGTCCCGTCGGAGGAGGATTTGGCTGTTCCTGATCCGGAGGCACAGTTGGTTGCGGCACTTCATGTTATTCCGGATTGGACGCTCCTGTACTTGGCATATCTAAGCCGTGGAGAGTTGCCAGATGATGAAATTGAAGCAAGACAGATAATCCGGCGATCCAAATCCATGACAATTGTAAACGGAGAACTTCACCATCGCAGTGTTTCTGGAGCATTTCAGCGGTGTGTATCATCTGAGGAAGGCTGTGACATCCTCTGAGAGATTCATGAAGGAGATTGTGGTCATCACGCCGGTTCAAAATCCTTGGTGGCTAAAGCATTTCGACATGGGTTCTATTGGCTGACAGCCCATGCTGATGCGGAGGATTTAGTCCGGAGGTGCGATGCTTGTCAGAAATTTTCACGACGTGCTCTTATTCCGGCGCAGGAACTGCGGATGATACCAATTACTTGGCCGTTTGCGACTTGGGGGCTTAATATGGTTGGGCCTTTTAAACGATCCCAAGATCAAAAAACTCATCTGCTGGTTGCTGTGGATAAGCTTACAAAGTGGATTGAGGCAGAGCCTGTGAGCAAGTGTGATGCGGCAACATCGGTTAAATTCGTCAAAAAGGTAATTTTTCGGTTTGGCTTTCCACACAGCATCATCACAGACAACGGCACCAATTTATCTAAAGGAGAGATGGAAGAGTTTTGTCAACGGGAGCATATTCGCCTAGATGTGTCTTCTGTAGCTCACCCTTAATCCAATGGTCAAGCTGAAAGGGCTAATCAGGAGATTTTGCAAGGTATCAAGCCCCGGCTTATGACTCCCTTGCAAAGAACAACAGGGTGCTCGGTTGAGGAGTTACCTTCTGTCCTCTGGAGCATCGATACTACGCCGAACCGGTCCACAGGTTATACACCTTTCTTCATGGTGTATGGTGCTGAAGCGGTCCTTCCAAGTGATATCCGTCATGATTCACCACGGGTGACGGATTATGTTGAAGCAGCCAATGAGCAGGCAAGACATGATAGTTTGGACCGGCTAGATGAAGAGCGTGACATAGCAGCAGCACGGTCCGCGATTTATCAACAAGACTTGCGCAGATATCACAGCCGCCGAATCAAAACCAGGACGTTCCAGGAGGGAGATTTGGTACTCCAGCTCAGCCAAGACCAAACAGACATGCACAAACTATCCCCGCCTTGGGAAGGGCCCTTTGTGGTCAGCAAGAATCTACACAATGGTTCATATTACCTGGTGGACATTCGAGAGCACAAAGACTCACGGACATCAGAAGAAGAGACAAAGAGGCCGTGGAATATCGCTCTCCTACGGCCCTACTATACTTGAGCCATGAGCTCTGCTGTATCCTATGTATATATTATGATTAATAAACCGGCGCCCTCAGTAAACCAGGGGATCAGCCTTTTTTCAAATATAAGTATCTTATTGAAATTCATTCAGGTGATATCCATCTAAAGTTTATTCCTCTTGATATATATATCATTTTCATTAAGAAGACAAGATGCCTTGATCTATCTATGTTGATATACAGGACAACTATTTATTATGGGACCAAAGAAGGTTTGCCGCACAGTGCAACTCCCATATGGGTACCCTACTTCTACATTTACTAAAGGGCTTCCTGTTCAAACATAGGTCGTATTCGAACCAAAGAGAACATAGCCAAACTTACTAAAGGGCTTCATGTTCAAACATAGGTCGTATTCGAACCAAAGAGAACATAGCCAAACTTACTAAAGGGCTTCCTGTTCAAACATAGGTCGTATTCGAACCAAAGAGAACGTAGCCAAACTTACTAAAGGGCTTCTTGTTCAAACATAGGTCGTATTCGAACCAAAGAGAACATAGCCAAACTCACTAGGGGGCTTCTTGTTCCAACATAGGTCGTATTCGAACCAAAGAGAACATAGCCACACTCACTAGGGGGCTTCTTGATCGTATTCGAATCATAGCTTAACCCCTTTTGGGTCCGACTTGGATCATATTCGAATCCACTGATCGGCAAAATTTCACGGTCACTAGGGGGCTACAGATCGTATTCGAATCCTAGCTTAACCCCTTGTGGTCCGGTTTATATGATCGTATTCGAACCATAAGCTCCTTGGATCGTATTCGAATCCATTGATTGGCTAAAGTTTCAAGGCCACTGGGGGCTACACGGTCGTATTCGAATCCTAGCTTAACCCCTTTGGTCCGGTTTACTGATCGTATTCGAATCAGAAGCCTCGATTTGGAGCCTGGCAGCTCGCAAAAAGCCTCGAATACATGGTCTTGTTTGCAAACCTGTGGTTTTTGTGTTTGTGTTCTCATGTGTTTCTATGGTTTTTTGATCCGGAGTGGGACAACTTCAAGGTTGACCACATATCTTCAAAAGTCTGGACACAGAGCTCCAGCATTATTTAAACCGGTAGTTCTTACAAACCCGGAATAATTGGGTACGCCCCAACGGAGCCAAGAGCTTCCTCAGAAACAACAATGTTCGTCGGATTAAAGATATCAAGCATACTTAATCACATGTATGAAGTTATTTCTGGTATAAAACAGACACTTGTTTGATATATTTATAAGAAGCGCTTTAATCGGTCTGGCGGTAAACCGCTAGGACATCTTTCAAGTGTTATCTATGCAGATACAGATAATATAAAGATCAGCCATAACAGACAAGCAATTAAGATTTGTAAAAGGCCCAATCAAGCATCTGACATCCGGATCAAGACGGACAATATTTCAAGCTATCCTATTACAAGGCATAGCAAGCCTGAACGGATTAAAGTATTTATCGACAAAGTAATACAGCAGCTGAAAGATAAACTGAGTGGCTTATGCTTCTTCCTGCTGCGAAGGCTGAGGATCAACTTGTTTCGGAGTCTCTTCATCCTCTTGAAGCGGCTGAAAATCAGGGGCGCGCCAATCGATCTTGGATAAGGCATGGAAGTACATCTCTTCAGTAATGAGATCTGACGGATCAACATCTGGGGCGAAAGTATGGGGGCGTACTGGTGGGATTAGATTTTCGGTATCATAAACCGGCCGATCCACCCGCTCATTCTTTAAGTCGTATGCCGGATGATACCTGGACATATCCGATTCATCAGCAAGCTTGCCGGCAAGCGGACGCATCTCCTTAGTCAAAGCATGAAGATCTTTTTCAGAGAAGGCCGATCCATCTTCCTTGGTGCCGGGATAACCGTTCATGGCTTCTTCTCGATCAAAATCTAGAACCCATGCCTTGGCTCTGGTTAGCGCCACAAGAGAACCGGCCCGGGCAGCAGACTTCTTCACCTCTTCCAAGCGTACAGGCAAGATAGAAAACTTCTCCAGAGTGCCTTGGATAGTGGTGGGGGCCGGTTTATTAAAATACATCGCACTTATAATCCTTTGAGCGCCGGAATACAGCTGCTCAACCAGAGTATAAGAGGCCTTGAGTTTCTTCCGGAGGTCATCCCCAAGATGGGTGACGCGTCGCCCTGCATAGGGTTATCACAATTAAGCCAGAGCGGACTAAATATTGCAGAAGTAGAAACACATGCAAGTTAAGTAGTTACCAAAGACGACAGAAGTCATAAGCTCTATTTGCCGCTTTAAACCGAACAACTCTTCTGTCACCGGGTTAAGAGCTTCCTCAGCATCCTTCGCTCTCTTTTCAAGAGCATTTTTCTGCACTTCCCAGGTTGTCCGTTCCGATTCAAAAAATTTCTTCAATTGTTCAGCAGTGGTTAAGCTCAGCGCCAGATCTTTTTTGGCCTTGGCAGCAGTAGATTCAGTTTCAGCAAGTCTATTCCGGAGTTCAGTTATTTCTTCAGCTCTCCGGGTCAAGTCAGCCTGCAAAGGAAATCAAGTGGAATAAATGACAAAGTTCAGACAAGTCTCAAGCACATAACCAAGTTATCCACTTGACACTTGGGGGCTAATGAGCAATTGAAGTATAAAAGAGTGACAATTAAAGACAAGTTTCAAACACTCAAGCAAGTTGTCTACTTGACACTTGGGGGCTAATGGGCAGTTGAAACATCGAAAGAAAGATTCAGACTAGTCCCAGCACATAAACCGAGTTATGCCCCTGGCACTTGGGGGCTAATGTAAGATTATTTGCTCACATTTGAAAGTACCAGTTCACCTTTCAACAAAGCTAAACCGGAACTTGGGGGCTACCATGATATAGACAGAAATACAAAGAAGGCAAAAGCAAAAGACAAGTAAGATACCTCGTATTTATCCTTCATCAGATTGACCAAGCCCGCTTCATAGTCCCGACTGGTATGCAGCCGGTTCAAATATCCGGAATAAAGCTCCTGGGCACTCAGATCAGCATAATTGGATAAATCGGTGCTCCATTTGCCTTTCTCTTGCTGAAGCTTCTCCGCTTTAGCAGTATGCTTGGCTAAAATGATAGGCTCAGCAGGAGCGGTAAAACCTGTACCGGTTATTTGAATATCCGGAGAAGAGGCAGCTGCCGGTTGTGGAGTAGCAGTATGAACCGGACTAGCGGGAGCCGGGCTAGTCCGAGGAGGGTTGGCCCGGACAGGACTTGCCGGTTCATGGACATCTTCAGCGTTGGGATTTTCTGGAGCAGTAGCATAATCATGATCCATGGGAGCAGGATCGTCAAGCTGAACTGTAGGCTCATTTTTCGGAGGGATGACTGTATCCGGATCAGCCGCCGGATCATCAGTGGCAGTCTCAGCAGCTGTTTTGCTGGCCTTTGCCCTTTTGCTAGGTTTAGGCTTGCTGAAAGGAATTGGAAAAGAAATCAGAGTCACAAAAGCAAATACAAAGGTAAACCGGATGGGATAAAGGACTTACCCAGGGACAGTCTTCAGAGTTGGGACCTGCGTGGCGGTTGATTCGCCGGAAGATGATAAAGGTGTCTCCTGATAATTAGGATCAGACGGTTTAAGTGGTTTGCGTATAAGTCCGGCCTTGGTATGAAGAAGAGTTGGAGAAAGTAAAACCTCAGAGCGGCGCCTCCGGGCCGGAGTGAGAGATATTCCGGAAGACTCGACTACATGGCCACTATGGCGTGTAGTCCGGCGGGCTTCATGTTGCTGCTTCTTCAAAATAAAATTGGGGTCCAGTTGAGCGTAAGGATGAGAAAAAGGATACTTCCGAGATGCCTTACGAATCTTGGGCACCGACGGTTCAGAATCTGAAGAAAGAGTGATTACCTCAGTTTCGGCCGCTTTATCAGCTTCAGCCAAGTCCTGTGAAAAGACACTGTTAACATAAATCGGGATAAAAGAGAGAAAGCATATCAGGATTAACTCATACCTCAGAATCCGGATCATCTTCTTCAACATGTGAACCGGAGCCAGCAACCGCCTTTCTCTTCTTAACAACGAAGGTTTTCCGGCGCGGCTGTTTGCCTGACTTATCCTGAGGTTTCCTTTTCCAGAAAGGATTGTCGACCTGTGTAGAAGATGAGATATAAATGGAAGATAATTTAAATGAACGGATTAGAAACAAACATAAGAGATTAAGGCTTACCGCTGACAGTTTGTTCTTCCTATAATATGGAGCCAATCCGGTTTTGCTACATTCCTCCAGGGAGATGTTGAGCATTTTCTTGGCAGATTCAATAACTTCCTATTCAGGAAGTGTTACGTCGGAAAACCGTTGAGGATCATCCGGCTTTCCGGTATACTGATACATTAAACCGGAGCGCCGGCTCAGAGGGAGGATACTCTAGGCAAGCCAGCAACGCATAAAATCAACTCCAGTCAACCCGTTGGCCATAAAGGCTTTGAGTTTGGCGAGTTGAGAGGCGAACCGGGGCCGTTCTAAAGAGCTGAGACGCTGCGGCAGTGGATGATCTCCAGGAAGACGATGTTCGCGATAACCCGGCAGTGGGTTCTCTCCTTCAGGTGAAGTATCATGGCAATAGAACCAAGATTTATTCCAATCATTGGGGTGTGTATGGAGAGCAGCGTGAGGAAAGACCGCGTCTCTTCTCTTTTGAATGCTAACCCCACCCAGTTCTTGATGAGGTCCGCCAGTAAACTCAGTTCGCCGGTTCAAATGGAAAAAAATCCCGGAACAAGTGGACTGATGCCTCCTCTTGAAGATACACCTCAGAGAAAACTTGGAAATCGTAGATATTTGATATGGAATTTGGGCCTATGTCCTGAGGATGAAGCTGAAAAGCGGCAAGCACGTCCCGGAAGAACTTTGAACCGGTAGGACTAAAGCCCCGGGCTATATGATCAAAGAAAACAATAACTTCTCCTTCTTTGGGAGTAGGGGGGCATTCATTTCCTAGGGCCCGCCATTTCAGAACTGCTTGAGGGCCCAGAGTGCCAATTGCAGCAGCATTAGCTAAGTCTTCTTCCGTAATGACGGAAGGAACCCAGTCACAAGAAACGAACTGCTTGGCAGACATATTAGCATAAGGAAAGTGCTGAAAAGGTGAAGTATAAAATCCGGATTATTCAAGTATAGAGGCATAAACCGGATCACATATGCAAAATCACAACGACGGTTTAGACAAGGGACTAATGGCATTGACAACCTGGAAGCAAGCGGGAAACGAGCTGCTACCGGTTTATGACAACAAAAAAGAAAGAAGCTAAATCGTCGGGTTCATGGTTGATACGTTGCAGAAACAATGCATGATTGACTAAACTGGCGAGTATCTTATAGATCTATGAGGATGAAGAAACAGGTTTCTACAAGAGGCTAAGGTAAAACAGATCTGAGCGGTAAGAAAAAGAGGAAATTTATGCAGGTCTATTACAGAAGAACTGCGGGGGTCTTATACAGAGCGGATGAATCTAAGGATTTAATCTAAAAATACCAAGTCTAAGCATAAAGCAGCGGAGCAGGAGCAGATCTCAAAGGTAATCTGAGATTGAATCTACCGCAGAAACAGTGTAAGGGATGAACAGATAGAGCTTCGAGGTCTCATGGCAGAATCAATGGTGAAACCCTAAGCTACAGATCTACAGCGAGGGAAAAAGGGATACCTGAGGCAGAAGGAAACGGCGGCGGAGTGGCTCTGGACGCGATTCAGGTTGATGCAGCGGCCTGGTCGACGACGGCGACGAGCTCGAGTGCAGCGGAGAAGCTTCCGGCGATGGAGGAGGAAGATGAGCGGAAGGAAGAAAAGTAAGGGCGCGGCCGTATTTATAAAGGTGGAGAGACGAAACGGCAAGTGCGGGATTTGAGGAAGAAAGAGATTGGATAAAGATTCTTCTGTCGCCTCGATTTTCGGGATGGCCTTTAAACAAAGGTAACAAATAGCTGTGCGCAGTAAATGCGGAAGTGATGTCACGATCGAATCAAACGATTTCCAAGGATGACGTCATAGCCGGTTTACAAAAATAGAAAAGATACAAGAAAGAAGTTTATGCAAGATTTAGGAGACTGACATGAACAAGTTCAAATCATTCTGGGGCCTAATGTCAGGATATTACTAGCAGGTGTAAACCGGCTAGGTTAAACCGGATTATGGTGATATGGTTGTATAATTGTAAACTCAGTAGAGATTACGGCCCATGAAGGCTTAGGGCCCATGTGTAAGGGTTACGGTTTGTAAACCGTCCTATCATGTAAACTTGAGATACAAGGAAAGAGAATAGAGACCGAGGCGGATACAATTATGAGCCGGCCTCGGGACTCTGTAAACTGGACCGGGCATTGCCTCCTATATAAAGGGACGACCCGGCGACGGTTCAGAGGAGAGAGACAACCCGTCGAGACAACCCGTTGAGACACAGGCAAGCAATCAGCTCCTTGTTCATCGACGCCCAAGAAATACCAAACTAAACTAGATGTAGGCTTTTACCTTCATCGAAGGGCCGAACTAGTATAAACCCTCTATGTCGTTTTTGTGCTTTTAACCCCTTCTAGCTAACCCGTGCGATGGTTCCATCACTAAGTCCGTTAAACCGGACATCTGCCGTGCTAATTCCATGACAAACCCGGGGCGAGAAGAGTGCCAGCGCAACAATTCTTGTTTCAGTTGTGGGCAAACCGGACATTATGCCAGGCAGTGTCCCAAGAACGGCAAGACAAATGCTCCATTTAGGCCACAAGTCAACTTTATGGAGCCATACCCTGTCCAGTAAAACATCACCGGGCAAGTCCATCACCTCTCCGCAGACAAAGCCCAAGAGAACCCCGAAGTCGTCATCGGTATGTGATACGTCCATTTTGCATCATGCTTTTACATCGATATTTAGTGCATTATGGGTTGTTACTACATATTATGTCACAATACTGATGCCTTTTCTCTCTTATTTTACAAGGTTTACATGAAGAGGGAGAATGCCGGCAGCTGGAATTCGGGGCTGGAAAAGGAGCAAATATTAGAGACCTATTCTGCATAACTCAAAAGGTCCCGAAACTCCACGAAAGTCAGTTTTGGAATATATTAAAAATATTGGGCGAAGAAAGCACCAGAGGGGGGCCACCCATCGTCCACGAGGGTGGGGGCGCGCCCCCTGCCTCGTGGGCCACCTCGAAGCCTCCCGATGCCCATCTTCTAGTATAATGTGTCTTTCGCCCTGGAAAAAATCATTGGGAAGCTTCTGGGATGAAGCGCCGCCGTCTCGAGGTGGAACCTTGGCGGAACCAATCTAGGGCTCCGGCGGAGCTATTCTGCTGGGGAAACATCCCTCTGGGAGGGGGAAATCGTCACCATCGTCATCACCATCGATCCTCTCATTGGGAGGGGGTCAATCTCCATCAACATCTTCACCAGCACCATCTCCTCTCAAACCCTAGTTCATCTCTTGTATCCGATCTTTGTCTCAAAACCTCAGATTGGTACCTTGGGTTGCTAGTAGTGTTGATTAATCCTTGTAGTTGATGCTAGTTGGTTTATTCGGTGGAAGATCATATGTTAAGATCCTTTATGCATATTAATACCCTTCTGATTATGAACATGAATATGGTTTGTGAGTAGTTACGTTTGTTCCCGAGGACATGTGAGAAGTCTTGCTATAAGTAGTCATGTGAATTTGGTATTCGTTCGATATTTTGATGAGATGTATATCACAAGTGGGATGCTTGTCCAAGGAAGGGCAGTACCCAAGCACCAGTCCACCCACATATCAAATTATCAAAGTAACGAATGCGAATAATATGAATGTGATGAAAACTAGCTTGACGATAATTCCCATGTGTCCTCGGGAGCGCTTTCCTGTAGATAATAGTTTGTCCAGGCTTGTCCTTTACTAAAAAATGATTGGACCATCTTGATGCACCTTATTTACTTATATTAATTGTTACTCGTTACAAATTACCTTATCACAAAACTATCTGTTACCGATAATTTAAATGCTCGCAGAGAATACCTTACTGAAAACTGCCTATCATTTCCTTCTACTCCTCGTTGGGTTCGACACTCTTACTTGTCGAAAGGACTACGATGGACCCCCTATACTTGTGTTAGGGAACGTAGTATTTCAAAATTTTCCAATGATCACGCAAGATCTATCTACTAGATGCATAGCAACGAGAGGGGAGTGTGTGTCAATGTACCCTTGTAGACCAAAAGCGGAAGCGTCTAGTGACGCGGTTGATGTAGTCGAATGTCTTCGCGATCCAACCGATCCAAGCACCGGACGTGCGGCACCTCCACGTTCAGCACATGTTCATCTCGATGACGTCCCAAGAGCTCTTGATCCAGTTGAGCTTCATGGGAGAGTTTCGTCAGCACGACGGTGTGGTGATGGAGATGATGAAGCTACCGGCGCAGGGCTTCGCCTAAGCACTGCAACGGTATGGCTGAGGCGTGTTTCTATGGAGGGGGGCACCGCACACGGCTAAAACGATGTTTCTTCTGTGTATTTGGGTGCCCCTGCCCCCGTATATAAATGAGCAAGGGGGAGGTGCGGCCGGCCCATGTATGGCGTGCCAAGAGTAGGATTCCTACTCCTAGTAGGAATAGGAATCCCCCTTCCTATTCCTACTAGGAGTAGGAAAGGAAGGAGAAGATGAGAAGGAAGGAGAGGGCGCCTCCCCCCTCTCCTAGTACAACTAGGATTCCTAGGGGGGCACGGCCAGCCCTATGGGCTGCCTCTCTCTTTTCCCTCAAGGCCCACTATGGCCGATACTCCCTCGGGGGGTTCCGGTAACCCCCTCCGGCACTCCGGTTTTATTCGATAACACCCGGAACACTTCAGGTGTCCGAATATAGTCGTACAATATATTAATATTTATGTCTTGGACATTCCGAGACTCCTCATCATGTCTGTGATCTCATCCGGGACTCCGAACTACCTTCGATACATCAAAACTCCTAAACTCATAATACCGATCGTCATCGAACGTTAAGCGTGCGGACCCTACGGGTTCGAGAACTATGTATACATGACCGAGAATCATCTCCGGTGATAACCAATAGTCGAACCTGGATGCTCATATTGGCTCTTACATATTCTACGAAGATCTTTATCGGTCAAACCGCATAACAACATACGTTGTTCCCTTTGTCATCGGTATGTTACTTGCCCGAGATTCGATCGTCGGTATCTCAGTACCTAGTTCAATCTCTTTACCGGCAAGTCTCTTTACTCGTTCCGTAATACATCATCTCATGACTAACTCATTAGTCGTTTGCTTGCAAGGCTTATTATGATGTGCATTGCCGAGAGGGCCTAGAGATACCTCTCCGACACTCGGAGTGACAAATCCTATTCTTGATCTATGCCAACACCACGAACACCTTCAGAGACGCCTTTAGAGCATCTTTATAATCACCCAGTTACGTTGTGACGTTTGATAGCACACAAGGTGTTCCTCCGGTATTCGGGAGTTGCATAATCTCATAGTCATAGGAACATGTATAAGTCATGAAGAAAGCAATAGAAGTAAAACTAAACGATCAAGTTGCTAAGCTAACAGGTGGGTCTTGTCCATCTCGTCATTCTCCTAATGATGTGATCCCATTGATCAAATGACAACACATGTCTATGTCTAGGAAACATAACCATCTTTGATCAATGGGCTAGTCAGGTAGAGGCATACTAGGGACACTCTGTTTTGTCTATGTATTCGCACATGTACTAAGTTTCCGGTTAATACAATTCTAGCATGAATAATAAACATTTATCATGATATAAGGAAATATAAATAACAACTTTATTATTGCCTCTAGGGCATATTTTCTTAAACTTGTGGGTCATCAAGACTCTTTTCTGGCGCCATTGCCGGGGAGTGAAGCGCCTTTGGTAAGTGGAATTTGGTAAGGAAAATTTAATCCTTTGAGGGGCTTGTTCGGGGTATCTTCACCCCGACCAGTAGAGCAAAGGGTTGCTCCTCAACCTACTGAACCTACCGAAAATGTTTACTTTGAAATTCTTTCGGGTATGATAGAGAAACTGCTAGCTAATCCCTTTACAGGAGATGGAACATTGCATCCCGGTTTGCAGTTAATCTATGTGGATGAAGTGTGTGGATTATTTAAGCTTGCAGGTATGCCCGAGGATGTTATCAAGAAGAAGGTCTTCCCTTTATGTTTGAAGGGAAAGGCATTGACATGGTTTAGGCTATGCGATGATATTGGATCATGGAACTACAACCGATTGAAATTGGAATTCCATTAGAATTTTTATCCTATGCATCAGGTTCATCGTGATCGTAATTACATATATAATTTTTGGCCTCGCGAAGGAGAAAGCATTGGTCAAACTTGGGGGAGGCTTAAGTGAACGTTATATTCATGCCCCAATCATGAGCTCTCAAGAGAAATTATTATTCAAAAATTTTATGCTCGGCTTTCTCTCAATAATCGCTCCATGATCGATACTTCTTGTACTAGTTCTTTTATGATGAAGACTACTGAATTCAAATGGGATTTATTGGAAAGAATTAAACACAACTCTAAAGATTGGGATCTCGACGAAGGTAAGGAGTCAGGTATAACACCTAAGTTTGATTGTGTTAAATCTTTTATGGATACCGATGCTTTCCATGAATTTAGCACTAAATATGGACTTGACTCTGAGATAGTGGCTTCCTTCTGTGAATCATTTGCTACTCTTGTTGATCTCCCTAAGGAGAAGTGGTTTAAGTATCATCCTCCCATTGAAGTTGAACCTATTAAAGTTGAAGAAAAGACTATCACTTATAATGTTGATCCTATTGTTCCTACCGCTTATATTGAGAAACCACCCTTCCCTGCTAGAATAAAGGATCATGCTAAAGCTTCAACTGTGGTCAACAAAAGTCATGCTATAACACCTACACCCACTGAGCAAATTAAAGTTGAACCTAGTATTTCTATGGTTAAGGATCTCTTGGTCGACAATATTGATGGGCATGTTATTTACCTCTGTGATGAAGCTGCTAGAATTGCTAGACCCAATACTAAAAATAAACATAGACCTATTGTAGGAATGCATGTTATTTTTGTTAAAATAGGAGATCATTGCTATCATGGTTTATGTGACATGGGTGCTAGTGCGAGTGCAATACCTCATTATTTATACGAAGAAATTATGCATGATATTGCACCTGCTGAGTTAGAAGGTATTGATGTTACAATTAAGCTTGCTAATAGAGATACTATTTCACTAGTTGGGATTGTAAGAGATGTTGAAGTCTTGTGTGGGAAAGTCAAATATCCTACTGATTTTCTTGTTCTTGGCTCCCCACAAGATGAATTTTGTCCCATCATATTTGGTAGACCCTTCTTGAATACTGTTAATGCTAGGATAGACTGCGAAAAGGATATTGTTACTATTGGATTAGGGGATATGTCTCATGATTTAAACTTTGCTAAATTTCGTAGACAACCCCATGATAAATAATTTCCTAGTAAGGATGAAATTATTGGTTTTGCTTCTATTGCCGTGCCTCCTAATGATCCTTTGGAACAATATTTGCTAGACCATGAAAATGATATGTTTATGAATGAGAGAAGGGAAATAGATGAAGTATTCTTTAAACATGGACCTTTATTGAAACACAACTTACCTGTTGAAATCCTAGGAGATCCTCCTCCACCCAAGGGTGAACCCGTGTTTGAGCTCAAACCATTACCTGATACTCTTAAGTATGCTTATCTTGATGAAAAGAAGATATATCCTGTTATTATTAGCGCTAACCTTTTAGAGTAGGAAGTAGAGAATTTATTGAAAACTATGAAGAAGCACCGTGCTGCTATTGGATATACTCCTGATGATCTTAAGGGCATTATTCCCACTCTATGCCAACACAAAATAAAATTGGAGAAAGACGCTAAACCGGTTGTTGATCACCAACGACGGTTAAATCCTAAGATGAAAGAAGTGGTAAGGAAAGAAATACTAAAGCTGCTAGAGGCAGGTTTAATTTATCCTGTTGCTGATAGTCGATGGGTAAGTCATGTCCATTGTGTCCCTAAGAAGGGAGGTATTACTATTGTTCCTAATGATAAAGACGAATTGATCCCACAAAGAATTTTTTACAGGTTATAGGATGGTAATTGATTTCCGCAAATTAAATAAAGCTACTAACAAGGATCATTACCCTTTACCTTTTATTGATCAAATGCTAGAAAGATTATCCAAACACACACATTTTTTCTTTCTAGATGGCTATTCTGGTTTCTCTCAAATACTTGTGTCAAAAGAGGATCAAGAAAAAACCACTTTTACTTGCCCTTTCCGTACCTTTGCTTATAGACGTATGCCTTTTGGCTTATGTAATGCACCTGCTACCTTTCAAAGATGCATGATGGCTATATTCTCTGATTTTTGTGAAAAGATTGTTGAGGTTTTCATGGATGATTTTTCCGTTTATGGATCTTCTTTTGATGATTGCTTGAGCAACCTTGATCGAGTTTTGCAGAGATGTGAAGAAACTAATCTTGTCTTGAATTGCGAGAGGTGCTATTTTATGGTTAATGAAGGTATTGTCTTGGGGCATAGAATTTCTGAAAGAGGTATTGAAGTTGATAAAGCTAAAGTTGATGCTATTGAAAAGATGCCGTGTCCCAAGGACATCAAAGGTATAAGAAGTTTCCTTGCTCATGCCGGTTTTTATAGGAGGTTCATTGAAGACTTCTCAAAAATTTCTAGGCCTCTGACTAACCTCTTACAAAAAGATGTTCCTTTTGTCTTTGATGATGACCGTGTAGAAGCATTTGAAATACTTAAGAAAGCCTTGATCTCTTCACCTATTGTCCAGCCACCTGATTGGAATTTACCCTTTGAAATTAGCGTGATGCTAGTGATTATGCTGTAGGTGCTGTTCTAGGACAAAGAGTTGATAAGAAATTAAATGTTATCCAATATGCTAGTAAAACTCTAGACAATGCCTAGAGAAATTATGCTACTAGTGAGAAAGAATTTTTAGCAGTTGTATTTGCTTGTGATAAGTTCAGGCCATATATTATTGATTCTAAAGTAACTGTTCACACTGATCATGCTGCTATTAAATACCTCATGGAAAAGAAAGATGCTAAACCTAGACTTATTAGATGGGTTCTCTTGCTACAAGAATTTTATTTACATATTATTGATAGAAAGGGAGCTGAGAACCCCGTTGCAGACAACTTGTCTAGGTTAGAGAATGTTCTTGATGCCCCTCTACCTATTGATGATAGCTTTCCTGATGAATAATTGGCTGTCATAAATGCTTGTCGTGCTGCTCCATGGTATGCTGATTATGCTAATTACATTGTTGCTAAATTTATACCACCTAGTTTCACATACCAGCAAAAGGAAAAAGGTTTTCTATGATTTAAGACATTACTTCTGGGATGACCCACACCTTTATAAATAAGGAGTGGATGGTGTTGTTAGACGTTGTGTACCTGAGCATGAACAGGAACAGATCCGACGCAAGTGTCACTCCGAGGCTTATGGAGGACACCATGCTGGAGATAGAACTGCACATAAGGTATTGCAATACGGCTTTTATTGGCCTACTCTCTTCAAGGATGCCCATAAGTTTATCTTGTCTTGTGATGAATGTCAAAGAATTGGTAATATTAGTAGACGTCAAGAAATGCCTATGAACTTTTCACTTGTTATTGAACCATTATATGGGACCGTTTCCTTCCTCTAATGGGTATACACATATTTTAGTTGATGTTGATTACGTTACTAAGTGGGTAGAAGCTATTCCAACTAGTAGTGCTGGTCATAACACCTCTATTAAGATGCTTAAAGAAGTTATTTTCTGAGGTTTGGAGTCCCTAGATACCTAATGACTGATGGTGGTTCACATTTTATTCATGGTGCTTTTCATAAAATGCTTGCTAAGTATGATGTTAATCATAGAATCGCATCTCCATACCACCCACAGTCTAGTGGTCAAGTAGAACTGATTAATAGAGAGCTAAAATTAATTTTGCAAAAGACCGTTAATAGATCTAGAAATAATTGGTCCAAGAAACTTGATGATGCATTACAGGCTTATAGAACTGCATGTAAAAATCCTATGGGTATGTCTCCGTATAAAATGGTTTATGGAAAAGCATGCCACTTACCTCTCGAACTAGAACATAAGGCACATTGGGCCATTAAAGAGCTCAATTATGATTTCAAACTTGCTGGCGAGAAGAGACTATTTGACATTAGCTCACTTGATGAGTGGAGAACCCAGGCCTATGAGAATGCCAAACTGTTTAAAGAAAAGTTAAAAGATGGCATGACAAAAGGATACAAAAACGTGAGTTTAATGTAGGTGACTATGTTTTGCTATACAACTCTCGTTTAAGATTTTTTACAGGAAAACTCCTCTCTAAATGGCAAGGTCCTTACGTTATCGAGGAGGTCTATCGTTCCGGTGCCATAAAAATCAACAACTTCGAAAGCACAAATCCGAAGGTGGTGAATGGTCAAAGAATCAAACATTATATCTCAGGTAATCCCATAAATGTTGAAACCAATGTTATTGACACTGTAACCCCGGAGGAGTACATAAGGGACACTTTCCAGAACGTTTCAGACTGCGAAAAGGAAGAGGTATGTGGTACGGTAAGTAAACCGACTCCAAAACAGTTCTAATAGCAATTTTTCTCCGTTTTGGAATATTTAAGAAAATAAGAAAATAAGAAGTAGTCCAAAAGGGACATGAGGCATCCACGAGGGTGGAGGGCGCACCCTACCCCCTGGACGCCTCGTGGGCACCTCATTTACCCTCCGGACTCCGTTTTCTTGCATGATACTTCTTTTGTTCAGCAAAAAATCATTATATAATCTCCCGAAGGTTTTGACCACCGTACGACGACAAAATCCTCTGTTTTTGTTTTGAGTTGTTTCTGCCATAAATTAGAGCAATATGTTGTCCCAGGATTCGGAGGGAGAAAGCTATGTGGCTGATTACCTTGCAGAACCTAAGGTCTACGGGGATTTGGAGCATTGTGGTTGGACCACAGAGGAAGAAGAAGACTATGATCCTAGGGGAAAGGAGGAGACGAGCTCAGATGGAGATGAAGTCCCATTACCTCAACGCGGGGACATGCATGTCGAGTTCAAAAAGTCAAGCCTCCCTGATAGAGCAAAGAAACCTAAGATCGAGTTTATCCCTTTTTGCCTCTTGTAGGAGAACAAACAAGAACTATGCAAAAAGATATTAAGCCTGGAGCAGGAGATCGATGACCTAAGGGAGCAAAATTCTATTCTCAAGCGCAAATTAAGGAAGAAGCCTACATCATCAACAACTCCACCACCACCAAAGGAGAACTGAGTATCGGGTATGGGCACTCCCCTTGGCAACTGCCAAGCTTGGGGGAGGTGCCCCGGTATCGTATCATCATCACACTCCTATCTTTACCGTTTTTTCTTAGTTCGATCCTTTTGATTATATCTTGATCTAGTAGAATAAAGTTTAGTATGATCTAGTTGTTAGCTTTGCTTTATGATTCTTTTATGTAACCGAGTCCGTGATGTATATATAATAAATATTAGTTTAGAGTCAAGGGCTTGATTAACTTACTATGATCTTGAGAAAATAATAAAAAGAAAGAAAGAATAAAAAGAAATAAATAGATCATATTGAGCTTATGTAGAGTAATGACTTCACATATAAAGAGTATGATGAATAAAAGTTGTTGAGAGTTGACAAACATAGTTTTGGTCATCGTTGCAATTAATAGGAAGTAATAAAGAAAGAGAGGTTCTCACATATAAATATACTATCTTGGACATCTTTTATGATTGTGAGCACTCATTAAAATATGACATGCTAAAAGGTTGATGTTGGACAAGGAAGACAACGTAATGGGTTATGTTTTCTTATATACGAAATAAATTATATTGTCATGGATCATCCAATATGTTGAACTTGTCTTTCCCCCTCATGCTAGCCAAATTCCTTGCACCAAGTAGAGATACTACTTGTGCTTCCAAATATCCTTAAACCCAGTTTTGCCATAAGAGTCCACCATATCTACCTATGGATTGAGTAAGATCCTTCAAGTAAGTTGTCATTGTTGCAAGCAATAAAAATTGCTCTCTAAATATGTATGATCTATTAGTGTGGAGAAAATAAGCTTTATGCGATCTTGTGATATGGAAGCAATAAAAGCGGCAGACTGCATAATAAAGGTCCCTATCAGAAGTGGCAATATAAAGTGACGTTCTTTTGCATTAAGATTTTATGCATCCAACCATAAAAGCACATGACAACCTCTGCTTCCCTCTCCGAAGGGCCTATCTTTTATTCTTGTCTTATACCTTATACAAGAGTCATGGTGATCTTCACCTTTCCTTTTTACATTTTATCCTTTGGCAAGCACATTATGTTGGAAAGATCCTGACATATATACCCAATTGGATGTAAGCTATCGTAAACTATTATTGTTGACGTTACCCTTGAGGTTAAAGGTTGGGAGGCAACACTATAAGCCCCTATCTTTCTCTGTGTCCAATTAAAACTCCATACCCATAAGTATTGAGAGAGTGTTAGGAATTGTGAAAGACTAAATGATAGTCGAGTATGTGGACTTGCTAAATGATAGTTGAGTATATTGACTCTTTTCGATGTTATGATAAATTGCAATTGCTTCAGTGACCGAGATCAATGAAGTTTCCGATTCATACTCGACATTGTGAATAGATTGTTACTTTAGCATAAGAAATCATATGACAATATATATATATATATATATATATATATATATATATATATATATATATATATATATATATATATATATGTTGCTGTTATAAGAATGATCATGATGCCCTCGTGTCCGTATTTTATTTTATCGACACCTCTATCTCTAAACATGTGGACATATTTTTCGATATCGGCTTCCGCTTGAGGACAAGCGAGGTCTAAGCTTGGGGGAGTTGATACGTACATTTTGCATCATGCTTTTACATCGATATTTACTGCATTATGGGTTGTTACTACATATTATGTCACAATACTTATGCCTTTCCTCTCTTATTTTACAAGGTTTACATGAAGAGGGAGAATGCCGGCAGCTGGAATTCTGGGCTGGAAAGGGAGCAAATATTAGAGACATATTCTTCATAACTCAAAAAGTCATGAAACTCCACGAAATTCAGTTTCAAAATATAAAAAATATTGGGCAAAGAAAGCACAGAGAGGGGCCACCGACCGTCCACGAGGGTGGGGGCGCGCCCTACCCCCTTGGGCGCGCCCCCTGCCTCTTGGGCCACCCTGAAGCCCGCCGATGCCCATATTTTGGTATAAGGTGTCTTTCGCCCTAGAAAAAATCATAGGGAAGCTTTCGGGACAAAGCGCCGCCGTCTCAAGGCGGAACCAATCTAGGGCTCCGGCGGAGCTGTTCTACCGGGGAAACATTCCTTCGGGAGGGGGAAATCGTCACCATCATCATAAACATCGGTCCTCTCGTCAGGAGGGGGTCAATCTCCATCAACATCTTCACCAGAACCATCTCCTCTCAAACCCTAGTTCATCTCTTGTATCCGATCTTTGTATTAAAACTTCTGATTGGTACCAGTGGGTTGCTAGTAGTGTTGATTACTCCTTGTAGTTGATGCTAGTTGGTTTATTCGTTGAAAGATCATATGTTCATATCCTTTATGCATATTAATACCCCTCGGATTATGAACATGAATATGGTTTGTGAGTAGTTACGTTTGTTCCTGAGGACATGGGAGAAGTCTTGCTATAAGTAGTCATGTGAATTTGGTATTCATTCGATATTTTGATGAGATGTATGTTGTCTTTCCTCTAGTGGTGTTATGTGAACGTCGACTACATGAAATTTCACCATTGTTTGGGACTAGAGGAAGGCATTGGGAAATAATAAGTAGATGATGGGTTGCTAGAGTGACAGAAGCTTAAACCCTAGTTTATGCATTGCTTCGTAAGGGGCTGATTTGGACCCATACGTTTCATGCTATGGTTAGGTTTACCTTAATACTTCTTTTGTAGTTGCAGATGCTTGCAATAGGGGTTAATCATAAGTGGGATGCTTGTCCAAGGAAGGGCAGTACCCAAGCACCGGCCCACCCACATATCAAATTATCAAAGTAACGAATGTGAATCATATGAACGTGATGAAAACTAGCTTGGCGATAATTCCCATGTGTCCTCGGGAGCACTTTCCTTTATATAAGAGTTTGTCCTGGCTTGTCCTTTACTACAAAAAGGATTGGTCCATCTTGCTGCACCTCATTTACTTATATTACTTGTTACTCGTTACAAATTACCTTATCACAAAACTATTTGTTACCGATAATTTCAGTGCTTGCAGAGAATACCTTACTGAAAACTGCCTATCATTTCCTTCTGCTCCTCGTTGGGTTCGACACACTTACTTATCAAAAGGACTATGATAGATCCCCTATACTTGTGGGTCATTAGTATGTTTTCTGTTAATAGCATACCTGCAATAATTTTATTTGACTTTGGGGCTTCCCACTCTTTTATTTCGCGGAGTTTTGCTGCCCAAAACAAATTTCATTGTTCGATTTTGAGCAAAAATATGCTGGTACAATCCTCGGGAGCTTTGCTGAGAAGCAATCTGGTCTACCGTAATCTGGAAATTAATATCAACAGAGTCTGTTTTCCAACTTCCTTGATATTCATTGAATCTGCCAAATTGGACACTATTTTGGGAATGAATTGGTTAACCCAATACCAAGTATGCATTAATTGTGCGACCCGAGAAGTCACCTTGACAAGTGATACGTCTCCAACGTATCTATAATTTTTGATTGTTCCATGCTTTTATTTATGATGTTTTGGTTGTTTAATGGGCTTTGTTATACACTTTTATATTATTTTTGGGAATAACCTATTAACCCAAAGGCCCAGTCTAGATTGTTGTTTTTTTGCCTATTTCAGGGTTTTACAGAAAAGGAATATCAAACGGAGTCCAAACGGAATGAAACTTCGAGAGAGATATTTTTGGAGCAAAATACGCACGGGAGACTTGAGAACCACGTAGTAGGGCACACGTGGCATCCACGAGGGTGGGGGGCGTGCCCCCTACAAGCGCGCCCCCTGCCTCGTGGGCCCCACGTTTGGCCCCCGGTGCCGTCCTTCCTCCTATATATACCTACGTACGCCGAAACCATCATAAGAGGAGAGAAAACCCTAGTTCCACCGCCGCAACCTTATGTTCCCATGAGATCCCATCTTGGGGCCTATTCCGGAGCTCTGCCGGAGGGGGGGGGGGATCTACCACGGAGTGCTTCTACATCATCATCATCGCCTCACCATGAGTTGTGAGTAGTTTACCACAAACCTTTGGGTCCATATCTAGTATCTAGATGGCTTCTTCTCTCTCTTTGGATCTCAATACCAAGTTCTCCTCGGTCTTCGAGGAGATCTATTCGATGTAATCGCTTTTTGCGGTGTGTTTGTTGAGATCCGATGAATTGTGGGTTTATGATCAAGATTATCTATGAGAAACATTTGGTTCTTTTCTGAACTCTTTATGTATGATTATAATATCCTTGCAAGTCTCTTCGAATTATTGGTTTGGTTTGGCCTACTAGATCTATAGTTCTTGCAATGGGAGAAGTGCTTGGCTTTGGGTTCAATCTTGCGGTGTCCTTTCCCAGTGACTGTAGGGGCAATAAGGCACATATTGTATTGTTGCCATCGAGGATAGAAAGATGGGGTTTATATCATGTTATTTGATTTTATCCTTCTACATCATGTCATCTTGCTTAAGGCGTTACTCTGTTCTTATGAACTTAATACTCTAGATGCATGTTGGTAGCGATCGATGTGTGGAGTAATAGTAGTAGATGCAGAATCGTTTCGGTCTACTTGTTTCGGACGTGATGCCTATATATAATGATCATGCCTAGATAATCTCAGAATTATTCGCTTTTCTATCAATTGCTCGGCAGTAATTAGTTCACCCACCGTAGAATTATGCTATCATGAGAGAAGACACTAGAGAAACCTATGCCCCCCGGGTCTATTCTCAACATACCAATCTACAATCTACTTTACTTTTCCATTTTTACTTTCTGTTCTTATATCCAAAAATACCAAAAATATCAAACTATCATCTCTATCAGATCTCACTTTCGTAAGTGACCGTCAAGGGATTGACAACCCCTTATCGTGTTGGCTGCGTTCTTATTTGTTTTTGTAGGTGCGAGGGACTCACGCGTGGTCTCCTACTGGATTGATACCTTGGTTCTCAAAAACTGAGGGAAATACTTACGCTACTATGCTGCATCACCCTTTCCTCTTCGAGGGAATACAACGCAAGCTCGAGAAGTAGCAAGAAGAATTTCTGGCTCCGTTACCCGGGAGGCTTACGCAAAAGTCATATACCAAGTACCTATCACAAACCCTTATCCTTCGCATTACATTTATTTGCCTCTCGTTTCCCTCTCCCCCACTTCACCCTTGCCATTTTATTCGCCCTTTTTCCGTTCGCCTTTCTATTTGCTTGTGTTGCTATGTGCCCTCTATTATCTTGCATCTTTGCTTGCTAAATTATGTATCCTCATCCACTTGCTAGTCTTTTTAAAAGATCCAATTATGTTGAACCAATTGCTAGTGAGTTGTGTGCACTAGATTATCTTTATGGGGTTTTGCTTGAAATTTCATGAATCTGAAAATTGTGAGGAATTGTTAAAAGAAAAAGTGATCCACGATAGCTCCTTAAATAAAAAAAATGATTGCAATGTTACTATTGTAAATTATATTAATGTCAGTTGTGTTTATGATATGCAAAACCCTAAGCTTGGGGATGCTAGTATTGCTATGTCCACTACTTGTTGCAATGATCATGATTGGGGTGATGCTTCTTATGATCTTGAAAATTTATTTCAACCCCATGATGAATATGAGATTGATAATAATGTTTGCAATAATATTGAAAGTGGGTTTGGAAGAGTGTCAACTTTAAATCCCACATATTTGGAGAATGTTCAATCTTATGAATTTTTTGATGAAAGTGGGTTTGGAGAGGTCATTACTTTAGTTAATGTTGATCCCACTATTTTCGAAGAGTGTCAACTTCGCATGCATGTGGATCGTGTTGAGAATATGTTATGTGATAGCTATATTGTTGAATTTGCTTATGATCCTACATGTAATTGTTATGAGAGAGGAAAATATGGTTTTAAAAATCTTCATGTTAATAAATTACCTCTCTTCATGTTGAGATTGATCTTGTTTCTTTCTTCTTCCTTGCATATGTTAGATCTTGCTTGTCTTGCTAATTTGTTTTCCTATAATATGCCTATGCATAGGAAGTATGTTATACTTATATGTGATTTTCACATGCTTTATGATGCTCTCTTTGTGCTTCAACTCTTATCTTTCATGTGAGCATTATTGAATTCTCAAGCCTATCTTAATGGCTATAAAGAAAGAGCTTGTTGGGAGGCAACCCATTTTTATTTTCTTTGCTTTTGCTTATGTTTAGGAATAAATATTGCATCTAGCTTCTGTTTAGATGTGGTTTTGTGTTTTAGTTAGTGTTTGTGCCAAGTAGAACCTTTGGGAAGACTTGTGTGAAGTTTATATGATCTTGTTGTGAAAAACAGAATCGTTAGCGCTCGCTAGAATAGTCACCAGATTTTACTGGAGCATGCTATTTAGTTGATTCTTTTTGCAGATGAATAATAGACAAATTCCTCATGTTTGACAATTTATTTCAAATTTTTTGGAGTTACAGAAGTATGCAAAAGTTACAGATTAGTACAAACTGTTCTGTTTTTGATAGATTCTGTTTTCCGTGTGTTGTTTGCTTATTTTGATGAATCTGTGAGTAGTATTGGAGAGTATGAATCATAGAGAAGTTGAAATACAGTAGGTTTAACACCAATATAAACAAAGAATGAGTTCATTACAGTACCTTTGAGTGGTGGTTTGTTTTCTTATACTAACGGAGCTCACGAGATTTTTGTCTAAGTTTTGTGTTGTGAAGTTTTCAAGTTCTGAGTATTGCTTTGATGGACTGCGGAACAAAGAGTGGCAAGAGCCTAAGCTTGGGGATGCCCAAGGCACCCAAAGGTAAAATTCAAGGACAACCAAAAGCCTAAGTTTGGGGATGCCCCGGGAAGGCATCCCCTCTTTCGTCTTCATCTATCGGTAATTATACCCGGGACTATATTTTTATTCACCACATGATATGTGTTTTACTTGGAGCGTCATGTATCATTTTGAGTCTTTGCTTGTTATTTTCCCACAATCATCCTTGATGGACACACCTTTTTGAGAGAGATAAATATGGCCTAGGAATTGTTAGAACACTCTATGTGCTTCACTTGTATCTTTTGAGTTCAATAGTTTTTGCTCTAGTGCTTCACTTATACCTTTTAGAGCACGGTGGTAATTTTATTTTGAATAAATAGTTGATCTCTCATGCTTCACTTATATCTTTTTGAGAGTCTATTTGAACAGCATGGCAATGTACTTTGGCTATAAAACTAGCCTTCACATGTTAGGCATCCAAGATGAATGTAGTAAAAACTTTCATACTAAGTGCATTGAATATGATGAGAAGTTGGATGCTTGACAATTGTTTTGAGATATGAGGATAGTGATATTAGAGTCATGCTAGTGGAGTTATTATGAAATTGAGAAATACTTGTGTTAAAGTTAGTGATTCCCGTAGCATGCACGTATGGTGAACCGCTATGTGACGAAGTTAGAGCATGAGGTATTTGTAGAGTGTCATCCTTTGTGTGGATGTCGGGGGCGCGCGATGGTTAACTCCTACCAACCTCCCCCCTAGGAGCATGCATTGATTGCTTTGTTTTGATGGCTCGTGCATTTTTGCAATAAGTATATGAGTTCTTATGACTAATGTTGAGTCCATGGATTATACGCACTCTCACCCTTCCACCATTGCTAGCCTCTCTTGTACCGCGCAACTTTCGCCGGTACCATACACCCACTATATACCTTCCTCAAAACAGCCACCATATATCTTCCTCAAAACAGCCACCATACCTACCTATCATGGCATTTCCATAGCCATTTCGAGATATATTGCCATGCAACTTTCCACCGTTCCGTTCATATGACACGCTTCATATTGTCATATTGCCATGCATGATCATGTAGTTGACATCGTATTTGTGGAAAAGCCACCATGCATAATTTTTCATACATGTCACTCTTGATTCATTGCACATCCCGGTACACCGCCGGAGGCATTCATATAGAGTCATACTTTGTTCTAGTATCGAGTTGCAATATCGAGTTATAAATCTATAAAAGTGTGATGATCATCATTATTGGAGCATTGTCCCGTGTGAGGAAAGGCCAAAAAAAGAGATGGCCCAAAAAAAATATAGAGAGGGGCTAAAAAAGAGGGATAAGCCCCTCCAAAAAAAGAGAGAAAAGAGAGAAGGGACAATGCTACTATCCTTTTCCACACTTGTGCTTCAAAGTAGCACCATATTCTTCATGATAGAGAGTCTCATGTTTAGTCACTTTCATATACTAGTGGGAATTTTCATTATAGAACTTGACTTGTATATTCCAACGATGGGCTTCCTCAAATGCCCAAGGTCTTCATGAGCAAGCAAGTTGGATGCACACCCACTTAGTTTCTTTTGTTGAGCTCGAAGGAAATATGCCCTAGAGGCAATAAAGATGTTATTTGTATTTCCTTATATCATGATAAATGTCTTTTATTCATGCTAGAATTGTATTAACCGGAAACTTAGTACATGTGTGAATACATAGACAAAACAATATATCCCTAGTATGCCTCTACTAGACTAGCTCATTGGTCAAAGATGGTCATGTTTCCAAGCCATAGGCATGAGTTGTCATTTGATCAACGAGATCACATCATTAGGAGAATGATGTGATGGACAAGACCCATCCGTTAGCTTAGCACTATGATCGTTTAGTTTTACTGCTATTGCTTTCTTCATGACTTTTACATGTTCCTATGACAATGAGATTATGCAAATCCCGAATACCGGAGGAACACCTTGTGTGCTATCAAACGTCACAATGTAACTGGGTGATTATAAAGATGCTCTACAGGTGTCTCCGAAAGTGTTCGTGGTGTTGGCATAGATCAAGAATAGGATTTGTCACTCCGAGTGTTGGAGAGGTATCTCTGGGCCCTCTCGATAATACACATCATAATAAGCCTTGCAAGCAAATGACTAATGAGTTAGTCATGGGATGATGTATTACGGAACGAGTAAAGAGACTTGCCAGTAACGAGATTGAACTAGGTATTGAGATACCAACGATCGAATCTCAGGCAAGTAACATACCGATGACAAAGGGAACATTGTATGTTGTTATGTGGTTTGACCGATAAAGATCTTCGTAGAATATGTAGGAGCCAATATGAGCATCCAGGTTCCGCTATTGTTTATTGATCGGAGATGTGTCTCGGTCATGTCTACATAGTTCTCGAACCCATAGGGTCCGCACGCTTAACGTTTGATGACGATCGGTATTATGAGTTTATGAGTTTTGATGTACTGAAGGTAGTTCGGAGTCCCGGATGAGATCACGGACATGACGATGAGTCTCGGAATGTCTGAGACGTAAAGATTGATATATTAGACGACTATATTCGGACACCGGAAGTGTTCTGGAAAGTTTCAGAATTAACCAGAGTGCCGGTGGGTTACCGGAACCCCCCGGGGGAAAGTTGGGCCCTAGTGGGCCTTAGGGAAGAAAGAGGGCAGCAGCGAGGAGGTGGCGTGCCCCCTCCCAAGGGGCAGTCCGAATTGGACTAGGGGAGGGGGGCGTGGCCCCCTCTTTCCCTCTCCTTCTCTCCCTCTCTTTCCTTCCCCCTTCTCCCTCTTGGTGATTCCTACTAGGAATATGATTGCAATCCTATTCCTAGTAGGATTGCACCTCTTGGCGCGCCATAGGAGGGCCGGCCGGCCTCCCCCTTGATCCTTTATATACGGGGGTAGGGGGGCACCCTAGAACACACAAGTTGATCTTTCCAGCCGTGTGCGGTGCCCCCTCTACAGAAACACACCTCGGTCATACCGTTGCAGTGCTTAGGCGAAGCCCTGCGCCGGTAACTTCATCATATCCGTCACCACGCCGTCGTGCTGACGAAACTCTCTCGTGAAGCTCAACTGGATCAAGAGCTCGTGGGACGTCATCAAGCTGAACGTGTGCTGAACGCAGAGGTGCCGTACGTTCGGTTGGATCGCGAAGAAGTTCGACTACATCAACCGCGTCACTTGACGCTTCTGCTTTCGGTCTACGAGGGTACGTAGACACACTCTCCCCTCTCGTTGCTATGCATCTGGTAGATAGATCTTGCGTGATCGTTGGAAAATTTTAAAAAATACTACGTTCCCCAACAGTGGCATCATGAGCCAAGTCTATGCGTAGATGATATGCAAGAGTAGAACACAAGTGAGTTGTGGACGATACTAGTCGTACTGCTTACCATCATGTCATACTTTGCTTCAGCGGTATTGTGAGATGAAGCGGCCCGGACCGACATTACGCGTACGCTTACGCGAGATTGGTTTCACCGTTATGAGCACTCGTTGCTTAAAGGTGACTGGCGGGTGTATGTCTCTCTCACTTTAGCTGAATCGAGTGTGACTACGCCCGGTCCTTGTGAAGGTTAATACAGCACATACTTGACAAAACATCATTGTGGTTTTTTGTATGCGTAGGTAAGAACGGTTCTTGCTAAGCCCATAGCAGCCACGTAAAACTTTCAACAACAAAGTAGAGGACGTCTAACTTGTTTTTGCAGGGCATGTTGTGATGTGATATGGTCAAGACATGATGAGTTATACGGTTTTGTATGAGATGATCATGTTTTGTAAAGTTATCGGCAACTAGCAGGAGCCATATGGTTGTCGCTTTATTGTATGAAATGAAATCGCCATGTAATTGCTTTACTTTATCACTAAGCAGTAGCGATAGTCGTAGAAGCAATGGTTGGCGAGACGACAATGATGCTACGATGGAGATCAAGGTGTCACGCTGGTGACGAAGGTGATCATGACGGTGCTTTGAAGATGGAGATCAAAAGCACAAGATGATGATGGCCATATCATGTCACATATTTTGATTGCATGTGATGTTTATCTTATTATGCTTCTTATTTTGCTTAGTACGATGGTAGCATTATAAGATGATCCCTGACAAAATTTCAAGGTATAAGTGTTCTCTCTGAGTATGCACCATTGCGAAAGTTCGTCGTGCTAAGACACCACGTGATGATCGGGTGTGATAAGCTCTACGTTCAAATACAATGGGTGTAAGCCAGTTTTGCACACGCAGAATACTCGGGTTAAACTTGACGATCCTAGCATATGCAGATATGGCCTCGGAACACTGGAGACCGAAAGGTCGAGCGTGAATCATATAGTAGATATGATCAACATAAGATGTTCACCATTGAAACTACTCCATCTCATGTGATGATCGGACATGGTTTAGTTGATTTGGATCACGTGATCATTTAGATGACCGGAGGGATGTCTATCTAAGTGGGAGTCCTTTAAGTAATATGATTAATTGAACTTTAATTTATCATGAACTTAGTCCTGGTAGTTTTTGCATATCTATGTTGTTGTAGATCAATGGCCCGTGCTACCGTTCCTTTGAATTTTAATGCATTCCTCGAGAAAGCTAAGTTGAAAGATGATGGTAGCAATTACACGGACTGGGTCCGTAACTTGAGGATTATCCTCATTGCTGCAGAGAAGAATTATGTCCTTGAAGCACTGCTAGGTGACAAGCCCCCTCCCGCTAATGTAGACGCTTTGAACATCTGGCAGACACGGTCTGATGACTACACGATAGTTTAGTATGCCATGCTTTACGGCTTAGAACTAGGACTTCAACAATGTTTTGAACATCATGGACCATATGAGATGTTCCAGGAGTTGAAGTTAATATTTCAAGCAAATTCCCAGATTGAGAAATATGAGATTTCCAATAAGTTCTATAGCTACAAGATGGAAGAGAATAGTCCTATCAGTGAACACTTGCTCAGAATGTCTGGGACTACAATCATATGACTCAACTTGGTTGCAAAGTTGACGAGGATAGTGTTATTGGTAGAGTTCTTCAATCACTGCCACCAAGCTATAAAGGCTTCATGATGAACTATAATATGCAAGGGATGCAGAAGACAATTCCCGAGCTCTTCGCTATGCTCAAAGCTGCGGAGGTAGATATCAAAAAGGAGCATCAAGTGTTGATGGTTAACAAGACCACTAGTTTCAAGAAAAAGGGCAAGGGAACGAAGGGGAACTTCAAGAAGAATAGCAAGACAGTTGCTACTCCCACGAAGAAACCAAAGTCTGGAGCCAAGCCTAAAACTGAGTGCTTCTACTGCAAAGGGACTGGACACTGGAAGCGGAACTGCCCCAAGTATTTGGCAGATAAGAAGGATGGCAAGGTGAACAAAGGAATATGTGATATACATGTTATTGATGTGTACCTTACTAATGCTCGTAGTAGTACCTGGGTATTTGATACCGGTTCGGTTGCTAATATTTGTAACTCGAAACAGGGACTACGGATTAAACGAAGATTGGCTAAGGATGAGGTGATGATGCGCGTGGGAAATGGTTCCAAAGTCGATGTGATCGCCGTTGGCACGCTACCTCTACATCTACCATCAGAATTAGTTTTAGACCTAAATAATTGTTATTTGGTGCCAGCGTTGAGCATGAACATTATACCTGGATCTTGTTTGTTGCGAGACGGTGTCGGGGGAAACTGTCCGCCACGAACACCTATGGGACCGGAGCCCCTTGTCTGTGCGGTACGAGGGCGGAGGGAGCACGAAGAGCAGATCGAGGCAGACGCGCGGGCAGTTTTTACCCAGGTTCGGGCCGCACGGATGCGTAAAACCCTACTCCTGCTTGGTTGTGTATTGAGTTGAGCGCTCGGGAGCTTGAAGAAGCAGCTACACCGTGCGTGAGAGTAATCTAGGTTTCGAACCCCCTCCACGTTGTGCATGGGCCTCCTTTTATAGTGCAAGGGGTCACCGACAGGTGTCAACGTAGGAGAAAGGGGTAAAAATGTAAAAGAGGTGGTAGTTGTGACAGTGCGGGAACAGTGGAGCTACAGTACAGAACAGTGGTCTATACCTACTTTAACAGTGGGGGACAAGGGCATTTAATGCCCGTCGCCGTCGACCCCAAAAGCTCCCGCCGTTGCGTCTCCGTCTGCCACGGCGATGGATCCTCTGCCGTGGAGTGCCATCGTGTCCCCCAGGCTGCACAGCCATCCGCCACGCGTCCCTGGAGTGGCCCCAGGGCGACGCGTGGGCCGATGAGCTGGAGCGCGGGCACACAGCGCACCTCCCCCGGCAAGCACCTTGCCGGGGATCTCGACCTTGCCGGGCCCGGAAGCTTGCCGCTCCCCGAGCCCTTGCCGGGTCTTCTAAGGTAGAATCTTCTATTCGTCCTGACAAGCTCCTCTTGCCAGGGCCTCGTGCTAGTTAAGCAATCTCGAGCCTGGGACGGCCTTCCCGGCAAGCTCCTCTTGCCGGGGTCTTGGTCTTCTGTCTTGTATACTTTGTTTTTGAATGGCTAGATAAGGGGCAGGAAGGTCTCCGGCACGCGCGTGGTGAACCTTGCCGCGGGGGGGCTGCCGCTGCCCGTGCACAAGTTGGGGTACTAGGGTACCCCTACCTTAGTACACCGACAGGAGCCCCCGGGCCTGGGCCACACACGGTGCCGAGCGCTGTTGGGCCAGGCCCAAAACAGTGCACGGGCACCCGCGGCCCGCGGCGCGCCGAATCCACTTCCATATCCGCCGCACCCCACGGCAACGGCACGCGTCGATTGCGGCGCCGTGGGATGGGACGTGCCCACGATTTCTTTAATGGGAAGGGCGAAACGCCCCCCCACTTTCCCATAAAAGCAGAGAGAGCGGCGCGGTTCCCCTCCCTGCGCACTCATTGCCATCGTCTTCTTCCTCAGATTCCTCTGCGCTTCGCCTCTACTCCTCCGCCACCACCAAGCTCTTCGTCCCCTTCCTTCCACCGCATCCGCCATGGCCCCAAAGACCGACAAGGCGAAGTCGGAGAAGTCCAAGCGGGAGAAGTCAGATCAGGCGGCGAAGCTCGCCGCGTACCGGAAGGAGCACATTGTCTTCGCGCCGAAGCTCGGCGTGCGGGAACTTTGGAACAAATATTATTTGTTCTGGGCCAAGGAGACCCCAGCGCACCCCCGCACGCGCGTCTACCCGGCCGTCGCCAAGGACCACTACCCCGGCGGGTATTACTTTTTCGCAGCCTTCTTCCACTGCGGTCTGTGCCCTCCCTTCTCAAACTTTTTCTGCGATATCATGAATACTTATGGCCTCCACCTCCTCGACTTCACTCCCAACGCCATCCTCACCATGTCCGTTTTCGCACACACGTGCGAAAACTTCGTAGGAATCCAGCCCAACGTAGCTCTCTTTAGGCACTTTTTCATCCCCAGAGTAGAGGCCGACGCCCCCCTCTCCGGAGGAATCTCTTGGGTGTTTAGGCTGAATAAGAAATCAGCCTACTTGCCGGGGGAGCTCCGCGGCAAGTGGGAAGAGTGGCGCGCGGAGTGGTGCTGGGTCGTCGAGGAGCGGCCGCAACACTTCACCGCGCCGCGCACATCGCCCATCGTGCGCGGCAGGGATTGGAGTAATTTCGATTCCGACGATACCAAGCTAGATATCGCTCTCGTCAGAATCCTCCGTCTTCGGATGGCGCCGCTGTCTGTCGCTGAAGTGGGCGCGGACTTTCTTCGTCGTCGGATCGCCCCCCTCCAAGACCGGAAAAGGCCGGCGTGGCAATACGGCGGCCCGGCAGACATCATGAGGCTGCGCCCCGGCCTCAATTTTAACTTCACAACACTCGAGCTGCGGGGTATGGTCAGGGAACTTTTCAAGTTCGACCCGGCACACCCCGAGTACTTCCGCGCTCCCCGGGGAGTGGTGCCGCTCTGCGCCAGCAGCGCCCGGGATCGCCTTGTCGCTATGATGCCCGCGTGTGACTCTCATGGATTGGAGCGCACGTGGATTGCGCCCAAGCCTATCGACGTCCTCGAGTTCTACGACAACCTTGCGGAGGTGTTGGAGAAGACGGACGATCTCAAGCTGCACACGCGGGCCACCACCGACCAAGAGATTGCTTACATGGCTTCTCGCGCTGAAGAAGTCGCCGCAGCCGCGGCGGCGGGAAACTTTGGATACACACCCGCGGAGGCGGAAGCCGCGGATGCCTCCAGCCAGGCGGATAAGGAGGAGATTCGCAAGCTGCTGGAGCTCCCTCCCGACGCGCTCGCCGGGGTCCCCTCGCTGAGGCACTCCGGGATCAATGGGATCGCGACGGAGGCCGCGGCAATGGAGGGCGCAGCCGGAGGAAGCAGGGGTGCCGCGAGGAGTGGAGGCGCCGGACGAAGCGGGGCCACCAAGGGGAAGGGGCCCGCAGTGCAAGGCGCTGGGGCCAGCGAACTGGCCGAGGGAGAGGAGGGGGAGGAGGAAGACACCGGCGGATCCACCGAGCTCTACGCCGACGACCTCTCCTCGTCGGAAAGCTCCCCGCCCCCGGCGAGCCCGAGGCAGTCCCCATTGAAGCGTCTCCGCAAGGCGGCGACGGGGGAGCAGGCGCGAGCGCCCCGGCAACAGCCAGCTCGCCGGGCAGCTCCCCGGCCGAGCCAAGACGTGCCAAGGGCGACCGGCGTGCCGGCCACGGCAGAGGCCCCGCGCGCGTGGACCACGACAGAGGCGTCCCGCAGGCCGGCACCGAGCCGGCAAGGATCTTCTCGGAGCGGAGCAGCTGCTCCGCCCACTTCTCGGGCGCCGGCCACCACAGGGGCTGGGCCTACGCAGCCCCCAGCCCCGGTGGCTCCGAAACGCGCGAGGGAATCTTCATCCTCCGCTCCTCGCGCCGACGCGCCCACCGTGGAGTTTGACTTCTCCGCGCTGAGCGAGGACGACGAGGAGGACCAAGAGTAAGGACCCGAGACCTTACTCCTTCTTGATTTTTATATCTCGATTGTTGCTGACGCTTGACTTTGCTTGTTGCTTGTGATTGCAGGACCTTGGAGCAGCGCGCGAAGAGGGTCAGGGTGCCCACAGTTGAGGTCGTAGAAGACCCATCCGTCGCGGAAGCAGGGATCGCACAGGAGCCGAGCTTGCCGGACCCGAGTGCCGCTCCGGGGAGTAGCCCCCAGCGCAGCCCCCAGCGTAAGTTAGAGGTTTACTATTTTCGCTCGTCGGGGCGCGCTTAGGGCTTTGATCTCTCTTCCCCTTTTTTTTTTTTTTTTTTTTTT
>LR738710.1:814767226-814812430 GCA_902687465.1 Secale cereale
GGTACCCCTACCTTAGTACACCGACAGGAGCCCCCGGGCCTGGGCCACACACGGTGCCGAGCGCTGTTGGGCCAGGCCCAAAACAGTGCACGGGCACCCGCGGCCCGCGGCGCGCCGAATCCACTTCCATATCCGCCGCACCCCACGGCAACGGCACGCGTCGATTGCGGCGCCGTGGGATGGGACGTGCCCACGATTTCTTTAATGGGAAGGGCGAAACGCCCCCCACTCTCCCATAAAAGCAGAGAGAGCGGCGCGGTTCCCCTCCCTGCGCACTCATTGCCATCGTCTTCTTCCTCAGATTCCTCTGCGCTTCGCCTCTACTCCTCCGCCACCACCAAGCTCTTCGTCCCCTTCCTTCCACCGCATCCGCCATGGCCCCAAAGACCGACAAGGCGAAGTCGGAGAAGTCCAAGCGGGAGAAGTCAGATCAGGCGGCGAAGCTCGCCGCGTACCGGAAGGAGCACATTGCCTTCGCGCCGAAGCTCGGCGTGCGGGAACTTTGGAACAAATATTATTTGTTCTGGGCCAAGGAGACCCCAGCGCACCCCCGCACGCGCGTCTACCCGGCCGTCGCCAAGGACCACTACCCCGGCGGGTATTACTTTTTCGCAGCCTTCTTCCACTGCGGTCTGTGCCCTCCCTTCTCAAACTTTTTCTGCGATATCATGAATACTTATGGCCTCCACCTCCTCGACTTCACTCCCAACGCCATCCTCACCATGTCCGTTTTCGCACACATGTGCGAAAACTTCGTAGGAATCCAGCCCAACGTAGCTCTCTTTAGGCACTTTTTCATCCCTAGAGTAGAGGCCGACGCCCCCCTCTCCGGAGGAATCTCTTGGGTGTTTAGGCTGAATAAGAAATTAGCCTACTTGCCGGGGGAGCTCCGCGGCAAGTGGGAAGAGTGGCGCGCGGAGTGGTGCTGGGTCGTCGAGGAGCGGCCGCAACACTTCACCGCGCCGCGCACATCGCCCATCGTGCGCGGCAGGGATTGGAGTAATTACGATTCCGACGATGCCAAGCTGGATATCGCTCTCGTCAGAATCCTTCGTCTTCGGATGGCGCCGCTGTCTGTCGCTGAAGTGGGCGCGGACTTTCTTCGTCGCCGGATCGCCCCCCTCCAAGACCGGAAAAGGCCGGCGTGGCAATACGGCGGCCCGGCAGACATCATGAGGCTGCGCCCCGGCCTCAATTTTAACTTCACAACACTCGAGCTGCGGGGTATGGTCAGGGAACTTTTCAAGTTCGACCCGGCACACCCCGAGTACTTCCGTGCTCCCCGGGGAGTGGTGCCGCTCTGCGCCAGCAGCGCCCGGGATCGCCTTGTCGCTATGATGCCCGCGTGCGACTCTCATGGATTGGAGCGCACGTGGATTGCGCCCAAGCCTATCGACGTCCTCGAGTTCTACGACAACCTTGCGGAGGTGTTGGAGAAGACGGACGATCTCAAGCTGCACACGCGGGCCACCACCGACCAAGAGATTGCTTACATGGCTTCTCGCGCTGAAGAAGTCGCCGCAGCCGCGGCGGCGGGAAACTTTGGATACACACCCGCGGAGGCGGAAGCCGCGGATGCCTCCAGCCAGGCGGATAAGGAGGAGATTCGCAAGCTGCTAGAGCTCCCTCCCGACGCGCTCGCCGGGGTCCCCTCGCTGAGGCACTCCGGGATCAATGGGATCGCGACGGAGGCCGCGGCAATGGAGGGCACAGCCGGAGGAAGCAGGGGTGCCGCGAGGGGTGACGGAGAAGTCCTCGCCTCCGCGGGTCTGACAGTCGTCGAGGCGCCCGGCGAAGGAGATGGGCCCGAGGAGGAAAAGCTTCTCCACCAACTCCTGGCCCTTTACCGGGCCAGGCAGGCGAAGCTTGCCTCCCGGGAAGCCCTTGCTGCCCAGGCCGCCGCCGAAATGGAGAAGCGTGCGGCGGAGCTCAGCGCTGCCCACAAGGCGGGCCTCCGCGAGGTGGCGGAGGAGCGCGAGCGTCTCGCCGGTGAATATCAAGAGTGGCTTTTGGAGAAAGCCGAGGCTGAAGAACAGCAACGGCTCGCCGGGGTGGAGATGTCCCGGCGAGAAGGAGAGATCGCGCAGCGGAAGGTGGATCTCGACTCCCATGAGGAGGACCTTGCCGCTCGCGAGGCTGCCCTTGGCGGGGAGCTGAAGGAGGCGAAAGCCGCTGCTGCTGCCGCGGAAGACGCCAAGAAGGAGCTTGCCGCCAAGGTTGAACGACTAGAAGCGGCGATGAAGGTGAGCACCGAGAAGGTTGCCGCGCTCATCACTGAGCGCGAGAAGGACGCCCACACCAACGCGGAGCTCCAAGTGAATCTGTCCAAGAGGGGCGATGAGCTTAAGGCCGCCAAGGACTCCATCGAGGACTTGGAGCTGAAAGTCTCAACTCTGAGGGATTCAATTGACGCCGCCAAGCTTCGAGAAGACAAGCTGAAGGAGGAGCTCCGCAAGGAGCGGACCTTGGTGGACAGCGCCAACAAGGCATCCGAGCTCTTCCGCAAGAACATTGAGCTGTGGACCGAAGAGCTGGTTTCTTCTGCATCCAACATTGACCAGGAGTTGCTTGCCTTGAAGGTCGAACATCTTATCTACTCGCCGGATCCAGACCTCCCGCACAGCGCCAAGCTCAGCCTCTTCTTCAGAGGCGTCGCTCCGGCCCTTGCAGGTCTCCGGAACCGCATCCCCGCGCAGCTGGCCGAGGAGTCGCGCCGTCTCTGCGCAGGAACTCTGGAGCGGGTCTTGACGAAGATCGTGTACCGCAATCCGGGGATCAACCTCAAGAACGTTCTTTGCAGCTTGCCGGCAGATGCAGACACGGAGGCCCTGAAGGAGCAGGTCAGCCATATCATCGCCAAGGTGGCAAAGCTTGGCAGGAAGGAGGGCGACCGCGTAGACTAGGGCCCCATTTATCTTTATCTTTTCGTTGCTGCACATTATGTTACGAACTCATTAGTCCATTGCGACAGGTTGTCCTTGTAAGATATTTGCTTTACTTCAATCAATCAGTGCAATGTTATCTTCCTTGTTCCAATCTTTGACTTTGTATGTTCCTCACCCTACGCTCCCGGGGAGCTTGCCGGAAAGGGGCCCTTGCCGCGAGCGCTGAGCAGCCTGCTGGCCAAGGTCCTCGCCGGCAAGCAACCTCGCCGCAGCAAGTCGCAACGCACTTAGCTTGCTGAGTGTACTCGGAAACGAAGCAAGGGCGCGACACTTGTCGCAGCTCACTTAAATCGTTGAGTGGACTCGAAGACAAGATAAGGGTGCGGCAAGCCACGGGTAGGTTCCTCCGCGCACAGGTTTTCCATATAAAGTGTGATTGTTCAAGGAAGACAACCAAAAATTAAAATTTGAACTGGTCAAATTCTAACAACTTATCTTTCACATGCTGCTTGCTCATGTTGTTTGCTTTCCGGTAAGGCTCTTCTTTCTTGAACGGCACTTAGTTCCTCCTCCACCTCCTTCCCCCCCGGCAAACTTGTGCGCGAGGAACGTTCCTCCTGCTTAAGAGGAAAAGGAAAAGGAGAGGGAAACAAGCATATTGCCTTTCGGCGTAATAGTGCTTACCGAATGTCTAAGTGTTGCATCAAATGCCAAATAAAACATGCGAATAGCAAAGAGAAGCATGCGAAAGGCAATCGATGCGAAAACACGAAATCTTTACTGATGCACGGGGTCTGCGCCCGGCTTTGTACAAAGGGTTACATGCAACAGCGGCAAGGCTTGTACAAAAGGTGGTTGCCGGAACGGATCACGGCAACCGCGCCTTAGGGGTGAAACTTGCGAAGATGCTCTATGTTCCAGGAGTTGCTCACCGGTAAGCCTTCTTCGGTCTCGAGGCGGACAGCGCCGGGCCTCGTAACTTGTCTCACCCGATAAGGGCCTTCCCACTTCGGCGTCAACTTGTTGGAATTCTTGGCGGACTGAACACGCCGAAGAACAAGGTCGCCTTCCTCAAGACTCCTGGCCTTGACTTTGCGGCTATGGTAGCGGCGCAAAGCTTGCTGGTATCGAGCAGCTCGTACAGCAGCCTGGAGACGTCCCTCCTCAAGGAGCAATGCGTCATCTTGCCGCAGTTGCTCTTGCTCGAGCTCATCATAAGCGAGCACTCGAGGAGATCCGTATACGAGTTCCGTGGGGATAACTGCTTCTGCCCCGTAGACTAGGGCAAAGGGTGTCTGTCCGGTGGCTCGACTTGGTGTCGTTCTGATTGACCAAAGAGCCGCCGGGAGCTCCTCTATCCAATTCCTTCCGCACTTGCGCAGCCTGTCAAAGGTCCTTGTCTTGAGTCCGCGCAGCACTTCAGCATTTGCCCTCTCCGCTTGACCGTTGCTCCTCGGGTGAGCAACAGAAGCGAAACAGACCTTGGCGCCAAGGTCTTGGACGTACTGCATGAAGGTGCGACTAGTGAATTGTGTACCGTTGTCGGTGATGATCCTGTTAGGGATCCCGAAACGGCAAACAATCGACCTGAAGAACCTGACTGCTGACTGTGCTGTTACCTTTCTCACTGGCTCCACTTCTGGCCACTTTGTGAACTTGTCGATTGCAACGTACAAGTACTCAAAGCCCCCGACAGCGCGAGGGAAAGGGCCGAGGATATCGAGCCCCCAGACCGAGAAGGGCCATGACAAAGGGATTGTTTGGAGAGCTTGAGCTGGCTGATGTATTTGCTTTGCATGGAACTGGCACGCTTCACACTTGGTTACTAGTGCAGTTGCATCTTGGAGGGCTTCTTGCCAAAAGAATCCTTGCCGGAAAGCTTTCCCGGCAAGTGCCCTTGTGCCAATGTGGTGGCCGCATATGCCTCCGTGTATTTCTGCCAACAGCTTCTGTCCATCTTCTCTGGAGATGCATTTCAACCTGACACCATTGAGTCTTCTTCTGTACAGCTCGTTATCCACAAACTGATACATACTTGACTGCCTGGTTATCTTCTCTATCTCTTGAGGGTCGTCGGGAAGTTCTCCAGTTTGCAGAAAACGGACGATCTGCTGTGCCCATGCCGGAGCCCGGGGCTCGACGGCAAGGACTAAAGGCTCGAGGGCCGCTGCGGGAACCCCAGCTTCTACGGCAAAGACCTCCGGTCCTGTCGGAGCTGACGGTCCCCCGGCAAGCTCGCCGGGGCGAGGCTTGTCGGGAACACTTGCTTCAACTGCACAAGCCTGAGGGCTTGCAGGAGCAAACTGTTCCTCAGCGTTGTCGTTGATCTTGGGAACTTTGGCGGCGGGTTCAGGAAGATCCGCCGGCAAGTAGTCGCCGGAGACCAACTTTCTCTTCTTGGACTGCCCAACTGATGGTGTAACTGATGGTTGAGTCAGCTTGAGCAAAAAGGTCCCTGGTTCCACAGGTAGCTTCATCGCAGCACACTTTGAAAGGCCATCTGCAATTTCATTTTGAGCTCTCGGGATGTGCTCCATTTGCAGACCTTCAAAGTGTTCTTCAAGCTTCCTCACTTCATCTACATATGCTTCCATCAAAGGGCTCTGGTAGCTCTTGTTGACTTGTCGGACCACCAACTGAGAATCGCCCCGCACAATCAGCTTCCTGATCCCAAGTTCGGCCGCAATCCTGAGGCCGGCAAGCAAGCCTTCATATTCTGCGGTGTTGTTTGTCGCTTGCTCCCTGGGAAAGTGCATCTGGATAACATATTTGAGGTGTTCTCCGGTGGGCGCGATGAGTACCACGCCAGCACCGGCGCCTTGCAACGAGAAGGCACCGTCAAAATACATTACCCATTCACTTGTCGCTTCTTGCACGGGTACGCTCGTTTCTTGAACTTCTTCTTCTGGCGTTGGGGTCCACTCAGCAATGAACTATGCCAAAGCTCGGCTCTGAATGGTTGAAGTACTTTCAAATTTGAGTCCGAAGCTTGACAGTTCCAGTGCCCACTCGACGATCCTGCCTGTTGCCTCTGGATTGTGCAATATCCTCTTCAACGGAAAGCGAGTGACCACTGTTATCTCATGGGCTTGGAAGTAGTGGCGCAGCTTCCTCGAGGCCATGAGGAGGCCGAAAAGCAATTTTTGCACACCGGAGTACCTTGATCTAGCTCCCTGGAGAAGGGAACTTACAAAATACACTGGGCGCTGCACCATCTTCTTCCGCACCTCTCCTTGTTCCTGCGCAGAGTCTTCCTTGTCGGGGCCAGAGCTTGTCGGGACAGCCCCCTGCTTGTCGCTAGATTCGCTTGCCGGTGACGCTGGCTCCTCGTCGGACTCCCTCTCCGCTACCAACGCAGCACTAACCACCTGGTTGGTTGCCGCTAAGTATAGCAACAACTTTTCCTGTGGTTTAGGTGCGACAAGTATAGGAGTGGAGGACAGGTACCGTTTCAAATCCTGCAACGCCGCCTCCGCTTCCGGAGTCCACTTCATGGGACCTGCCTTCTTCAAGATTTTGAAGAAAGGTAGGGCGCGTTCCGCGGATTTTGAAATGAACCTAACGAGAGCAGCAACGCAACCTGCAAGCCTTCTGACATCCTTGACGCGCTTCGGGGCTTCTATCTGCTCGATGGCTTTGATCTTGTCGGGATTGGCTTCAATCCCCCTTTGTGATACAAAGAACCCGAGAAGCTTGCCGGAGGGAACTCCAAAGACGCACTTCTCGGGGTTCAGCTTGAGCTGTATCCTGCGCAGGTTCTGAAACGTTTCTTCTAAGTCTTGAATCAGTGTTTCTTTGCTCTTGCTCTTCACCACGATGTCATCCATGTAGGCTTCTACATTCTTGTGGATCTGTGGCTCAAAAGCAGTGTACACTACCCTTGCAAAAGTGGAGCCTGCATTTTTCAGTCCAAATGGCATGCGGATAAAGCAATATGTGCCACATGGAGTGATAAATGCAGTCTTCTCTTCATCTTCCTTAGCCATGAAAATCTGGTGATAGCCTGAGTATGCATCAAGAAAACAGAGTAGCTCACATCCGGCAGTGGAGTCAACGATCTGGTCAATGCGCGGCAAAGGGAAGGGATCCTTGGGACATGCTTTATTGACATCAGTGAAGTCTATACACAGTCTCCACTTCCCGTTGGCTTTGCGCACGACGACTGGGTTTACCAACCACGTCGGATGGATCACACCTCTAACTAGGCCTGCTGCCTCTAGTTTCTTGATCTCCTCGTTGATGAACTCTTGGCGCTCCACGGCTTGCTTCCTCACTTTTTGCTTGATGGGCCGCGCATGAGGGCAGACAGCAAGCTTGTGCTCAATCACCTTCCTGGGAACACCGGGGATGTCAGATGGTTGCCAAGCAAACACATCGACATTCGCCCGCAGGAAGGCGACGAGCGCGCTTTCCTATTTGCTGTCAAGGGTGGCGCTGATGGTGAAGGTACCACCAGTGCCATCCTCCTTTGCGGACACCTTCTTGGTTGCCGGAGGAGCAGCCATTCCTTTCTTGCTCTTGCCGGTGGAGCTCGATGGAACGTCCTCGACGGCGGCGCAGCACTCCGAAGAGGTGCGGTTGCCGGAGTGTGTCCCAGAGCACTTGCCGGACTTGGTCTTCGTCTTCTTCCCCCCGGGAGCTTCAGCGGCAAGAGTATCCTTCTTGGCCGCAGCTGCCGCATCCCGGTAAATCTTGTCGGCGCAAATAAGCGCATCTTTCTTGTCGCTGTGGACAGTGATGACGCTTATCGGCCCCGGCATCTTCAGCACGTTGTAGGCATAGTGGGAAGCTGCCATGAACTTGGCGAGGGCGGGACGGCCGAGTATCCCATTGTAGGGCAATGGAGTATCAGCAACGTCAAAGGTGATGCGCTCAGTTCTGAAGTTGAGCTCCCCGCCAAAGGTCACCGGCAGAGTAATCTTTCCTTTGGGCTTGCTCCTTCCCGGGTTGATTCCTTGGAATGAACCGGTCTCTTCGAGCTCGCCGTCTTGAATCTGGAGTTTCTTGATCACAGCAGAGGAGATCAAGTTCAGCCCGGCCCCGCCGTCAACCAACATTTTGGTGACCTTGAGGTTGCGGATGGTGGGTGAGACCAGCATCGGCAAGCACCCGACCGCAGTGGTGCGGTCAGGGTGATCCTCAAGGTCAAAAATGATGGGCGTGCTGGACCATTTGAGGAGCCTGCGCGACTCCACGGGCGGCTCGGCTGCATTCACCTCACGCACCCACTGTTTCAGCTGGCGGTGGGAGGTGTGCAGGGAGGCGCCACCGTCGACGCACAGGACTTCCGTGGCCTTCTGGAACTCCTGCTCGCTGTTCTCGTCCTCATCCATGTCTTCATCGTCGTCTTCGTCGTTGTCGCGGCCCCGGGGAGGTCGATCTCCTTGCCGCTGCTTGGCCTTGCCGCGGCGTCCTCCCCGGCCATTGAATGGCCGCTTCTTGCTGGGCTCTTCCCCGCCACCTTGGGCCTTCTCCTTGTCGCGCCTCTCGTACTCAGCCTTTTGCTGCTCGACGAGGTACTCGACGCGCTTACAGTTGGAGAGGTCGTGACCCTTGGTGCGGTGAATCTTACAGTATTGCTTGTCGGAGCTACTCGGCTTGTTGGCCGCCGCCGCAGGGGCAGGCTCCTTGCCGGAGCCGCCAGCCTGCGCTTGCTTGGCGGGGGCCTCCTTGCCGGACTTCTCGACGGCAAGCACTTCCTTCTTGCCCTTCTTCCTGTTGTTCCGCCGCCGGCTCTTCTTTGCCGGGGCGGCGTCGTCGCTGTCGCTTCCCCCTGCGCCAGCATCCTCCCCGGGGAGTTTCCTCCCCTCTTCTGCACGGGCGCACTTGTCGGCAAGAGCGTAGAGCTCGCTGACGTCCCTGATCTTGGTCATCGCCATCTCCTCACGCATGCGGCGGTTACGCACGTTCTGATGGAACGCGCTGATAACCGCAGCAGGGTGAACGTCGGGGATGTTGTGCTGTACCCGGCTGAAACGTTGGATATACTTGCGCAGGGGTTCGCCTTCCTTCTGGGCCAAAATGTGGAGATCGCTCTCCTGGCCATGGGGTTTGTGGCCGCCGGTGAAGGCGCCAACAAACTGATGGCAGAGGTCGGCCCAAGAAGAGATAGAGCTTTCCGGCAAGTGCATGAGCCACGAACGGACGTTCGGCTTCAGCACGAGCGGGAAGTAGTTGGCTAGGATCTTCTCGTCGCGCCCCCCGGCAGCTTGCACTGCTATGGTGTAGACGCTGAGAAACTCCGAGGGGTGCGTCTTGCCGTCGTACTTCTCCGGTACGTCGGGCTTAAAGTTCTTCATGCTGGGCCACTGGACGCGCCGCAGCTCGCGGGTGAACGCAGGGCAGCCTGCCGCGTACGGCAAGTCGCCTGGTTCACCGGGCGCGGGTGCGTCGACAGCGTTCCCAGCTCTCTTGTCGGATTGTCGCCGAGCTTCTCGGCGGCGCTCGATCGTGGTCCGAGCGTCTTCATCTCGCCGGTCGTCGAGGACCTGGCGCTGGTCCCGACGGGCCCGCGGGTCCGACGAGGCTGTGGAGCCGTCGTCGGGGTTGTTCCGGCGGGGCGGCGTCTTCTGCTTCTGCGGCGGGGAGTGCACGCTTGTCGCACCCCCGGCAGTCTTGTCGCCGATAGCCTTCGTCTTCTCGGCCTGCCGCAGCCGTGAGGCCGACGGCTGCTGCGGAGAGTCGTTGTTGGCGAAGTCTATCAGGCTCCGGATAGTGGCCCTCCATTCCTCGGCCTTGTCGGCCGCTGGAGGAAAATCGAGGAGCAGCTGCGCCCTTGCGAGCGCTTCTGCCGGAGTAGTGGGGAACGCGGGCGAGCGGTGCGAGGAGCGGGATACGCTCGGACTTCTAACGACGTTAGAAGGAGCGGGGTCCCGTGCCGGCGCCTTCGCTTTGCTTGTGCCCGGACGGGGGTCCGGGGCGTCCCGCGAACCTCCAGTATGGCCTTGTCCCAGCAAGCGGATACCACCTCCCGTGGCATGGCGCTGCGGGGTCGTCGTATGTTGCGATGGACGTGGCGCGTCCACGGAGACCGAGGTCCGGTCGTCCGTCCTGTTCTTGGATCTGGTGGCACCGTGAGTGTCCTCGCCGGCAACCACCCTTCCGACGGCGTCTCCCCCGCCCACCGTTGGCTCTGGTGGCGGCGGATGAGACGCAGACGGGCCCCCGACCTCCGAAGGCTTCTTCTTCGGGGCCATGGAGTTGTCGCTGATGAAGTTGTTGACGAAACTTGGAGAGGTTAATGAAGATTGCGCCCGCGCGAACGCCGGATCAGGTTCGCACAACCTCGAACCCCTACCTGGCGCGCCAAAGATGTCGGGGGAAACTGTCCGCCACGAACACCTATGGGACCGGAGCCCCTTGTCTGTGCGGTACGAGGGCGGAGGGAGCACGAAGAGCAGATCGAGGCAGACGCGCGGGCAGTTTTTACCCAGGTTCGGGCCGCACGGATGCGTAAAACCCTACTCCTGCTTGGTTGTGTATTGAGTTGAGCGCTCGGGAGCTTGAAGAAGCAGCTACACCGTGCGTGAGAGTAATCTAGGTTTCGAACCCCCTCCACGTTGTGCATGGGCCTCCTTTTATAGTGCAAGGGGTCACCGACAGGTGTCAACGTAGGAGAAAGGGGTAAAAATGTAAAAGAGGTGGTAGTTGTGACAGTGCGGGAACAGTGGAGCTACAGTACAGAACAGTGGTCTATACCTACTTTAACAGTGGGGGACAAGGGCATTTAATGCCCGTCGCCGTCGACCCCAAAAGCTCCCGCCGTTGCGTCTCCGTCTGCCACGGCGATGGATCCTCTGCCGTGGAGTGCCATCGTGTCCCCCAGGCTGCACAGCCATCCGCCACACGTCCCTGGAGTGGCCCCAGGGCGACGCGTGGGCCGATGAGCTGGAGCGCGGGCACACAGCGCACCTCCCCCGGCAAGCACCTTGCCGGGGATCTCGACCTTGCCGGGCCCGGAAGCTTGCCGCTCCCCGAGCCCTTGCCGGGTCTTCTAAGGTAGAATCTTCTATTCGTCCTGACAAGCTCCTCTTGCCAGGGCCTCGTGCTAGTTAAGCAATCTCGAGCCTGGGACGGCCTTCCCGGCAAGCTCCTCTTGCCGGGGTCTTGGTCTTCTGTCTTGTATACTTTGTTTTTGAATGGCTAGATAAGGGGCAGGAAGGTCTCCGGCACGCGCGTGGTGAACCTTGCCGCGGGGGGGCTGCCGCTGCCCGTGCACAAGTTGGGGTACTAGGGTACCCCTACCTTAGTACACCGACAGACGGTTATTCATTTAAATCAGAGAATAATGGTTGTTCTATTTTTATGAATAATATCTTTTATGGTCATGCACCCTTGAAGAGTGGTCTATTCTTGTTGGATATCGATTGTAGTGATACACATATTCATAATATTGAAGCGATAAGATGCAAGGTTAATAATGCTAGTGCAACTTATTTGTGGCACTGCCGTTTAGGTCATATTGGTGTAAAGCGCATGAAGAAACTCCATAGTGATGGACTTTTGGAATCACTTGATTATGAATCACTTGGTTCCTGCGAACCATGCCTCATGGGCAAGATGACTAAAACTCCGTTCTCCGGAACAATGGAGCGAGCAACAAATTTGTTGGAGATCATACATACAGATGTATGTGGACCAATGAGTATTGAAGCTCGTGGTGGGTATCGTTATTTTCTAACCTTCACTGATGATTTGAGCAGATATGGGTATATCTACTTAATGAAGCACAAGTCTGAAACATTTGAAAAGTTCAAAGAATTTCAGAGTGAAGTAGAGAATCATCGTAACAAGAAAATAAAGTTTCTACGATCTGATAGTGGAGGTGAATATTTGAGTTACAAGTTTGGTCTTCATTTGAAACAATGTGGAATAGTTTCACAACTCACGCCACCCGGAACGCCACAGCGTAATGGTGAGCCCGAATGTCGTAACCGTATTTTATTGGATATGGTGCGGTCTATGATGTCTCTTACCGATTTACCACTATTGTTTTTGGGTTATGCTTTAGAGACAGCTGCATTCACGTTAAATAGGGCACCATCTAAATCCGTTGAGATGACGCCTTATGAACTGTGGTTTGGCAAGAGACCAAAGTTGTCGTTTCTTAAAGTTTGGGGCTGCGATGCTTATGTGAAAAAGCTTCAACCTGATAAGCTCGAATCCAAGTCGGAGAAATGTATCTTCATAGGTTACCCAAAGGAGACTATTGGGTACTGATACGTCCAAAACGTATCTATAATTTCTGCTTGCTCCATGCCCTTTTTGTGTGATATTGCTATGATATTTATGTACTTCCATACACTTTTGATCATATTTGGACTAACCTACTAATGGTTGCAAAAGTGCACAATGTTCTTGTTTTATACTTTATTGTGTAGGAATTACTTGGAAATTGACAAAAACACAAAAGGAGTCGTATTGGAGTAGGACTCTGACTTTCCTGAAATCTGTCCGAGAACGTTTTTTAAAGATGGTCACGTTCCGGCCCGAAGATGTCGTCAAACGGAAAAAGTCTAGTTTCAAAAGTTGTGGGGAATTTCGAGGCGATGCTTCTGGATATAAAATTCGTCCAAATCAGAGTCCGGACGGCCGAGTAAAGCCCGTTTTACTGAGGCCCAAAATCTGATGACGGGAATCCGAGAGTCTATATAAAGAGAGGAAACCTAGGTCACCAAGGGCCACGAATTTTCCTCCTCCCGAGCCGCCGTCTTGGAGGGGAGGACCAGCACCATTGCAGCACCATCCACAAGGAAGAAGGGGGACCAAGGAGCCGCTGCCCCTAGGGCCGCCGCCGCCCCCAAGGGCCGCCGCCGTCTCCTCCTGGCCGCCGCCGCCTCCGTGGCCGCCGCCGGCCGCCGCCTCCTCGCGGGGCTGCACCTCTCCATCAACACCATCATCAACCTCCTCCTCACCATGTCCATGTGTGAGTAGTCTTCTCCGGGGCCGAGGGCTCGTACGTGTAGCTATGTGGTTATCTCTCTCTCCCATGATGTGATCTTTGTTGTGATCATAGGCTATGTTAATCTAGGGTGATCCCATGATATTTCCCCTTCCTCTATGTATTGGATTGATGTACTCACTTGTCTTTATCTAGTATAATCCCCGAGACCAAGGTGACAGCGGTCTATTGGACATGGATTAGAAAAATATTTTCATGAGTGATTCCTCTCTTGTGTGTTGATTGAAGATTGAGAGTCTCTTGGTGCTTGTCTTTGACTATCCTTTAGATATGTTGTGGTGATTGTGGGACTCTCTTTGGATGACCGCGATGACATTGGGAAATCCTTAGATTGAGAACTACGAACTTTGAGGTGTGCTTTTGTAGCCCTACATAATTCTCGTCATCTCTTGACCACGAAGGAATGACCTCCGGGTGCGTCTCCATTTCATGTTTTATGGGAAATATCATGTGATTCGATTATGTTAATGTTGTTGGGAGTTGCCACTAGTGAAAGTATGATCCCTAGGCCTTGTTTCCACCATTGCAATACCATTTGTGCTCACGTTTACCACTTGTTTGCTTGCTGCACTTTTTATTACAGATTTATATTACTTTGCTTTGCCACTCCTATCATCCATATTTTACCATCTCTTCGCCGAACTAGTGCACGTATACAACTCCTAGTTGTATTAGGTGTGTTGGGGACACAAGAGACTTCTTGTATCTTAGTTGCAGGGTTGCTTGAGAGAGACCATCTTCAACCTCTACTTCCCTGAGTTCGATAAACCTTAGGTCATCCACTTGAGGGAAATTGCTGCTGTCCTACAAACCTCTGCGCTTGGAGGCCCAACATAGTCTACAAGAGTAGAAGCGTGTGTAGACATCAAGCTATTTCTGGCGCCGTTGCCGGGGACACCACTCTTCAGGATAGGGGAGTTGTACGCTATCTTTTATCTTTGCTTTTAGTCTTGTTAGTTTACCTTTCAGTTTTCTTTATGTCTTTTCACTAGTTATGCTTATGGACAACCTTGCTATTGGATCGTTGCTTGTGGGAAGACGCCCCACACCTGTGGTGGTTGCTCCTCCCCCTACTGAAATTGTGCCCTATAAAATACCAGCTGGTATTATCGACTATGTTTTGGCTAATCGTTATGTAGGAGACAGACATCCCGGTGAACACTTGCTATATCTGTCACAATTATGTTCATTATTTAAGCTTGCAGGTGTATCAAGGGAGTTTGTCATGAGGACATTGTTCGCCGTATCACTTATAGATAAAGCTTCAGATTGGTATAAGCTTCTCGATAACTCACACTTGCTTGATTGGCAAGAGCTTATGTGTCTCTTTTATACTAAGTTTTATCCTCTTCATGATGCTTATGTGGAGAGTAAGAGTACCTTTTTGCATGTGGATCATGGTAACAATGCTTTATGTGATGCTTATATTGTTGAGTTTATTCATGATCCCACTGAAAATTATTATGAGAAGGGAACATATGCTTATAGATATTTTAATAATATCAAGTTCCCTCTCTTTATGTTGAAGGTTTTAAAGCTGCACTTGTTTTGTCTTCCTATGCTAGTTGCTTTGTGCTTCAGTGAATTATTCTATTGCAATATTCCTATGCATAGGAAGCATGTTAGGCTTAAATGTGTTCGGTATTTGCTTCTTGATGCTCTCTTTTGTTCTTCAACTCTTATTCCTACGAGAGCATCATTAAAGTCTTAAGCCTATCTTTATGGCTATAAAGAAAGAGCTCTAGGGAGACAACCCTTGTTATCTTTGCTTTCAGTTTGTTCTTTCAGTTTTTAGTGTCTTGATGTTGTTTACTACTGTAGCATCATCATTGTATCTTTGCTTTTCAAATTTTGTGCCAAGTATAGCCTCTGATTGCAAGAAAGTTCAAAAGTTGTGACGTGCTGTCCAGGAAACAGATTCTGTCCTTGAATAGAGAAATTTGTATAAAATCACCAGATCATCTTTTTGGTCTGAATTTTTTCGAAAGCGTGCTCTATATAATTGTCTTTCATGCGTCTGTTCTGAGTTTTTTTATTAGAGTTGCAGAAGTGCCCCGAACAAATCATTTACTACCTGCTGTTCGTTTTTTTCACAGATTCTGTCCTGTTTTGCCTTTCCTTCATTTTGCAAACCTAGAGCTTGCTTTTTCTTTGCAAAAACCTTTTGGCATTCTTGAGAAACAGTAGAACTTCAAGAATATCCTTATTTCCAGCAAGGTATATGTCACATCCCTAGCTAGCACTTGCATCAGGACCTGACTAGAGTGTGCATCATGTTTACTTTCAAAGAAACTTGAAATGGGATTAACAGAAACCCCAGCACCCCTCCCCTAACAACTAGGGTTTACTAAAATATTTTCCAATGTACCCAAAATGCCCTTCAAAATGTTCATCATTTCTGCCTTGGTCTTAAACCTCTGCCAAAAATGGTGCACAATTTTCTAGGACAATCTAGGGTTTTGGCTTAAATCATATGGTATTTCAATTTGGGCATTTAAATACTTTTAAATATTTTAAATGCTCAAATAATCATGAACTATAATGTTTCCTACTGTTCATATTATATACAGTAGGTATGACAAGTGTCATGAGTTATAAAAATGTTTAGGCATTTTTATTAATTGAACAGAGCTGCAAAAGAAATAAAACAGAAAGAAAATAGGAAAAGAAAAATAGGAAGAGTACTTATCTGGGCCCACTTACCTGCTGGCCCAGCCCACCAAGGGCACCACCGTCTTCTTCGTTGCGCCAGCGCACGAAGCAGCTCGGTGGCGAGCGCCGCCGATGCGCCGGCCACCTCCTGCCTGCCTGGCTGTCCCCTCGGCCTTCTGGACGGGCTAGAACGACGCCACGGAGCCACCCCGACCGTTTCCCCCTCTCTCTCGTGTCCCTCCCCTCCTCTATTCCCTCCGCCGAGCTCCCCCGAGCGAGCTCGTCGCCGACGACCGCTGACACCGCGCCCTACGCCACCTCCTCGCCTCCCAGAAGCACCACTAGCTCCGCCTCGTCGCCCCGAAGCTCCCCGCCGACGCACACGACGCCAGGAGCTCCGCAACATCCTCCTCGCCGTCGTCTTCAACCTCCGGCACTGGAGATCGCCGCCGCCCGTACGCCGTCGTCCGACCATCCCCGAGCTCACTTCGACGCCCTCTGCGACCGCTGTGAGCTCACGCTTCGAACCCCCCTCTCCACGGGCTCGTTTAGGCCTTGTAGCCGCCGCCCCCTTTGCTCACCGACGATCACTGCCGCCGGCCAACTCCCCGCCGTGGCCATAGGCACCGTACCTCGCGGCCAAGCACGCCGTTAGCTTCAGTAGGTCACCAGCAAGCTAGAACGAGCTTCAGCTCCTCCTCCCGTGCACTACAACACCATCCCGACCGACCCCGTGCGAGCACCGCCGCGGACGAGCTCGTCGCCGTCGACTCCGGCGACCCCTCGTCCAACCAGTGGCACCGCTGGATGCGGTACATCACCAGGAGCACACCGAGCCCATCCGCGCGGCAAATGGATGCCGGAATAGGGATTCCGACGAGTCACCGCCGTGCGAAATGGTCGCCGCCGGCCAAACTCCGGCGGGCTGACGTGGCTCGATGATTAGGAGTTAACAGTAATTAGTTTAGTCACCACAGTCACTGACAGTGGGCCCCCGCTGTTAGTCAAACCCAGTCAACCCTGGTAATGACCGGGATTAGCTCCTAAGACACTGACATGAGGGACCCACCAGTCAGGTTTGACCTGGACTGGCCCTGTTGACTGGCTGACGTCAGCATGATGTCATGCTGACGCAGTAAAGGTTTTTCTGGGATTTTTAGATTTAAAATAATTCAGGAAATTCCAGAAAATACCCAAAACTTCTAAAAATCATATAAATTCAACCATAGCTCAGATGGAAAAGATTTATATATGAAAAATGATCAGAAAAATCCAATCTATCCAATGGCACTGGTTTCATGCATGTTTGAACAAGTTAACTTGCTGTTTACACCAAAAACATGATAATGCACTTATTTAAATAATAGTTTGAACTTCAATTTGAATCCTTGATTCAAATAGGTTCAAACCCTTCTGGTTTTAGTTGCATTAGCCAACACACATGCATCTTGCCATGTCATTAACATGCATCGTATTGTTGCATTTTCTTGTTAATGATTGTATCGTCGGTATTCCCTGTGTTAGGTCCTGCTCCCGAGGATACTGCTGCGTATCCAGTTGAAGAGCAGTACCCGACAACTACCTTGTCAGGCAAGCAATCATTGATCATTCCGATACAACCCAATCTTCTCGCTCCTGCTCTCTTTTACTGCACTAAGGCAACAGCGCGTGAACTGCTACTTGCTGCGGTAGATGAACCCTATTCCCTTGCATGACCTGTCATTGCCACAGTAAATAGTTGAAACCCACTAGCATGTGTAGGAGTTGATTGAGCCATGTGATGTGTGATCCACCATGCTATTTGTTATGTTGCCTGCTATGCTTAGAGTTGTGTCTGGTCTGGTTCATCTGGGTGATGGATCAGAGTGAAACAATCTTTCGATAAAGAGAAGGAAGTGTGGAATACGCTTGGTAAAGGTATCGATGAAAGGCCATGTAGGAGTACGTGGTGGTTTGTTTCATTGGAACCGTACATAGGACCTGAGATCTGTATGTGTGGTTCAAGTTGCAGTTACTACCATGCATTGGGCCCGAAACCAATGGACCCTCTCGGCTTATTAATTACCCTTGATCTCTGTCCAGGAGTTGCAACTAGTTTCTGGTGTTTATAGCTTACTGGAGGTCGTGCACAACGCTGACCCTCGGGGTGGGTTGTGATGCGACAGGTACGTGGCACGGTGTACCGGTTGCCCGTTTGGTGACTCGGGAACCCTGTACACATCGTTTGGGGCCGTGAGCGACACCCCGGCCGGATCTCCCCACGGATGGAACCCAAATAGGCGATAAACCTGGACGAGAGACTTGAGTAGTTAGTCAGGTCGTGGCCGACACCCTCGCTGGGCTTCCGCTTGAAGGTTGCCGAGTACACGCCGAGTAAACGGCGATAAGTGGTGGAAGCGTGTGTGAAGAGGTACACCCCTGCAGGGTTATCAAACTATTCGAATAGCCGTTGTTCGCGTTACGAACTACTTGGTTACTCTTACAGTTCATAGACAAGTTGATGGATACTACTAAAAGCCTCAAGATAAGCGTGAGTGCCGTGGATGGCCCTTCCGTAGGATGACGGAAGAGGATCCTCGGTAGTGTATTGATGTGGTGAGTAGTGGACTCGTGTTCGTAATAACATCTTGCAATTTGTTGAGAGTTGTAGTATAGGTTAGGCAAGGTCAAAGCTGGCATTCTGCTATAAACTCCACTATCCCCCTTTGATAATGTTGCATGTATGATAGGTTCTGTGGTAAGACTTGCTGAGTACCTTTGTACTCATGTTTGCTTAATAACTGTTGCAGAGGAGAACCCTGCCCCTGCTGATGGGTTCTACATAGACGTTGACGTCGACGAGTAGCTTGACACCCAGACGGTGATCTGGAGCTTGTGAAGGGCCTTGTAGATAGTCAGGCTACACCAAGCCTGTTTTATTTTCTAAGTTGTCTGTACTCAGACATGTAGCTTCCGCTTGTGCTTGTATGACTGTATGACTTGAGTGTTGGGTCATGTGACCCCTACCTGTATGACTATGTTATGTATGGCTCTTGGAGCCTTTTAAATAAAGTACTTTGAGTCATAGAGTTCTGTTGTGATGCAATGTTGTATTTGCACATATTGAGCCTATTGCGTGTATGATTGAAATGCTTGGTATGTGTGGGATCCGACACCTAGTTGTTTTCCTTTGGTAGCCTATCTTACAGGGAAATGCCTCCTAGTGATTCCAATGAGCCTTGGTAGCTTGCTACTGCTCGGAACACGTAGGCTGGCCGGCATGTGTCCTTCTTCGATCCTGTGTCTGTTCCTTAGGGGAAATGTCACGCGTTGTTCCTTTAAGTCCATGTAGCTTGCTACGACTTGGGTTCATACGTTGATGACCGACACGTTCGTTGCTGGGTCATGGATGCCTGTCTCTGTAATTTAGTGCCACTTTTGGTTTATAACTAGCCATGTCGGCCCGGGTTCTCTGTCATATGGATGCTAGCGACACTGTCATATACGTGTGCCAAAATGCGCAAACGGTCCCGGGCCAGGTAAGGTGGCACCCGTGGGGTTACCGTGCGTGAGGCCGCAAAGTGATATGACGTGTTACAGCTAGATCGGTGTGACTTAGGATAGGGGTCCTGACAACGTTGGCATCAGAGCTGGACTGCCTGTAGGTTTCTCAAGCCAAACTGGTCGATGTTGAGTCTAGAAAAATTCTTAGTTATATGTAGGGGAATTGATTGTGGAAGGGAACGTATGGCTCTTTTTACTCCTTTACCTTATGCCCTTCTGATCTGAGTCAGTCTATTCTTTCTACGGGGATTTAGGACTAGGCCTCTTATCCTTACTAGGTTCACGTGTTACTAATCCGTAGACTCTTAGGATTGTTGGTTTCAAGCCTCAGTTCAGTTTCTATCCTTTTGAGTATGATGATTATTGAACCGGAACCTTGATATGGAATTGTTGAGTGGTTATGCTATCATTTGTATGATGTCTCAAATCTTTGTTTGAGCATTTACAGTTGTTATGCTGCCCGATTTCCTCCAGAAACACTAATGCCTTTGCATTATTTCGTGTTTCAGATGTCTGGCCGCATTCCTCACCAAGTGGTTCGTTTGACTCGGTGCATTAATGTGCCCGGTCATACGGCCATGCTAGTCCGTGTGATGACTGAGACCGGTTATCGCTGGTATCCTGAATACACCGTGGAGGAACAGTATCGGGATTTCAATCAAAGTCAGTATTTCTGCACAGTCCGGATATACCCCTCGTATCCCGGAGCTAATGATCCCATCCATTGGTCTTATGGACTCGGGATTACCATCGAGATGGCAGTACAGGATGCCGCTTATTCGATGATGACCATTCTCCGTGCTAGGCATGCCCTGTTGCTGAACACTGAGTTCTGTTACATGCCAGCTTCACTCCCCGGAGAAGAAGGCTACTACACTGGTCTGTATACTGATGCTGCTCATGAAGAGCCATTGCTTCAGACTACTGTTCAGATGTTGGAGGATAGGGACCGTGAGGTCCGTGCCCTCCGAATGGAGCTGTATAACACCCGAGCCGCTCACTGGACTACTTTGACACGGCTTGCACCTGCTGTGCACGCCGGATATCTGGACATGCGGGATTTGTATCCTGTGCGGACTCGTCTGCCTGATCGCATGGATTGGCGTGACGTTGGGGGTATTATACCTCCACATGGGCGTCGGTTACCACCAGCATCGGGACCGAGACCACACCCATGCCCTTATGGTCCACAGCCTTCGAGTGCTCGCGAGTTCCAAGATCCGTCTGTACCACTTCCAGGCTACGGTGGTAATCTTTACGAGGATTACTACGCGAATGTCTGAGCTAGTCCGTGGTAATAGTAGTATTGTAGTAGTTGTATTTCCACAGTCCTGCGCGTCTTGTGGAATATGACTTAGTGTGTACTGAATTCCAGAGGTGTAGTTAAATAATGTATAGGAGCTTGGAATGCCTCTGATGGGATGTATCGTCTTTTCACCGCAGTTGTACTTTAGCCTTGGCTTGTACTAAACTTTGTATGGTGTGTATGACCACTGGTGTATATATAGCAGTTCCTATATTACCATGTCGTACGGATGAACATCTCTGCATTCTGTGTCATCCATTACATTCTGCACTTCTATGTCAAATTTTTGCCATCCTTGTCTAAACCGTTGTTTTGTTTTCCTAGGATGGTCAACACTCGCAACACTCCTGCTGCTCAGGAGCAGGGTGAGGCTAGTGGGGCTAGAGATGGAAATCTGCCCCAGCCACCCTCTTTGGCGGAAGTTATGCTTGAAGCAGAACGGAACAAGAGAGAGACCAACCGTCTGCTGGAACGCATTGAGCAAAACACTGGGTTCCGTCAGAGGAATGACGTGGTGTCAATCCACGATTTTATCAAGATGTGTCCACCGAAGTTCCATCACTCCACTGAACCTCTGGATGCTGATGACTGGCTACGTAGTATCACCCACAAGCTACACTCTGCCCGCGTGGCCGAAGCTGATAAGGTTATCTACGCCGCCTACCATCTTGAGGGCCCTGCCAGTCTTTGGTGGGAAAACTTTGAAGCTATGCGTCCTGCTGGCCAAGTCACTACCTGGGCTGAGTTCAGTGAGGCATTCCGTGAACATCACATTCCGGAAGGTCTCATGGATCGCAAGCGGGAGGAATTCTGCAATTTCACCCAGGGCCGTTTGACTATGGATGGCTACAGTCGTGAGTTTGGTAATCTGGCACGCTATGCACCTGAGGAAGTATCCACCGATGCCAAGAAACAGGCGAGGTTCCGCAAGGGACTCCGCCCTGAACTTCGTCGAGATCTGCGTCTGCACGAGTGCACCTCCTTCCAGAAGTTGGTTAACAAGGCTATCAGTGCTGAAACAGGCCAGACCGACTTCGAGGCCACCCGCAAGCATACTCGAGACTTTGGTTCCTCATCCGGCTCTGGTTCTCACAAGCGCCGTGTGTGGGTTCCCAACACTGCTCTGCCACCCAAGTATACACCGAGGCCATCCTATGAGGCGCCTCGCCCAACTCAACAGTCTGCACCTGCTAAGACCTATGGAGGTCCACCCTCCAACTTTGCTCCACGCACCACCACTGTGACATGTTTCAAGTGTGGAGAACCGGGACACTACATGCGTGATTGTCCCCAGAATCAGCCAGGAAAATCCGTTGGCCGTGGCAAGCCAACCGGCAAGGTGAACTATGTCAAGCCAATCCCCACTGCACGTGGTCATGTCAACTATGTTTCTGCCGACGAAGCTTATGAGGATCCTAACGTCGTCCTTGGTACGCTTCTCGTAAACTGCCATCCGGCATCTGTTCTTTTCGATACTGGAGCATCCCATTCGTTCATATCTGAGAGCTATGCTCGATTGCACAACATGACTTTTTGTGACATGCCTACTTCCATGGTTATTCAAACTCCTGGTTCAAAGTGGCAAACCTCTAGGGTAAGCCATGGAAATGAAATCCTTGTCGATAGACTTGTTTTCCTTGCATCCTTAATCGCTCTCAAGTCCTCGGACATAAATATCATTTTGGGTATGGATTGGATGACAACCCATTACGCCAAAATTGACTGCTTTACTAGGACCGTTCAACTTACACATCCATCCGGCAAGATAGTCAATGTCTTGACTCGAATGGCTGAACGTCAGCTCTATTCTCTTAATGCCAGCCCTCTACCAGAACTCGAAGATATCCCGATAGTCTGTGACTTTCCGGATGTTTTCCAGAAGAACTGCCAGGAGTTCCACCTGACAGAGATGTCGAGTTCGTGATAGATCTTATTCCTGGAACTGTCCCAATCTCTAGGAGACCTTATAAGATGGCACCACTAGAATTAGCTGAGCTAAAGAAACAACTCGATGAGTCCTTGCAAAAGGGTTTCATCCGTCCTAGTTCTTCCCCTTGGGCTTGCCCCGTCCTCTTCGTCAAGAAGAAGGATGGAACGGAGCGGATGGTTGTAGATTACCGACCTGTCAATCTGGTCACCATAAAGAATAAGTATCCGCTCCCCAGGATCAACGACCTGTATGATCAGCTCGCTGGATCCTCAATCTTCTCTAAAATGGATTTGAGGTTGGGCTACCATCAAATCAAAATCAAGAACGGGGACATTCCTAAAACGGCTTCCGTTACTCGTTATGGCCAATATGAGTACACCGTTATGTCCTTCGGATTAACCAATGCCCCAGCTACCTTTTCTCGGTTAATGAATTCTATATTCATGGAGTATTTGGATAAATTCGTCGTGGTATACCTCGATGATATACTCATTTTCTCCAAGAACAAGGAAGATCATGCCAAGCATTTATGGCTGGCATTGACGAAACTTCGAGAGCACCGCCTTTATGCCAAATTCTCTAAATGTGAATTTTGGTTGCCAGAAGTAACCTATCTAGGTCATGTGATCTCTGGCAAGGGTATTGCTGTCAATCCCGAGCGAGTTCAAGCCGTCCTTGATTGGACTCCCCCTGAATCGGTCAAGCAAGTTAGGTGTTTTCTTGGCTTAGCGAGCTATTGCCGACGATTCGTCGAGAATTTCTCCAAGGTTGCTAAACCTCTAACCGAACTCCTCAAGAAGGATAAAAAGTTTGAGTGGACCCCACAGTGCGAGTCCAGTTTTCAGGAACTGAAAAGACGCCTGACATCTGCACCTGTACTGGTACCACCAGACTTTTCCAAGGACTTTATAATCTATTGCGACACCTCGCGACTAGGACTAGGTTGCATTCTCATGCAAGATCGTCAAGTGATTGCATACGCATCCCGACAGTTGCGTCCACATGAGGATAACTATCCTACTCATGATCTAGAGCTTGCAGCTGTAGTCCATGCACTCAAAACATGGCGACATTACCTCCTCGGTAATCGCTGTGAAATCTTCACTGATCACCAAAGTTTGAAGTATATCTTCACCCAACCGGATCTAAATCTCAGGCAAAGACGTTGGGTTGAGTTGCTCACCGACTACGACTTAGGAATCACTTACACTCCTGGAAAGGCCAATGTCATGGCTGATGCACTAAGTCGTAAGTCATATTGTAACAATTTAATGTTACAACAAAGTCAACCATTTCTCCACGAGGAATTTCGTAAGCTTAACCTTCACATTGTTCCTCGAGGATTCCTTTCCACCTTGGTGGCAAAACCTACCCTTTTGGATCAGGTCATCAAAGCACAGAAGGTTGATCCCGGAATTTCCCGTATTAAGAGGAACATCAAGAAAGGAGTTGCAGGATGTTTCTCAATTGATGATCAAGGAGTCGTATTCTTTAGCAACCGGTTAGTGGTTCCTAAAGTGCGAAACCTAAGACGTTTGATCCTCAAGGAGGCTCATGAATCTCCTCTCACGATTCATCCCGGTAGTACCAAAATGTATCAAGACCTACGTCAAAGATTCTGGTGGACTAGGATGAAGAGAGAAATCGCTCAATTTATTGCTAACTGCGACGTTTGCCGTCGAGTCAAAGCAGAGCATCAACGGCCTGCTGGCACCCTTCAACCTTTAGCTATTCCTGAATGGAAATGGGATAAAGTCGGTATGGACTTCATCACCGGTTTTCCCAGGACCAGGAAAGGGAATAATGCTATCTTCGTCGTTATCGATCGCCTCTCTAAAGTAGCTCATTTCCTGCCTGTTCGAGAGAGTATTACCGCTAGCCAGCTAGCAGACTTATATATCTCTCGAATAGTATCACTTCATGGTGTACCGTTGGAGATTAACTCAGACCGTGGAAGTCTTTTCACTTCACGATTTTGGGAAAGTTTCCAGAATGCTATGGGAACTCATCTCTCTTTCAGTACTGCCTTCCATCCGCAATCAAGTGGTCAAGTGGAACGAGTCAATCAAATTCTAGAAGACATGCTTCGAGCCTCTGTCATTTCTTTCGGTATGGAATGGGAAAAGTGTCTTCCATTTGCCGAATTCGCTTATAACAATAGTTATCAAGCCAGCTTGGGTAAAGCTCCTTTCGAAGTTCTATATGGACGAAGGTGTCGAACACCTCTTAACTGGTCAGAGACCGGGGAAAGACAATTCTTTGGCCCGGATATGATTCAGGAAGCAGAAGAACAAGTTCGCATCGTTCGTGAGAGATTGAAAACAGCCCAGTCTCGCCAAAAGAGCCAATATGATAGTCATCATAAGGCTGTGACTTTTGAAGTCGGCGATAAGGCTTACCTTCGGGTTACTCCTCTCAAGGGAACCCATCGATTCGGTATCAAAGGCAAATTGGCCCCTCGTTACATCGGTCCTTTTCGCATTCTTGCCAAACGAGGAGAAGTTGCCTACCAATTGGAACTATCTCCGCACCTCTCCAGAGTTCATGATGTTTTCCACGTTTCTCAACTCAGGCGTTGCTTCTCGGATCCTATCCGCGGAGTGGACCACGAAACGCTTGATCTCCAAGACAATCTCACATATCGAGAATACCCTGTTCGTATTCTTGATCAAACTGAGCGCACCACTCGACGCCACAATATCAAGTTTCTCAAGGTTCAATGGTCACATCATTCCGAGAGTGAAGCTACTTGGGAAAGGGAGGATCGTCTTCGACTTGAGTACCCCACCCTCTTTCCGGAGGAACCCGAATCTCGGGACGCGATTCTTTTAAGTGGGGGTGAGTTGTCACATCCCTAGCTAGCACTTGCATCAGGACCTGACTAGAGTGTGCATCATGTTTACTTTCAAAGAAACTTGAAATGGGATTAACAGAAACCCCAGCACCCCCTCCCCTAACAACTAGGGTTTACTAAAATATTTTCCAATGTACCCAAAATGCCCTTCAAAATGTTCATCATTTCTGCCTTGGTCTTAAACCTCTGCCAAAAATGGTGCACAATTTTCTAGGACAATCTAGGGTTTTGGATTAAATCATATGGTATTTGAATTTGGGCATTTAAATACTTTTAAATATTTTAAATGCTCAAATAATCATGAACTATAATGTTTCCTACTGTTCATATTATATACAGTAGGTATGACAAGTGTCATGAGTTATAAAAATGTTTAGGCATTTTTATTAATTGAACAGAGCTGCAAAACAAATAAAACAGAAAGAAAATAGGAAAAGAAAAATAGGAAGAGTACTTATCTGAGCCCACTTACCTGCTGGCCCAGCCCACCAGGGGCACCACCGTCTTCTTCGTTGCGCCAGCGCACGAAGCAGCTCGGTGGTGAGCGCCGCCGATGCGCCGGCCACCTCCTGCCTGCCTGGCTGTCCCCTCGGCCTTCTGGACAGGCTAGAACGACGCCACGGAGCCACCCCGACCGTTTCCCCCTCTCTCCCGTCTCCCTCCCCTCCTCTCTTCCCTCCGCCGAGCTCCCCCGAGCGAGCTCGTCGCCGACGACCGCTGACACCGCGCCCTACGCCACCTCCTCGCCTCCCAGAAGCACCACTAGATCCGCCTCGTCGCCCCGAAGCTCCCCGATGACGCACACGACGCCAGGAGCTCCGCAACGTCCTCCTCGCCGTCGTCTTCAACCTCCGGCACTGGAGATCGCCGCCGCCCGTACGCCGTCGTCCGACCGTCCCCGAGCTCACTTCGACGCCCTCTGCGACCGCTGTGAGCTCACGCTTCGAACCCCCCTCTCCACGGGCTCGTTTAGGCCTTGTAGCCACCGCCCCCTTTGCTCACCGACGATCACTGCCGCCGGCCAACTCCCCGCCGTGGCCATAGGCACCGTACCTCGCGGCCGAGCACGCCGTTAGCTTCAGTAGGTCACCAGCAAGCTAGAACGAGCTTCAGCTCCTCCTCCCGTGCACTACAACACCATCCCGACCAACCCCGTGCGAGCACCGCCGCGGACGAGCTCGTCGCCGTCGACTCCGGCGACACCTCGTCCAACCAGTGGCACCGCTGGATGCGGTACATCACCAGGAGCACACCGAGCCCATCCGCGCGGCAAATGGATGCCGGAATAGGGATTCCGACGAGTCACCGCCGTGCGAAATGGTCGCCGCCGGCCAAACTCCGGCGGGCTGACGTGGCTCGATGATTAGGAGTTAACAGTAATTAGTTTAGTCACCACAGTCACTGACAGTGGGCCCCCGCTGTTAGTCAAACCCAGTCAACCCTGGTAATGACCGGGATTAGCTCCTAAGACACTGACATGAGGGACCCACCAGTCAGGTTTGACCTGGACTGGCCCTGTTGACTGGCTGACGTCAGCATGATGTCATGCTGACACAGTAAAGGTTTTTCTGGGATTTTTAGATTTAAAATAATTCAGGAAATTCCAGAAAATACCCAAAACTTCTAAAAATCATATAAATTCAACCATAGCTCAGATGGAAAAGATTTATATATGAAAAATGATCAGAAAAATCCAATCTATCCAATGGCACTGGTTTCATGCATGTTTGAACAAGTTAACTTGCTGTTTATACCAAAAACATGATAATGCACTTATTTAAATAATAGTTTGAACTTCAATTTGAATCCTTAATTCAAATAGGTTCAAACCCTTCTGGTTTTAGTTGCATTAGCCAACACACATGCATCTTGCCATGTCATAAACATGCATCATATTGTTGCATTTGCTTGTTAATGATTGTATTGTCGGTATTCCCTGTGTTAGGTCCTGCTCCCGAGGATACTGCTGCGTATCCAGTTGAAGAGCAGTACCCGACAACTACCTTGTCAGGCAAGCAATCATTGATCATTCCGATACAACCCAATCTTCTCGCTCCTGCTCTCTTTTACTGCACTAAGGCAACAGCGCGTGAACTGCTACTTGCTGCGGTAGATGAACCCTATTCCCTTGCATGACCTGTCATTGCCACAGTAAATAGTTGAAACCCACTAGCATGTGTAGGAGTTGATTGAGCCATGTGATGTGTGATCCACCATGCTATTTGTTATGTTGCCTGCTATGCTTAGAGTTGTGTCTGGTCTGGTTCATCTGGGTGATGGATCAGAGTGAAACAATCTTTCGATAAAGAGAAGGAAGTGTGGAATACGCTTGGTAAAGGTATCGATGAAAGGCCATGTAGGAGTACGTGGTGGGTTGTTTCATTGGAACCGTACATAGGACCTGAGATCTGTATGTGTGGTTCAAGTTGCAGTTACTACCATGCATTGGGCCCGAAACCAATGGACCCTCTCGGCTTATTAATTACCCTTGATCTCTGTCCAGGAGTTGCAACTAGTTTCTGGTGTTTATAGCTTACTGGAGGTCATGCACAACGCTGACCCTCGGGGTGGGTTGTGATGCGACAGGTACGTGGCACGGTGTACCGGTTGCCCGTTTGGTGACTCGGGAACCCTGTACACATCGTTTGGGGCCGTGAGCGACACCCCGGCCGGATCTCCCCACGGATGGAACCCAAATAGGCGATAAACCTGGACGAGAGACTTGAGTAGTTAGTCAGGTCGTGGCCGACACCCTCGCTGGGCTTCCGCTTGAAGGTTGCCGAGTACACGCCGAGTAAACGGCGATAAGTGGTGGAAGCGTGTGTGAAGAGGTACACCCCTGCAGGGTTATCAAACTATTCGAATAGCCGTTGTTCGCGGTACGAACTACTTGGTTACTCTTACAGTTCATAGACAAGTTGATGGATACTACTAAAAGCCTCAAGATAAGCGTGAGTGCCGTGGATGGCCCTTCCGTAGGATGACGGAAGAGGATCCTCGGTAGTGTATTGATGTGGTGAGTAGTGGACTTGTGTTCGTAATAACATCTTGCAATCTGTTGAGAGTTGTAGTATAGGTTAGCCAAGGTCAAAGCTGGCATTCTGCTATAAACTCCACTATCCCCCTTTGATAATGTTGCATGTATGATAGGTTCTGTGGTAAGACTTGCTGAGTACCTTTGTACTCATGTTTGCTTAATAACTGTTGCAGAGGAGAACCCTGCCCCTGCTGATGGGTTCTACATAGACGTTGACGTCGACGAGTAGCTTGACACCCAGACGGTGATCTGGAGCTTGTGAAGGGCCTTGTAGATAGTCAGGCTACACCAAGCCTGTTTTATTTTCTAAGTTGTCTGTACTCAGACATGTAGCTTCTGCTTGTGCTTGTATGACTGTATGACTTGAGTGTTGGGTCATGTGACCCCTACCTGTCTGACTATGTTATGTATGGCTCTTGGAGCCTTTTAAATAAAGTACTTTGAGTCATAGAGTTCTGTTGTGATGCAATGTTGTATTTGCACATATTGAGCATATTGCGTGTATGATTGAAATGCTTGGTATGTGTGGGATCCGACACCTAGTTGTTTTCCTTTGGTAGCCTATCTTACAGGGAAATGCCTCCTAGTGATTCCAACGAGCCTTGGTAGCTTGGTACTGCTCGGAACACGTAGGCTGGCCGGCATGTGTCCTTCTTCGATCCTGTGTCTGTCCCTTAGGGGAAATGTCACGCGTTGTTCCTTTAAGTCCATGTAGCTTGCTACGACTTGGGTTCATACGTTGATGACCGACACGTTCGTTGCTGGGTCATGGATGCCTGTCTCTGTAATTTAGTGCCACTTTTGGTTTATAACTAGCCATGTCGGCCCGGGTTCTCTGTCATATGGATGCTAGCGACACTGTCATATACGTGTGCCAAAATGCGCAAACGGTCCCGGGCCAGGTAAGGTGGCACCCGTGGGGATACCGTGCGTGAGGCCGCAAAGTGATATGACGTGTTACAGCTAGATCGGTGTGACTTAGGATCGGGGTCCTGACAGTATAATTATTTTATTATGGGTACTAACCTCGCTAATCAGATTATGATGAGTTATGTATGAAGGGAGTTTTCAAGTGTGCGAGGGAAGATGATAAAAAGATTCAGGAGTGTCAAACGCTCAAGCTTGGGGATGCCCCCGTGCACCCCCAAGAAATATTCAAGGAGACTCAAGCGTCTAAGCTTGGGGATGCCCCCGTGCATCCCCTTCTCCATCGACATTATCAGTTCGTCTTTCGTTCCACTATATTTTTATCACTTCATGTGTTATGTGCTATGCTTGGAGCGTCTTGTTTTTAGTTTTCTTTAGCTTTTCAAAACGAGTCGGAACTCAGCTTTCTTTATGTGGGAGAGGAACACGCTCCACTTCTACCTAGAACATAACATAGAATTTTCATGTCTATCTTTGCTGTGTGTGTTCTTTGTCTTTCAATAGCTACTATCATGTTCTGCTCTTAGTATTCGTGCTTATCTTTTTAAAGAGCTTTCGTTTAGTTGGTTGCTTGAATTCTCTTTAGTTATCGTGCTTATCTTATTAAGAGAGTTTGCTTCCGTTGCATTGGTTGATATGTCTATGATAAAGATGCTACGTGCATAATGGCGCTTAGTAGTTCATGTTTTCTTATGGTTAGTCTCAAATAGCTGGGGGGTTTCCAATGTGTTATTGGAGTACCAACATGATTTGTTTGCCTATGATGTGGTATGGTTTAGTAATATCTTCCTTCGAGAATTTATTTTTATTGACTTGGCGTATGCTCACGCATATTTAAGATTGTAAAGAAAGTCTGTCAAGCCTTGATGATCTTTTGTTTCTGAGTAGCGATATAACTTCCATGCCTGATTCAATGTTGCTTTGCCGCTCTGCATGATTATGACCGTCATTGCTCTCTTAGTTGGTCGCTCCCAGTCTTTTGCTAACCTTCGCCTGTACTAAGCGGACTGACTGCTTGTGCATCCACATCCTTTTAATCCAGTTATGCCATATGAGTCCACCATATCTTCCTACATGGTATTTACCTGCCATTCCTAACGGAGACTTGCATGTGCCATCTCGAAATTATTCAAAGAAAAAAGCATTCCTATTTTGTGCCTCTGTTGTAAGTTCACGAGGTTGTAGTGGTTAATTCATAATCTTTTTAAGTTGGACAAGCTTCACCCCGGGATTGCATGTATAATGTGCAAACCCATAATACGAGGAGGAACTGGCATTGAGTGCGCCCGGCTCAAAATTAATATAACAAACAAACCCTCCTTCACGCTTTGTTCATGAGAAATCAGAAAACTTTGGCAGTGATAAACAAAGGAGATTAAGAGGATGTGATCGTCCTCATTCGGGAGCCGTTCCTCGAAACTTGTCCATCTCAAAAAGTGATTGAGTTGTCTGCTAGCATTCGTTGACGAAACATGCATAATCAAAAAAAAATTATTACCTCTGTTTTAAAACCAAGAGCTCTGTTACATGTTTTGTCTTTGTTTCCGACTACGGGTTTTCAACCTTGCCAACAAAAGCCACGGTTCGAGAGTCTCCACCCTCTTTTAAAAGCACCAACTACTGAGAGCATGATTGTCATTCTGAGTGTAATGTGCATGTCCCAAAGTAGCATTGTCTTTTGCATGATTGTGATATCGTTTATTTCGAAATCATTGTATCTAGTCATCACTTAAACCTTGGACGTGCCCCTGTATTTATGTTTTGCTTCACTAAAGGGGGCAAGCTAGATATCACTTTATCATATTTGCACACCATGCTCACTACAAATATATTGAGTGTTTCAATATCATATTGTAAAACTTTCAGTTCTTTGTGACTTTCTCATGAGGCAACTTAATTACTACAGATTCATTATCTCAGTAAGCATTTGTCATGTGACTGTGAAAAGTTCTTATATGGTTAATAGCATGTCACCACAAAAATTATGCTTGTTATCATTTACCTACTCGAGGACGAGCAGGAATTAAGCTTGGGGATGTTGATACGTCCAAAACGTATCTATAATTTCTGCTTGCTCCATGCCCTTTTTGTGTGATATTGCTATGATATTTATGTACTTCCATATACTTTTGATCATATTTGGACTAACCTACTAATGGTTGCAAAAGTGCACAATGTTCTTATTTTACACTTTATTGTGTAGGAATTACTTGGAAATTGACAAAAACGCAAAAGGAGTCGTATTGGAGTAGGACTCTGACTTTCCTGAAATCTGTCTAAGAACGTTTTTTAAAGATGGTCACGTACCTGCCCGAAGACGACGTCAAACGGAAAAAGTCTAGTTGCGAAAGTTGTGGGGAATTTCGAGGCGATGCTTCTGGATATAAAATTCGTCCAAATCGGAGTCCGGACGGCCGAGTAAAACCCGTTTTACTGAGGCACAAAATCTGATGACGGGAATCCGAGAGTCTATATAAAGAGAGGAAACCTAGGTCACCAAGGGCCACGAATTTTCCTCCTCCCGAGCCGCCATCTTGGAGGGGAGGATCAGCACCATTATAGCACCATCCACAAGGAAGAAGGGGGGCCAAGGAGCCGCTGCCCCTAGGGCCGCCGCCGCCCCCAAGGGCCGCCGCCGTCTCCTCCTCGCCGCCGCCGCCTCCGTGGCCGCCGCCGGCCGCCGCCTCCTCGCGGGGCTGCACCTCTCCATCAACACCATCATCAACCTCCTCCTCACCATGTCCATGTGTGAGTAGTCTTCTCCGGGGCCGAGGGCTCGTACGTGTAGCTATGTGGTTATCTTTCTCTCCTATGTTAATCTAGGGTGATCCCATGATATTTCCCCTTCCTCTATGTATTGGATTGATGTACTCACTTGTCTTTATCTAGTATAATCTCCGAGACCAAGGTGACAGCGGTCTATTAGACATGGATTAGAAAAATATTTTCATGAGTGATTTCCTCTCTTGTGTGTTGATTGAAGATTGAGAGTCTCTTGGTGTTTGTCTTTGACTATCCTTTAGATATGTTGTGGTGATTGTGGAACTCTCTTTGGATGGCTGCGGTGACATTGGGAAATCCTTAGATTGAGAACTACGAACTTTGAGGTGTGCTTTTGTAGCCCTACATAATTCTCGTCCTCTCTTGACCACGAAGGAATGACCTCCGGGTGCGTCTCCATTGCATGTTTTATGGGAAATATCATGTGATTCGATTATGTTAATGTTGTTGGGAGTTGCCACTAGTGAAAGTATGATCCCTAGGCCTTGTTTCCACCATTGCAATACCATTTGTGCTCACGTTTACCACTTGTTTGCTTGCTGCACTTTTTATTACAGATTTATATTACTTTGCTTTGCCAATCCTATCATCCATATTTTACCATCTCTTCGCTGAACTAGTGCACCTATACAACTCCTAGTTGTATTAGGTGTGTTGGGGACACAAAAGACTTCTTGTATCTTAGTTGCAGGGTTGCTTGAGAGAGACCATCTTCAACCTCTACTTCCCTGAGTTCGATAAACCTTAGGTCATCCACTTGAGGGAAATTGCTGCTGTCCTACAAACCTCTGCGCTTGGAGGCCCAACATAGTCTACAAGAGTAGAAGCGTATGTAGACATCAGGTACACCTTCTATCACAGATCCGAAGGCAAGATATTCGTTGCTAAGAATGGATCCTTTCTAGAGAAGGAGTTTCTCTCGAAAGAAGTGAGTGGGAGGAAAGTAGAACTTGATGAGGTAATTGTACCTTCTCCCGATTTGGAAAGTAGTACATCACAAAAACTGGTTCCAATGATTCCTACACCTATTAGTGAGGAAGCTAATGTTGATGATCGTGAAACTTCAGATCAAGTTTCTGCTGAACGTCATAGATCAACCAGAGTACGTTCCGCACCAGAGTGGTACGACAACCCAGTTCTGAAAGTTATGTTACTAGACCATGATGAACCTACGAACTATGAGGAAGCGATGATGAACCCAGATTCCGCAAAATGGCTTGAGGCCATGAAATCTGAGATGTGATCCATGTATGAGAACAAAGTGTGGACTTTGGTTGACTTGCTCGATGATCGACAAGCCATCTAAAATAAATGGATCTTCAAGAGGAAGACCGACGCAGACGGTAATGTTACTATTTACAAAGCTCGACTTGTTGCAAAAGGGTTTCGACAAGTTCAAGGAGTTGATTACGATGAGACTTTCTCACCCGTAGCGATGCTTAAGTCTGTCCGAATCATGTTAGCAATTGCCGCATTTTATGATTATGAAATCTGGCAAATGGATGTCAAAACGGCATTCCTGAATGGATATCTCAAAGAGGAGTTGTATATGATGCAACCAGAGGGCTTTGTCGATCCAAAAGGTGCTAACAAAGTGTGCAAGCTCCAACGATCCATCTATGGACTGGTGCAAGCATATCGGAATTGGAATATACGCTTTGATGAGGTGATCAAAGCATATGGTTTTATACAGACTTTTGGAGAAGGCTCTATTTACAACAAAGTGAGTGGGAGCTCTGTAGGATTTCTAATATTATATGTGGATGACATATTGTTGATTGGAAATGATATAGAATTTGTGGATAGCATAAAAGGATACTTGAATAAGAGTTTTTCAATGAAAGACCTCGGTGAAGCTGCTTACATATTAGGCATCAAGATCTATAGAGATAGATCAAGACGCTTAATTGGACTTTCACAAAGCACATACCTTGATAAAGTTTTGAAGAAGTTCAAAATGGATCAGCCGAAGAAAGGGTTCTTGCCTGTGTTACAAGGTGTGAAGTTGAGTAAGACTCAATGCCCGACCACTGCAGAAGATAGAGAGAAAATGAAAGTAATTCCCTATGCCTCAGCCATAGGATCTATCATGTATGCAATGCTGTGTACCAGACGTGATGTGTGCCTTGCTATAAGTCTAGCAGGGAGGTACCAAAGTAATCTAGGAGTGGATCACTGGACAGCGGTCAAGAACATCCTGAAGTATCTGAAAATGACAAAGGATATGTTTCTCGTGTATGGAGGTGACAAAGAGCTCGCTGTAAACGGTTACGTCGATTCTAGCTTTGACACTGATCCGGATGACTCAAAGTCACAAACCGGATATGTATTTTTATTGAACGGTGGAGCTGTCAGTTGGTGCAGTTCCAAGCAGAGCGTCGTGGCGGGATCTACGTGTGAAGCGGAATACATAGCTGCTTCGGAATCAGCAAATGAAGGAGTCTAGATGAAGGAGTTCATATCTGATCTAGGTGTAATACCTAGTGCATCGGGTTCAATGAGAATCTTTTGTGACAACATTGGAGCAATAGCCTTGGCGAAGGAATCCAGGTTTCACAAGAGAACAAAGCACATCAAAAGTCGCTTCAATTCCATCTGTGATCTAGTGAAGGAGTGAGACATAGAGATTTGCAAGATACATACGGATCTGAATGTTGCACACTCGTTGACTAAGCCTCTTCCACGGACAAAACATGATCAACACCAAGACTCCATGGGTGTTAGGATCATTACTTTGTAATATAGATTATTGACTCTAGTTCAAGTGGGAGACTGAAGGAAATATGCCCTAGAGGCAATAATAAAGATGTTATTTGTATTTCCTTATATCATGATAAATGTCTTTTATTCATGCTAGAATTGTATTAACCGAAAACTTAGTACACGTGTGAATACATAGACAAAACAATATGTCCCTAGTATGCCTCTACTAGACTAGCTCATTGATCAAAGATGGTTATGTTTCCTAGCCATAGACATGAGTTGTCATTTGATCAACGGGATCACATCATTAGGAGAATGATGTGATGGACAAGACCCATCCGTTAGCTTAGCACTATGATCGTTTAGTTTTACTGCTATTGCTTTCTTCATGACTTATACATGTTCTTATGACTATGAGATTATGCAACTCCCGAATACCAGAGGAACACCTTGTGTGCTATCAAACGTCACAACATAACTGGGTGATTATAAAGATGCTCAACAGGTGTCTCCGAAAGTGTTCGTGGTGTTGGCATAGATCAAGAATAGGATTTGTCACTCCGAGTGTCGGAGAGGTATCTCTGGGCCCTCTCGGTAATACACATCATAATAAGCCTTGCAAGCAAATGACTAATGAGTTAGTCACGGGATGATGTATTACGGAACGAGTAAAGAGATTTGCCGGTAACGAGATTGAACTAGGTATTGAGATACCGACGATCGAATCTCGGGAAAGTAACATACCGATGATAAAGGGAACAACGTATGTTGTTATGCAGTTGGACCGATAAAGATCTTCGTAGAATATGTAGGAGCCAATATGAGCATCCAGGTTCCGCTATTGGTTATTGACCGGAGATGAGTCTCGGTCATGTCTGCATAGTTCTCGAACCCGTAGGGTCCGCACACTTAACGTTTGATGACGATCGGTATTATGAGTTTATGAGTTTTCATGTACTGAAGGTAGTTCGGAGTCCCGGATGAGATCACGGACATTACGAGGAGTCTCGGAATGTCCGAGACGTAAAGATTGATATATTGGATGAATATATTCGGACACCGGAAGTGTTCTGGAAAGTTTCGGAATTAACCGGAGTGCCGGGGGGGTTACCGGAACCCCCCGAGGGAAAGTTGGGCCCTAGTGGGCCTTAGGGAAGAAAGAGGGCAGCAGCCAGGAGGTGGCGCGCCCCCTCCCATGGGGCGGTCCGAATTGGACTTGGGGAGGGGGGCGCGGCCCCCTCTTTCCCTCTCCTTCTCTCCCTCTCTTTCCTTCCCCCTTCTCCCTCTTGGTGATTCCTACTAGGAATAGGATTGCAATCCTATTCCTAGTAGGATTGCACCTCTTGGCGCGCCATAGGAGGGCCAGCCGGCCTCCCCTCTAGCTCCTTTATATACGGGGGCAGGGGGCACCCTAGAACACACAAGTTGATCTTTCCAGCCGTGTGCGGTGCCCCCCTCCACAGAAACACACCTCGGTCATACCGTTGCAGTGCTTAGGCGAAGCCCTGCACCGGTAACTTCATCATATCCGTCACCACGCCGTTGTGCTGACGAAACTCTCCCGTGAAGCTCAACTGGATCAAGAGCTCGTGGGACGTCATCAAGATGAACGTGTGCTAAACGTGGAGGTGTCGTACGTTCGGTACTTGATCGGTTGGATCGCAAAGAAGTTCGACTACATCAACCGCGTCACTTGACGCTTCCGCTTTCGGTCTACGAGGGTACGTAGACACACTCTACCCTCTCGTTGCTATGCATCTTGTATATAGATCTTGCATGAACGTAGGAAAATTTAAAAAAATACTACGTTCCCCAACAGAGCTTTCATACATTTTTAGCTCTAGTGCATCCGTTGCATGGCAATCCCTACTCACTCACATTGATATATATTGATGAGCATCTCCATAGCCCATTGATACGCCTAGTCAATGTGAGACTATCTCCCTCCTTTTTGTCTTCTCCACAACCACCACTCTATTCCACATAGTGCTATATCAGTGGCTCACGCTCATGTATTGCGTGAAAGTTGAAAGGTTTGAAAGAATAGAGTATGAAAACAAATGCTTGGCTAAAACCGGGGTTGTGCATGATATGAATAGTTTTTGTGATGAAGAGGGAGCATAGCCAGACTATATGATTTTGTAGGGATAACTTTCTTTAGCCATAGTATTTTGAGAAGACGTGATTGCTTTGTTAGTACGCTTAAAGTATTATTATTTCTTATGTCAATATAGACTTTTGTCTTGAATCTTTCAGATCTGAACATTCATGCCACAATTAAGAGAACTACATTAGAAATTATGTTGGTTAGCATTCCACATAAAAAATTCAGTTTTTATCATTTACCTACTCGAGGACGAGCAGGAATTAAGCTTGGGGATGCTTGATACATCTCCAATGTATCCATAATTTTTTATTGTTTCATGCTTTTATCTATGATGTTTTGGATGTTTAATGGGCTTTGTTATACACTTTTATATTATTTTTTGGGACTAACCTATTAACCCAAAGGCCCAGTCCAAATTGCTGCTTTTTGCCTATTTCAGGGTTTAACAGAAAAAGAATACCAAACGGAGTCCAAACGGAATGAAACTTCGGGAGAGATATTTTTGGAGCAAAATACACACAAGAGACTTGAGAACCACGGAGTAGGGCACACGTGGCGTCCACGAGGGTGGGGGGGGGCGCCCCCCCTACAGGGCGCGCCCCCTGCCTCGTGGGCCCCACGTCTGGCCCCCGGTGTCGTCCTTCCTCCTATGTATACCTACGTACCCTGAAACCATCATAAGAGGACAGAAAACCCTAGTTTCACCGACGCAACCTTCTGTTCCCGTGAGATCCCATCTTGGGGCCTATTTCGGAGCTCCGTCGGAGGGGGGATCTACCACGGAGTGCTTCTACATCATGATCATCGCCTCACCGTGAGTTGTGAGTAGTTTACCACAGACCTTCGGGTCCATAGCTAGTATCTAGATGGCTTCTTCTCTCTCTTTGGATCTCAATACCAAGTTCTCCTCGGTCTTCGAGGAGATCTATTCGATGTAATCTATTTTTGCGGTGCGTTTGTCGAGATTCGATGAATTGCGGGTTAATGATCAAGATTATCTATGAGAAATATTTGGTTCTTTTCTGAACTCTTTATGTATGATTATAATATCCTTGCAAGTCTCTTCGAATTATTGGTTTGGTTTGGCCTACTAGATCTATAGTTCTTGCAATGGGAGAAGTGCTTGGCTTTGGGTTCAATCTTGCGGTGTCCTTTTGACGAGGTTACGGACCTAGGGTAGGGTCACAGGCCTGACCAAAGGGCCCCACCCAAGGTCACTACCCTAGGAGATCAAAAGAACAAGACCCATGACAGTGGAGACAGTCGACTGAGACGGTCCAAGGAGATACTTCACTCGACTGACTCATGTACGCAGGACGACTCAACTCCACTCGACTGGATCAGGCACTCGACCTTCGAAGATCAAGCGCCTCTTGGAACAGCAACGGTCCTATATTTACTCACTATAGTAAACCCCCCAATTACCCTTTACTGCAGGCGTTATCAGTAACGCCTGCCTTAATGTACCTTTAAGCCCTTGGTAACGTGGAGCATGGCTGGGGTCCTGGCATACTATATAAGCCACCCCCTCCTCCAGAACAAGGGTTCGCACCTCTGTAACACATACATACACACATCAGTCGACCAAGCCTCCGGGCACCGAGACATAGGGCTTTTTACTTCCTCCGAGAAGGGCCTGAACTCGCTAAACACACTGTGTACAACCTCGCCATAGCTAGAACCTTGCCTCTCCATTCGTAACCCCTACCCTTACTGTCAGACTTAGAACCACGACAGTTGGAGCCCACCTTGGGGCAAGGCATCTTAGCGACATTTGGTGAAGTTGCGATCCATTCCCCGACCACTTTCATCATGGGGTCAGGCGGCGCTTTGACGTCGGGCCACGAGATCCGGCTCGGCGCGCTGGTCTTCGTCGCCGACGACTCCGCGTGGCTTCAGGAAGCCCTGCTCGACGTTGAGGCTTTACCCGCCCACGGAGCCACACACTTTCGCGCCGGAGCCGGCGGCGACCTCCTTCTGCAGCCATCGACCCGATTCTCATCTGCCGCTATCCCCGCTGAACGCCGCCATAAGCGATCCGGTCGTTCACGGCTCCAGCGATGGGTGAAACATGCGGTGGCCCGTCAAACGGCCACCCCACAAGTTGCTGCCATTGAGCCCGACGGTTACCTTTACGGGCCGGCCGATCAGTCGACCGGGCTCGAAGATTCCGTTTCCGAGTGCGGGAGCAGCAATCCCACGGCGGAAATTCTTATGGTCGATCCACGCTGCAGCCCGCCAGGTTTTCCTCGTGGGGAGAACGGCGGCAGCGGTGGGGATCGGGCACACGACAACGACGGCTACATCCCTCAGCCCCTCACCTCCGAGCAAAGAGCTGAGCTTTGTCGCCGCAACGGAGATGCACTCTTCACCCCCATCGTGGGGGATTCCCGAGAAGCTTTGGCCCTTGAAGCCACGCGCGTGGCCACCTTGGCCGAGCGCGCGCGCCTGGAAAACATCCAACGTTCACTCGACGAACAAGCCCGCCGACTGGCCCCCGTGTCCAGTCGACGGCCGCGGCAATCACGTGAGCGTGAGACTCAGGTGTTCCGCACACCAGTCCAAAACCTCGAAGCCGCGGCTCGTATCGCGGAGTCGATTCAGCCCTCCCAGTCGGAAGCTGGGAGAGGCCTTCAGCAAATCCGAGCTTTGCTCTGTACGGCTGAAGAGCAAAACATGGCTGTCTCTCAGTCGCGCAACAAGATTCACAGCAGATCGGTGGCTGCAGACACCGTATGGTCGGCCCACAGTCCAAGATCGCCCCTGAGGCGTGAGGAACGTGGTCCAAGGCATGACCGGCCCCTGGGTCGTAACGACGATCCACTCGACCGTCGACACGGGCGCTACGACCGCCGTCGAGCGCCTACCCCTCCTCCGGGGAGTGGGTCACACTCGCCCCCGCGGCACGTGGGCAGGCGCCTGCGAGACAATGAGCGTAGGATTCCCCCGGATCCCCGGCTGCCGGGCTTCGATGCGAGGTCCATCCTTGTGCAGGGTCGGGTCGACCGTAACCGGGCATCCAGGGACGAGCGAGGCGGAGACCAACCCAGCGACAGCCGAGCGCCGGCTTCCGGGCCCGAATGCTTCTGCAGCGCAATCAGGGCCACGGAGATTCCCCCGAACTTCAGGCTGGCGGCCGGAGTAAGCAAATTCACCAGTGAGTCGAAGCCGGACACGTGGCTGGAAGACTACCGAGTGGCCGTGCAGATCGGAGGAGGCAACGACGACGTGGCCATGAAACACCTCCCCTTGATGCTGGGAGGCTCTGCTCGGGCGTGGCTCAACCAGTTAGCCTCCAGGAGCATATACAGTTGGGAAGAGCTCGCTCGGGTGTTCGTTCGGACCTTCGAAGGCACCTGCAAGAGACCTGCTGGACTAGCGGAGCTTCAGCATTGCACACAGAAGCCGAGTGAAACTTTGAGGGACTACATTCAGCGGTGGACCACTCTGCATCACACGATGGAGAACGTTTCCGAGCACCAGGCGGTGTGCGCTTTCAAGGAAGGCGTGTGCAATCGAGAGTTGAATCTGAAGTTTGGGCGAACAGGCGACATGTCCCTGTCGCGAATGATGGAAATTGCCAGTCGGTACACCAATGGTGAAGAAGCCGATCGGCTCCGTAGCGGCAAGAAACCAGTCGGGCAGGATGACCAGAATCACAATCGGAAGAACAAGCGTAAGGCCGACCCAGCCGCTCAGGGGGAGGCCGCGGTGGTCAACCAAGGGAAGGGCAAAGGAAAGCCCAAAGGCTCCTGGGCCCCCAAGAAAGGAAAGGGTCAGGCTGGAGATGATATGCTCGACCAGCCGTGTCCCATACACACAAAGAAGGACGAAGAGGGAAACTTGGTGTATCCCAAGCACACCACTCGACAGTGTTGACTCTTGATCCAGAGTTTCCAGAAGGACCAGTCTACTGAGAAAGAGAAGGAATCGGAAGAGTCCGACGACAAGGAAGGGGACGGAGGATACCCCCGCATCAACTCCACCTTGGTGATTTTCGCAGACGTCGAGAGCAAAAGTCGACTGAAGATCATCAACAGAGAAGTAAACATGGTTGCTCCGGCGACCCCCACGTTCCTGAAATGGTCGAAGACCCCTATCACATTTGACCAGTCCGATCATCCAGCGCACATCGCCACCCCTGGGCGGCAGGCGTTGGTGGTCGACCCAGTAATCGAAGGCACTCGCCTGACCAGAGTTCTGATGGATGGAGGCAGTGGCTTGAATATCCTGTATGCAGCAACCCTCCGGGATATGGGCATTCCGATGTCCAAGCTAAGGAAAAGTAACATGAGGTTCCATGGGGTAATCCCCGGGAAGAAAGCCGACTCACTTGGCCAGATCTCACTCGACGTCGTCTTTAGTGAGTCCAAGAACTACCGAAAGGAGAAGCTGACGTTCGAAGTGGTGGACTTTAACAACGCCTATCACGCCATCCTGGGTAGCCAGCCTATGCCAGGTTCATGGCTCGACCATGTTACGTCTACCTCAAGCTGAAGATGCCGGGACCCAACGGCGTCATAACCATCACTGGGAACCGGCAGAAAGCGGAAGAATGCTTCTAGAAAGGCTCGAAGATCGCTGACGAGAAGATGGCAGCAGTAGAGATGGAGGAGTACCAGAAGCAAGTGGATCCAGGCGACCTGCTAAAGGCAAAGAAGCTGGCTTCTGAGTCAGCTTTTCAGTCGGCCGGGGACACAAAACCCATGCACATCCACCCCACCGACCCCAACGCAGCACCGACCCACATCTCCACCACCCTCGATAGCAAATAGGAAGAAGCGCTCATCCAGTTCCTCCATGAGAACTGGGACATCTTTGCATGGAAACCATCGGACATGCCGGGTGTGCCCAGGGGGCTGGCTGAGCACCATTTGCGAGTCGACCCGAAGGTGAAACCTGTGAAGGAACATCTCCGTCGATCCGCTGCGGAGAAGCGAAAGGCGATTGGCGAAGAAGTGGCTCGACTCCTAGCAGCAGAGTTCATCCGCGAGATATACCACTCCGAGTGGCTCGCCAACATCGTCATGGTCCCCAAGAAGGACAAGTCTCTCCACATGTGCATCGATTTCAAGCACATCAATTGGGCCTGCCCGAAAGATCATTTTCCTCTTCCCCGCATCGATCAGATAGTCGACTCGACTGCGGGATGTGAGCGTTTGTCCTTTCTGGACGCGTATTCCGGGTACCATCAGATCCGTCTGTATGGGCCCGATGAAATAAAGACAACTTTCATCACCCCTTCCGGGTGTTTTTGTTATGTCACCATGCCTTTCGGCCTCAAAAATGCCGGCGCCACCTTCATGCGCATGATCCAGAAGTGCTTAATAAAGCAAATCAGTCGGAACGTCGAGGCGTACATGGATGACATCGTGGTCAGGTCACGGAAAGGTTCCGACCCGCTGACTGACCTCGCCGAGACATTCGCGAACCTCAGAAGTTACGATATCAAGCTCAACCCGTCAAAGTGTACATTTGGAGTTCCTGGTGGCAAACTGCTCGGTTTTCTCGTTTTCGAATGGGGAATCGACGCCAACCCAGAGAAGGTCGGCTCCATCCTCCGATTGAAATGCCCCGAGCGTATACACGACGTTCAGAAGCTTAGTGGTTGCTTGGCCGCATTGAGTCAATTCATTTCTCGTCTTGGGGAAAAGGCACTGCCTCTCTACTGACTCATGAAGAAATCCGACAAGTTCGAGTGGAATCCCGAAGCCGAAGCAGCGTTTGAGGAACTCAAAGCCCTGCTGTCCACCCAGCCGGTGCTCGCTGCCCCAGTCAGCGGAGAGCCTCTTCTGCTGTACATTGCTGCCACCGGACAAGTCGTCAGTACTGTACTCACGGTCGAGCGGGAAGAAGAGGGCAAGGCATACAAGGTCCAATGCCCGGTCTATTACATATCCGAAGTTTTGACTCCCTCCAAGCAAAGGTATCCACATTACCAAAAGCTTGTGTACGGGATCTACTTGACTGCAAAAAAGGTTGCCCATTATTTCTCGGATCACTCAATCTCAGTCGTCAGCGATGCCCCATTATCAGAGATACTAAACAACCGAGATGCAACCGGTCGAGTGGCAAAATGGGCGATTGAACTTCTTCCGTTAGATATCAAGTTCGAAGCGAAGAAAGCCATCAAGTCTCAGGCCATAGCAGATGTTGTGGCTGAGTGGATAGAACAAGAGCTTCCGACTCAAGTCCAGTCGGACCATTGGACTATGTTCTTCGATGGGTCCAAAATGCTAAATGGATCCGGTGCAGGCGTGGTCCTGATCTCTCCCAGGGGCGACAAGCTCAGTTACGTCCTTCAGATCCATTTTGATTCATCAAACAAAGAGGCTGAATACGAAGCACTTTTGTATGGGTTGCGTATGGCCATCTCACTCAGCGTCCGTCGCCTGATGGTCTACGGTGATTCCGACCTAGTGGTGAACCAAGTAATGAAAGAATGGGACGTCAGGAGCCCAGCAATGACTAGTTATTGCAGTGCAGTGCGAAAGCTTGAAAGGAAGTTCGAAGGATTAGAGCTCCATCATGTGCCCAGAGCAAAGAATCAGCTAGCCGACGATCTCGCAAAAATTGGGTCGACTCGGAGGTCCATACCCAAGAATGTGTTCCTAGAGCATCTGCACACTCCCTCTATCAAAGAAGACCCCTTCACGGAAGAGCCCCCGTAGCCAGTCAGCGCGACGGATCCGACTGAGGTCGAAGTGCCTGCCGTGGTCGACTTGATCATGGAGGTCCTAGTAATCACGCCTGATTGGACTGTGCCATATATATCATATCTGCTCAGACAAGAACTCCCAGAAGATGAAGATGAAGCGCGCCAGATCGCCCGCCGATCCAAAGCGTTCACAGTCATTCAAGGTCAGCTCTACAGAGAAAGCGTCACCGGAGTCGCCTAGCGCTGCATCGACCCGGAGGAAGGTCGACCGATCTTGGATGAAATCCACTCATGGACTTGCGGCCACCACGCTTCCTCTCGGACTATCATGGCCAAAGCATACTGAGCCGGATTTTACTAGCCCCGCGCTAACGAAATGGCCAAGGATATTGTGGATAAATGCGCGGGGTGCCAGTTCTACTCCAATATGTCGCACAAGCCAGCATCCGCCCTCAAAACCATCCCACTAGTCTGGCCCTTCGCTGTTTGGGGCTTAGATATGGTCGGCCCCTTCAGGACAGGCAGGAGCGGATTCACCCACCTTCTGGTGGCAGTCGACAAGTTCACCAAGTGGATTGAGGCCAAACCCATCAAGAACCTCGAGTCGAGCAGCGCCATCAGCTTCATTAAGGAACTAATATTCAGATATGGGGTCCCTCACAACATCATCACAGACAACGGCTCCAACTTTGACTCAGATGAATTCAGAGCTTTCTGTACTTCCCAAGGGACGCGAGTAGACTACGCCTCCGTGGCACACCCACAGTCGAATGGACAAGCAGAAAGAGCAAATGGGCTGATTCTCCAAGGCTTAAAGCCACGGCTCATGCGCGACCTCAAGCATGCCGCCGGGGCTTGGGTAACTGAGCTGCCTTCCGTCCTGTGGGGCCTGAGGACAACTCCGAATCGGTTGACTGGCCGTACCCCTTTCTTCCTGGTCTATGGGGCCGAAGCTGTGTTGCCGAGCGACTTATTACACAACGCCCCCAGAGTAGAACTCTTCTCCGAAGCTGAGGCAGAACAAGCTCGTCAAGATGCAGTCGACCTTTTGGAAGAGGAAAGAGAGATGGCCCTGATCCGGTCGACCATCTACCAACAGGACCTGCGTCGATTCCATGCTCGCAACGTAAGAAGTCGAGCGTTCTAGGAAGGAGACCTGGTCCTCCGAGTGCATCAGAAACGTCCGCACAAGCTCGCCCCAGCCTGGGAAGGCCCGTTCATCATCACAAAGGTGCTACGCAACGGAGCTTACCACCTCTACAATGTAGCCCAGAAGAAAGATGAACCTCATTCGTGGAATGCGGACCTACTCCGCCGTTTTTACACTTGAAACACTCGACAGTCGAGTTGTAATAAAGATTCCCCAATTTGTTTCAAAGACAAGATATCAATGATCCCCTAACGATTGGTGTCCTCTAAATCCCCCAGTGGGTGCTTAGCTGCGATCCTCCGAGCTACGCTACAAGTACAAAGCGGTTCGGTCCTCCGAACTCCGCCACAAGTACAACATAGCTTGGAATCGCCTAAGTTATAAACATTCTACTCCGAGTGAAGAGCAACCCTCTCACTTGGGGGCTTAGCTGCGGTCCTTCGAGCTACACCACAAGTACAAAGCGCTTCGGTCCTCCGAACTCTGCCACAAGTACAACGTAGCTTGGAATCGCCTAAGTTTTAAACATTCTACTCCGAGTGAAGAGCGACCCTCTCACTCGGGGGCTTAGCCGCGACCACGTGACTCGCCTAAGTTACAACTATCTACTCCGAGTGAAGAGCAAGCCTCTCACTCGGGGGCTTAGCTGCGGTCCTCCGAGCTACGCCACAAGTACAAAGCGGTTTGGTCCTCCGAACTCCGCCACAAGT
>LR738710.1:814812876-814920336 GCA_902687465.1 Secale cereale
CGAGTGAAGAGCAACCCTCTCACTCGGGGGCTTAGCCGCGATCCTCTGAGCTACGCTACATGTACAAAGCGGTTCGGTCCTCCGAACTCCGCCACAAGTACAACGTAGCTTGGAATCACCTAAGTTTTAAACATTCTACTCCGAGTGAAGAGCGACCCTCTCACTCGGGGGCTTAGCTGCGACCCCCTTTCTCGCATAAGTTACAACTATCTACTCCGAGTGAAGAGCAACCCTCTCACTCGGGGGCTTAGCTGCGATCCTCTGAGCTACGCTACAAGTACAAAGCGGTTCGGTCCTCCGAACTCCGCCACAAGTACGACGTAGCTTGGAATCGCCTAAGTTTTAAACATTCTACTCCGAGTGAAGAGCGACCCTCTCACTCGGGGGCTTAGCTGCGACCCCGTGACTCGCCTAAGTTACAACTATCTACTCCGAGTGAAGAGCAACCCTCTCACTCGGAAGCTTAGCCGCGGTCCTCCGAGCTACGCCACAAGTACAACGTAGCTTGGAATCACCTAAGTTATAAACATTCTGCTCCGAGTGGAGAACGACCCTCTCACTCGGGGGAGAACTTGGCCAAGGACGCCGACTCAAAGAATCAGATAGTCAGAAGAAGAGCGACGCATCAAAGGATCAAAAACAAATAAAAGCCCCGCAAGGATCGGGCAAGAGTTCTTGGGCCACAGACCCACCAGAGTTTAACGAGTACAAATCCACGCGGCATTCCGCGGCAAATAAGATTAATGTATCAAAGTCATGGCTCGGGAGGAGGCGGGCTTGTAGGCGCGACAAATTCGTCCAAATCAATCCCATCGGCGATACGAGTGGCAGCCTCCAAGAAAGTCTCCATGAAGGACTGGAATTGGAGCTCCTTCGTGTTTGCGACCTTCAGCGCAGCAAGCTTCCTCTCCTTCACCTCCCTGCAGTGCACACGGACCAAAGCCAGCGCCACGTCTGCTCCTCCCCTGGCGGCCAACTTCTTCCATTCCTGCACTCAGTCGGGGACCTCGTTGAGTCGAGTCATCAAGGACTCGAGGTCGTTCTCCTGCATGATTCCCCTCTAGAGCGCAGCGTCGATTCGGGCCATCACCGCCTTCAGTCGTCCCAGGTAATCAGTGGCCGCAGTAAGGTGGGACTCCAGCCTCAGTATGTTCATGGAAACCTCGTCCTTTACAATGGAGTTGGTGGGGTCCAAGCCAGGCTCGACCCGTCCAGTCTCCTCTTCGAAGTTACGACAGAACTCTGCACCAAGAACAACAAGTCAAGTCAGCAGATAGGATATGGGTCGACCAGTCCAATTTCAATCCGAAGGGGACATACCTTCGAGCATGAGGTACCATCTTTTGGTGATGTCGCCCAGATACGCCTCAAGATCGAGCCTCTTCCGAAAGAGAGCCTCGTGCTTGTCGTTCAAGTCGGCCTTGGACTTCTTCAGCTGAGCCACCTCCTGGTTGCCCGCGTCGAGTGAGCCTCTTAGTCAGATAATCTCCGCCTCGAGCGCGCCCACGGAAGCCAGCTTCTTTGCCGCCAGCTCCGACTTCTCCTGAGCCGCCTGTTGCGCCGCCGCCAGGTCAAGATCCTTTTGCTCCAAAGCTGCCCTCAGTTGACCTACCAAAGCCGCCGCTGGACAGATGAACATGAAGGAACACTCTAGCGAAAAGTCAGTCGACAGAAGACAAAAGTAAGTTACCAGCCGCATCGTCTTGCGTCTTCTTCAGATGGTCCGGGCCCAACTGCAACTCAAGATTAAGCTGGATTTGCTTCTGCTCAAGATCTGCAAACTTGGCCCCGAACTCGCAAGATTTCTGCATCAACAGAACAAAGCAAGATTATAAGACTACAGTCGAGTCAGATCACTCAACCGCAGCCTCGGGGACTACACCCAGCGGGTGCACTGATCGTGCCCCCACTAGTTTCACTCGGCCAGGATCAGTCCGGCGCAAAAAAAACCCAACAGCATAGAAGTTCTATAATAAGACCATGGCCGACCGCCAGCAGTCGACCACGGTCTCGGGGACTACACCCAGTGGGTGCACTGAGCGTGCCACCACTGGTTTCACTCGGTCGAGGTCAGCCCGGCGCGAGTTCAAAGAAGACAGGAAAAGGAGAACACCCAGTGGGTGTGATACCTCACAAAACAAAACAAGCAGATTTCTCTCGAAATCAGAAAGTACCCCGACAAAGACAACATACCTGGACGTTGGCCCGAAGAGCAGAGCTGGCGTCGTAAGCCGCCATGCTGGCCTCATACGCCGCCTTCGTCCGCCCCATCATCAGCTTCGCCTGGCGAACGACCTCTTGTGCCGCCCCCACAGGGTCCTCCGGGAGGCGGTAGGTGGAGAAAAGGACAGACGAAGCAGCGGGCGTCGAGCCGGCCGCGGGCCCAGGCGCTGGATCGACGTCGCGAACCGGCACTGAGTCGACGGCCGGAGTGGACGCTGGGTCGACAACCGAGGCGGGCGCTGGGTCGATGCTCGGCGCAGATGGTGGGTCGACGACGGGCGCGGTCGACACATGGACGGCGAATGAGACCGTGGTTCGGGCCGCGTCCTCCTGTCGCTGGGCCCCCGAGCCAGAAGGTGCCTTCCGACCCTTCTTCCTTGCGCGCCGGCGGTCCTCCCCCAACTGCTCCTCGTCTTCGTCGTCGTCCGACAACTCTATGACAAGGCGCGGCGCTTCCGATCAAACAGGGAACCAAGTCAGTCGACTATCACCCGCAAAAGAAAAGAAGGAAAAAACGAGTCTCATAGAGCCCATACCTGCTCGAGATGTCGCGGCATCCGCGATCTCCTCGTCATCTCGACCCCGATCGATGTCCATCGAGGTCGTGGAAGCGGCGGCTCTGAAAGATTCAGTCAAGAAATGAGTCGACCAAAACTGCAGTCGACCCCCAAGAAACAAAGAAAAGCAAGCCCAAGTGACACTTACGTGGAGGCGATGGGTACGTCCACCTTAATCCTTGGCAGGGCCTTCTGGGGCTTGGTGGTGGTGACCTTGGGCTGCTTGGGCGTCTTTTCAGCTGGCTCGGGGGTGGTCGTGCGGGTACGCTTGGGTGTCCGGGAGCCCGAGGGACCCACATGAGGTCGAGCGGCCCCTGGGTCGTTCTTCTCCTTGGATCGGCGCTCGACACGGGGAGGTGACTCGACCCCCTCCCCGCTGCTGTAATCCTCGCTCTCCTTGGTCTCCTCCTCCAACTTCCATTCGGCGGCGTCGCCTGTGCCCTCCTCGCCCTCCTGGCCCAAGTCCCCGTTGGGCAGCGAGTACATCTCTGTATAGATCTGCGAAGAAAAGAAGTCGACCAAATACCAGTCGGAACCATCAATAAAGACCACAAATCAATCGACGGACAGGTCACTCGGAAGCGGAAGGCTAACCTTGTCTGGCAGGTGGTCAGCATCGAATGGGATGATCCTCCCCGACCCCCTAGGGTTGTCCTCGTTCCCGGTGATGCTCTTCAAGCACCGCACTACGTACTCCTGGTGGGCCGCCTCCGGGTGGACTCGTGACGAGTCGTCAGTACCAGAGTACAGCCACATCGGGTGGTCCCGGGCTTGAAGCGCTTGAATCCTCCGCGTGATGTACACCTCGAACAAGTCCATCCCCGTGACCCCCTCGCGGACTAGCTAGACGACCCTCTCCATCAGCATGTCTACCTCGGCCCTCTCGGCCTTGCTCACTACCATCGAAGGAGGCGGGCTGGCTCGACCTAGGGTAAATGGAGGAAGGCCAGTCGACTGACCCGGAGTCGGACTGTCCCTGTAATAAAACTAGGTCGACTGCCAGCCCCGGATCGACTCTGGAAGGTTCATGGGAGGGAAGGCGCTCCTATTCCTAAGCTGAATCCCGAGCCCGCCGCATGCCTGGAGGACGTGCGTCTTGCCGTCGCTCGGGTTCACTCTCTTGACGGTCTGGGAGCGGCAGGTGAAGATGTGCTTGAACAAGCCCCAGTGCGGAAAGAAAGGCAATGGAGTTGGGCGTAAAATAATGTAGCTGGGCACCAAAGAAGATCAGAAACGCACGGAAGAAAGGGTGCAGAGGCGTAGAAAAACCTCGGTCGACGTGGGTGGCGTGAAGTACACACTCGCCCTCCTGCGGCCAGGGCTCGAGCTCTCCTCCCGGCGCCCGCCAGGAGCCGCCGGCGATTAGCCCCTCTTCCTCCAGCTCCTCCAGATCCTCCACCACGACGGTGGACCGGATCCAATCCCCCTGGATCCATCCAACGGGGAGTCCGGACCTCGACGACGAACCGACCCGGCCGGCTCGCCTCCCCTTCCCCGACGCCGCCTTCTTGGAGCGCTCCATTGCCGCAGTCTTGTCCTTAACCATGGCTCGCGAGGCGGCGGTCGCGGCGGGGAGAAGCAGGAAAGAGTGGGGGCGCGGCGGACAAGCAAGAACGCTGCAGAGAAGACGAGGCGAATGGGAAAAGGATAGGCGCACAGTAACCCCCACGGCGGACTCGGCGCGCCTTCATAACGGCTCCGTCGAGTGGCTGACCGGTGGCCCCAGGCGATCTTATCCAATCCCGTAACAGGCGCTGACGCGATACGTGGCGAAAAAGGAGGCGCAGGAATCGAGGCGTTCGAACCGCACCCCTCTGATTGATGCGGCACGTCTCGTCCCGCGCGCTCCCCCAAATTTCGAAAGCCGATCCGGCGGACAGAAGGCAACTGATTCCGTCGAGAACGGCACGCGCTCATGGCGCCCGACGCCCAGCGCAAAACCCGGTCGACACAAGACATCCAGTCGACGCAAAAGCAGCTAATTCATCAACGGCTTCGGAATCGATCGAGGCGACCAAGACACGACTGAGGGAGCCTGCCCAAGTCACGAACTCCGAAACAACATGCCCCAAGGACGTCGAATCAAGACCAGAGCTTCCCTCAGCATCCCCTTGCTCAAGCCCCAATCCATTCGGGGGCTACTGACGAGGTTACGGACCTAGTGTAGGGTCATAGGCCTGACCAAAGGGCCCCACCCAAGGTCACTACCCTAGGAGATCAAAAGAACAAGACCCATGACAGTGGAGACAGTCGACTGAGACAGTCCAAGGAGACACTTCACTCGACTGACTCATGTACGTAGGACGACTCAACTCCACTCGTCTAGATCAGGCACTCGACCTCCGAAGATCAAGCGCCTCTTGGAACAGCAACGGTCCTATATTTACTCACTCTAGTAAACCCCCTAATTACCCTTTACTGCAGGCATTATCAGTAACGCCTGCCTTAATGTACCTTTAAGCCCTTGGTAACGTGGAGCATGGCTGGGGTCCTGGCATACTATATAAGCCACCCCCCTCCTCCAGAACAAGGGTTCGCACCTCTGTAACATATACATACACACATCAGTCGACCAAGCCTCCGGGCACCGAGACGTAGGGCTTTTACTTCCTCCGAGAAGGGCATGAACTCGCTAAACACACTGTGTATAACCTCGCCATAGCTATTACCTTGCCTCTCCATTCGTACCCCCTACCCTTACTGTCAGACTTAGAACCACGACACCTTTCCCAGTTACAGTAGGGTAGCAAGGCACGTATTGTATTGTTTCCATCGAGGATAAAAAGATGGGGTTTATATCATGTTATTTGAGTTTATCCCTCTACATCATGTCATCTTGCTTAAGGCGTTACTCTGTTCTTATGAACTTAATACTCTAGATGCATGCTGGATAGCGGTCGACGTGTGGAGTAATAGTAGTAGATGCAGAATCGTTTCGGTCTACTTGTTTCGGACGTGATGCCTATATATAATGATCATGCCTAGGTATTCTCATAATTATTCGCTTTTCTATCAATTGCTCGACAGTAATTCGTTCACCCATCGTAGAATTATGCTATCATGAGAGAAGCCACTAGAGAAACCTATGCCCCCAGGTCTATTCTCAACATATCAATCTACAATCTACTTTACTTTTCCGTTTTTACTTTCTGTTCTTATATCCAAAAATACCAAAAATATCAAACTATCATCTCTATCAGATCTCACTTTCGTAAGTGACCGTAAAGGGATTGACAACCCCTTATCGCGTTGGCTGCGAAGCTCTTATTTGTTTGTGCAGGTGCGAGGGACTCGCGCGTGGTCTCCTACTGGATTGATACCTTGGTTCTCAAAAACTGAGGGAAATACTATGCTACTGTGTTGCATCACCCTTTCCTCTTCGAGGAAATACAACGCAAGCTTGAGAAGTAGCAACAAGTCAAGAAGGACAGACTACAAAATTCTATGCCCGCAAGAGCATACCCACGAAAGAAATGGTATTCACCGCTGTGGCTGATGAATTGGAATTAATTTCTATGGTCGGTGAGTATCCCAATGTGTTCCTAGAAGAACTGCATGGTATGCCGCCAGACCGAGAGCTTGAGTTTGCAATAGATCTTGTGCCCGGAACCACACCGTTACACAAGAAATATTATCGGATTCCTTCGTTAGAATTAGTGGAGTTAAAGAAACAGCTTGATGAGATGCTCCAGAAGGGTTATATCCGACCCAACTCTTCACCATGGGGATCACCCGCAATAGTCGTGGATAAAAAGGATGGTGGTCTCCGGATGTGTGTCGATTACTGCCAGCTGAATGATGTCACCATCAAAAACAAATATCCTCTTCCCAGGATTGACAATTTATTTGATCAACTCAGTGGGGCAAAAGTATTCTCCAAAATTGATTTAAGGACATGATACCACCAACTCAAGATTAAAAAGGAAGATATTCCTAAGACCACGTTCACTACCCGATACTGTCTTTACGAATATACTGTTATGTCCTTCGGCCTCACCAATGCCCCTGCTTTCTTCATGCATATGATGAATAAAGTATTCATGGAGTTCCTGGATAAATTTGTGGTGGTTTTCATCTATGATATCCTCATATACTCAAAAAGTGAAGAAGAGCACAAGGGACACCTCAGAGCTATCTTACAAAGACTCCGTGACCATCAGCTATACGCCAAATTCAGTAAATGCGAGTTTTGGCTCAAGCAAGTTGGATTTCTTGGGCATATACTGTCAGCAGAAGGTATAACCGTGGATCCAAGCAAGGTGAAGTACGTGCTTGATTGGCTGGCACCCACGACAGTATCCCAAATCCGGAGTTTCCTGGGATTAGCCAGGTACTATCATCGTTTCATTGAAGGTTTATCTAAGATTGCCAAGCCAATGACAGAGCTTCTCAAGAAAGATAAGAAATTTGAATGGACTGAGGATTGTGAGAAAAGTTTCAATGAGCTGAAAACTAGACTGACAACATCACCTGTGTTGACTCTTCCAGACATCTACCGCAACTTTGATGTGTACTGTGATGCTTCTAGACAAGGTCTTGGATGCGTACTTATGCAAGATGGCAAGGTTTTAGCATATGCATCTCGACAGCTACGCCCCCACGAAGGGAACTATCCTACTCATGATCTGGAATTAGCTGCTGTGGTTCATGCTCTAGAAATTTGGAGACCCTATCTCATTGGAAAGAGGTGTCAAATAAATACTGACTACAAAAGTCTCAAGTACATCTTTACTCAGCCAGATTTAAACCTCCACCAACGATGATGGCTTGAGTTGGTCAAGGATTATGACCTCGGAATTAATTATCACCCGGGTAAGGCCAACGTGGTTGCCGATGCACTCAACCGAAAGCCTATCAGTCTGAATGCCATGATGGAATCCTTGCCTCCCAAAGTTCAGGAAGAGATTACCCAGCTCAATCTAGTCATAGTTGATGCGGGTCTTGCCAATATTATGGAAATTACTCCTACCCTCGAGGGTGAGATCCGCAAGGCTCAGCCATATGACCCAGTGTTGCAAAAACATGCCAAGCGTATGTTAGAGGGACAGACACCAGATTTTACCAAGGACCAGTGCGGTACCATGCGGTTCCGTGGAATAATTTGCGTACCAAGTCAAGAAGATTTAAGGAAGAGGATACTGTCAGAAGCACATAAATCTTCGTATTCTATTCACCCCGGAGGCACTAAAATGTACGAAGACCTTGTGACAAATATTCATGTGGGATGGGATGAAGAAAGACATCTCCTATTTTGTGGCCTCACTACAAGAAATATGTGAACTTATGACCTTCTCTTAGTGACCCCAGCTGAATTGGTCATAAATTCACGGCCATTTCGCTTGGAAGGGCTCAAACCTGAAATTGCTTACACCAAATGGTCACAAAGCAGACAAGAGGCGCCAATGACCTTATTTCTACCTGATTATGACCAATATAAATGGTCATGAGGTTGTGAACGTGGATGCATTGGTACTTATTGCTATGACAAGGCGCCACCTCATCAGTTTTGCCTATGTGTCATGTCCATGTGTCAATTTTTGCCCTAGGTTGTGAAGCAACCTATATTTCTGTCATTCCCAAAATTCCCAAATAAAATGGGCATTCTTTACTATCCAAATCATTGCCTCATGACAATATTCAGCTCCATTTGACTAGTAAATCTTCCTCGGCAAATTTCCAAAGTTTTTGTTCAGCTCGAACTGTTGTGAAGGAAGTACTGGCTAGGCATATCCTAATGAGCTGATTTTTTGCCACATCGAGTTGTAATGAAAGTGTGATGATCATCATTATTAGAGCATCTTCCCATGGGAGGAAAGGGTAAATGTATAAAGCCCCTCCGCAAAGAAAAGAAATAAAAGAAAGGCCAAAGAAAGAAAAAAAAGAAAGGCCAAAGAAAAAAAAAAGAAAAAAAGGGACAATTGCTACTATCTTTTTCCACACTTGTGCTTCAAAGTAGCACCATGTTCTTCATTGTATAGAGTCTCATGCTTAGTCACTTTGATATGCTAGTGGGAATTTTTCGTTATAGAACTTGGCTTGTATATTCCAACGATGGGCTTCCTCAAATGCCCTAGGTCTTCGTGAGCAAGCAAGTTGGATGCACACCCACTAGTTTCTTTTGTTGAGCTTTCATTCATATTTAGCTCTAGTGCATCCGTTGCATGGCAATCCCTACTCACTCACATTGATATCTATTGATGGTCATCTCCATAGCCCGTTGATACGCCTAGTCGATGTGAGACTATCTCCCTCCTTTTTGTGTTCTCCAAAACCATCTCTATTCCACCCATAGTGCTATATCCATGGCTCACACTTGATAACCCTCAACCGTAAGGGATCAAGATAGTCTTCGCGGGTAAGAATAACCCAATTTATTGATTCGACACACGGGGAGCCAAAGAGTATTTATAAGCTTTGACAGTTGAGTTCTCAATTCAACCGCACCTGAAATATACTTACTTGCAACAAAAGATAAGTGGTAACAGTGATATGATAGTGATGATAGTAATAGTAAAAGTAAACAGCAAAAGTAAATAGCAGTAGTAAATGGCAAAAGTAGCAACTAGTGACAAGCAAGGTTTAAAATACTGTAGGCTAGGGAGATGGATGGTTGGGCGCTGCATGGATGAGATAGATTCTAACTTGGGGCACAGCACACGGAAAAGTAATGATCATCTAGGCAAATATCAAACATTAGGCATGTATCCCGTAGGTAGTTGTACATGCTTGCAATAAGAACTTGCACAACATCTTTTGTCCTACCATCCCGCTACGAACGGGGCCAAAAGGAACTAATGGATATTATGGTGCTCATGTCAAAGAGCACCGGAACAAAGCAATGAACTCAATGGATACATGTAATCCTCAAACTACGGACCATCCCCTTTGGTGTCCCAAGCTGTCACTTTTGGGATCGCCGGTTCCGAACCGTAACAGGTGCATACAACTCATAGATCGGATCACGAACACAAATATATTCATACAAACACATATGGTTCATATCTGAAATCATGGCACTCGGGCCCTAAGTGTCAAGCATCAGGAATAACAAGTTGTAGCAAAGATGATAAACACCATAGTAGATGATAGGCAACATGGCCCCAACAATCTGACGAACTATTATATGATCTAACTCATCCAATCCCTACCATCCCCTTCGCCTACAGCAGGGGAATTACTCACACATGAAAGGGGAAGTCATGGAGGGATGATGGAGTGGTGATGATGATGACGATGGCAACGATCTCCCCTCTCCGGAGGCCAAATCAGCCTCCAGATTAGCCCTCCCGAGGAAGAACAGAGGGTGGCGGCGGCTCCGCGACGAAAAACTGCGAAAGAACTTCCGATCTGGGGTTTCTGCGTCGGGAGTAAAAATACGGGCTAAAGTAGGGCACCAGGGGGTGTGGGCCCCACCCAGGCGCCCCCCGGCGCGGCCCAGGGGGGGCGCGCCCACAGGGCGCCTGGGCACCCCCTGGCCCCACTTCTGGCATTTGGTTCCTTCGGGTGCGTGGATTTTCTCTGATTTTTCGTGGATTTTTCTGAGATACTTAAAAATCCGTTTTCCTGCACACAAATAAACCATACAGGCAGCTCTGCTGAAAACAGCGTCAGTCCGGGTTAGTTTAGTCCAAATCATGCAAGAATGAGGTCAAAACAATATCAAAAGTGTTTGGAAAAGTAGATACGTTTGAGACGTATCAACGCTCATGTATTGCGTGAAAGTTCAAAGGTTTGAAAAGATAGGGTAAGAAAACAAATGATTGGCTGACATCGGGGTTGTGCATGATATGAATATTTTGTGTGATGAAGAGGGAGCATAGCCAGACTATATGATTTTGTAGGGATAACTTTCTTTAGCCATAGTATTTGAGAAGACATGATTGCTTTGTTAGTATTGCTTGAAGTATTGTTATTTCTTATGTCAGTATAGACTTTTAACTTGAATATTTCAGATCTGAACATTCATGCCACAATTAAGAGAATTAAATTGAAAAACTATATTAGCATTCCACATCAAAAATTCTCTCTTTATCATTTACCTACTCGAGGACGAGCATGAATTAAGCTTGGGGATGCTTGATACGTCTCCAACGTATCTATAATTTTTTATTGTTCCATGCTATTATTTATGAAGTCTTGGATGTTTAATGTGCTTTATCATTCACTTTTATATCATTTTTGGGACTAACCTACTGACCCAAAGGCCCAGTCCAGATTGCTGTTTTTTTGCCTATTTCAGGGTTTTGCAGAAAAGGAATATCAAACGGAGTCCAAATGGAATGAAACCTTTGCGAGAGATATTTTTGGAGAAAATCACGCCAGAGGAACTTGATAACCATGTCAGGGGAGCCTCGAGTGGCCCTCGAGGGTGGGGGGCGTGCCCCCCTTCCCAGGGCGCGCTCCCTGCCTCGAGGCCCACTCGAGCGTCCCCCGGTGCCCTCCTTCTTCCTATATAAGTCCACGTACCCCAGAAACTCCATATACAGAGAGAAAGCCCTAATTCCACCGCCGTAGCATTTGTTCCCGTGGAGATCCCATCTTGGAGCATGTTCCGGAGCTCCACCGGAGGGGGATCCATCACGGAGGCCTTCATCATCATCATCATCGCCCTCACCATGAGTTGTGAGTAGTTTACCACAGACCTTCGGGTCCATAGCTAGTATCTAGATGGCTTCTTCTCTCTCTGGATCTCAATACAAAGTTCTCCTCGGTCTTCGAGGAGATCTATTCGATGTAATCTCTTTTTGCGGTGTGTTTGTCGAGATCCGATGAATTGTGAGTTTATGATCAAGGTGATCTATGAAAGATATTTGGTTCTTCTCTGAACTTTTTATGTGTGCTCATAATATCCTTGCAAGTCTCTTCAAATTATTGGTTTGGTTTGGCCTACTAGATCTATAGTTCTTGCAATGGGAGAAGTGCTTGGCTTTGGGTTCAACATCGCGGTGTCTTTTCCCAGTGACAGTAGGGGCAGCAAGGCACGTATTGTATTGTTGCCATCGAGGATAAAAAGATGGGTTTTACATCATATTGCTTGAGTTTATCCCTCTACATCATGTCATCTTGCTTAAGGCATTACTCTGTTCGTATGAACTCAGTACACTAGATGCATGCTGGATAGCGGTCGATGTGTGGAGTAATAGTAGTAGATGCAGGCAGGAGTCGGTCTACTTGTCTCGGACATGATGCCTATATACAATGATCATGCCTAGATAGTCTCATAATTATTCGCTTTTCTATCAATTGCTCGACAGTAATTTGTTTACCCACCGTAGAATATCGCTATCATGAGAGAAGCCACTAGAGAAAACTATGGCCCCCGGGTCTATTCTCAACATATCAATCTACATCTACTTTACTTATACCGCTTTTATTTGCTGTTTTATTAAACTAAAAATACCAAAAATATAAACTATCATCTCTATCAGATCTCAATTTCGTAAGTGACCGTAAAGGGATTGACAACCCCTTATCGCGTTGGCTGCGAAGTTCTTATTTGTTTGTGTAGGTGCGAGGGACTCGCGCATGGTCTCCTACTGGATTGATACCTTGGTTCTCAAAAACTGAGGGAAATACTTACGCTACTGTGTTGCATCTCCCTTTCCTCTTCGAGGGAATACAACGCAAGCTCAAGAGGTAGCAAGGCCGCCTTTATGTTCACTAAATAATGTACATATTGTTCAGCCACACCGTGTGTGCCGCTTGGCCTCTCAACTTGTTGTAATATGAACCATGTTCCAGTAGCATCAATAAAGAAGTTGTATTATGTACCAAGATGTTGTGTGTTGCCAGAAGATACGGTCTCTGGGCTGGTAATGCAAGGTAAACCGGTTGCTCTGAGCCGGGCTGCCACATCATAATAGTTGTGGAGATCAAGTCTTCACTTTTTCTTTGCTTTTGTCCTTTGCTTATTGCGCTGTAACCATGTATAATCTTCATCGTTCAACAGGGTGCTTGGATCAGCCTTGACTTTGAAGGGTGGAATTTCACGAAACTTTTCATAATCTTCAGACATGTCTGTCTTGCCCTCCACTCCCACGGTGTCTCTTTTTCCTGAAAGAACTGTGTGGCGCTTAGGCTCATAGTATGATGTATTCGCTTCCTTATCTTTTCTTTTTCTCAGTTTGGTAGACAAGTCCTTCACATAGAAAACATGTGCCACATCATGGGCTAGGATGAATGGTTCTTCTGTGTACCCAAGATTGTTCAGATCCAGTGTTGTCCGTACCGTGGGTCTACCTATACCCCACCTCCTGACATATTTACCCATTTGCACTGAAACAAAGGGACATTAAAATCATGTCCATAGTCAAGTTCCCTATGTCCATTATGTAACCATCATATGTGTCCTTTCCTCTCTTGGTTGGTGCATCAAAGCAGACACTGTTGTTTTGGTTTGTGCTCTTTTGATCTTGGGCGATCGTGTAAAATCTATTCCCGTTTATCTCGTACCCTTTGTAAGTCAATACAGTCGAAGATGGTCTCCTGGCCAACGAGTACAGTTCATCAGAAACAGTGTTGTCACCCATGAGACGTGTGCAACCAACTGCCCAAAGTTCTGATGTGTTCACATGTAGTCCAGTCGTCACATTGCTCCAGGTGTTTGGAGCGCAGAATATTCTTGTGTTCATCGACATACGGGGTCACCAAGGTAGAGTTCTGTAGAACTGTGTAGTGTGCATGAGACCAAGAATTCTCGTCCCTACATATTATTGAGTCCCCTCCTAGCGTGCCTTTTCCAGACAGTCTCCCCTCATACCGCGATTGAGGGAGACCAATCTTCTTAAGGTTAGGAATGAACTCAACACAAAACCCAATGACATCCTCTGTTTGATGGCCCATGGAGATGCTTCCTTCTGGCCTAGCGCGGTTTCGGACATATTTCTTTAGGACTCCCATGAACCTCTCAAAGGGGAACATATTGTGTAGAAATACGGGTCCCAGAACGACAATCTCGTCGACTAGATGAACTAGGACGTGCGTCATGATATTGAAAAAGGATGGTGGGAACACTAGCTCGAAACTGACAAGACATTGCGCCACATCACTGATACGTCCAAAACGTATCTATAATTTCTGCTTGCTCCATGCCTCTTTTGGGTGATATTGCTATGATATTTAAACACTTCCATACACTTTTGATCATATTTGGACTAACCTATTAACTCAGTGCACCCCAGTGCCAGTTTTTGTTTTCTGCTGTTTTTGTATTTCAGGTTTTCCCATCACGTAAACTGCCAGAAAAATCCCGGAAAAATTATATAAAAAATATGCGTTCCAGAAGCTTCCCGGCAGCCAAAGTAGAGCCGGAGGGGGGCCACCAGGGCTCCAGGCGCCCTGGTGGCGCGGCCCCCCTCCTGGCCGCGCCGGGGGGGCGCCTGGGCCCCCCAGGCCTCCGCTGATGCCCCCCTTTGGCATATATTTAACACGCGTCCCGAAACCCTCGAGACGGGAACCCTTTTTCGCGATCTCATCTCTGTTCCGCCGCCGCCGCGCTTCCAAGATCGGGAGCACCAGGAGAACTCTTCCCGGCACCCTGCCGGAGGGGAGGATCACCACCGGGAGCCTCTCCACCACCATGGACGCCTCCCGGATGAGTTGTGAGTAGTCTCCCTTGGACCATGGGTCCATGACCAGTAGTTATGTGATGTTCTCCTCCCCTTCTTGTGCTTCACTAATTAGACCTCGTGAGCTACCCTACATGATCGAGGCACATATGTAATCCTTATGCTGTTGCTATGATGAGTTTGCTGGGATCCGATGGATTGTGAGATTATGTTCAGATTGTGTTTGAGTAATATATTTGATTTACCTCTTTTATATTTATGTTCGTAAGTAATTCTTGCATGTTCTCCGTTGCTATTTATTGCTTTGGCCAAGTAGTAGGTAGTGACTCCAAGAGGGAACGTTATGCTCGATTGTGGGTTCATGCCCCTCGATGACTAGCTTGAGTGACATAAACATGAGTCTAGGGGATGTGCTGTTGCCACAAGGGGGAAAACAACGGTGCTTGTGCCCGCGGGTGCAAGGACTGTTTACTTTACGCAAAGTTCTTTTAATGCAGTTGTCTGTTGCTTTGAGTTTATACTATGGGTGGGACTCGCAACTTAATACCAGCGAGATGTTCTGGATAGATATCTCAAGGTGGATGATTAGTAGTAGATGCAGATGGATTTCGGTCTACTTGCCTTGGCGTACCGACCATGCTTTGAACCTCTACCTTTCTTGCAACATAGTTAGCATTGGTTTGCGCACATAATTCTGTCAATTGCCCAGCTGTAATTCGTTTACCTCACATAGCTGTTTTATCGTCTTTAGGGAGAGAGACATCACTAGTGAACATCATGGGACCCCGGTCCATATTACCATCATTGATCACATCTGCTATTTACTTTCTGCTTTTACTTACTATTTGCAATTATACCTATCACTATTATCACTTGCGTTTGATCCTTTGTAAACGACAAGGCCGGAGGGATTGACAACCTCTCTGTACTCGTTGGGAGCAAAGTTATTTGTATCTGTGTGCAGGTCCACGTTGATTGCTAATATCTGGCGCCGTTAGCAGTTGACACCTTCTTGTTGAAACTGGGAGTCTCAGGGGAAATCGATCCTTGGTATCTTTGCCAAGGGAAAACTTCCGCTACACTGCATCTCAAACCTTCCACTTGGGGTAACCAACGAGGGGCGAGAAGCCATCAAGCAAAGTTTTCTGGCGCCGTTGCCGGGGACTCCACTCTTCAAGATAGGGGAGTTGCACGCTATCTTTTACCTTTGCTTTTTAGTCTTGTTAGTTTACCTTTCAGTTTTCTTTATGTCTTTTCACTAGTTTTGCTTAATGGAAAACAACAAAAATATGAGAGAGCTTTATAAGCTCTACCTTGCTTTGGGACATGATGTGTTTGAAGAGAAAGTTAAAAAACCTATGGAACTTTATTATTTGCATAACAATCATGATGGTGGTGATGTTATTAGTATGCTTTCTTTGAATATCAATATTGCTAATGACATGGAAAGCTCTAAGCTTGGGGATGACACGTTTGATGAACATGATATTTTTAGTCCCCCAACTTTTGAAGAGAAAATTTACTTTGATGATACTTTGCTTCCTATACATGATGATTACAATGATGAATATGATGTTTTCAGTCCACCTACTATTGAGGATAAAATTTATTATGATTATGATATGCCTCCTAAATACAATGATTACCATGATGGTTATGATTGCTTTACTCTCACTATTCCTAATAAGAAAGATTTTGCTTATATGAAGAGTAATGATACCTTTTTGCATGTGGATCATGGTAACAATGCTTTATGTGATGCTTATATTGTTGAGTTTATTCGTGATCCCACTGAAAATTATTATGAGAAGGGAACATATGCTTATAGATATTTCAATAATATCAAGTTCCCTCTCTTTATGTTGAAGGTTTTGAGGCTGCACTTGTTTTGTCTTCCTATGCTTATTGCTTTGTGCTTCAATGAATTATTGTATTGCAATATTCCTATGCATAGGAAGCATGTTAGGCTTAAATGTGTTTGGTATTTACTTCTTGATGCTCTCTTTTGTTCTTCAACTCTTATTCCTACGAGAGCATCATTAAAGTCTTAAGCCTATCTTTATGGCTATAAAGAAAGAGCTCTGGGGAGACAACCCTTGTTATCTTTGCTTTCAGTTTATTCTTTCAGTTTTAGTGGTCTTGATGTTTGTTACTACAGTAGCATCATCATTGTATCTTTACTTTTCAGCTTTGTGCCAAGTGTAGCCTCTGATTGCAAGAAAGTTCAAAAATTGTGACGTGTTGTCCAGGAAACAGATTCTGTCCTTGGACAGAAAAATTCGTATACAATCACCAGATCTTCTTTTTGGTCTGAATTTTTTCGACAGCGTGCTCTATACAATTGTCTTTCGGGCGTCTGTTCTGAGTTTTTTGATTAGAGTTGTAGAAGTTCCCCGAAAAAATCATTTACTACCTGCTGTTCTGTTTTTCACAGATTCTGTCCTGTTTTGCCTTTCCTTCATTTTGCAAACCTTGAGCTTGCTTTTTCTTTGCAAAAACCTTTTGGCAATCTTGAGAAATAGTAGACCTTCAAGAATATCCTTATTTCCAGCAAGGAACAATTATATTATTATGGGTACTAACCTCGCTAATCAGATTATGATGAGTTATGTACGAAGGGAGTTTTTAAGTGTGCGAGGGAAGATGATCAAAAGATTCAGGAGTGTCAAACGCTCAAGCTTGGGGATGCCCCCATGCACCCCCAAGAAATATTCAAGGAGACTCAAGCGTCTAAGCTTGGGGATGCCCCCGTGCATCCCCTTCTCCATCAACATTATCAGTTCGTCTTTCGTTCCACTATATTTTTATCACTTCATGTGTTATGTGCTATGCTTGGAGTGTCTTGCTTTTAGTTTCCTTTTTAGTTTTTCTTTAGCTTTTCATAACGAGTCGGAACTCAGCTTTCTTTGTGTGGGAGAGAAACACGCTCCACTTCTACCTAGAACATAACATAGAATTTTCATGTCTATCTTTGCTGTGTGTGTTCTTTGTCTTTCAATAGCTACTATCATGCTTAGCTCTTAGTGTTCATGCTTATCTTTTCAAAGAGCTTTTGTTTAGTTGGTTGCTTGAACTCTCTTTAGTTATCATGCTTATCTTATTAAGAGAGTTTGCTTCTGTTGCATTGGTTGATATGTCTATGATAAAAATGCTACGTGCATAATGGTGCTTAGTAGTTCATGTTTTCTTATGGTTAGTCTCAAATAGCTAGGGGGTTCCCAATGTGTTATTGGAGTACCAACATGATTTGTTTGCCTATGATGTGGTATGGTTTAGTAATATCTTCCTTCGAGAATTTATTTTGATTGACTTGGCGTATGCTCACGCATATTTAAGACTGTAAAGAAAGTCTGTCAAGCCTTGATGATCTTTTGTTTCTGAGTAGCGATATAACTTCCATGCCTGATTCAATGTTGCTTTGTCGCTCTGCATGATTATGACCGTCATTGCTCTTTTAGTTGGTTGCTCCCAGTCTTTTGCTAACCTCCACCTGTACTAAGCGGACTGACTGCTTGTGCATCCAAAATCCTTTAAACCAGTCATGCCATATGAGTCCACCATACCTTCCTATACATGGTATTTACCTGCCATTCCTAACGGAGACTTTCATGTACCATCTCGAAATTATTCAAAAAAAATGTATTTCTCTTTTGTGCCTCTGTTTTAGTTCATGATGAAGTAATAGTTAATTCATGATCTTTTTAAGTTGGACAAGCTTCACCCCGGGATTGCATGTCTAATGTGCAAACCCATAATACGAGAAGGAACTGGCAAAGAGTGCGCCCGGCTCAAAATTAATATAACAAACAAACCCTCCTTCACGCTTTGTTCATGAGAAATCAGAAAACTTTGGCAGTGATAAACAAAGGAGATTAAGAGGATGTGATCGTCCTCATTCGGGAGCCGTTCCTTGAAACTTGTCCATCTCAAGAAGAGATTGAGTTGTCTGCTAGCATTCGTTGACGGAACATGCATATCCAAAAAATATATTATTACCTCTGTTTTTAAAACCAAGAGCTCTGGTACATGCTTTGTCTTTGTTTCCGACCACGGGTTTTCAACCTTGCCAACAAAAGCCACGGTTCGAGAGTATCCACCTTCTTTTAAAGCACCAACTACTGAGAGCATGATTGTCATTCTGAGTGTAATGTGCATTGTCCCAAAGTAGCATTGTCTTTTGCATGATTGTGATATTGTTTATTCTGAAATCATTGTATCTAGTCATCACTTAAACTTTGGAGGTGCCCCTGCATTTATGTTTTGCTTCACTAAAGGGGGCAAGCGAGATATCACTTTATCATATTTGCACACCATGCTCATTACAAATCTATTTGATGTTTCAGTATCATGTTGTAAAACTTTCAGTTCTTTTTGATTCTCTCATGAGGCAACTTAATTACTACAGATTCATTGTCTCACTAAGCTTTTGTCATATGACTATGAAAAGTCCTATATGGTTAATAGCATGTCACCACAGAAATTATTCTTGTTATCATTTACCTACTCGAGGACGAGCAGGAATTAAGCTTGGGGATGTTGATACGTCCAAAACGTATCTATAGTTTCTGCTTGCTCCATGACTCTTTTGGGTGATATTGCTATGATATTTATACACTTCCATACACTTTTGATCATATATGGACTAACCTATTAACTCAGTGCACCCCAGTGCCAGTTTCTGTTTTCTGCTGTTTTTGTATTTTAGGTTTTCCCATCACGTAAACTGCCAGAAAAATCCCGGAAAAATTATATAAAAATCAGCGTTCCAGAAGCTTCCTGGCAGCCAAAGTAGAGCCGGAGGGGGGCCACCAGGGCTCCAGGCGCCCTGGTGGCGCGCCCCCCCTCCTGGCCGCGCCGGGGGGGCGCCTGGGCCCCCCAGGGCTCTGCTGATGCCCCCCTTTGGCATATATTTAACACGCGTCCCGAAACCCTCAAGACGGGAACCCTTTTTCGCGATCTCATCTCTGTTTCGCCGCCGCCGCCGCGCTTCCAAGATCGGGAGCACCAGGAGAACTCTTCCCGGCACCATGCCGGAGGGGAGGATCACCACCGGGAGCCTCTCCACCACCATGGACGCCTCCCGGATGAGTTGTGAGTAGTCTCCCTTGGACCATGGGTCCATGACCAGTAGCTATGTGATGTTCTCCTCCCCTTCTTGTGCTTCACTAATTAGACCTCGTGAGCTGCCCTAACTGATCGAGGCACATATGTAATCATTATGCTGTTGCTATGATGAGTTTGCTGGGATCCGATGGATTGTGAGATTATGTTCAGATTGTGTTTGAGTAATATATTTGATTTACCTCTTTTATATTTATGTTCGTAAGTAATTCTTCATGTTCTCTGTTGCTATTTATTGCTTTGGCCAAGTAGTAGGTAGTGACTCCAAGAGGGAACGTTATGCTCGATTGTGGGTTCATGCCCCTCGATGACTAGCTTGAGTGACAGAAACATGAGTCTAGGGGATGTGCTGTTGCCACAAGGGGGAAAACAACGATGCTTGTGCCCGCGGGTGCAAGGACTGTTTACTTTACGCAAAGTTCTTTTAATGCAGTTGTCTGTTGCTTTGAGTTTACACTATGGGTGGGACTCGCAACTTAATACCAGCGAGATGTTCTGGATAGATATCTCAAGGTGGATGATTAGTAGTAGATGCAGATGGATTTCGGTCTACTTGCCTTGGCGTACCGCCCATGCTTTGAACCTCTACCTTTCTTGCAACATAGTTAGCATTGGTTTGCGCACATAATTCTGTCAATTGCCTAGCTGTAATTCGTTTACCTCACATAGTTGTTTTATCGTCTTTTGGGAGAGAGACATCACTAGTGAACATCATGGGACCCCGGTCCATATTACCATCATTGATCACATCCGCTATTTACTTTCTGCTTTTACTTACTATTTGCAATTATACCTATCACTATTATCACTTGCGTTTGATCCTTTGTAAACGACAAGGCCGGAGGGATTGACAACCTCTCTGTACTCGTTGGGAGCAAAGTTATTTGTATCTGTGTGCAGGTCCACGTTGATTGCTAATATCTGGCACCGTTAGCAGTTGACACCTTCTTGTTGAAACTGGGAGTCTCAGGGGAAATCGATCCTTGGTATCTTTGCCAAGGGAAAACTTCCGCTACACTGCATCTCAAACCTTCCACTTGGGGTAACCAACGAGGGGCGAGAAGCCATCAATCACTCCTTAGGCTTGGTATGATTTGTGGATCGATCACCTTCTAAGAGATTGCATTGAGGAATGCACATAGCTTCACAATGGCTAATCAAACTTTTTCCGGTAGAAGCCCCCTCAATGCAACCGGAAGCAGTTGCGTCAAAATCATGTCGCAGTCATGAGACTTTAGGTTCTGAAAGTTTTTCTCGGCCATATTTATTATTCACTTTATATTCGACGAGAAGCCAGACGGGACCTTCATATTGAGCAGGAATTCAAAGAAGATTTCCTTCTCTTTTTTGGTAAGAGCGTAGCTGGCAGGACCTTCATACTGCTTTGGAGGCATGCCGTCTTTTTGTGCAAACGTTACAGGTCCTCCCGTGCCTCCGGTGTATCTTTTGTCTTCCCATACACGCCCAAGAAGCCTAGCAGGTTCACGCAAAGGTTCTTCGTCACATGCATCACGTCGATTGCAGAGCGGACCTCTAGGTCTTTCCAGTAGGGTAGGTCCCAAAATATAGATTTCTTCTTTCACATGGGTGCGCATCCCTCAGTGTCATTCAGAACAGATAGTCCGCCGGGGCCCTTTCCAAATATTGCGTGTAAATCATTGACCTTAGCAAGTACGTGATCACCGGTACACGTGGAGGGCTTCTTCCAATGATATGCCTCGCCTTTGAAATGCTTGCCTTTCTTTCAACATTGATGGTTGGTCGAAAGAAATCGACGATGCCCCAGGTACACATTCTTCCTGCATTTGTCCAGGTATATACTTTCGATGTCATCTAAACAGTGTGTGCATGCGTGGTATCCCTTGTTTGTTTGTCCTGAAAGGTTACTGAGAGCAGACCAATCATTGATGGTTACAAACAGCAATGCATGTAGGTCAAATTCCTCCTGGTTGTCCTCATCCCACACACGTACACCTTGTCCATTCCACAAATGCAAAAGTTCTTCAACTAATGGCCTTAGGTACACACCAATGTCGTTGCCGGGTTGCTTAGGGCCTTGGATGAGTACTGGTATCATAATGAACTTCCGCTTCCTGTACGGCCAAGGATGAAGGTTATTGATACATAGAATCACGGCCCAGGTGTTGTGATTGCTGCTTTGCTCCCCAAAAGGATTAATCCCATCTGCGCTTAAACCAAACCATACGTTCCTTGCGTCACCTGCAAACTCCTCCCAGTACGTTCTCTCGATTTTTCTCCACTGCGACCCGTCAGCGGGTGCTATCAACTTCCCTTCTTTCTTACGGTCCTCTCTGTGCCATCGCATCAACTTGGCATGGTCTTTGTTTCTAAAAAGACGTTTCAACCGTGGTATTATAGGAGCATACCACATCACCTTGGTAGGAACCCTCTTCCTGAGGCGCTCGCCGTCAACATCACCAGGGCCATCTCGTCTGATCTTATACCGCAATGCATCGCATACCGGGCATGCATTCAAATCCTTGTATTGCATTGCGGTAGAGGATGCAGTCATTAGGGCATACAACCTTCTTTGTTGCGTACGTATGATGGCTTCTCTCCCCTCGTTGGTTACCCCAAGTGGAAGGTTTGAGATGTAGCATAGCGGCAAGTTTTCCCTTGGCAAAGATACCAAGGATCGAATCCCGTGAGACTCCGAGGGTCAACAAGAAGGTGTCAATAGCGCCAGAGACTTTTTCTTGACAGGACCTGCACACAGATACAAATAACTTTGCTCCCAACGAGTATAGAGAGGTTGTCAATCCCTCCGGCCTTGTCGTTTACAAAGGATCAAACACAAGAGATAATAGTGATAGGTATGACTGCAACTAGGAAATAAGAACAGTAAGTAAATAGCGGGTGTGATCAGTGATGGTAATATGGACCGGGGTCCCATGATGTTCACTAGTGATGTCTCTCTCCCAAAAGACGATAAAACAACTAAGCGAGGTAAACAAATTACAGCTGGGCAATTGACAGGATTATGTGCGCAAACCAATGCTAACTATGATGTAAGAAAGGTACAGTCTCAAAAGCATGGGCGGTACGCCAAGGCAAGTAGACCGAAATCCATCTGCATCTACTACTAATCATCCACCTTGAGATATCTATCCAAAACATCTCGCTGGTATTAATTTGCGAGTCCCACCCATAGTGTAAACTCAAAGCAACAGACAACTGCATTAAAAGAACTTTGCGTAAAGTAAACAATCCTTGCACCCGCAAGTACAAGCACCGTTGTTTTCCCCCTTGTGGCAACAGCACATCCCCTAGACTCATGTTTCTGTCACTCAAGCTAGTCATCGAGGGGCATGAACCCACAATCAAGCATAATGTTCCCTCTTGGAGTTACTACCTACTACTCGGCCAAAGCAATAAATAGCAACGGAGAACATTCAAGAATTACTCAAGAACATAAATATAAAAGACGTGAATCAAATATATTACTCACACACAATCTTAACATATTCTCATAATCCATCGGATCCCAGCAAACTCAGCATAGCAACAGCATAAAGATTACATATGTGCCTCGATCATGTAGGGCAGCTCACGAGGTCTAATCGATGAAGAACAAAGAGGGGAGGAGAACATCACATAGCTACTGGTCATGGACCCATGGTCCAAGGGGGACTACTCACAACTCATCCGGGAAGCGTCCATGGTGGTGGAGAAGCTCCCGGTGGTGGTTCTCCCCTTCGGCAGGGTGCCGGGAAGAGTTCTCCTGGTGCTCCCGATCTTGGAAGCGCGGCGGCGGCGGAACAGAGATGAGATCGCGAAAAAGGGTTCCGTCCTCCAGGGTTTCGGGACGCGTGCTAAATATATGCCAAAGGGGGGCACCAGAGGCGGAGAGGGGGGCCCAGGCGCCCCCCTGGCGCGGCCAGGAGGGGGGCCGCGTGGGCAGGCCGCCTGGGCTGCCCCTGGCTCCCCTCTGGCCCCACTTCTGGCGCGTGGAAGCTTCTGGAGCGCTAATTTTTTATATATTTTTCCCGGAATTTTTCTGGCAATTTAAGTAATGGGAAAACCTGAAATACAAAAACTGCAGAAAACAGAAACTGGCACTGGGGTGCACTGAGTTAATAGGTTAGTCCAAATATGATCAAAAGTGTATGGAAGTGCATAAATATCATAGCAATATCACACAAAAGAGGCATGGAGCAAGCAGAAATTATAGATACGTTTTGGACGTATCAACATCCCCAAGCTTAATTCCTGCTCGTCCTCGAGTAGGTAAATGATAACAAGCATAATTTATGTGGTGACATGCTATTAACCATATAAGAATTTTTAAGTAAAGTAATCAGCATGTAATCCAATTCAAGTCATAACAAGCAAGAGTCTATATTAGTATTGTAACAAGTAACATAAGAACATAAAGGTGCAAGAGCTGTCGCTGTCCGTGACTCGAATGTCTCCAAATGGTGTTTGCGTGCAAGAAAGGGGATAGGGATATATAAGAGAGTAAAACATAGTTTTTGTATTGTTGAGAACTTAATCTACTAAAGTTTCACACTTGGTCTTCTTTGGAATCTTATCTTGACTCATCCCCAGACCGTCAGCCAGGTACAAGTCAAAATGATCCACTCCCTTTCGATATTTTGAGCACTCATGCAATGGATGAGCATAAGCAAGAAAGTCGACACTTAGGATGGCAAAGAGAGAAATGATAGAGGGGGAAGACAAAAAAGGTGTGAAAAGCTCACATCAATGAGGACAATCATCGGCAAGAGAAAGCCAAATGATAGATATGATGTGAGGATTAGGGATTGCCATGCAACGGATGCACATATGAGCTAAGGTAAGCTCTCCAATGGAACTAGTGGGGGTGCATCCAACTTGCTTGCTCAAGAGACCTAGAGCTCTTTTGAGGAGGCTCATCATTGGAATATACAAGCCAAGTTCTATAGTGTAAAGGTCCCCACATAGCTATATGCATGAATGATAATCTCTATGGAGTACAAGGTATAAGATGGAGTACGAGTGTGGATCTCTCAAAAGAAATAGTAGTGTGCCCCCTTCTCTCTTTTTATTTATTTTTTTCTTCTTTTTTTCTATTTTTTTTATTTTTTTGTGGCCTCAATGGCTCTTTCTATTTATCTCTCATTTGTCCTCTTTGGGATCTTTTGATTTTGTCCTCTTTGGGATCTTTTGATTTGTCCTCTTTGGGATCTTTTCCTCACTTTAGGGGCAACACTCTATGTATTACAAGAAGTATAGAAGATCTTTCACACTTTACAAAAGTACTCAACATAAAGAAAATGAAACTATCATGATGTATGCAAATGTATGCCTCTGCCAGTGTAGCAGGATATGCAATGATACTAGCACGTCATGTAGCAATGATTAGGGCAAGGCCCAACTAGCATGCGGCTCATCGATCAAGCAAAAAGCATGTATGACATGAAGACCAAGTCATGAGAGGATGGATGTTGCATGGCAATGTATCTTGGAAAGGCTATGGAAATGCCTTAATAGGTAGGTATGGTGGCTGTTTTGAGGAAGGATATCATGAGGCTTATGATGACAGAGCGTATCGTGCCAAGGATTTGGATGCACCGGCGAAGTATGCGCCAACTCTCGAGGTGAGAAAGGGCAATGCACGGTACCGAAGAGGCTAGAAAAATATGGATAGGTGGAAGTGTCAACTTTCGAATACTCACATTAGTCCGAAGAACTCATGCACTTATTATCGGTAACTCTCAATCTAATTAGGAGGTTCACAAAGAGACAAGTACCCCGAGGAGGAGTGTATGGGGATTTGGTTATCCTTGCGCATCCTCGACTCATGATACGTGAGTGTACTCTAATATTCGATCCCTCCAAAGATTAGTGATCCATTTAGTAGCTAAAGTTCTCAACTATTTGTAGGTTTTCGAAAATAAACACGGATTGCCCAAAATACGACATCTATCACTAATAGGCTAAAGCTCTTGACACCAAAAGTTCAGACATTACTCATGGCAATACCTCAAAACTATTGCAAGTTACTACTAAAATTAAATAGCAACCTCAATTACCTACTTTAAGTCAAGACACACAACTCAGTGCAACAGACAAACTCTCTCAACAAGATAAACATGAAAACTCAAGAGAGTTCAGCAACCAACTAAACAAAAGCTCTTTAAAAAGAAAAGCATGAAAACTAAGAGCTAAACATGACAGTAGCTATGGAAAGACAAAGAACATACACATCAAAGATAAGCATGAAAATCCTATGTTGTGTTCTAGGTTAAAGTGGAGCGTGTTTCTCTCCCACACAAAGAAAGCTGGGTTCTAACTCGTTATGAACAACAAGCAAAGCTAAAGAAAACTAAAAAGGAAACTAAAAGCAAGACGCTCCAAGCATAGCACATAACGCATGAAGTGATTAAAATATAGTGGAACGAAAGACGAACTGATAATTGTTGATGGAGAAGGGGATGCACGGGGGCATCCCCAAGCTTAGACGCTTGAGTCTTCTTGAATATTTCTTGGGGGTGCACGGGGGCATCCCCAAGGTTGAGCGTTCGACACTCCTGAATCTTTTTATCATCTTCCCTCGCACACTTGAAAACTCCCTTCATACATAACTCATCATAATCTGATTAGCGAGGTTAGTACCCATAATAAAATATTTTTTTCCTTGCTGGAAATAAAGATAATCTTGAAGATCTACTGTTTCTCAAGATTGCCAAAAGGTTTTTGCAAAGAAAAAGAAAGCTCAAGGTTTGCAAAACGAAGAAAAGGCAAAACAGGATAGAATCTGTGAAAAACAGACCAGCGGGTAGTAAATAATTTTTTCGGGGCACTTCTGCAACTGAAATCAAAAAACTCATAACAGACGCCCGAAAGACAATTGTATAGAGCACGCTGTCGAAAAAATTCAGACCAAAAAGATGATCTGGTGATTTTATACGAATTTTTGTGTCCAAGGACAAAATCTGTTTCCTGGACAGCACGTCACAACTTTTGAACTTTCTTGCAATCAGAGGCTAAACTTGGCACAAAGCTGAAAAGAAAAGATACAATGATGATGCTACTGTAGTAACAAACATCAAGACACAACAAAAGCAAAATAAAACTTTATTCATTGTGGGCTGCCTCCCAAAAGCGCTTTCTTTTATGCCTTTAAGCTAGGCATAATGCAAAATGAGAAGATCAAGTTTTATCAAGAGTAAAAGAATAGCTAGCCCGTATAACAGACTCAAAAGGTAACTTAATCTTCTTTCTAGGGAAGTGTTCCATCCCTTTCTTGAGAGGAAATTGGAATTTTATATTCCCCTCTTTCATGTCAATGATAGCACCAATGGTGCGAAGAAAAGGACGTCCCAAAATAATTGGACAAGAAGGTTCACATTCAATATCCATAATAGTAAAATCAACGGGAATATAATTGTCATTGACAATGATAAGAACATTGTCGATCCTCCCCAAAGGTTTCTTTATGGAAGAATCAACAAGACGAACACCAAAAGAACAAGCATCAAAAGGTTTCAATTTAAGCATATCATATATTCTTTTGGGCATAACGGAGGTACTAGCTCCAACATCACATAAATCATAGCAAGAGAAGTTATTCAACTTAATTTTAATCATAGGATCCCAACCATCTTCTAGCTTTCTAGGTATGGAGGCTTCTACCCAAAGCTTCTCCTCCCTAGCTTTGGTGAGAGCATTAGTGATATGCTCCGTGAAGGCAAGATTAAGTGTGCTAGTGTGGGGATCTCTAGACATCTTGTGAAGAAAATCAATAACTTCAGAAAGGGTGCAATTATCAAAATCAAGGTCACTACTATCAAGTAAGGTGGTAGTGGTGTCCTTCAGGCTCACTTGTTTGGTAGCTTCTATGGTTATAGGAGTTTCTAGGGTTGAGGTCATAGCATCGCCATTAATAGGTCCAATGGGACCAGGAGTGCATTGGGTGCTAAGAGTTTGGATATCCTCAACAACTTGGATAGTAGCAACAGTGTGGTGGGTAGAAAGGCTCTTAATCCTATCTTCTTCCTCCTTTTCTCTAGCCCATCTCTCTTTAAGTTTAGCCAACATCCTAATGTTTTCATTAATTTGCACTTGAATAGCATTCATAGGAGTGGTCTTCCTCTCCTCCAGAGGGGAAGTTCTAATTTTAAGCAATTCTACCTCATGGGCTAAATTGTCTACCTTCGAAGAGAGATTATCTAGTTTGTTTAGTTTTTCTTCTACACTCTTCTTGAAGGCTTTTTGGGTAGTGATGAAGTCTTTAAGCATAATCTCTAGTTCAGAAGTGGAGTTCTTGGTGTTAGGATAAGCATTGTTGTTCCCATAGGAATTAGAGGTGAACGGTCTAGGGTTGCTACCAAAATTACTCCTATAAGCATTGTTATTGAAATTGTTTCTAGAGATAAAGTTCACATCTACTTGATCTTGAGCAATCAAAGAATTTAAAGGAACATCACGAGGATCAATAGAAGATTGCTTGGAAAGTAGAGACATGATCAAGTCAACTTTTTCATTTAGGGAGGAAATCTCCTCGACAGAGTTTACCTTCCTACCTGTTGGAGCGCGTTCGGTGTGCCATTGGGAATAATTGGTCATCATCTCATCGAGAAGCTTCGTGGCAGCACCAAGTGTAGTTGACATAAAGGTTCCTCCCGCGGCCGAATCTAACAAGTTCCGCGAGGTAAAGTTCAAGCCTGCATAAAAAGTTTGGATAACCATCCAAGTAGTCAAACCATGAGTAGGGCAGTTCTTGACATGAGATTTCATGTGTTCCCAAGCTTGGGCAACGTGTTCATTATCCAATTGTTTAAAATTCATTATGTTACTCCTTAGTTGGATAATTTTAGCTGGGGGGTAGTACTTCCCAATAAAGGCATCCTTGCACTTGTCCCAAGAATCTATGCTATTCCTAGGCAAGGATTGAAACCAAAATTTTGCTCCTCCTCTCAAGGAGAAAGGAAAAAGCTTAAGCTTAACAATATCACCATCTATTTCAGTGTACTTTTGCATATCACAGAGTTCAACAAAATTGTTTAAGTGTAAAGCAGCATCATCTCCAGCACCGGAGAATTGATCTTTCATAACTAGGTTCAGTAAAGCAGGTTTAATTTCATAAGATGGTGCTGAAGTGGCAGGTGTAGTAATAGGCGTGCAGATAAAGACATCGTTGTTATGACTAGTGAAGTCACACAACTTGGTGTTCTCGGTGGAACCCATAGCAGCAACAAGCAAGATAACTATTTTTGTGATTTTTGATAGAAGACACTAAAGCAAAAACTGAAAGGTAAACTAACAAGACTAAAAAGCAAAGATAAAAGATAGCGTGCAACTCCCCTGTCTTGAAGAGTGGAGTCCCCGACAACGGCGCCAGAAAACTTTGCTTGATGGCTTCTCGCCCCTCGTTGGTTACCCCAAGAGGAAGGTTTGAGATGTAGCGTAGCGGCAAGTTTTCCCTTGGCAAAGATACCAAGGATCGAATCCCGTGAGACTCCGAGGGTCAACAAGAAGGTGTCAATAGCGCCAGAGACTTTTGCTTGACAGGACCTGCACACAGATACACATAACTTTGCTCCCAACGAGTAAAGAGAGGTTGTCAATCCCTCCGTCCTTGTCGTTTACAAAGGATCAAACGCAAGAGATAATAGTGATAGGTATGACTGCAACTAGGAAATAAGAACAGTAAGTAAATAGCGGTGTGATCAGTGATGGTAATATGGACCGGGGTCCCATGATGTTCACTAGTGATGTCTCTCTCCCAAAAGACGATAAAACAGCTAAGCGAGGTAAACAAATTACAGCTGGGCAATTGACAGGATTATGTGCGCAAACCAATGCTAACTATGCTGTAAGAAAGGTAGAGGCTCAAATGCATGGGCGGTACGCCAAGGCAAGTAGACCGAAATCCATCTGCATCTACTACTAATCATCCACCTTGAGATATCTATCCAGAACATCTCGCTGGTATTAAGTTGCGAGTCCCACCCATAGTGTAAATTCAAAGCAACAGGCAACTGCATTAAAAGAACTTTGCGTAAAGTAAACAATCCTTGCACCCGCAAGTACAAGCACCGTTGTTTTCCCCCTTGTGGCAACAGCACATCCCCTAGACTCATGTTTCTGTCACTCAAGCTAGTCATCGAGGGGCATGAACCCACAATCAAGCATAACGTTCCCTCTTGGAGTTACTACCTACTACTCGGCCAAAGCAATAAATAGCAACGGAGAACATGCAAGAATTACTCAAGAACATAAATATAAAAGAGGTGAATCAAATATATTACTCACACACAATCTGAACATAATCTCATAATCCATCGGATCCCAGCAAACTCAGCATAGCAACAGCATAAAGATTACATATGTGCCTCGATCATGTAGGGCAGCTCACGAGGTCTAATCGATGAAGAACAAAGAGGGGAGGAGAACATCACATAGCTACTGGTCATTGACCCATGGTCCAAGGGGGACTACTCACAACTCATCCGGGAAGCGTCCATGGTGGTGGAGAAGCTCCCGGTGGTGGTTCTCCCCTCCGGCAGGGTGCCGGGAAGAGTTCTCCTGGTGCTCCCGATCTTGGAAGCACGGCGGCGGCGGAACAGAGATGAGATCGCGAAAAAGGGTTTCGTCCTCCAGGGTTTCGGGACGCGTGCTAAATATATGCCAAAGGGGGGCACCAGAGGCGGAGAGGGGGGCCCAGGCGCCCCCCCCCCGGCGCGGCCAGGAGGGGGGCCGCGTGGGCAGGCCGCCTAGGCTGCCCCTGGCTCCCCTCTGGCCCCACTTCTGGCGCGTGGAAGCTTCTGGAGCGCTGATTTTTTATATATTTTTCCCGGAATTTTTCTGGCAATTTAAGTAATGGGAAAACCTGAAATACAAAAACAGTAGAAAACATAAACTGGCACTAGGGTGCACTTAGTTAATAGGTTAGTCCAGATATGATCAAAAGTGTATGGAAGTGCATAAATATCATAGTAATATCACACAAAAGAGGCATGGAGCAAGCAGAAATTATAGATACGTTTTGGACGTATCAACGTACTGTCGGGCAATTTGTTATCCTTTGGAAGCTTCTTATTCAATATTTTCAGTAGCTTCTTAAATCCTTTGTCAGGCACACCATTCTCTGACTTCCACTGCAGCAATTCCAGTACGGTACCAAACTTTGTGTTGCCATCTTCGCAATTGGGGTACAACCCTTTTTTGTGATCCTCCAACATGCGATTGAACTGCAGCTTCTCCTTTTGACTTTCGCATTGTCTCTTTGCATCAACAATGACCCGGCGGAGCTCATCATCAGGGCACATCGTCTGGTTCCTCTTGATCTTCAGCTTCCCCCGTTGCAGCATCACTGTATTCAGGGGGCACGTAGTTGTCATTATCCTCTTGTTCTTTGTTGTCTTCCATCATAACCCATATTTCTCCGTGCTTGGTCCAAACATTATAGTGTGGCATGAAACCCTTATAAAGCAGGCAGGTGTGAAGGGATTGCGAGTCAGAGTAAGACCTCGTATTCCCACAGCTAGGGCATGGACAACACATAAGACCATTCTGCTTGTTTGCCTCAGCCACTTCAATAAAATTATGCATGGCCTTAATGTACTCGAAGGTGCGTCTGTCACCATACATCCATTGCCGGTTCATCTGCGTGTATTATATATAATTAAGTGTGTCAAAAACCATTACAGAACATCATGAATAGATAAGTGACCAAATTAATAGAAGTTCATCATGACATTAAAACCAAAGTACATACATAGTTCTCCAGAGTATCTAATTAAACCATGCATTGAAACTATGTAAAACATTTCAATGCAACAACAAATGCGATTATAATCGCAACCAAGGTAACAATTGATCCAACGGCATAATGATACCAAGCCTCGGTATGAACGGCATATTTTCTAATCTTTCTAATCTTCAAGCGCATTGCATCCATCTTGATCTTGTGATCATTGACGACATCCGCAACATGCAACTCCAATATCATCTTCTCCTCCTCAATTATTTTTTAATTTTTTCCTCCAAGTAATTGTTTTCTTCTTCAACTAAATTTAACCTTTCGACAATAGGGTCCATCTTGATCTTGTGATCATTGACGACTTCCTCAACATGCAACTCCAATTCCATCTTCTCCTTCTCAGTTGTTTCCAATTTTTTCTTCAAGTAAATGTTTTCCTTTTCAACTAAATTTAACCTCTCCACAAGAGGGTCTGTTGGAATTTCCGGTTCGCATACCTCCTAGATAAAAATAGATATGTCACGTTGGTCGGCATAATTGTCACAAACACAAAAATAGTTATAAAAGATAATATACCACATCTGAATCATAGACAGGACGAGGGCCGACGTGGGCGGATACCAAAACCATCGCACTATATAATAAAAAACAATAATAAAAGTAAGAAAATTATACAAGTATCTATCTAAATCATACAAGTAAGAATTTTTTTTTCTTTTAGAAAGAAGATAAGAACAAGAGGCTCACCACGGTGGTGCCGGCGACGAGATCGGCGCGGGCGAATAACGGCGGTGAGGACAGGGATGGGACATGAGGTACCGGCAAACCTAGACAAATCTTGAGGAAAATGGAGCTTGGACAAGGAGCTTCGAGAGGAGAAAGCTTAAGTAGTGTGGCTCGGGCATTTCATCGAACACCTCATGTGCATAGGAGGTGAGCTAGAGCACCACAAAGCACTCTCCCACGACCGGCCAAAAAAACAGAGTAGTGGACTGCTCTGTTTGCGGGCTGGGGTATATATAGGCACCTCATTGGTCCCGGTTCGTGGCTGGAACCGGGACTAAATGACCACCATTGATCCGGGTTCCAGCCACCAACCTGGAGCAATGGTTGTGGGCCAGAAGTGAGGCCCATTGGTCCCGGTTCATGTCTGGAACTAGGACCAAAGGGGCCAGACCAACCGGGACCAATGGCCACCAAGGCCCGGCCGGCCCGCTGACCTCACGAACTGGGACAGATGCCCCCATAGGTCCCGGTTTGTGAGTGAACTGGGACTAATGGGCCTCTCCGGTCTGGACCAAAGCCCTGTTTTCTACTAGTGTCATAGGCCTTTTCTCCAGTGTACGCTCCTCATAAGGCGTTGTCTAAGAAACCAAAGTTGAATACCCTTAGTTGAATCCAATAACCGTCTAGACCACCAATTTTGTGTGTGTATGTTATCTAAGCGAGAGCTCATTTGTATGTCGCCACAAGTAACAACCTTTTTTCGACTAGTTATAGTTACCAACATGTCAAGTATGTAGTTACCAGACTACTGATGCTACGAACATGAGACAACTATAGTTACCAGCTGCCAATGCCAGAGTTACCAACATGAGGCAACTATTCTTAGTAACAACAAGCTATAATTATCAACTATGTGGTTATCGGGATGCTCATGCAACAGTTACCACCATGAGACAACATAGTTACAAGTTGTCCGTCCTACAATATGTACATCATTAAGAACGCAATGTGAGATTGTTATCGTATCGCTGGTAGACTATCCAGACTAGCATCACCAAGTTTGTGACGTGGTTCGTCAGTTGGAGGCAATGTGGTTATTGCATGCGGCTGAGGACGACATCGTAAGCTTTGCTTTCTCTTTCTCAACTTGTTGATTGATTCATTCACTCGATGTTGGTCTACACACTATGTAGCCCGCAGTGGCGGAGGTCGGATAAGTTTTTAGGTGGGACGAACACAATAATGTGCTAAAAGTATGATGCAACATATAAATAGTATGAAAATCATCTTTAACTATGAAAATATACATATAGGCAAAAAATAGTTTTTCTTTTATAAAAACTTCACTAGTTAACCGTGCGTGCGCACAACAGTTTACTGGTTGGGCCCAAATAACGTGCCTCCTGCCCACGATGCAACAAGCCCTTCCGTTGTTCTTTCTTCTCAGTGAGGTAAGTAGGATTCTAGAGGACGTAGCGAGCACGTTATATACGCATAACTGTTCGTGCCAAAAATTAAGGTAGGGTGGCCGCCCAGCCTTGCCCTATCGAGTCGTTCGCCGATGTACCACGGGACATAGTGACGGCCATTTACGTATACATTGTTGGATGAAGCTAAATAAAGTATGTGTGGGACGACATGGTCCGCTTATGAAAAATTTGTTGGACATCTGATTAATCTAGTTGAATTTGAGACATTGTTGCACTAGACTTTATTTGCATGCTATGCATGAATGATTTGTGCCTTTTCTATCCGAACTTTGATGAATATCAGCCGGTTTGCATGAATTTCGGACGGTTAGTTTAATTGCGGATCGAAATGTATGCGGACAACGTTGGATTGCCGGCTCCCACATCCGTGTTCGCGGAATGGTCCCATGTGCGTAGACGGGTGTGTGGGAAAATTTATGAGTCGCCGTTGAAGATGACCTAAGTTACCCTTCGCTATGACTAGGCTAACGACATGTAAGAAATGTATCTATTAAATATATATAGGTTTTGCTAATAAGAGCATGTACGTACACTGGTAAGAAAGGCATCTATCTCTATTATATAATGATTGCATGCATGCTTTAAAGAGATTAATATTTGATTATATAAACATTTTACTAACATTATCTAAAGAAAAACATTTTATTAATAGTATCTAATCATGTAGTCTTGAGATGATGCATGTCCAGGCTGATGCTACACCCTCCGGTGAAATCGCCGCAGCTGACCCTGCTCTTCTTGTCTGCCCTGCAGGGCAAGGTGACCAACGCCATTATCCGACCATAACGCCGGATCATTCTACAACATCCCATCACATGGATGGTCCTCCTCTACTTTCTCTCTCCTCACAACTGAATTAATTTGTGAATAGCATTAGATGACATTTTTCCGTATCGTGTCCATGGATCACGTCTGAAAATAGAAGCGGACATATGCGGTGTCCGTCTATTGGTAGCGTTGGAGATGCCCTTGGGTATTTTGAGTGATGCATCATCTATTGTGATAATAAGCTAAGCAGACATGTATGATCATAGTTACAAAAGAAGGTGCATATTTGTGTCTTGATACTTTTCTGGGCAGATCAAGTAGGAACTAAAAAATGTTATAAAATAAAATTTACAAAATATTTGCATTAAGTTAGATATTGTACCAAGTTCAAATGCTAAGTTGCTAACTAAGGGCGTGTAAACTGCGAAGAAATGCATCTATTAAAGATATATAGGTTATGCTAATAAGAGCATGTACGTACACTGATAAGAAAGGCATCTATCTCTATTACTTCCTTCGTTCCTAAATATAAGTCTTTGTAGAGATTTCATGATGAACCACATACGGATGGATATAGATGCATTTTAAGTATAGATTCATTCATTTTGCTTCGTATGTGGTTCATAGTGAAATCACTCCAAAGACTTATATTTAGGAACGGAGGAAGTATTAAATAATGACTGCATGCATGCTTTAAGGAGACTAATATTTGATTATGGTATAACACATGCATGATACCACATCCGGTGCAACAAAGAAAACATTTTACTACTAACATTATCTAATTGCGTGGTCTTGTGGATAGACAGATAACCTTGAAAACATCATGCATGTTCAGGCTGATGCATGCTACACCCTCCGGTGAAACCGGCGCAGCCGACCCCGCTCTTCTTGTCCGCCGGAGGCAAGGTGAGCGACGCCATTATCCGACCATAGCGCTGGATCATTCTGCAGCGGGTAGGCGGCAGCGTCCACCACTTGATTATTATTACTGGGAGTAGCCAGCGGCGGCCAAACCCCGGCAGTAGCCCCGGGCAAAATATCGTAGCCGGCGTCAAAGCAACCATACGCGAGTAGATCTTGATGGTACGCCGCACCAGTACCAAAACCCTGCCCCTGCCTGCTGCCAAAATCATCATAAAACCCAGCGGTTGCCGTCGCGCTCGCATTGACGACGGCGTTACCGTCGTAGTGCAGGCGGTCCATCGTCATGCTCATGCTCATGCCTGAGCTGGTAAAGCTGAAACCCGACGGCGCCGACATCTGAAGGGGCAGCGGGGGCGACCCAAAGGCGATGCCCGACGGCAGCATGTGGAAGCCGAGGTAGGGGGGCGGCTGGACAGAGAGCGGCTGCGGCGGCGTGATGTCTCGGGGAAGGTAGTGGTAGTCCCGTGCTCCTGATAGTGCCGCGGAGGAGCTGGCGCCCGACAAGCAGCCGAAGCCGAAGTCGAAGGCGTTGCCCGGGAACGCCGGGCCATGCTGCTGCTCGGGCGCGGTCACCGCGAGCGCGGACGACGTCACGCCGAGCTCGGCGATCCGGCGCTGCGCCCTCTGCAGCGTCTCGCCCAGCGCCTGGTACAGCTCGTTGAGGTCGTGGACGGAGAGGTCGTCGAGGTGGCGGTCCCACTGCGTGAGCACGTCGTCGAGCCGGCAGTGCCTGGCCTTGACCAGCTTGCGCTGGCCCTTGGCCAGCTCGCCCTGGAGATAGGTGGCGGCGTTCAGGTTCTCCTTGACCCTCTCCGGGGGGGTGTCGCGGAAGCGCGCGACCAGCTGCCGCAGGGCGTCGCCGTCCTCCGGCCAGGTGGTGATCTCGCCGCCAGCGGCGCCGGGCTTGACGCAGAGGAAGAAGACGTCGATGCCGCAGAGCGTGGAGAGCTCCGAGACCTTTTTGACGAGGCTGGCCAGGCGGGTCTTGTACGTCAGCTCGCGCCTCTTGCCGTTGTCGACCAGCTTCATTACCTGCTTCTTTCGAGGCATGTCGATCGATCGATCTCTGCGTGGATTGGTAAGCGAGGGAGGGAGGGAGATCGCGGTCGGGGAATCGCCGAGCACACAAGGCATGGCGTCTCCTCTTTCTATAGTATAGTATAGGAAGATCACATGAGATTGCATGCCATATCAACATGGCTAGGAAGGTTCCTGGAGCCGCGCTACGTTACCGATCAATCCACCAAATTTCTTTCCGGTTTTGGTTTAGGGCATTTTCCTTGTGTCTCGGCCGGTCATATTTACTCTTTCCTTACATCCATACTCCCTCCGTTTCTATTTACTCTGCATATTAGGTTTGACTGAAGTCAAACTTTATAAAGTTTAATCAAGTTTATAGAAAAATATATAAACATTTACCATAACAAATTTATATGATGTGAAAATACATTTAATAATGAATCTAATAGTATTGATTGATTATTGTATATGTTAGTATCTTTGTTTATAAACTTTGTCAAAGTTTACAAAACTTGACTTTAATCAAAGCTAATACACGAACTAAATAAAAACGAAGGAAGTACATCAGTATGAAAGACGGTTCCTACTTCTGCCTCTCTTTCTATAAAAAACACTACTCCCTCCCTTCGATACATATTACTTATGGCTGATTTATTACAACTTTATTAATATATTGATCGGAGGAGGTAGTAGAGAGAAGTGCCCTATATTTCAACTCCGAACTCTTGTATTAGTCTAATTTATAACCCCGAACTCCAATAGCATCTAAATTACAACCCCCAACTTCGGTATTGAAGTTCTTGTAAATTAGACTAGGGCAAGAGTTCGGGGTTGAAATATGCACATCTGTCGAGGTGTAGTATAAGTTAACGGATAGTACAAGGCTCTGCATTTAGCAATGCCCTAAACTGCCATTGGGTTGCATGTTGTTTGGTGCATATATATATAGTGCTTGAACCACAAAACGCTGAACTTGCTTGCCCGCTAGGTCTAGAAATGAACATGAACAAGTACACATAACCCCAGGTTGTGATTTGTTTGATTAAACGACAGTTTTAGCGAGTACGTTACTTCCACATGACCAGAGATAGTTTCCAGATTTGTTGCAGTTTGGCTTTGACCTAGCTATGTTGTCTTGATCCAGCCGGGATATATTTGACCTTTTTTTTGTCTATTTCCTCATGCCCACGCTACAAATTTGTTCCTGTCAACAATTGCGGAGCTAGCGATTTGCCAAAGCCTGGGCATACTCCATTCTACCAAAAACCATAAGTATTACATATTTGGATGAGCGTCATGTGCAATAATGTATGCACTAATGTTTCATAGTAGATCATAGAAGTGAACAAGATTATATACAATACCAAAATAACTCGCTAAATACTTGCCTTCATACGTTTCAATGACAAAAGTTCAATTTCTAATGTTCGACCATGTGCACACAATATAGAGAATCTACAAGATAAAAAATACTTTAGTAAATTCTGTATTTTTCTTCGAAATATTAACACATCGGAGAGAATGAATCACACCGGTAATATGCTAACTGGACCTAGGAAAATGCCTTTTCCAAAACTTAATGGTTTGAAACCATTTAACAATAGCATTGGCCTCGAGTCATCTAAAAATATACTCCCTCCGTTCCGTTATGTAAGGTGTATTATTTTTGGCACGGTGACCAAGGCACGAAATTATAGATGTTAGGACCAGATTACCCTTGGAAAATTGGTTGATTAGTGGTAAGTAAATCAATTAGTCCAGGAAAATTAGAGATGCATGCAAACAACAGAGAGATACTTTCCTTCTTTTGCTACAAGGAGAGATACATACAATCAGGAAAGATATACTTTCTATTTTTCTAGGGGGCTAATAATGGAATTATGAGGAATTAGAAGCAATGCACCTTAGATTCTGGAATTTTATCAAAAAAAACAAATACACCTTATATAAAGGAACGAGTGTAGCAAATCATCAAGTTAGTAATCATGTATTCTTCATGTGGTTGTCAAATTTAGGCTTGATAATTTGTATTGCATATGCCGCTGAAACAGACAATAACGAACCCAACTCCATGAGTTTGTAGACCAATAGGAAAACCAATTGTTTCTCGGTTTCAACCATCTTCGTAGCAAAACTTTCAAGATCTTTACAATAAGAAAATGCCTTATGCCTTTGTACATGAAGAATGTAAGTTTGAAGTTGGTCTCTTAGGAGCACACCATCACCAGTACATAAATCTCCATGATAAACTTCAGTTAAGCTAGCAAGTTTGCCAACATCAAACTTGGAGAATTTTTTTTTTTGATGAAGGCATGAGAAGGCCACTATTATATTTAAAGATGCTTCATTGAAGCAGTGGCTCATTTCAGTGCATTTCTTGTCAATGGCAACGTGGGAAATCGTAACTTAGTAGAAATGAAGAGTAGTATAAGTCACACTATAACTCCTTGAACGACCAAGAGCTGGTATTCATTCATTGACATCAGACATAGGAATACCCTTTTTTTAGAACGAATGCTCAATAAGAGCCCGACTTTAAATTAACAAAGCCATCAACCGGCCAGGATTACAAGATCAACCGCTTACAACAAACAGCAAAGGAAAACAAAGCGACGGGTGCAAGGAGCTCAAGCAAAAGAACTCAAAGGCAGCAATAGAAGGGAGCCAAAGCATCACCACGCTGCTGCCAACACACTACAGGACGACCTACACCAGCAGAACTGAACTACGATCATGGGAGGAATGCATTATCGCGCAAGCTTTGTGATAACAGCCACCCTCGAAGACAGACATGGACCAGACCACCATCTGTTACTTCCTCTGCAAAGGGCCCCTACTCCTTCATCCTGGCTCGAAGGATGCCGCACCGGTAGACGGCAGCTCGGTTCACCCTAGAACCCAAATGGTTGGCATTCAAGCTGCAGGGAGAAGAAACTAGAGCAGAACCGCAAGCCCATGACACACTACTCACGAGCACCATCGTCGTCTGCAGCTCAGCCACACCAAAGGGCGAGAGCTGCCGGCCACAGTCGCAGAAGCAAGGGAAACAACGATAGGCAGAATAAAGGCCAGAGCTGGATTCGCCGGAGCACAGGGCTCCCACCAAATGGTATATCATTATCGCCGTAGAGGGGAACCCGATCCCCTCTCGCCTAGGCTCGTGGGCGTCAACCCTTCGGTGACCTCGTCAGGGACCCTCCAGCCAGCAGCCTATGAAGATACAATGAAGAACCCAAACCAAGCTGTCTCCCACCACCATCACATCCACAACCAAACTCTCTCGCCACCCTTGCAATCCCCGAATAGTGCCTCCAAGAAGGGACACGACACGAACGTGCCTTCGCCACCCGAAGCAGGGGACCTAGGATTTTACCTAGCGGGGGATAGAAGGAGTGGGGAGGATCCACACCACAACCTCCAAGGAGGGGAATGACGCCCAAGGCGTCGCCTTTGGTGTGACCACCGCGCCGGCCAGGGGTTTCCCCCAGATCCAACCCCGCCCAACGAGATCCGCGCAGCCAGCAACCGGGAGTAGCGGCCTAAGAGCAACTCTAGCAGACCCCGCAAAATGCCGGCCCGCAAAACGCGTATGCAGTTCGCACAAAACACCTTTTTGCGGGCCGGCGCGGGCTGGCACATATGCAGAACACCCAAACGGATCCGTAAAAAAGTATATTCACGGAATATGCCTTTTTACGGGTCAGCTATGCGGGTTCTGCTCTTTGCGCCGCTGCATCCCCGCAAATCATCAGCCCGCAAATCTCAAATCCAACATAATTCAACAATCGAAAACAAACTGAATTATTCAAATCAAACATAAAACAATAATCATCCGCATTACAAATAATTATTCATAGTCAGTCGGAACGCCATATGCAATCACCCGCATAGCTGCGGAGATTTTTTGATATGCACTAAATCCCTTTAAGCCCGCGGTATTTCTTCTCTGAGTGAAATACCGGCAATTTGCCTCGCAAGCTTCAACAATTTTCACAAAAAGGGATCGGCGCATTCGGTACCTTATGCGGAAGAGGTGTGCAGGATATGTAGGATTCTCCAAAATATAATCTTGCATCAACATCTCGTTTCCAAGATGGCGATTCCACGGAATGCATAGACGCCCGACAGCAGATCCTCGCCTCCTCTTTCGGTACTCATCTTCATGCTCCTTCACGGCAAGCGCCATCACCAATGTTTGCTGCCGAAAGTTCACAAGCATGGTCTTCACATCCGAGTCATCCGAATCGGATAGCAAGAACTTCTCGCACGGGTTCAACTCCATCTACACGCACGCCGGCACGTCAATCTACTACACAGCTCGCGAAAATCATAAAAAGGGGACTAACTGGTGGTGCGCTCGGCGGTGGTCGATCCCAGCGGCGGCGGCGACTGGGGGCGGCTCTTCTCGCCGGATCCGGAGGAGCGATGCAGCAGCTCGGAGCGGGATGGTGTGGGGCGGCCCTGCGGAGCGATTCCGCCCGCAGATATGGCCTGAATCGCGGGCGGAAGCAAAGGCGGGCGGCGGCGGAAGGAAGGGGGAAAAGAGCGCGGGCTGAAATGTCCCTCCCGCCAACTGCTTCTCAGTGATGCAGGGCACCGCAGCCGCGAGGGGGAAACCCGCGTTTTCCCGGGTTGTGTCCGGAAATTTGCCGCGCCCCCTAAATTTTTTTGCGGGCCGGGGCGGGATGCGGGGTCTGGTCAGGCAGGCTTTCCGGCCCACACCCGCATTTTGGCGGTTATTTTGCGGGTCGGGGTGGATGCGGGGTCTGCTAGACTTTCTCTAAGCCACCAGGACCCAGATCCGGCAATGGAAGGAGCAGATCGGGGCAGAGGGGATGGGCTTCATTTGGCGGTGGCATACCTGCGGTGAGGGATGCTGTTGGGGAATGTAGTATTTTAAAATATTCCTACGATCACGCAAGATCTATCTAGGAGAAGCATAGCAACAAGCGGGGAGAGTGTGTCCACGTACCCTCGTAGACCGAAAGCGGAAGCATTTAGTAACGTGGTTGATGTAGTCGAACGTCTTCACGATCCAACCGATCCAAGTACCGAACGTACAGCACCTCCGTGTTCAGCACACGTTCAGCACAATGACGTCCCTCAAGCTCTTGATCCAGCTGAGGACGAGGGAGAGTTTCGTCGGCACGACGGCGTGGTGACGGTGATGATGAAGTTACGGGCGCAGGGCTTCGCCTAAGCACTGCAACGATATGACCGAGGTGTGTAACTGTGGAGGGGGGCACCACACAGAGCTAAAAGATTGGCTTGTCTGTTCTAGGGTGACCCCTCCCCACGTATATAAAAGAGGGAGGAGGGGAGGGCCGGCCGGCCCCTAGGGCGCGCCCCAAGTGGGGATTCCTACTAGGACTCCTAGTCCTAGTAGGTTTCCACCAAAAGGAAGAGAGGGGAAAGGAAGGAGAGGGAGAGGAGAAGGAAAGAGGGGGCACCGCCCCTCCCCCTAGTCCAATTTGGACTAGGCCCATGGGGGGCGTGCGGCCAGCCCTTGTGGCCTCTCCTCTCTTTCCCCTAAAGCCCACTAAGGCCCATTAGTTCCCCCGGGGGTTTCGATAACCCCCCGACACTCTGATATTTATCCGGTAACCCCCGGAACTCATCCGGTGTACGAATAACATCGTCCAATATATCATTCTTTATGTCTTGACTATTTCGAGACTCCTCGTCATGTATGTGATCTCATCCGACACTCCGAACAATCTTCGGTCATAAAAAAAAACATAACTCATAATATGAATCGTCATCGAACGTTAAGAGTGCGGACCCTACGGGTTCAAGAACTATGTAGAAATGACCGAGACACATCTCCGGCCAATAACCAATAGCGGAACCTGAATGCTCATATTGGATCCTACATATTCTACGAAGATCTTTATCGGTCAAACCGCACAACAACATACGTTGTTCCCTTTGTCATCGGTATGTTACTTGTCCGAGATTCGATCGTCGGTATCATCATACCTAGTTCAATCTCGTGACCGGCAAGTCTCTTTTCTCGTTCTGTAATACATTATCTCGTGACTAACTCTTTAGTCATTTGCTTGCAAGGCTTATTATGTTGAGTATTACCGAGAGGGCCCAGAGATACCTCTCCGACACTCAAATCCTATTCTCGATCTATGCCAACACTACAAACACTTTCGGAAACACCTGTAGAGCATCTTTATGATCACCCAGTTACGTTGTGACGTTTGATCGCACACAAGGTGTTCCTCCGGTATTCGGGAGTTACATAATCTCATAGTCAGAGGAACATGTATAAGTCATGAAGAAAGCAATAGCAATAAAACTAAACGATCATAGTGCTAAGCTAACACATGGGTCTTATCCATCACATCATTAGAAGAATGATGTGATCCCGTTGTTCGAATGACAACACATATCTATGGTTAGGAAACACAACCACAACAATTTGATTAACGAGCTAGTCTAGTAGAGGCATACTAGGGACACTTTGTTTTGTCTATGTATCCACACATGTATCAAGTTTCCGGTTAATACAATTCTAGCATGAATAAAAGACATATATCATGAAACAAGGAAATATAAATAACAACTTTATTATTCCCTCTAGGGCATATTTACTTCAAAGTCTCCCACTTGCACTAGAGTCAATAATCTAGATGACATAGTAATGATTTTAACACCCATGGAGTCTTGGTGCTGATCATGTTTTGCTCGTGGAAGAGGTTTAGTCAATGGGTCTGTGACATTCAGATCTGTATATATTTTGCAAATCTTTATGTCTCCCTCCTTGACTTGATCGCGGGTGGAGTTGAAGCGTCTCTTGATGTGCTTGGTTCTCTTGTGAAACCTGGATTCCTTTGCCAAGGCTATTGCTCCAGTGTTGTCACAAAAGATTTTCATTGGACCTGATGCACTAGGGATTACACCTAGATAGGATATGAACTCCTTCATCTAGAATTCTTCATTTGCTACTTCCGAATCAGCTATGTATTCCGCTTCACATGTAGATCCCGCCACGATGCTCTGCTTGGAACTACACCAACTGACAGCTCCAGCGTTCAACAAAAATATGTATCCGGTTTGTGACTTGGAGTCATCCGGATCAGTGTCAAAGCTTGCATCGACGTAATCGTTTACGATGAGCTCTTTGTCACCTCCATATACGAGAAACATATCCTTCGTCCTTTTCAAGTACTTCAGGATGTTCTTGACCCTATCCAATGATCCACTCCTGGATTACTTTGGTACCTCCCTGCTAGGGGTGGGCATTCGGTTTATATGGTTAATTTGGTTCGGTTTATTCGGGTTTCTAGAATTTCGGTTTCTGGAAAATGTCAACCGAAATAATCACAAAAAAATTGCCACCGAACCTTATTAACCAAAATATATCAGTTCGGTTTGTTCGGTTAACCAAAAAACCAAAATACATGTGCACCATCATCAGTTGAAGCAGCGTATCATGTAACTATGTGTTATACTTTGTACAGACATAGCCGGCAATCATCTTAAAAATAGCTACCAATTAGTAATCTATGCACTAGACCTATGCTCTTGTGATTGCATGAATATATGTATAATTTCCAAAGCGATACACAACTAGTTAGCGACTTAGACTAATTGTCCATCTTATTGTGCTTGCGCGGAGAGAAACAAGGGTAGTGGGCTCATAATTCGGTTAGTTCGGTGTATACGGTTTTTCGCAATCAAAAACCGATTTAAAATTAAACACCAAATAATGTATATTTTTCAAACCAAACCGAATAACCAAAAACCGATTTAGCCTATATTTCGGTTAAAATGGTTCGGTTCGGTTTCAAATTTCGGTTTTCGGTTTGAAAGTGCCCACCCCTACTCCCTGCTAGACTTATAGCAAGGCACACATCAGGTCTGGTACACAGCATTGCATACATGATAGAACCTATGGCTGAAGCATAGGGAATGACATTCATTTTCTCTCTATCTTCTGGAGTGGCCGGGCATTGAGTCTGACTCAACTTCACACCTTGTAACACAGACAAGAACCCTTTCTTTGACTGATCCATTTTGAACTTCTTCAAAACTTTATCAAGGTATGTGCTTTGTGAAAGTCCAATTAAGCGTCTTGATCTATCTCTATAGATCTTGATGCCCAATATATAAGCAGCTTCACCGAGGTCTTTCATTGAAAAATTCTTATTCAAGTATCCTTTTATGCTATCCAGAAATTGTACATCATTTCCAATCAACAATATGTCATCCACATATAACATCATAAATGATACAGAGCTCCCATTCACTTTCTTGTAAATACAGGCTTCTCCAAAAGTCTGTATAAAACCATATGCTTTGATCACTTCATCAAAGAGTATATTCCCACTCCGAGATGCTTGCACCAATCCATAGATGGATCGCCGAAGCTTGCACACTTTGTTAGCACCTTTTGGATCGACAAAACCTTCTGGTTGCATCATATACAACTCTTCTTTAAGGTTTGGACAGATTTCATAATCATAAAATGCGGCAATTGCTAACATGATTTGGACAGATTTAAGCATCGCTACGGGTGAGAAAGTCTCATCATAATCAACTCCTTGAACTTGTCGAAAACCTTTCACAACAAGTCGAGCTTTGTGGATAGTACCATTACCATCGGCATCAGTCTTCCTCTTAAAGATCCATTTATTTTCAATGGCTTGCCGATCATCGGGCAAGTCAACCAAAGTCCACACTTATACATGGATCCCATCTCAGATTTCATGGCTTCAAGCCATTTTGTGGAATCTGGGCTCATCATCGCTTCCTCATAGTTCATAGGTTCGTCGTGGTCTAGTAACATGATGTAATGCCCAGGATGGGACTATATCTCCTACGTGTCGAGGCACGACTTAGAGACATAACCCCATGCTGGAATGATCGCAAGTCTGGTATCTTTGCATAACTCATGTAAAAGATGGGGATGGAAAACATAAAATAGTTGGCTTACACTCGCCACGTCACACAAATACATTACATGTTCAAATCATCATTCAATAAAACTTCACAGCCCTCTAAGGGTAAAATCCAAATGATAAGATACCAGACATATTTTAAATCCACGGGTCGGATCAAATCCTAGTAGAAGTCTCCACTACTGATCATCAGGATAACGAACATAGTATCGACTACGCTCCTCGTCATACTCCCAGTCTAGCTCGGTGCCATCACTTGGATAGCTCACCATCGGACCTGCATCTGGTGTGGTGAAGTAACTGTGAGCCACAGAGGACTCAGCAATCCCGTTCCCGGGTAACATGACTATTTAAGCCTTGGGAGAGGTTAAGGCTGAAGAAAAGAATAAGTGTCTGCAGCAGCAACTAGCACTAGCTTACGTGAAAGAGTGCGAGAAGAGAAGTGCCTCGGATGAGAGGTGATCACGAAGTGATCCTAGCTAAAGCTCAACAAACATAACCCCACCGTGTTCAACTCCCGAATCCCTATTCGGAAATTGACAGTCACGGTACACACGCTGGTAGTGTATTAGAACAATGTGTCAAGTTATCTACAACCGGATATTAACAAGCTCCCATCTGCCACATAACCGCGGGCACGGCTTCCGAAAGTTCATAACCCTGCAGGGGTGTTCCAACTTGGCCCATGACAAGCCCACAATCTGTGGAGTCGCAACTCCAAGGTGGGAAGACCCGAGTATTCTCGGAATCCCGTGCTCAAGATACTCCGAACTAAGGTAAGGCTAATCCAGCAAATCCTCCCGGCGTGCCGACACCCTGATAGTAGCCGCGCGTATCTAGTCTCAGGCCACGACCGGATGAGCACAGCGTACAGTGGCCGAAATACCCAAGTTGCCAAGGGGGGCCCCGCACACGACTCTAGTTTGGACCAACACTCACATCGAGCACTGGCCCAGGGGGTTGAATTAATTAAGCCTCGGGTTAATTACTCCCTCGGAAAGTTTTAGTTGTTTAGGAGAATAGTACCAATGTTGGGACTTGCTGGAAAAGACTTAGCACTTAGCGGTTTATCGAGGGGGGCCCATAAACCCCAACCGTGTGAGGAACGCAATAATCAAGGAACATAACACCGGTTTAAACGGTTCCTAACGGCATGAGTGGAAAAAATCACCAAGCAAAAGGCTTAGCCTTCCACCCTTGCCAATATATAGATGATTTCATTTAGCAATTATATAGTGTGATATAACCCAACAAAACTTCAACATGAAGCAAGCATCTTCACTCTTCACCTGCAACTAGCAACGCTATAAGAGGGGCTGAGCAAAGCGTACTTAGCCATTCAACGGTTTGCATAGGTAGGGTGGTTAAACAGGTTCATGGTTACAAGTAGGAGGCTGACAGGAAAAACATGGGCATCGAGGCAAAACTATAGAGCGGAAGTACAAGCAATAGACAAAGATAGTAATGTTATCGAGGTTCGGTCATCTTGCCTGAAGAGTTGTCGTTTGGATCGTAAGAAGGGTCCTCGTGCTCAACCTCGTTGGTAACCTCGTGCTCGTACTCGTACTCGGTCTCAGCTTCCGGCTCTAAACAATACAATCACACAAGGCACGAATCAACAAGATGCAATGCGCACACCAAATGATGGATGCATGATGGATGCACTAAGGAAGCACACGGAGCACGGAAAAATAGCACTCAAGCAAAAAGCTTCAAAACATGATAACAATAAGATATTATGAATCTACACAGAAAATCAATCAAGTTTCATATAAGACTCGCTGAAAACGGAGCTACGGGCTAAAAGTTATGCCCGAAACAAGAAATATGCACAAGCTGAAAATTACAGCAACATAGCAACTTCGGAGCACTATAAAAATAAGCTACAACACTCAAACATCATGGCAAAGAGCATGAACATAAACTAGACATATCCTACAGCAAATAAGTCCAAAGGTGCACCCCCAAAGGAGCCACGAATCAATAGCAACAAGCTTGGACATATTGAACTTGACAACAAAATCCTGACAGCAGTAATTTATTGCAACTTTGGAGCCAAAGTTAAATATGCTGCAGCCACTCAAATAAGCATGTGAGAACATGAATGGATATCCAACAATATATACTACAAGGAACCATCAAGAGTCACTCCAAAACTATCATGGTTTGTCCTAGAACAGCAAGCAAACATGGCATCGGAACATTACAGACTCCAGACTTAGTGAAAAACCACTATGTGTTAAAACAGCAGTTTCATCATGGCATCTTTGAGAGCAAGTTTAAGTCACCTCGAAACAAAACATGGCAAGTGGTAAGCACCACATCAAAGTACACATGATGGTGATTCCGAAACACACAAGCATGCATCATGGAGATAAACACAAAGATAGCAATGAGCTCAACAAGATGGCATCTCATAACAAGTTAAACAACTAAACAGCCACATAGCACTTTGCAACGAAGATAAACATGGCAAGAATAAATCTATCATGCAACCTAACACAAGCAACATGTAGAGCATGGCACGACGAACATGTGGACATGTCATTTGCATCATTCGGATAAACGAGCTAAAAGATATCACTATGCAAAGATGGCATAAAAACAACACATAGCAGCAGTTTATAACGGGATGCACTCTTGCAACAGAAAAATAAGCATCTAGATGACCACAAACATGCATGGCACAATGGAATGAATCGTAGTGCTAGTCACCACGAACGTCTGGACATGTCATTCACTCAATTCGGAGCAATACACACAAAGTTATCAGCATTTGAAAATAGCATCAGAGAACAAAAAACTGGGGACTTAGTGGAAATAAGAGCAACCTCAGATCTGGAAAGTCAAACGGGTCCGAAGCGGATCGGTCCGGGCGGTGTGGATCTGCGGGGTGGAACGGGCCTGCGAAGCGGATCGGGCGCGGCCTAACGGGCTCGGCCCGTTAGCTGGCGAGGGAAGCAGATCCCGATCGGGGATCCTCCGATCCCTCGATCGGTGGCGGCGGCGACAGGCGAAGGGAGCCGGCGAAGCGGGCCTCGGCTCGACCCGAGAGGCGGCCGGCTGGAACACTGCGGGATGGGCCTCGGCCCATGATCCGAAGCGGCGGAGGCGGTGGCTCGGAGGAGGCCCAGGGCGGGGCGCCTGGAGGGAGGGGCTGGAAGGCCCAGCTGCTAGGCGGCGGCCTGAGGCGGAGGCTGGCTTGGCTCGCTGGGAGGCCTCGGCCCACCTGGCGTCGGCTGGTCAAGGCGGGAGGCGGGTCGCGCGGCGGCTGGCGGTGGAGGCCTCGCTGGAGAGGCCACGAAGGAGGCGAGCTGGGCGCTCGGCGCTGGCAGGCCCCGATCTGGCGATGCGGCCTGAGGAGAGGCCCAGATCGGGCGAACGGTGCGGGACGGATCTGGCGAAACCTTCGATCTGGAACCCTGGCGCGGCGGCGGCGTTGACTTGAAGGCTGGCCGGCGCGGCTCGATTCTGCGAAGGAGGAGGCTCTGGCTTGCGAGCCTGGCGCGGGAAGAGGCTGGATCCGGCGGGGAAACAACCCGGAGGCGGCGGTGGAGATGAGAGAGGAAAGAGAGGTGTTTCCCCGGCGAGGTGGTGGTATTCCGGCGAACTCCGGCGAGATTCCAGCGGAACTCCGGCGAGGTGGTGGTGGCTGGAGGAAGGAGAAGGTGGGGGCTAGGGTATCCTTGTTTTGGGGCAAAAATTGTGGGACGTGGACAAATATATAGGCACAAGGAGCTAGGGTTTCCCAAATGGAGTGCGGTTTTCAGCCACACGATCAGGATTGGATGGCCTACATGATAGAAGTGGCTAGGAGTGGTTGGTGGGCTGTTGGAGGGGTGCCTTGGGCCACAAAGTGAAGGCACTTTGAGCCCACGAGAATAACTGTTGGGGTAGCAAACGGCCTCGAAACGCGACAAGATTTGACAGGCGGGTTACACACACCAAAACAACAACACACGACAAGTCTCGCGCCAAACCGGTAACGTTACACGGCCAAACACCAAAGTAGGCCTACGAGACGCCACGGACACGTGAGGGAGCTCTGGAACGCGAAACGGACAACGGGAAGGAACGCGTGGAACCGGATGCAAACGACAACACAAATGCAATGCGATGCACATGACTATATGATATGAATGAATGCCACACACTCACACAACAAAATGACGAAAACCCGAAAGACAAAGAACCCGGAATGGAATTGATGAAGCCGGAGATATATTATATGCCCAAAAGGGAAAGTATTACATCCGGGGCATTACAAACTCTCCTCTACTACAAAAAGATCTCGTCCCGAGATCTAGGACTGGAAAAAGGAAGGGTACTCGGAACGAAGATGATCTTCTCGTTCCCACGTAGCTTCTCGGTCGGTGTGATGTGACCACTTGACTTTCAAGAATTTGATGGACTTGTTGCGGGTCTTGCGCTCGGTTTCTTCGAGAATAGCAACGGGATGCTCTCGGTAGGACAGGTCTTGTTGAAGATCAATCTCTTCAAACGGAATCATGCGTTCAGGTGCCTTGAATCATTTGCGGAGTTGAGACACATGAAACACATCATGAACATTGGCGAAGTAGGAAGGGAGCTCAAGTTGATAGGCTAGATCGCCTCTTTTGCCAAGGATCTTGAAAGGCCCGACGTATCTAGGAGCAAGATTTCCTTTGATACCGAATCTTTGGGTGCCTTTCATCGGAGAAACACGGAGATAGACATGATCACCAATGTTGAAGGCCAAATCACGATGCTTGCCGTCATAGTAGCTCTTCTGACGCGACTGAGCAGCCTTGAGATTCTCACGTATGACTTTGCACATTTCTTCGGCTTCTGAGATCAAGTCATTGCCAAGAAGTTGACGTTCACCTGTTTCAGACCAGTTGAGAGGGGTACGGCACTTTCTGCCATAGAGGATTTCAAACGGTGCTTTGCCTGCACTTGCTTGAAAGCTGTTGTTGTAAGAGAACTCGGCAAATGGAAGGCAGTCTTCCCATTTCATGCCAAAAGATATGACACAGGCTCTGAGCATGTCTTCTAGAATCTGATTCACTCGCTCGACTTAACCACTAGTCTGAGGGTGAAAAGCAGTGCTGAACCTGATCTTAGTGCCCATGGCTGACTGAAAGGAGTCCCAGAACTTGGATGTGAACAAACTTCCACGGTCTGAGGAGATAACTTGAGGAATGCCATGTAAAGACACAATTCTGGAAGTGTACAACTCTGCCAATTGAGCTGCATTGTTGGATTCTTTGACTGGAAAGAAGTGAGCGACTTTGGTAAGCTTGTCAATCACCACAAAGATAGAATCATTCCCTCTCTTGGACTTAGGAAAGCCAGTGACGAAATCCATTTCAATGTGGTCGAATTTCCACTCGGGAATAGGAAGAGGTTGGAGAAGACCGGCTGGACGTTGATGTTCTGCTTTCACTCTTCTGCAAACATCACATTCGTTCACGAATTGGGCAATCTCCCTTTTCATGCGTGTCCACCAGTAAGATTGCTTGAGGTCTTGGTACATCTTGGAACTACCAGGATGAATGGAAAGGAGAGAATCATGTGCTTCTTCCATTATGAGCTTCCTGAGATCACCTTTGGGAACAACGAGTCTGTCCTCGAAGAACAAGGTATCTCTCTCATCAACACGATAGCACTTGTATTTAGGAGTGCCCTTTGCAATACTATGTTTCACCTTCTGCACCATGGCATCACTGAGTTGGGCCTCACGGACCTGATCTTCCAAGGTAGGAGCCACTTGAAGATTTGCAAGAAAACCCTGCGGAACAACTTGGAGGTTGAGTTTCCTGAATGCTTCACAAAGCTCAGGCTGGAACGGCTTGATAAGAAGGTTGTTGCAATATGCCTTTCTGCTCAAAACATCTGCAATCACATTCGCCTTGCCAGGAGTGTATTCGATGCTGGGATCATACTCTTGGATCATTTCAACCCAACGAGTCTGGCGGAGGTTCAGATTCGGCTGTGTGAAGATGTACTTCAAGCTCTTGTGATCAGTGAAGATGTCGACTTTTCTGCCCAACAACAGATGTCTCCACGTAATCAAAGCATGTACCACAGCTGCTAGCTCGAGATCATGTGTGGGATAGTTCTTCTCACTTGGCTTGAGCTGACGAGAAGTGTATGCCACAATTCTCTTATCTTGCATAAGCACACCACCAAGTCCTTAAAGAGAAGCATCACAGAATACTTCATAGGGCTTGGACTCATCTGGAGGAGTAAGAACTGGAGCAGAGACGAGCTTTTCTTTCAGAGTTCTGAATGCCACTTCACACTCTGGAGACCAAAAGTATTTGACATTCTTCTGAAGCAAGTTGGAAAGAGGCTTGGCAATCTTGGAGAAGTTCTCAACGAACCTTCTGCAATAGCTGGCAAGACCCAGAAAACTTCGGAGTTGCTTGACATTCTGAGGAGCTTCCCAGTTGACAATTGCTTCAACTTTCTCGGGATTAACCACAATACCGTCAGCTGAGATGATATGGCCCAGGTACAAAACCTTATCAAGCCAAAATTCGCACTTGGAGAACTTGGCATAGAACTTATGCTCACGGAGTCGATCAAGAACCAGACGTAAGTGCTTTTCGTGATCTTCTTCATTCTTGGAAAACACCAGAATATCATCCAGATACACAAGCACAAACTCGCCGGTGTAGGGGTTGAAGATGTAGTGCATCATTCTCGAAAAGGTAGGAGGAGCATTAGCGAGACCAAAGGACATGACTATATACTCATATGAACCGAAACTCGTTCTGAAGGCAGTCTTGGGAATGTCTTTCTCGCGAATGCGAATTTGGTGATAGCCCATTCGGAGATCGAGCTTAGAGAACACTTTAGCTCCTTTGAGCTGCTCGAACAATTCGTTGATGTTGGGGAGCGGATACTTGTTCTTTATTGTCTTCTTGTTCAATGGCCGGTAATCAACGCAGAGACGTTCCGTGCCATCTTTCTTCTTGACAAATAAGACACCACAGCCCCAAGGAGACGTACTTGGCCTAATGAGACCCATACGCTCCTGTTCATCAAGCTACTTCTTCAATTCCTTCAATTCTTTAGGAGAGAGCTTGTACGGACGCCGACATGCTGGCTCAGTACCCGGCTCGAGTTCAATGACAAACTCCACCTGACGGTGTGGAGGCATGCCTGGAAGTTCTTCAGGAAAGACGTCTTGATATTCGTTCACCACCGGAATTTGAGAGATGGCATTAATTTCGCCCTTATCATTGAGAGAGAAAAGCCTGATAGTGTTATCCCTGGAGGCAAAGATAATCACATCTTCATCAGGATGAGTCATCTTGACTTCCTTCTGTGCACAATCAATGTGAGCATCATGCTGAGAAAGCCAATCCATCCCGAGGATGAGGTCAATGTCGGAATTACCAAGAACCACCGGATTAGCCAGAAATCGATAATCACCCATGCGAATAGACACATTCGGAACAAAGTTGTTGGAGTTCATAAGCAAACCCGGAGAAAGCACAGACATCGGTCTCGGCAAAGCTTGCAATGGCATATCATGTGACAATGCAAAAGGTCTTGACATGAAAGAATGTGAAGCACCTGAATCAAACAAGACTTTAGCTGGAAAAGAGTTAACTGAGAGGTTACCCAGAATCACATCAGAAGAATTCTCCGCTTGCGCTGCACTCATCAGATTGACCCTTGCTTGCTTGGGATTATGCTTGACAATAGCTGAACTGACAGGAGGAGGAGGTGGAAGGCGCTTCGGGTTCGGACATCTGTTGGCATAATGACCCTTCTGGCCACACTTGTTGCACACCACTTCTGAGAGAGGACGGAAATGAGAACCACTTGACTTGGAGCCTTGAGACTGAAACTGGTTCTTCGACTGGTTGCTCTGGTTGGGTGGGTGGGAGAAACCACGTCCACCGGAGTTCTTGTTGCTGTTGGAGTTGTTGTAGGGAGCTCGAATCACTGGAGGAGGCGGAAGCCAAAATTTATGTTGCTTCGCGACGACTTGAGAAGATGAGGAGGAGTGAACGGCATATCGAATCCTCTTTTTAGAAGCCTCCATCTTAAGTTGAGCTGCCTCTTGTTTCAAAGCCATATTATAGAATTTGTCGAACTCATCGGGCTCGAACAAGGTGAGAGCAAGTTGAAGTTCATCTTTGAGACCACCACGAAACTGGTAGATTTTGCTCTTGGCATCAGGAATGTCTTGCTTAGCATAGCGGGCGAGGTTTTGGAACTTGACATTATACTGGTAAACAGTCATAGAGCCCTGCTTCAGGTTGCGGAATTGCACACACATACCCTCGATGACACTTGTTGGAATGTGGTGAGATCGAAAGTCCTTGCAGAAATCCTCCCAAGAGATCAGACGACCTGGTCTGGAGTCTTTGTACTGCTGCCACCAGTCAGCTGCTTGGTCTTTGAGTTGGAAGGCTGCAAACTTCACATAATCCTCTTCCTTCACGTTACTGCACTCAAAATGCTTCTTTATATCGGTTAACCAATCTTCAGCATCAAGAGGGTCGACACAGTAACTGAAAGCTTTTGGATTATTGGCCAAGAACTGGTTGAGCGTAGCATGGTGCTGCTGGTTGAAGAAATTGCCTTGATTCCCTGGAACACCCTGATTAGCTTGATTAGCTTGCATCTGCTGCATCATCTCCATCAACATCTGGGTGTTCTGATTTGTAGTCTGCATAATCGCTCTCCAAGCCTCAGACGGAGGAGGAGGGGAAGGAGGACGATCTGGAACCTCTTCACCCTCTGGGTTAGCGTTGGGAACCCGTTTCGGAGCCATCCTGAAAGAGATGACTACGAATCAGCAATTGATTGACAGACGGTATAAGCTGAATCAATGGAATGAATTGCAACAAGTCTTCACAATAATCATTCGAACAAGAGGAACAAATGAAATTCTCAGTTTAATGATAACAACAATCTTCACGAGAAGCCACATAGGGGACAAAAGGTAAAATAAGAAAAACAACAAGGTACGGATGGAAACAAACACAAGATAGGAGCTTCGTTCTAACATCTTTGTGCTGAAAGCATATGAACGCATTACGAAAGGGTTTTGCAATCCCCGGATCAGCATAGCCAAGGACCCTTTAAGATGCAACTCCCGATCGGAACATCGGTCATAATACCACTTCACTCAATGTAGAACCCCGAACTCGCTAACCTGCATTCGTTGGAAGAATGCCTACGATCTACTGGATAAACCCACCTATGAATTTCCGAAAGATTCCAGTTATGCAATCAGGTGTTGGGGATACAGGGGAAGCACCGCGCAATCAACTCTAAACCTACATCCAGCTGTATCCATCCTTCAACACATAACCGGTCTTTCTCGGAAACTGTCTACCTCGGACCTTCGAAAAGCATCCACTATAACAAGCTATGGCAATACTCCCGAACTACCTCCCCAGTACTGGGTGATGTCGGGGTTATCTTGCCACTAACCGTATAGGAGAGATTTTCGATGTCGGCCGTCTTAAGTATTTAGTACTGCCACGATATGCTTGTGACGACAATACCCCGAAGCTCAACTCCCCGGGACACTGCCACAACCCCTAATGTCAGGAGGCATCGAGAACAATATTCTCGTCACAAGAACATCGAAACAATCCAACAATACTCGCGAGATTCCTAAAAAAAATTGGTGCAATTTTGAAAGTAGAAGAGGCAAGAGTAGTCGTCAGGAGTCCTCAACAGAGAGAAAGGGGATGAGAAGCAAAGAAATCCTACTCTCCGATATAAATATAGGACTCAAAATATTTTTAGTGTGTGCCTAGACTCGACCGTCAACGATTCGATCAATCAGTGGGGGCTCCTAGGTCGGAGAAGGCTCTGAATACCAACTTGTAATGCCCAGGATGGGACTATATCTCCTACGTGTCGAGGCACGACTTAGAGACATAACCCCATGCTGGAATGATCACAAGTCTGGTATCTTTGCACAACTCATGTAAAAGATGGGGATGGAAAACATAAAATAGTTGGCTTACACTCGCCACGTCACACAAATACATTACATGTTCAAATCATCATTCAATAAAACTTCACAGCCCTCTAAGGGTAAAATCCAAATGACAAGATACCAAACATATTTTAAATCCACAGGTCGGATCGAATCCTAGTAGAAGTCTCCACTACTGATCATCAGGATAACGAACATAGTATCGACTACGCTCCTCGTCATACTCCCATTCTAGCTCGGTGCCATCACTTGGATAGCTCACCATCGGACCTGCATCTGGTGTGGTGAAGTAACTGTGAGCCACAGAGGATTCAGCAATCCCATTCCCGGGTAACATGACTATTTGAGCCTTGGGAGAGGTTAAGGCTGAAGAAAAGAATAAGTGTCTGCAGCAGCAACTAGCACTAGCTTACATGAAAGAGTGCGAGAAGAGAAGTGACTCGGACGAGAGGTGATCACGAAGTGATCCTAGATAAAGCTCAACAAACATAACCCCATCGTGTTCAACTCCCGAATCCCTATTCGGAAATTGACAGTCACGGTACACACGCTGGTAGTGTATTAGAACAATGTGTCAAGTTATCTACAACCGGATATTAACAAGCTCCCATCTGCCACAAAACCGCGGGCACGGCTTTCGAAAGTTCATAACCCTGCAGGGGTGTTCCAACTTAGCCCATGACAAGCCCACGATCCGCGGAGTCGCAACTCCAAGGTGGGAAGACCCGAGTATTCTCGGAATCCCGTGCTCAAGTTACTCCGAACTAAGGTAAGGCTAATCCAGCAAATCCTCCCGGCGTGCCGACACCCTGATAGTAGCCGCGCGTATCTAGTCTCAGGCCATGTCCGGATGAGCACAGCGTACAGTGGCCGAAATACCCAAGTTGCCAAGGGGGCCCCGCACACGACTCTAGTTTGGACCAACACTCACATCGAGCACTGGCCCAGGGGGGTTGAACTAATTAAGCCTCGGGTTAATTACTCCCTCGGAAAGTTTTAGTTGTTTAGGCGAATAGTACCAATGTTGGGACTTGCTGGAAAAGACTTAGCACTTAGCGGTTTATCGAGGGGGCCCCATAAACCCCAACCATGTGAGGAACGCAATAATCAAGGAACATAACACCGGTTTAAACGGTTCCTAACGGCATGAGTGGAACAAATCACCAAGCAAAAGGCTTAGCCTTCCACCCTTGCCAATATATAGATGATTTCATTTAGCAATTATATAGTGTGATATAACCCAACAAAACTTCAACATGAAGCAAGTATCTTCATTCTTCACCTGCAACTAGCAACGCTATAAGAGGGGTTGAGCGAAGCGTACTTAGCCATTCAATGGTTTGCATAGGTAGGGAGGTTAAACAGGTTCATGGTTACAAGTAGGAGGCTGACAGGAAAAACATGGGCATCGAGGCAAAACTATAGAGCGGAACTGCTAGCAATAGGCAAAGATAGTAATGTTATCGAGGTTCGGTCATCTTACCTGAAGAGTTGTCGTTCGGATTGTAAGAAGGGTCCTCGTGCTCAACCTCGTAGGTAACCTCGTGCTCGTACTCGTACTCGGTCTCAGCTTCCAGCTCTAAACAATACAATCACACAAGGCACGAATCAACAATATGCAATGCGCACACCAAAATGATGGATGCATGATGGATGCACTAAGGAAGCACACGGAGCACGGAAAAATAGCACTCAAGCAAAAAGCTTCAAAACATGATAACAATAGGATATTATGAATCTACACGGAAAATCAATCAAGTTTCATATAAGACTCGCTGAAAACGGAGCTACGGGCTAAAAGTTATGCCCGAAACAAGAAATATGCACAAGCTGAAAATTACAGCAACATAGCAACTTCGGAGCACTAGCAAAATTAGCTACAGCACTCAAACATCATGGCAAAGAGCATGAACATAAACTAGACATATCCTACAGCAAATAACTCCAAAGGTGCACCCCCAAAGGAGCCACGGATCAATAGCAACAAGCTTGGACATATTGATCTTGACAACAAAATCCTGACAGCAGTAATTTATTGCAACTTTGGAGCCAAAGTTAAATATGCTACAGCCACTCAAATAAGCATGTGAGAACATGAATGGATATCCAACAATATATACTACAAGGAACTATCAAGTGTCACTCCAAAACTATCATGGTTTGTCCTAGAACAGCAAGCAAACATGGCATCGGAACATTACAGACTCTAGACTTAGTGAAAACCACTAAGTGTTAAAACAGCAGTTTCATCATGGCATCTTTGAGAGCAAGTTTAAGTCACCTCGAAACGAAACATGGCAAGTGGTAAGCACCACATCAAAGTACACATGATGGTGATTCCGAAACACACAAGCATGCATCATGGAGATAAACACAAAGATAGCAATGAGCTCAACAAGATGGCATCTCATAACAAGTTAAACAACTAAACAGCCACATAGCACTTTGCAACGAAGATAAACATGGCAAGAATAAATCTATCATGCAACCTAACACAAGCAACATGTAGAGCATGGCACGACGAACATGTGGACATGTCATTTGCATCATTCGGATAAACGAGCTAAAAGATATCACTATGCAAAGATGGCATAAAAACAACACATAGCAGCAGTTTATAACGGGGTGCACTCTTGCAACAGAAAAATAAGCATCTAGATGACCACAAACATGCATGGCACAATGGAATGAATCGTAGTGCTAGTCACCACGAACGTCTGGACATGTCATTCACTCAATTCGGAGCAATACACACAAAGTTATCAGCATTTGAAAATAGCATCAGAGAACAAAAAAACTGGGGACTTAGTGGAAATAAGAGCAACCTCAGATCTGGAAAGTCAAACGAGTCCGAAGCGGATCGGGCCGGGCGGTGTGGATCTGCGGGGTGGAACGGGCCTGCGAAGCGGATCGGGCGCGGCCTAACGGGCTCGGCCCGTTAGCTGGCGAGGGAAGCAGATCCCGATCAGGGATCCTCCGATCCCTCGATCGGTGGCGGCGGCGACAGGCGAAGGGAGCCGGCGAAGCGGGCCTCGGCTCGACCCGAGAGGCGGCCGGCTGGAACGCTGCGGGATGGGCCTCGGCCCACGATCCGAAGCGGCGGAGGTGGTGGCTCGAAGGAGGCCCAGGGCGGGGCGCCTGGAGGGAGGGGCTGGAAGGCCCAGCTGCTAGGCGGCGGCCTGAGGCGGAGGCTGACTCGGCTTGCTGGGAGGCCTCGGCCCACCTGGCGTCGGCTGGTCGAGGCGGGAGGCGGGCCGCGTGGCGGCTGGCGGTGGAGGCCTCGCTGGAGAGGCCACGAAGGAGGCGAGCTGGGCGCCCGGCGCTGGCAGGCCCCGATCTGGCGATGCGGCCTGAGGAGAGGCCCAGATCGGGCGAATGGTGCTGGACGGATCTGGCAAAACCTTCGATCTGGAACCCTGGCGCGGCGGCGGCGTTGACTTGAAGGCTGGCCGGCGCGGCTCGATTCTGCGAAGGAGGAGGCTCTGGCTTGCGAGCCTGGCGCGGGAAGAGGCTGGATCCGGCGGGGAAACGACCCGGAGGCGGCGGTGGAGATGAGAGAGGAAAGAGAGGTGTTTCCCCGGCGAGGTGGTGGTATTCCGGTGAACTCCGGCGAGATTCCGGCGGAACTCCGGCGAGGTGGTGGTGGCTGGAGGAAGGAGAAGGTGGGGGCTAGGGTATCCTTGTTTTGGGGCAAAAATTGTGGGAGGTGGACAAATATATAGGCACAAGGAGCTAGGGTTGCCCAAATGGAGTGCGGTTTTCAGCCACACGATCAGGATTGGATGGCCTAGATGATAGAAGTGGCTAGGAGTGGTTGGTGGGCTGTTGGAGGGGTGCCTTGGGCCACAAAGTGGAGGCACTTTGATCCCACGAGAATAACTGTTGGGGTAGCAAACGGACTCAAAACGTGACGAGATTTGACAGGCGGGTTACACACACCAAAACAACAACCCACGACAAGTCTCGCGCCAAACCGGTAACGTTACACGGCCAAACACCAAATTAGGCCTACGAGACGCCACGGACACGTGAGGGAGCTCCGGAACGCGAAACGGACAACGGGAAGGAACGCGTGGAACCGGATGCAAACGACAACACAAATGCAATGCGATGCACATGACTATATGATATGAATGAATGCCACACACTCACACAACAAAATGACGAAAACCCGAAAGACAAAGAACCCGGAATGGAATTGATGAAGCCGGAGATATATTATATGCCCAAAAGGGAAAGTATTACATCCAGGGCATTACACATGACTTCCAGAACAGGGTTGCCGTACCACTCATGGGCGGAACATACTCTGGTTGACCTACGAGGTTCAGTAGCAATTTGATCTGAAGTTTCATGATCATCACCATTAGCTTCCTCACTAATTGGTGTAGGAATCTCTGGAATTGATTTATGTGATGAACTACTGTGACGCCCCAAGACCGACGCTCCAGAAGACTTCCAACTATTCTGAGTTTCGCTGTGTGTTTTATTTGCTTGTTGCATTTCATCATGTCATCTTTTGCATTGCATCGGTAGTTTGCATCGGCATGCTTTCATAAAACTCGTAGACATTCGTAGTGCCACTTCCCGCTTGTCTTTGCCGACCTCTCTCACAACCCCTCGTGCGCATCCGAAACTGCCCCGGACCCGAACCGCTCAGTCGTCGCCGTTGGATCCGGATCATCCCCAAACATCCCTAAAATATCTTTGATTTCTCATTTGGACTTGCTAACCTATTTTTTCCTGGACCATCCGATTACGATCGAAGGGTCCATATTGCCCCCAAACTCCTCCTATCTACCACCTAATCCATTTTTGAGCAAACCCTAAAAACTAGGACATTTGTCCCTCCCTAGCCGCCGCCACCTAAAGCCTCCTCCCTCCTCGGATTAGCCGCCGCCACCTATCAAATCCATCCATCCGCAGCGCCACCCACCTCCCTTGTTTTCTTCACTGGACCAACCAGCGCCTCCACTCCATCCCTGGCTGCCTCCTGCCCGAGCGTTTCCTCCTCCCTGCCTCGCTTCGCTCGAACCCAGGGAGACGAGCTCCTCGCGCCCGAGCTCGCTCCACCTCGAGGTTGTCCTCCTCGCATCCCCGTCCGGCGACCGCGAGCACCACGCGATAAGCCCCTACGTCATCCCATGCCTGCTCTCTCTCTCTCTATCTCGTTTCCCTTGGTATTCTGCTCTCTCTCAACGCTCTCTCTCTTGTTTCTCTCTATGCCCAGGAAGCCTTCCGCTCGACCCCGCGCCGTGCTCGTCCCCATCCTCTCCAGCGCACCTTGCCAGCGTCACCACCTGTCGTTGCCATCTCCTTCACCCGTCGTGCGTCGTGGCCGAGCACCATGGGCGCCCTTCACCTCTCCCGATGACCCTCCTTGCCCGATCCATGGCGCTCCGCCGCCCCCGGCCTCGTCAGCGTCGTGCCTCCCCTCCCTCCATTCGGCATGCCGCCGCCCTGTCATCGTGCTCCGCCGCACTGCGCCCAGACCACCACCACCTTGCTCTGTCGCCACCCGTAGCTACCGTCATGGAGTGGAGCTCAGAGCTCCGCTGCTGCCTTGGTTTCGCACCACCTTTTCCTCGCCTCATCGCCCAAGCACTTCTACTTTGCTCTGCTCCGCCGCCCCTACTCCGACCAGCAAGCGTGCCTCCGCCGCCCTCCTCTGCTACCGAGCCCTGCGCGCCTCCATACCTCGCATGCCTCCTCCCGTCGGCCCTCCTCTACCTATTGCACCACCATTACCACGGTCGACCTCACAGGCCACTCCACGCTTCTCCTAGATGCCCCTGTTTCCTCCTTTGTTCGGCCACAAGTGCATCCATCGTCATCCGGAGCACCGAAGAACTGGTTGCCTCTATGTGCGGGTGCTTCATTTTTTTTACTTCATGGAGACGTCGCCAAGTACCTCTACGTGCAGACTCGCCATGTACCCGTCCCGGATGGGCCAAGTTCGACTCTGACACCGTGAACAACCACACACCGACCCCGTATTCGAATCTCAAGCGCCAAGTACCCTGAAGACCCTGGATTCGTCAAGTTCCACTTCGACAAGTGTACATCTACGTCCTGGATTCACCAAGTACCTCTACGAACGACACCGGATGTCTACGACCGTGTACAACTACCACCCCGTGCATATCACCAAGTACCACGACAATTGACGCATAGTACCACTACCTTTGCCGTGTACATCTACCATCGCCGAAGACCCATGTAGCACAAACGCCAAGTTCCACTACCGTCGACCCTCGAAGACCCTGTGAACTACTACTTCCCTCGACGATCTCGAACGCACGAAAATGCATGCTTCAAAGGTATAACCACCGAGACGATCCATGGAGACCCATGTTGCATGTTGTATGAGATGCTCGTGTTTGCACCGTGTCCGAATCGTCGCTTGTGATGCCCCTCTTTTGCCTTGCCGTCGACCCATGGAGACCCGGTAACGGGATCACCCCACCGTCTTGCTTTGCACGCTCTCGTCCCTTCTTTTGCATCGGCATCTCAACGAGTTTTCGGAACCCAGAACGTTGTCGTGGCATCGTTTTCATTTTCGCCACCACCCCTTTCTTTCCGTCGTGGCGACAAATGCTCCATATCTTAACATGCCAAAGTTTTCATAAAATTGCATAAAAACTTGTACATGTCATCCACATCATGATAACAACATTTAACTTAGTTTAAATTGTTGTTTGCTTTAATAATTGCTAAATATGCACATGGGGATTTTCTGAAATTGTTGCTTGTTATTTCCGGCCTCATTTAAAATGCCTAAGTAGTGTAGTTTACTCATGTTTCACCTCTTTCCATGTTAAAGAACATTTGATATTGTTGTCTACATGAACAAGAGCAAACTAAAAAATAGAATGTAGTGTTTCGTCAATATGCAACATGTTGCATATTGAGCTCCACTTAACTTGTAGTATTGTTTGTGCACTTTGCCATGACTCATTAAACCGGACATGCATCAGACTTGATTGTGCATCATGCCATGTTTATGTGATGATTGTTTACCATGTTGTTTGCTTCTTTCCGGTTGTGCTCCTTCTCGATAGTTCCCGTTTTGTTGCGATCTTGAGGATTCGTTCGACTACGCTTGGCTCGTCTTCGTGGTTTCGTCTATTTCACGGACTCGTTCTTCTTCCTAGAGGGATCTCCGGCAAGATGACCGTCACCTTGGATCTCATTACTATCATTGCTATGCTAGTTGTCTCGATGCTATCGCTATATGTCGCACTGCCTATCGATTGTCGTCAGCCTCTCATTGTTGCCATGAAACCTCTAACCTTTGACACCATCCCAGCAAACCATTGTTTTGCTATGTCACCGCTTGCTCAGCCCCTCTTATAGCGTTGTTAGTTGCAAGTGAAGATGAAGATTGCTCCATGTCGGATCTTGGATGTGTTGGGAATATCACAATGTATCATACTTTAATTAATGCGCCTATATACTTGGCAATGGGTGGAAGGCTTGGCCTTTTGCTCGGTGTTTTGTTCCACTCATGTCGCCTTAAGAACCGATAAACCGGTGTTATGTTCCTTGATTTTGCGTTCCTAACACGGTTGGGGGTATGGGACCCCCTTGACAATTCGCTTTGAATAAAACTCCTCCAGCAGGGCCCAACATTGGTTTTACCATTAGCCCAACATAATAATAAACTTAATTAAAAATTGACGCATAGGGAGTTAGCGCTACCCGAGGTTAGTTTCCACATAATACAGGGGGCAGTGCTGATGGTGTTGGTCCCAAACGGGCAGACTGCGGGGCCGCCTCGGGGAAACCCAAGGTATCTGGCATACCTGTAGGCTGACCTATCGGGACGTGGCGTGAGACGAGATACGTGCGGTGACTATCAGGGTGTCGGCACGTCGAGAGGTCTTGCTGGAGTTGTTTTACCATTGTCGAAATGTCTTGTGCACCGGGATTCCGAGTCTGATCGGGTCTTCCCTAAGATAAGAGGTTTACCTCTGCTGATCGTGAGAGTTTGTGATGAGCTAAGTTGGGACACCCCTACAGGGTTATGATCTTTCGAAAGCCATGCCCGCAGTTATGTGGAGGATTGGAGTTTGTCAATATCCGGTTGTAGACAACTTGTCACAAAAACTCAAACTTAATACACTACCGTGTGAGTAGTCGTGATGGTCTCTTTTCGAGGGAGTTTGGGAAGAGAACACGGCTGGGTTATGGATGACTCGTAGGTAGACAGGATCATCTAGTGATCTTGATTTAGCTCACGACCGATGGCTTTCACTTCTCTTCTCGCTCTGATGATACATAAGCTAGCCACCTCATCTACGCTTAGCGCTTGCAGCAGCCCACTTACACACTTCTCCTTACCCAAAGGCTTTGATAGTTTTGATACCCGGGAATGGGATTTCTGAGTCCTCGTGACTCACAGTTTACTACAAACACATGTGCAGGTACAACCGAATACGATTCAGTTGATGGTCAGGAACTCAAGTGGGAGTTCGATGAGGAACGTGGGTGAATGTATGTTACGTTCCCCGACGATCAGTAGTGGTTCCTAATAGGGCTGATCGGGCATAGTGGGTGGCTATCTTGTTTTCATTTGGATTTGTCCGTAGCCGGACCATGACTGTACTTGGATGAATGTATGACTTATTTATGCATTGTGTGAAGTGGCGATTGTAGGCCAACTATGTATTTTTTTCCTTTGTTCTTGTACATGGGAATGTGTGAAGATGACCATCTTGCGATCATACCAAAATGTGATTATGCCTCTAAGTCGTGCCTCGACATGTAGGAGATATAGTCGCATCTTGGGCGTTACAAGTTGGTATCAGAGCCTTCCCCGACCTAGGAGCCCCTGCTTGATCAAACCGCTGCCGATGTTGAGTCTAGATTTTAAAAATGTTTTGAGTCTTAGGATTATATATATCAGAGAGTAGGAATTCGTTTTCTCCTTATCCCCTTTGTTTCTCTGGTGAGGACTCCTGACGTAGAATTTGTGACTTCCTACCCTCTTTTCCACTAATTTTTTTTAGGATCACGCAGGTATTGTTGGGATCGATCCGATATATTTGTGACGAGAACATTGTTTTTGGTGCCTCCTGTCATTTAGGGGTTGTGGCAGTGTCCCGGGGAGTTGAGCTCCGAGGTGTTGTCGTCACAATTGTATCATTGCAGTTCTGGAATACCATAGGTGGCCGACATCGAAAATGCTTCTATGCATGTCTGGTGGTGAGATAACCCCGACGTCACCCAGTACTGGGGGGTAGTTCGGGAGTATTGCCACAGCTAGTATAGCGGATGCTTTTCAAAGGTCCGAGGTAAACGGTTTCCGAAGGTGCCTGGTTATGTGTTGACGGATGGATACAACTAGATGTAGGACTTGTTAGTTGTGTGTTATACGGTGCTTCCCCTGTATCCCCAATACCGGATTGCATAACCAGAAAGTTTCGATAATTAATAGGTGGGAATGCAAGTAGCTCTTAGGAAATCTTCCAACGGATGCATGATATGAGGTTGAGGTTCAACGTCTAGTGGTTTGTTTGTCACGATCGATTTTACACTATGGGTTGCATCTTAATGAATCCTTAGCTATGCTGATTCGGGATGCAATGTCCTTTATAACGTCGTGCCCTGGGGGGCCTCATCACGAAAACTTTGGACAAAATCTCTATCATATGTTTGTTCCGGCTTATTTTGCAAGCCAAATCCTTGTTTTGTTTTGAGTTGTGGTATTCGAGTTGCTTCGATGTCAAGTGTTGATTCCATACCTTTCCTAATCGGTGTTCTCATATTTCTATGGGAGTGCTAGTCCTTCTTAATCATCGAGATTGTCATGTAAATTATTCTCCACCGGTTTGCTTCTCTTCAAGTTAACCTGATCCTTTCAATATGTGCAAGGCCAATTCTTGGTTTTTTTTCTTTTTCTCAATGGTGTCTGTTTCATTCATCCCAAGTTGTCTTTGTTTTCCCCACCCTCCCACCCTTCTTCTTCTCGGAGCCAAAAATTCTCAAATGAAATATCCATTTTATTCATGTGATGTTTCTTCATTCTTTTCCTTCAATGTTCTTAGCCGGTGATATCTTGTGAAGATGCTCAGGAAGCTTCAAGTTCATCATTCTTCATTCTCATATTCTTTTCCGATGGCTTAAAATTCAAGCTTCAATGTTAATCATATATTTTCCTCTTGTTTCACTTATTTTCCCATGTTGGATTTTCTTATCCAAAGTCTCTCTTAATTATTCAACTCCCTCTAATACTTCTCCAGAGTGCTGAAGATATCTCAGAAGAACTGTGTTTCTATTCTAGTTCCATTCAAACTGTTTTGAGGTTGTTACCTCATTTAAGCCATTTAATTCAACCGACGCAATCTATCTTTCAAGTAATCATTTCTAGCGGTGTTTCTTTTGAGTGGGCCCTAACCCACAGGTCTTTTGCCAGGATCTTTCCTGACTCTTCTAATTTCTTTTTCGAAGCTATTCTCAAATTCTTTTTAAAGTGTGACGTAAGAATGAATTTTCATCGGTCATATACCTTCTCCAGATTGCTTTCAAATTCTTTTCATGCTTAGTTGAACGTTCCATCTTTTCATTCTTCCGGAGTATTACAAAATTCTTCATGGTGGTTTTCATCGTCTTTCTAAGCATTTGAAGACCGGAGAAGAGTTTCTCTTAAATATTGGTCCGTTCTCTTGAAGATCCATGCTTCTAGCTTAATGTTATCCCTTCAATTGTTCCGATCATGACAAATTCTTTTGATACACATCCAGAATATGTCATGAATTCTTCCCATTGTGATCCTCTGAAGGCCATCATTTCAGAAGATTTCTTCATTCTAAGTTTTCAACTTCGTCCTCCAATTATTCTTAATTCATGCCTCTTCATTCATCTCCATAATTCTTCCGGTGCATCGTTCAAGTATTCTTTAATCGGCTCGTGATCCCTTCGTTCTTTTGTATCCAAATTTCCTCAGGTGTGTTTGTTCTTTTTCTAATTCTTCCTGGCGATTCATTCTATTTTCTTCGTCCATCTTTAAATTCTTACGGTGGTTCATTCAAGATTACTCTTCCTTTGTTATCGTATCGATTCATTTGTTCTTTTCAATCCTTTTCAAGAAGAATGAGTAGTATGCCGAATCCATTTTTGGTCATCAATTCATATTGGTGAAGGATGGGCATAACATAATTCTTATTCTTGTTCATCCAAGGGTTTAATTCCTTCTCCCAGAGTTTGTTCTTGATGAATAAATTCTTGGTTTCAAGTTGTTCATCTTATCTCCCGGTGTTTTTAGCTCTCTCAATTTTCTCATCGCGAAGATCCATCTAAATCATTGCAAGGCTTCAATCTTATTCTTTTCACACTTCTCATCCTTTTGTTACCGGAGTTCTTCATGGTGGTTCATCATGAGTTAATTCATCCTCGAAGTCTTCTTCAAGATTCTTGTTGGACCTCAAGTATTCTTCTCTTGCTTCCGAAGTGCAATTCTTTCTACCTTTTCTTTTGAGACGGTGTTATGTCATTCTTGACAATTTCCCTTCGTGTTTCATGTTTCACAAGTTGTCAGGAATGAGATATTGTAAAACCATCATTTTCTCTTCGATTATGAGTTGTTTCAACCCATATTAATTTCTTTGTTGGAGTATCTTGGTATAGATTTCACCTAAAGCCTTTCATTGGGGATGTGCTATTGTGGTACTTATCAATGATCTAAGTTATCTCTTCATCAATTTGGTGGAAGAATTTTTTTTTCATCTCTTCGCTCCTCTCAAATCAATCATTTCGTAGTGGTTGGTTGTCACCTCACAATTTTGAGATGTTTTCATAAGTCCACGAGGAGTATATCATTTGATTGTTGATTCTTCAACAACTCTGTTCAACCCTTCTTCGTAAGGATGTGTTCAAATTCATTTCTCGCAGAAGATGTTGTTGTAATTCATTCTTCTCACTTCATTATTTGTTCCGGAGGCTTTGTGATATTGCTCTCTTCGACCCATGATATCGTTTTGTCAAGATCATCTTCTTTTCCTTGTTTATCCATTTATCCGGAGTGTTGTATTCTCCGTTCAAGTTCTCCCATCTTATCAAGTTTTGCCTCTCTTTTCAACCGGAGTGCTGCCTGAAACCTTTCTTACCCCTTGTGCCATTCTTTCATCAGTTCTAGAGGTAGTGTGTTGTTGATTTTATCAAATATCATCCTATCTTCTCGAGTTCATGTTCAATTCCTTCCATTTACAGTCGGAGTGTTGTCCAAATTCTTTCGTTCTTATTCCTTCTCTATCTTGTTTTAACCGAAGTGGGTTCAATGTCTATCTTGTCACCTAAGCTCTTCATTCTCGTAATGTTCCTTGTTCCTCTTTGCTAACGGAGTGTTTGCAATTTCGTTCATCTCAATTGTATTCTTTCTTTAAATTTGTTCAACGTCTCAAAATTCATGGTTTCACTCGTTTGTCGAAGAAGCAACTTTGTTTTACCTCTTCCTTTTCCGTTTCTATCCGGTGCCATCCCTAGGATCTCGGGTCGAGATCCTCCGTTAGTGTGGGAGAGTTGCGACGCCCCAAGACCGACTCTCCAAAAGACTTCCAGCTATTCTGAGTCTCTCCGTGTGTTTTATTTGCTTGTTGCATTTCATCATGTCATCATTTGCATTACATCGGTAGTTTGCATCGGCATGTTTTCATAAAATTCATAGAGGTTTGTAGTGCCACTTGCCGTTTGTCTTTGTTGACCTCTCTCACAACCCCTCGTGCGCATCCGAAACTGCCCCGGACCCGAACCGCTCAGTCGTCACCGTTGGATCCGGATCATCCCCAAACATCCCTAAAATATCTTTGATTTCTCATTTGGACTCGCTAACCTTTTTTTTTCTGGACCGTCCAATTACGACCGAAGGGTCTAGATTGCCCCCAAACTCCTCCTATCTACCACCTACTATATATAGCAGTCCACACCTAATCCATTTTGAGCAAACCCTGAAAACTAGGACATTTTTCCCTCCCTAGCCGCTGCCACCTAAAATCTCCTCCCTCCTCGGATCAGCCGCCGCCACCACCTATCAAATCCATCCATCCGTAGTGCCACCCACCTCCCTCGTTTTCTTCACTGGTCCAACGGACGCCTCCACTCCATCCTTGGCTGCCTCCTGCCCGAGCGTTTCCTCCTCCCTGCCTCGCTTCACTCGAACCCAAGGGAGACGAGCTCCTCGCACCCGAGCTCGCTCCACCTCGAGGTCGTCCACCTCGCCTCCCCGTCCGGCGACCGCGAGCACCATGCGATAGGCCCCTACGCCGTCCCCTGCATGCTCTCTCTATCTTGTTTCCCTTGGTATTCTGCTCTCTCTCTCTCTCTCGTTTATCTCTATGCCCAGGAAGCCATCCCCTCGACCCCGCGCCGCGCTCGTCCCCATCCCCTCCAGCGCACCTTGCCAGCATCGCCGCCTGCCGTGTGTCGTGGCCGAGTACCACGGGCGCCCTTCACCTCTCGATCCATGCCGCTCCATCGCCCCAGGTCTCGTCAGCGCCGCGCCTCCCCTCTCTTCGTTCGGCACACCGCCGCCCTATCGTCGTGCTCCGCTCCGACCACCACCACCACCACCTTGCTCTGTTGCCACCCGCAGCTGCCGCCATGGAGCGGAGCTCAGAGCTCCGCTGCTGCCTCGGTTTCGCACCACCTTTTCCTCGCCTTGTCACCCGAGCACTTCTGCTCTGCTCTGCTCCGCCGCCCCTACTCCGACCAGCAAGCGCCCCTCCGCTGCCCTCCTCTGCTACTGCGCTCTGCGCGCCTCCATACCTCGCATGCCTCCTCCCGTCGGCCCTCCTCTACCTTTTGCACCACCATTACCACGGCCGACCTCACATGCCACTCCATGATTCTCCTAGATGCCCCTGTTTCCTCCTTTATTCGGCCACAAGTGCATCCACCGTCATCCAGAGCACAAGGGAACTGGTTGCCTCTATGTGTGGGTGCTTCATTTTTTTACTTCATGGAGACGCCACCAAGTACTTCTACGTGCAGACTCGCCATGTACCCGTCCCGGATGGGCCAAGTTCGACTCTGACACCGTGAACAACTACACACCGACCCCGTATTCGAACCTCAAGCGCCAAGTACCCCTAAGACCCTGGATTCTTCAAGTTCCACTTCGACAAGTGTACATCTAAGTCTTGGATTCACCAAGTACCTCTACGAAGGACACCGTACATCTACGACCGTGTACAACTACCACACCGTGCATGTCACCAAGTACCACGACAATTGACGCATAGTACCACTACCTTTGCCGTGTACATCTACTGTCGCCGAAGACCCATGTAGCAGAAACGCCAAGTTCCACTACCGACGACCCTCGAAGACCCTCTGAACGACTACTTCCCTCGACGATCTCGAACGCCCGAAGATGCACGCTTCAAAGGTATAACCGCCGAGACGGTCCCCGTGGACGATTGTTGCATGTTGTATGAGATGCTCGTGTTTGCACCCTGTCCGAATCGTCGCTTGTGATGCCTCTCTTTTGCCTTGTCGTCGACCCGTAGAGACCCGGTAATGGGATCACCCCACCGTCTTGCTTTGCACGCTCTCTTCCCTTCTTTGGCATCGACATCTCAACGAGTTTTCGGAACCTGGAACGTTGCCGTGGCATCGTTTTCGTTTTCGCCGGCATGACACCCCTTATCTTTCCGTCGTGGCGACAAATGCTCCATATCTTAACATGCCAAAGTTTTCATAAAATTGCATAAAAACTTGTACATGTCATCCGCATCATGATAACAACATTTAACTTGGTTTAAATTGTTGTTTGCTTTAATAATTGCTAAATATGCACATGGGGATTTTCCAGAATTGTTGCTTGTTATTTTTGGCCTCATTTAAAATGCCTAGATAGGGTAGTTTACTCACGTTTCACCTCTTGCCATATTAAAGAGCATTTGATATTGTTGTCTACATGAACAAGAGTGAACTAAATAATAGAATGTGGTGTTCCGTCAATAAGCAACCCGTTGCATATTGAGCTCCACTTAACTTGTAGTATTTTTTGTGCACTTTGCCATGCCTCATTAAATTGGACATGCATCATACTTGATTGTACACCATGCCATGTTTATGTGATGATTGTTTACCATGTTGTTTGCTTCTTTCCGGTTGTGCTCCTTCTCGATAGTTCCCATTTCGTTGCGATCGTGAGGATTCATTCGACTACGCTTGGCTCATCTTCGTGGCTTCGTCTACTTCACAGACTCGTACTTCTTCCTAGCGGGATCTCAGGCAAGATGACCATCACCTTGGATCTCATTACTATCATTGCTATGCTAGTTGTCTCGATGCTATCGCTATATGTCGCGCTGCCTATCGATTGTCGTCAGCCTCTCATTGTTGCCATGAAACCTCTAACCTTTGACACCATCCCAGCAAACCATTGTTTGGCTATGTCACCACTTGCTTGGCCCCTCTTATAGCGTTGTTAGTTGTAGGTGAAGATGAAGATTGCTCCATGTCGGATCTTGGATGTGTTGGGAATATCACAATATATCTTACTTTAATTAATGCACCTATATACTTGGCAATGGGTGGAAAGCTTGGCCTTTTGCTCCGTGTTTTGTTCCACTCATGCCGCCTTAAGAACCGATAAACCGACGTTATGTTCCTTGATTTTGTGTTCCTAACACGGTTGGGGGTATGGGGCCCCCTTGACAGTTCGCTTTGAATAAAACTCCTCCAGTAAGGCCCAACATTGGTTTTACCATTTACCCAACATAATAATAAACTTCATTAAAATTTGACGCATAGGGAGTTAGCACTACCCAAGGTTCATTTCCACATAATACAGGGGGGCCCAGTGCTGATGGTGTTGGTCGCAAATGGGTAGACTACAGGGCCGCCTCGGGGAAACCCGAGGTATCTGGCATACCTGTAGGCTGACCTATCCGGACGTGGCCTGAGACGAGATACGCGCGGCTACTATCAAGGTGTCAGCACGCCGGGAGGTCTTGCGGGAGTTGTTTTACCATTGTTCAAATGTCTTGTGCATTGGGATTCCGAGTCTGATCGGGTTTTCCCTAAGATAAGAGGTTTACCTCTGCTAATCATGAGAGCTTGTGATGGGCTAAGTTGGGACACCCCTGCAGGGTTATGATCTTTCGAAATCCGTGCCCATGGTTATGTGGCGGATTGGAGTTTGTTAATATCCGATTGTAGACAACTTGTCACAAAAACTCAAACTTAATACACTACCGTGTGAGTAGTCGTGATGGTCTCTTTTCGAGGGAGTTCGGGAAGAGAACACGGCTGGTTTATGAATGACTCGTAGGTAGACAAGATCATCTAGTGATCATGATTTAGCTCACGACCGATGGCTTTCACTTCTCTTCTCGCTCTGATGATACATAAGCTAGCCACCTCATCTACGCTTAGCGCTTGTAGCAGCCCACTTATACACTTCTCCTTACCCAAAGGCTTTGATAGTTTTGAACGCGGGAATGGGATTGTTGAGTCCTCATGACTCATAGTTTACTACAAACACAGGTGCAGGTACAACCGAGTACGATTCAATTGATGGTCAGGAACTCAAGTGGCAGTTTGATGACGAACGTGGGCGAATGTATGTGACGTTCCCCGACGACCAGTAGTGGTTGCTACTAGGGCCGATTGGGCATAGTGGGTGGTTATCTTCTTTTCATTTGGATTTGTCCGTAGCCGGACCATGACTGTACTTGGATGAATGTATGACTTATTTATGGATTGTGTGAAGTGGCGATTGTAAGCCAACTATGTATTTTTTTCCTTTGTTCTTGTACATGTGAATGTGTGAAGATGACCATCTTGCGATCATACCAAAATGTGATTATGCATCTAAGTCGTGCCTCGACACGTAGGAGATATAGTCGCATCTTGGGCGGTACAACTACTTTCCAATTCGGGAGAAGGTACAATTACCTCATCAAGTTCTACTTTCCTCCCACTCACTTCTTTCGAGAGAAACTTCTTCTCTAGAAAGGATCCATTCTTAGCAACGAATATCTTGCCTTCGGATCTGTGATAGAAGGTGTACCCAACAGTTTCTTTTGGGTATCCTATGAAGACACATTTTCTCCGACTTGGGTTCGAGCTTATCTGGTTGAAGCTTTTTCACATAAGCATCGCAGACCCAAACTTTAAGAAACGACAACTTGGGGTTCTTGCCAAACCACAGTTCATAAGGTGTCGTCTCAACGGATTTAGATGGTGCCCTATTTAACGTGAATGCAACTGTCTCTAAAGCATAACCCCAAAATGATAGTGGTAAATCGGTAAGAGACATCATAGATCGCACCATATCTAATAAAGTACTGTTACGACGTTCGGACACACCATTACGTTGTGGTGTTCCAGGTGGCGTGAGTTGCGAAACTATTGAACATTGTTTCAGTTTAAGACCAAACTCATAAATCAAATATTCACCTCCGTGATCAGATCGTAGAAATTTTATTTTCTTGTTACGATGATTCTCTACTTTACTCTGAAATTCTTTGAACTTTTCAAATGTTTTAGACTTTATGTTTCATCAAGTAGATATACCCATATCTGCTCAAATCATCTGTGAATGTTTGAAAATAACGATACCCGCCGCGAACCTCAACACTCATTGGACCGCATACATCGGTATGTATGATTTGCAATAAGTTAGTTGCTCGCTCCATTTTTCCGGAGAACGGAGTTTTAGTCATCTTGCCCATGAGGCATGGTTTGCAAGCACCAAGTGATTCATAATCAAGTGATTCCAAAAGTCCATTAGCAAGGAGTTTCTTCATGCGCTTTACACCAATATGACCTAAACGGCAGTGCCACAAATAATTTGCACCATCATTATCAACTTTGCATCTTTTGGCTTCAATATTATGAATATGGGTATCACTACGATCGAGATTCGACAAAAATAGACCACTCATCGAGGGTGCATGACCATAAAAGATATTACTCATAAAAATAGAACAACCATTATTCTCTGATTTAAATGAATAACCGTCTCGCAATAAATAAGATCCAGATATAATGTTCATGCTCAACGTTGGCACCAAAAAACAATTATTTAGGTCTAAAACTAATGGCATATGTAGATGTAAAGGTAGTGTGCCGACGGCGACCACATTGACTTTGGAACCGTTTCCCCCGCGCATCGTCACCTCGTCCTTAGCCAATCTTCGTTTAATCCGTAGCCCGTGTTTCGAGTTACAAATATGAGCAACCGAACCAGTATCAAATACCTAGGCGCTACTACGAGCATTAGTATGGTACACATCAATAACATGTATATCAAATATACCTTTGTTCACTTTGCCATCCTTCTTATCCACCAAATACATGGGGAAGTACCGCTTCCAGTGACCAGTCCCTTTGCAGTAGAAGCACTCAGTTTTAGGATTGGCTCCAGACTTGGGTTTCTTCCCGGGAGTAGCAACTGGCTTGCTATTCTTCTTGAAGTTCCCCTTCTTTCCCTTGCCCTTTTCTTGAAACTAGTGGTCTTGTTCACCATCAACACTTGATGCTCCTTCTTGATTTCTAACTCCGCTGCTTTGAGCATAGCGAAGAGCTCGGGATTGTCTTTTGCATCCCTTGCATATTATAGTTCATCATGAAGCCTTTATAGCTTGGTGGCAGTGATTGAGGAACTCTGTCAATAACACTATCATCATCAACTTTGACTCCAAGTTGAGTCATGTGGTTGTGGTACCCAGACATTCTGAGTATGTGTTCACTGACGAAAATGTTCTCCTCCATCTTGCAGCTATAGAACTTGTTGGAGACTTCATATCTCTCAACTCGGGCATTTGCTTGAAATATTAAATTCAACCCTTGGAACATTTCATATGCTCCATGACGTTCAAAACGTCTTTGAAGTCCTGATTCTAAGCTGTAAAGCATGACACACTAAACTGTCGAGTAGTCATCAGATCGAGCTTGCCAGACATTCATAACGTCTGGAGTTGCTCCTGCAGCAGGCCTGTCACCTAGCGGTGCTTCAAGGACACAATTCTTCTGTGCAGCAATGAGGATGATCCTCAAGTTACGGACCCAGTCCGTGTAGTGGCTACCATCATCTTTCAACTTAGCTTTCTCTAAGGACACATTAAAATTCAAGGGAACGGTAGCACGGGCCACTGATCTACAATAACATTGATATGCAAAAACTATCAGGCCTAAGGTCACGATAAATTAAAGTTCAATTAATCATATTACTAAAGAACTCCCACTTAGATAGACATCCCTCAAGTCATCTAAATGATCACGTGATCCAAATCAACTAAACCATGTCCGATCATCACGTGAGATGGAGTAGTTTTCAATGGTGAACATCTTATGTTGATCATATCTACTATATGATTCACGCTCGACCTTTCGGTCTCCAGTGTTCCGAGGCCATGTTTGTACATGCTAGGCTCGTCAAGTTTAACCCGAGTATTCTGCATGTAAAAAACTATCTTACACTCGTTGTATGTGAACGTAGAGCTTATCACACCCGATCATCACGTGGTGTCTCGGCACGATGAACTGTCGCAACGGTGCATACTCAAGGAGAACGCTTATACCTTGAAATTTTGTAAGGGATCATCTTATAATGCTACCGTTGTACTAAGAAAAATAAGAAGCATAATAAGATAAACATAACATGCAATCAAAATATGTGACATTATATGGCCATCATCATCTTGTGCTTTTGATCTCCATCTCCAAAGCATCATCATGATCTCCATCGTCACCGGCTTGACAACATGATCTTCATCGTAGCGTCGTGGTCGTCTCGCCAACTATTGCTTCTACTACTATCGCTAACTCATAGTGATAAAGTAAAGCAATTACATGTCGTTCACAATTCATACAATAAAGAGACAACCATAAGGCTCCTGCCGGCTGCCGATAATTTACAAAACATGATCATCTCATACAACATCGTATAACTCATCACGTCTTGACCATATCATATCACAACATGCCCTGCAAAAACAAGTTAGACGTCCTCTACTTTGTTGTTGTAAGTTTTACGTGGCTTCTATGGGCTTTTAGTAAGAACCGTTCTTACCTACGCATCAAAACCACAACGATTTTTTGTCAAGTGTGTTGTTTTAACCTTCAACAAGGACCGGGCGTAGTCACACTCAATTCAACTAAAGTTGGAGAAACTGACACCCGCCAGCCACCTATGTGCAAAGCACGTCGGTAGAACCAGTCTCATGAACGCGCTCATGTAATGTCGGTCCAGGCCGCTTCATCCAACAATACCGCTGAATCAAAGTATGGCGTTGGTGTTAAGCAGTATGACTATTACCGCACACAACACTTTGTGTTCTACTCATGCATATCATCTACGCATAGACCTAGCTCATGATGCCACTGTTGGGGAACGTAGTATTTAATTTTTTTTCCTACGATCACGCAAGATCTATCTAGGAGAAGCATAGCAACGAGCGGAGAGAGTGTGCCACGTACCCTCGAAGACCGAAAACGGAAGCTTTTAGTAACGCGGTTGATGTAGTCGAATGTCTTCACGATTCAACCGATCCAAGTACCGAATGTACGGCACCTCCATGTTCAGCACACGTTCAACACGATGACGTCCCTCGAGCTCTTGCTCCAGTTGAGGATGAGGGAGAGTTTCGTTAGCACGATGGCATGGTGACGATGATGATGAAGTTACCGATGCAGGGCTTCGCCTAAGCACTGCAACGATATGATCGAGGTGTGTAACTGTGGAGGGGGCATCGCACACGGCTAAAAGATTGGCTTGTCTGTTCTAGGGTGCCCCCCTCCCCACTTATATAAAGGAGGGAGGAGGGGAGGGCTGGCCGGTCCCTAGGGCGCCCCAAGTGGGGATTCAATATAGGAGTCCTAGTCCTAGTAGGTTTCCACCAAAAGGAAGAGAGGGGGAAGGAAGGAGAGGGAGAGGAGAAGGAAAGAGGGGGTGCCGCCCCTCCCCCTAGTCCAATTCGGACTAGGCCCATGGGGGGCGTGCGACCAGCCCTTGTGGCCTCTCCTCTCTCTCCCCTAGAGCCGACTAAGGCCCATTAGTTCCCCCGGGGGTTCCGATAACCCCCCGGCACTCTGATATTTATCCGGTAACCCCCGGAACTTATCTGGTGTCCGAATAACATCGTCCAATATATCATTCTTTATGTATTTACCATTTCGAGACTCCTCGTCATGTCCGTGATCTCATCCGGGGCTCCAAACAATCTTCGGTCATAAAAAACACATAACTCATAATATGAATCGTCGTCGAACGTTAAGCGTGCGGACCCTACGGGTTTGAGAACTATGTAGACATGACCGAGACAAATCTCCAGTCAATAACCAATAGCGGAACCTGCATGCTCATATTGGCTCCTACATATTCTACGAAGATCTTTACTGGTCAAACCGCATAACAACATACGTTGTTCCCTTTGTCATCGGTATGTTACTTGTCCGAGATTCGATCGTCGGTATCATCATACCTAGTTCAATCTCATTACCGGCAAGTCTCTTAACTCGTTCTGTAATACATCATCTCGTGATTAACTCTTTAGTCATTTCCTTGCAAGGCTTATTATGATGAGTATTACCGAGAGGGCCCAGAGATACCTCTCCGACACTCAGAGTGACAAACCCTATTCTCGATCTATGCCAGCACAACAAAAACTTTTAAAAACACCTATAGAGCATCTTTATGATCACCCAGTTATGTTGTGACGTTTTACAGCACACAAGGTGTTCCTCCGGTATTCGGGAGTTGCATAATCTCATAGTCCGAGGAACATGTATAGGTCATGAAGAAAGAATAGCAATAAAACTAAATAATCATAGTGCTAAGCTAACGGATGGGTCTTGTCCATCACATCATTCTCCTAATGATGTGATCCCATTATTCAAATGACAACACATGTCTATGGTTAGGAAACACAACCATCTTTGATTAACGAGCTAGTCTAGTAGAGGCATACTAGGGACACTCTGTTTTGTCTATGCATCCACACATTTATGAAGTTTCCGGTTAATACAATTATAGTATGAAGAAAAGACATATATCATGAAACAAGGAAATATAAATAACAACTTTATTATTACCTCTAGGGCATAATTTCTTCAGATGCACACCCACGACCTAGGACCGTCGTTGCCTTATCACCGGCGTGACCGAGGGGGCGCCTAGCCAGCACCAGCAGGGCGACCCGTCACCTGGGCCACCCCACACGACGTGGAGCCGCCGAATCCCCGCCACCACCTTCATCGGTGTCGAGCGCGCACGCCGGAGCACACCTCAGGCGGCGGCAGAGAGGACGGAGGGGGGAGGAGGGGCGCGGCGGTGGCGGCTAGGGTTACCCCCCGAGTCGCCTCGGAGGAGACAACGCGGGGGGTGGGGGGGTCTCTCCCACGCTCAAACATAGGAATACCCTTGGCAGCACAAAAGTGTTGGACTTCATCGAACAACCTCTCTCAACCATTTTATCTCATAGAGGCCCACCGATCTTTGCCATCGCCAACTACTTCAATGGCATTGATACTTTTTATATCTCTTCTTTGCAAAAAAGTATGAGAGCACATCTATGATAGCAAGCAAATTTATATAAGATGCAAGATATACACAATTTAAGCTCTCCATTATTTTAATCAAATCGGCCGCTTGTGATGGCCCACGCTCTTCAGCACACATAACTCCGACTTCCACATTTGAATCAAATGAAGCAAAGTGTATGATGTGAATCCCATCTAGAATCCCCGGGTTTTGCTAAATATGTTTCTTGGTGCAAACCTTTTCCACTAAATATCTCACCACTCTCAAGCTGATCTAAAACAGTTTGACGATGTTCCTCTCCCAATGAATCCCATCTCCTACAAGGTGCACTTGTTGTGGTCACAATGAGGAAGGCATACTCAAACAAATTATAAATGGAGGGGCAATAACTAGCAACTGAGATGACCACCAAATGTAACTGGTGTGCAAAGCAATGTGCGTAGAAGGCATATGTATTTTCATCAATAATTTTTTATTTTGTAAAACATTGAACCCCGCCAATCATATTTGAAGCTCCATCATACACATGCCTTTGTAGCCTATGAATGGATAACTTGTAATAATCAAGAATGGCATCAAGAGCTACCTTTAGTGCCTATGATGGAGTCTCACTTACCAAATATATAGAGAGAAATCGTGCAACAACTTTCCCTTTATCATTAAGATACGTACAACAAAACAATTGTAACAAGGTTAAATAAGAGTTTGACAAACTATTAAATGATAGGTAAATATTATAATTAACCACTAATAGCCTCAAACTCACTGTCATTTGCTCTTTGATGGATATATATTATGTGACTCATTGATAAGAATAGCGAATATTTTATCACCAATTTATCTAATGAGATCACATTTTCTGACCTCTTATGCGCGACCCTTTGGAAGATCTTTTGGAATTTTTGGAGCAACCATCTTGCCACGCATTTCCAATTCGGCTAGGCCCAGTAATGGTGGCTGGAGGCAGTTTCCTTTGGGATTGTCTATTTTTCGGGGGAGTGAGTTTCCTGTGTTTTTCCTTTGTTTTTTGGGTCTTGTATTTTTATTCGGTTTTCTATGTGTTATCTACGGATTTAACTATTCTAGATTTGTTAGTTTATTTATTTCCTTGCCTATTTTAATTTTTATTTCTTCTGCCCTTTCCCCCTTTTGTATTCTTTTACTTTTTTTATTTTGGATTACATTTTTTATCCTCCTTATTTTTTTGCCTAGTGACATGAACAACTGTATTAGACATGTGTACATTTTTTAAGTTACACGAAGAAACATTTGAAAGTACACGAATATTTTCAAACAATATGTGAACATTTTTTTCAGTAGCATTAACAATTATTTTAGCTCCATGAAAGTTTTATTAAAAGTGCATCACATTTTTTCTAACAATGTGAACATTTGTCTGAAGCGCGTGAACATTTAATTTAACTTACATAAAATAAAATAAAGCATGGAGCCTTTTTAACATCGTGGATTTTTCTCTTAAAAGCGCTTGACCATTTTCTTAACATCGGGAACATTTTCCGTTTCAAAACATGAACAACTCCTCCACAAAATATGAACATCTTTTATGAAAGACATTCTTACTAGGCACATAAAATATTTAAAAATATTTGCACACTTATTAAACTACATGAACATTTTGTAGAACTGTATGATCGCTTTATATAGATACCTATGAATGTCTTTTACCTATTTTTATTATTGAAATTGACATAATGCACGTGAAAGTTGTGATAAACATGCTTATTGGGCTGGCCTAACCCATGTCTGACATAGGCGAAGTGAGAGTCTCAATTGCGGCAAGCTATGGATCCTCCCGAGTAGCACATGTCTATAGGTCCGAAATCACGAGTTAAGGAGTACCCCTTCAAAAAGGTCACTCGTTCAACTTCCACTGGTTAATAAATGACACACAGTATGTGCGCTTTTAATTGCAACAGAGGAGTTTCCATTTTTTTTCATAGATTTTTTTGTAAGTTGTATCTCTTAAACTATGCGTCCAAATACCAAACCGCTTTCCCCATTGGATTTCATGCAACGATATCTTCGAAACTAGCTCCCATATTAATAGATTTTGACGAACTATTTTTCATGATAAAACCAAAAAAGGAAATAAAAATTAAAAAACAAAGAAAAAACAAATAGCAAAAAATACGAAATCCGGAAAAACGAAAAATGAGACAACAAACACATGGCAGTTTACTCATTTAGACCTCGGGCTTGTGTATGCATATTGCAGACCTATTTCTCGCGCTGAATCTTGTTATTTACTAACCCCAAGGGTTTTCCTCGTGCGTCGTTACTAGGCAGGTCCATTAGTGTGTTTGCTCTCTTGTTCGCTATAGACAACATACGTTGTTGGTTGTGTTCACTCCCTCGGTCATTGTAGTCATTGTACGTTGGACTTTTCTCTTCTTTTGGTGTTTACGCAGGACTACTCTGGATTTTATTGGTTTTTGATTTTTTTTACCTTTTTCTGTGTTTTTCTTTATGGTTTTCACATATTTTATTTGTTTTTTCATTTGTTTTTGTGTGTGTTTTCTTTACGGTTCTCATCGGTTTTCAATGTATTTTTCTTTCTTGACTTTTTATGTGTTTTTCTTTATGGTTTTTGTCAGATTTTAGTGTTTTCCTTTCTTCTTTTTCTTTGCGGTTTTCATATGCTTTTTCTTTCTTTTCCTATAAGTGTCCTCCTTTTATGGTTTTCATTGGTATTTCCTTTTTCTTTTTCTTCCTTTTTCTATATATGTCTACTTTTCTCAATACACGTTATATATTTTTCATGTATATGTGATTTTTTTATACAAGTTGAATTTTTTTCAAATACATGATGCACATTTTGTCATATACTTATTTTGAACATTTCTTGAATACATGTTAAATATTTGTCAAAGACGTGTGGATTTTTAAAATGTTATGAACCATGTTTTTAAAAGTACGTCAGCATTTGTTTGCAATGTATTAACATTTTTTAAAAAAATACATGTTTGATTATTTTAGTCAATGTTAAATATTTTCAAATACATGCTGCACATTGTTTGAATGTTATGAAACATTTTTTCTAATTTACATGATGATTTTCTACAGTGTATACATATTTTATTAAAATATTATGAACATTTTTTTTCAAAACTTGTGAACGTTTTAAAATAATTCCTAGACATTTTTTTGAATGGTATGCATCTTTGTTTCTGAACTTATGAACATTTTTAATGGTAAAAATTGTTATTTTGCAAATTATGTGAACATTTTTAAAATTATTGTACTGTTATCATTTTTCTTAAATGTTGCGAACATATATTTGAATCACGGGACATGTTTGTAGATACCAAGAAGATTTTGTTCAATCCTGTTAACAATATTTAGATGTTGTCCAGAGTTGTTTTTACGGTATGATCATGTTTTAAATGAGTGATTAACATTTTTAAGTTGAGATATTTTTTCCAATTGAAATATAAATGAATGTTATAAGACAAAAGAAAGAAAGAAAGAAAGAAACGTGCACTGAGAGCCATTTAGGGGGCACCTGAGTATCATTCAGCTCAGAGGAGGCGGGAGATAGCAGTGCTCATATGCATACAGATAGAGAGAGAGAAATGTAGTTTTTTTTTTGAGACAATGTAGGTAAAATGTGATGCATGTGTTCCTCACCGGGCTTCGGGCTTGGTCTTACACGTTGGTCCAAGCTTGGGCGCAAATTTGGGCAAAATTTCAGGCTTCAAGCTGGGTCCATGCTTGACATTCGTACATTGGCCTTTGATAAGCTGGGTATGAAACCCGACCCAGCCCGAGAATGCCCAGGTTCAATAAATAAATCAAAGATCTCGATAAATCTAAATGCCTTATTATCTTTCATTTGCTTGAGATATAATCATCCGGCTCGTAATATATGGTTATTACATTTTCTTAAGATAAAAATCTGACCTATACTTACACCATTAACATGTAATTTATGATATAAAATTATAACATACATAAGTGTGTTTCAAGATTCACAATAGATAATTCAAATTTAATGACATAACTTTTAGTTTACACAAAGTACATATCAATATTAATAGAGTAGCTGGACAAATTTACAGAAAGTACATATCAATATTAATAGAGTAGCTGGACAAATTTACAGAAAGTACATATCAATATTAATAGTGTATTAAACATTAAAAAAACAAGAACGGGAGGGGAATTAGAAGCCACCCTTGTCTTCGCTTTACAGGAGAATTCTAGAGTTGGACGTCGAACCCAGGCCGGAGACATCAGCCATAGAGTTGTCTACCATTGAGCCATGGCTTACATCCAAATATACAAAATATCGACTTGATATCATATTTATTTAAAACATGTACGTGCGAAAAGAGCATTTGAGTTTTGTGAACCAGTTTTACTAGGCATGCAGTGTCCACATGTGCATCCCCGGCGAGCATGCACGCACAACTTTATTTCACAGAGCGAGCTTGCCAGCAAGGTACCACGAGTGGGCAACAAGCCCGGAGATCGATGCAAGAAGTGCCATCGCCGATGAGATGTGGGCCAGCAAGAACCTCCTGTTCGCCGCGGCAAGGGTGGCGTCGCTCTTGGCCGCCCGCACGTTGCTCCGTAAGCCTTCGATGGATCCCCATTCGCCGATGCCAAGGGTCCTCTCTACTATGTGCCTCTCATGCATCATCTGAAACAGTCGCACCATATATAGATGTCAAGGAACTTGCAATGTAAGAGTAATTCTAACAGACTCGTCACAATTTGAATCATCAGAAGTGTTTTAAAAAGCGATCATCAAAAGATATGAAAGCTGAAATGAGCTTTTCTTTTTTGCGGGAAAATTTTCGATCTATTCATTTTTAATCATGATAGTACCATGCAGACTAGAAATAATAAAAAAAATACATTCAGAACGGGCTTCCACACCATATACAAGTCAAACAGCTTAATTCCAATACTTACTAGAAGAACACCCGTGCGTTGCAACGGGGCCACATTAATTTTAAGAGTTCAATATTAATCATATTAATATTACATTTAATATTCTCATACATATCAAGTGACATTGGCGACCTTTTTTTCCATCAAATCCTCACACACACACTCTCCCTCCCTCTTCCTCACTCCCCCCTCTCTCTCTCTAACACACACACATATCCATCTTATTGGGTACAGAACCATAATTCATCTATTTCACACACACACGCTAGTGCATAACAATATGGATTATGTCTATTATATTTGCCACCACAACTGAGAGAATTAATTTCATGTAAATCGGCCAGCCACAGCTCCATGACAAACAATACATCTAAATTCTCAGCGTTATTTTTATGTAATATGCATTATCTTTATCTAAATTCTCTCTTTCTCTCCCTCTCTCTCTCTCTCAGACACACACACTCTCTCTCACACACACTGACACACACACACACTCTGATATTATAGGACCAAAAACTTTTACCAATTACCATACTTTAGAACACCACACTCCTCACTGCATCGATGGGCGTTGGGTGGTGTCTCTCCTCTACCTGGTCACCTGGCATCCTCTAATTCTGCGCCACCATCTCGATTATCTTCCTTGGCACACCTGCCCTCCTTCTCCTTCTTCCCTGTGCTCCACAACACCCGAGCTGACCGGGAATCAAATCTGGACTGCTGGTACGGGCGCTCATGAGCTAATACAATGATTCTCAATCAGAAATGACAAGAATGTAAAAAAGAGCACATACCTTGATGCGGAAACTGCTGCCGCCTACCAAGTGAAGACCAGCAGGGCGCTGCTCCACCGTGGACCTGTGCTGGCTTGAGTCCATGTCCGCCGTTGGCCGCTGCTCGCATTCGTCCCACCCACCACCCAAGCCGGCGTTATAAGCAAACTCAATAGCCTTGCCCACCTTCATGGCTCTAGTCCACGAGATCGAATCAAGCATCATAGAGTTCGGGGAGGAGTAGCATTTCCACCGTCAGCTCCTCGCTGATGTATCAGCATAGAGTGCGGGGAGGACATGGAACGTAAATACCTGGGGTTTAGCGCTGGTGGCGGGAACGACCGACATAGCCTCCTTGCGCCGCTCCTCGCTGCTCGCCCTGCTCTGGGGATCCTAGTGCCCTGCCCTAGGGTTCCACGCTGGTGGCGGCTGCGTGGTAGTACGGTGAACTGGAGTTTCGCCTGCGCCGGATGTGACGGCGCGAGCAGAGTACCGAGGAGTCGCCGAGGTCGGTCAGGGCCTGGGGCATAGACGAGTGCTCCTGGTCAAGGAAATCGGAGAGAAGAAGAGGATGGCGACGCGCCGGCCCGAGGACACATGAGGGCAGGAGTCGAGAGGATCGGCCGTCCAGGCTCGTGAGGAGGGCAGTGATGGGAGGATCGCGTTAATGGTACCGTGTACAAAAATCACATCAAAGCAAGTAAAATATACCAGCAATGCTTGATTGATTCTGATTTATTTTTTATAGGAATTTTCGGATTTGTAGGGCATGTGCCCATGATCCTCGCATGCCCTACCTTTTTTTGACGTGTATGATTCATGATAAGAAATGAAAATCACATCAATGTAAGGAAATATCCCATCAATGCTTGATTGATTGTGATTAATTTTTTTATATGGTAACTAATCCGATGAGTTTATGTGGGCGGTGAAACGAAAAGGCAGGTGGGAGAGGAGACGAAAAATAACCGGTCAGAAAAAAATGAATTGATTTTTGCCTTGTACGTTTGATTTTGGTATTTGAAGATTGATTACCATCTGTTAGTTGGGTTACCAAAAAAGAAATCAATCATCATATGTAAATTCATTATGTTACCAAATAAACGTTGGGTTTGTCCGGCCAGTGGGAGGGGGCGAATAAAGAACCGACGAAAAAAGCCCGACGAAATTGGGAGGTGGGAGGATGACGAAAAAAACCAGCGAAAATAAACCACGGAGACTATTCACCAAGTCGTCCATTAGGAGTAGAGATAATTTATATAGCTTGCAGAGGCAGGTCTGGCTGAACACATCTAGAAAGCAAATTGTTGCTTCTTGGACCAACCAAACGCACACGTCTTTTTTTAAGTACTATTCCATCCATCAATGGATAAACCAAAAAAAGATAAAACACACTTAACGAATCTGGCCTGTTTTTGGTCTCTGTCGCTTGCTTCGCATGCTTGCTCAATCAAAGGTGCACCTCTACACGCAGCTGGCTGTAGGGTCCCCAACGCATGGTCTCTATCAAATGTGATCACATCTGGGATATGAGGACAACTAAAATAGAAACAACGCTTGTGATGAAAAAAGAATAGGAAAATAATCAACCTAGGTCATTGGAGATGTGTGGCCTAATGTTTTTTGTAAGTTTTGTAGCTTGTTAGTGGAGAACTTGCACTATAGTACTCGCTCCGTCCAAAAATACTTGTCATCAAAATAGATAAAAAGAGATGTATCTAGAACTATAATACATCTAGATACATCCCCTTTTATCCATTTTGAGGACGAGTATTTCCGGACGAAAGGAGTAATATTTAAATATATGTGCTCATAGATTCCTCCTTTTTAATTTGTGCCATACATATTCAATCTGACGATACAATTAAATTTGTATATATTGTTCACCACAAGTGTTATTTCTATTGTAATCTAAAATCGTCGCCGAAATATCTAGGCAAATATGTGCGCATACATGCATGCAGAACTTCTCTATTCGATATCTCTATAGGATGAAAACATATAATACTCCCTCTGTTCATTTTTATAAGGTCTTAAAGACAATCCAGACAATGTACAAAATAATCCATTTTTAGCTGTCTGAATGATTTATAAAAGTGAATGGAGAAAGTACATGAGATGCAGCCGATCAGTGTACCTTGAGGGTCTTGGGCGCTAAGAGGAACAGATTGGCGAGGTCGAACCCGACGGTGGCGACGAGGAGCCCAAGCTGCCGGCGCTCCATGGTCGGCGCCGCCTTCCACGGATAGTGTAGCCAGGCGAACGCCGCCGCGGACACGCCCGTGCACGCCGCGTTCAGCGTGAAGCACGCCGGGAACACCTTCCCGCGCAGCCTTCCCATCATGTGCCTCGGCAAGTGGCTTCCCAAGCAAGATAATTAGAAACCATAAAAACAAAAGCTCAGATAATAATAAACATGAAGAGCCGGGCTAGCGTAGCAATGCATGGATTCGTACGTACAGGAACATGATTAAGCCGCTCACTAAGATGGCCCAGACGGTGGCGCCCAAGGATGTGGCGAAGAAGAGAAGGTGAGCCGTCTTCACCGCCGTCGTGGCCGGAGAGCTGCCGAGGAGGCCTTCGGGGGAGAAGGCGACGGCGGCGCTGGGGAAGAAGAAGGCGGCCATCACAAGGAGCCACATAGCTCCACTACTCAATCGTACTACACCCCGGCCGGAGGAGAGAAGATGAAGAGACTTATTTTCGTGGCTTGGAGTTACAAGTTCCTGTCGTACAGTACAGTTTTTTATTTGACAACACTTTAGCCGCCTGTAGTATATGCCCCATACATTCTCGTGGGCCACGCTGGTAAACTAAGTGTCATTCAATTACGAACCGAGTTAAATCCACGCCATCACAATACAGTTGGGCTACATTTTGCACTGAACGCATAGTGGGAAAAAAATACTGACGCTAAATATTGTTGAAATTGAAACAAATATTTTGTGCAAGGTAGTAGATTATATGTGACGCCCGAAGACCGACGTCCCAGAAGATTTCAGAAGATTTCCGAAGATTCCAGATGTTCAGGGTTCCCCCTTGTGTTTCATTTGTGATTGTGTTATTTATTTTCGCATTGCATCATGTCATCTTGCCATCATGTCATTTTTATTTTGCATCTCAACCTAAATAAATTGTGTGGACCTTCGGTCCATTTAAATCGAGGGAAGGTGACTTCTCTTTATAACATATAAAGCCTCTCAATATTATTAGGGAGCTATATAATAAATATTCCATTCGTTGGAATTAACCCAACACACTTGCATATTATTTCCCCATGTCTTTTTCACTTCGAGTTTCTCCTTCAAAAACCTTGCCAATAATTCTTTTCCGTTGTTTCGAGGTTCCTCCAAAAATTGGAACATTTTTGGACACTTCAATAATCACGTCTTAGTTCAAACCTATTTGAATTAAATTCAAATATGTTTGAATTATTTTCGTTCACGCCTTTTCTATTTTTCTCGGACCGTGCTCTTTTTATGATGCCCGAGAAAAATCCTCCCATGTGCTAACTTTTGCCCTAACCCCCTCCTCATTTTTATTTCTCTTCTCTCTTTTTGGTTTCTGTTAAAAAAAACAGAGAAAGGAATAACCAGCCTCTCAGGCCTCCCAGCAGCCCTCAGCCTCCCTCCAGCCGGCCCTTCTAGCTTTCGGCCCAGCCACGGCCTTCCTCAGCCGGCCCACGGCCCAGTTCGTCTCGAACCCTAGCCGGACCGATCACCGCACCGCATCGCTCCTCATCCCCGCACCCAGCCGCCAGCTCGCCCTCTCGTTCCCCATCTCCCCATCGAGCCTTGAGCCAGGAGTCCCGAACCCCATCAGCCAGAGTCCCGCATCGACCGCTTCTCCACTCTCGCTCGTCCCTCCCGTCCCCGTTCCATCGTTCTCCCCAGCGCCTCGCCATGGACGCGCCGTTCCAGGCTGCGGCTCTCCCTCGCGTCACCGGCCCTCAGCGCCCTTCCCTCCGGCCGTCCCTGCCTCCGCGTCGCCAGGTCGCCCGCAGGCACGAGCGCTCCTCTCGCCTGCAGGCCAGCGGCCTCGCCCCCCTGGCCCGAGCGCCGCTTCGCCAGGCAAGATCACCGAGCCCTGCAGAGCCTAAAGCCAGCCGCCCCAAGCCAGCGACGCCGCCCGGCCTCAGCCTCCAGCGCCCAGGAGCTGCGCACCCCTCCAGCCCGTGGCCTCCCTCCGTTCTCCTCGAGGCCGCCGCCTCGTCGGCCACCCAGACAACCAGAGGCCCGCGCCTCCGGCTCCCTCCTCGAGCCATGGCCCCGACGCCCTTCCTCCTCGCTTCGTCTCTGGCCCCTCTGCGCCCGCGACGACCGGCCGCGTCGCCGTCCAGCTGCCTCCATGGCCCTGCACCCGACGTCCCAAGGCCGCAGCCTCCGTCAGTTCTCCAGTGCCAGCGCCCTCGCCAAGCAGCACCAGGCCGGCCCGCGCCTCTCCTCCGCCGAGGCTCTGCCGTCGTCTCCTTCCAGCGCCCCAAGTCGTCGTCCGTGCAGCTCCTCGTCCGTGCAGCGCCGGCGCCGCCCCAAGCACCTCCAGCACCTCATCGCCGTGCTGCTGCATGGTCTCGTCGCCCCCGTGCTGCAGTGTCCTGTGTTTTGTTGTGTTGCCGTGCTGCTGTTTTGACAGAGGACCATGTACCACTACGGCTCAAGTTCCTCTCCGATACGACCAAGTACCACGACGACCGAACGGCTACGATGACGAGTACATCTACGAACGTGAACGACTACCGTCGCCAAGTACCCCTACACGGCGAAACGACAAGTACCACTACCCACGCCGGAGCCATCGGAACCCTCAAGTACCTCGACGACATGTACAACTACGACTCGAGACGAGACCGGCAAGACCGAACGGAACGAGTACATCTACCGTTGCCGAGTACCACTACTTCCTCTACCGTCGCCCCGAAAAACGATGGATGCGCCGTGTACCTCTACGGAACAACTACTTCCTCTTCGGAAACGTGAACCACTACTTCCTCTACGACGTGAACGCCTTCTTCCTCTACTATCTCGAACCGCCCCGAAACGCACGCTTCAAAGGTATAACCCCGAGATGTGAACCGTGGATGCTTGCATGTGTTGTATGAAATGTTTGCCCTTGTGTGCACCGTGCCCGTTTCATCGTTTGTCATGTTCCTCGGTTGCCTCGTCGCCGACCCGTGGGAACCCGGTGACGGGATCGCCCCACCTTTCATCTTGTTCGACTCGCTCATGCTCTCCGTTATCTTTTGCACCGGACTCTCAACGAGTTACCGGAACCGATATGTTGCCGTGGCATCATTTTCGGATTTTTTGCCGTGGCACCTTTTTCTTTCCACCACCGTGACAATGCTTCATATCCTCTTCATGTCAACTTTTAATAAAATTGCATAAACTTGTTCATGTCATCCGCATCATGTTAACAACATTAATATGTGTGAATTGTTGTTGCTTTATAATTATTAAACATGCTCATGGGGATTTTCCGGATATGTTGTTGTTATTCTCCGGCCTCATTTAAATTGCCTAGTTAGTGTAGTTTTATTATGCTTCACCACTTGCTATGTTAAAAATAATTAATCTTGTCTTGTAATTAAATGACAGTCAACTAAATAATTAAATGTGATGTTTCGTCAATATGCAACTCGTTGCATATTGAGCTCCACTTAACTTGTAGTTTTGTTTGTGCACTTTGCTATGCCATGCATAATTAAACCGGACATGCATCATACTTGAATGTGCATCGTATGCCATGTTTATGCTTGTGTGTTTACCGTGTTGTTTCTTTCTTTCCGGTTGCTTCTCTTGTTAGCTTCGGTTTCGTTTCGGAGTTGTGAGGATTCGCTCGTCTATGTTGCTCTGTCTACGTCAGGGATCCGTTCTTCTCCCTTGTGGAATTCCAGGCAAGATGACCGAACCCGGATATCATTACTATCTTTGCCTATTGCTAGAGTATTGCTCTTTAGTATATTGCCTCGATGCCCATGCTTTCCTGTCAGCCTCCTATTTGTAACCATGAACCTGTCTAACCACCCTACCTATGCAAACCGTTGAATGGCTAAGTACGCTTCGCTCAGCCCCTCTTATAGCATTGTTAGTTGCAGGTGAAGATTGAAGATGCTTGCTTCATGTTGAAGTTTGGTTGGGTTATATCACACTATATATATGCTTAAAAAGAAATCATCTATATATTGGCAAGGGTGGAAGGCTAAGCCTTTTGCTTGGTGATTTGTTTCACTCATGCCGTTAGGAACCGTATAAACCGGTGTTATGTTCCTTGATTATGCGTTCCTAACACGGTTGGGGTGTATGGGACCCCCTCGATAAACCGCTAAGTGCTAAGTCTTTTCCAGCAAATCCCAACATTGGTACTATTTGCCTAATAACTAATAAAACTTGCATAGGGACTAGCTATCCCTTTTATTTTAATTCAACCCCCCTGGGCCAGTGCTCGATTTGAGTGTTGGTCCAAACTAGAGTCGTGTGCGGGGCCCCCCTTGGCAACTTGGGTATTTCGGCCACTGTACGCTGTGCTCATCCGGTCGTGGCCTGAGACTAGATACGCGCGGCTACTATCAGGGTGTCGGCACGCCGGAAGGATTTGCTGGATTAGCCTTACCTTAGTTCGGAGTATCTTGAGCACGGGATTCCGATAATACTCGGGTCTTTCCACTTTGGAGTTGCGACTCCGCGGATTGTGGGCTTGTAATGGGTCAAGTTGGAACACCCCTGCAGGGTTTGAACTTTCGAAAGCCGTGCCCGCGGTTATGTGGCAGATGGGAGCTTGTTAATATCCGGTTGTAGACAACTTGACACATTGTTCTAATACACTACCAGCGTGTGTACCGTGACTATCAATTTCCGAATAGGGATTCGGGAGTTGAACACGGAGGGGTTATGTTTGACCGGCTTTAGTTAGGATCACTTCGTGATCATCTCTCGACCGAGGCACATTCTCTTCTCGCTCTCTTTTACGTAAGTTAGTGCTAGTTGCTGCTGCAGACTCTTGTTGTTCCTTCACCTCTTGTTCTTTCTTCAGCCTTGTCCTCACCCAAGGCTTAAATAGTCTTGTTACCCGGGAACGGGATTGCTGAGTCCTCTGTGGCTCACAGTTACTTCACCACACCAGATGCAGGTTCAGCCGAGTTTGATGCAGGAGCTGGACCAGTACTTCTAGGAGCTCGATGAAGAGTTTGGCCGTATGCTTGTGACGTTTCAACGATCAGTAGTGGTTCTTCTACTAGGATTCGATCCTGACCTGTGGTTTTATGTTGTTTTGGTATCTTACTTTGGATCTTCACCCGTAGTCGGGTTGTGATGTTTTGAATGATGATTGCTTATGTAATGTATTGTGTGAAGTGGCGAGTGTAAGCCAACTATCTCCTTTTGCAATTTAATCCCTCTTTTACATGAGTCGTGCAAAGATACCAAACTTGAGATCATTCTAGGATGGGCTTATACCTTTAAGTCGTGCCTCGACGTAGGAGGTATAGTCCCATCCTGGGCATTACATTATAATTGGACTCCGAGTCATATGGTGCATAGATAAAGTATGATATAGTCTTCTAACACGACTCTTGTATCCTAGTCCTCTAATATAATGTGACGGTAGACACACGATGTAATATATGCCAACATACACACAAAGGCATCAGGTGGTGTCACCAATGCCTGGGTGACCGGCATGTGATATTGTGGCCGTGTAATGTGGAGAAGCGCCCGTAATCATCCTCCGGGATGTAGCCTCAGTGTCGTGTCTAATGTGATTGTTTCGGTCCTCGAATTGATTGAAGAATTGACCAGTGTCTTGAAATACATAAATAGTATTACGAGCAATGTTTTGAAGGAGCGGCGGATTGTTGATTTGGAGGAATGATATGAGAGAATTCAAAAGGAGGAAGGATATGAGGCCGAAACAGGTTGTCGCTGATTGCGGTGTGTTTCTTGGCGAGATCAAATCGCACGTGGAAGCGGTGGCACAACACGGAAGGTGAGCCAGATTGATTAGCATGTTCTACTCTTTCTCACCGGACCACACCTCCACTTCATGGGTCTTGAACCCCGTCGTTGTTAATGGAGACGGCGAATGGAGGATGTGGTCGCCGATGCGGAATAAAAAGAAAGTGGACGACGACCGCCGCTGTGGGATAGGTTTAGGGCTGGGCCGATTTTTTTGTTCTTAATGTTTGAAATGTAATGAAAACTCATCGTGTTTGCATGAATCTCGTTCGATTTATACTAAAATCCGCATCGGTTACTTGGAACGGAGTTTGAAATGTATGCGGGCAACACTAAATGGCCGACTCATGTATTCGTGTCCGCGGACTGATCCCCCTATCCGCAAAGCAAATTTGCGGCAAAGCATTGAAGATGCCCTAAATGTCAGAATTCCTTCGTTTTCCCATTGAAACCGAAATAAAAGAAAAATCCCCTCCTTCAAACAAAGCAAGTGGCAGAGTGCAAGAATACTAATCTAATCAAAATTCAAGGGCTCCGTTGTAAGATGTACCATCAAACCCCAGCGTGCTTGATCTGTACCACGAGATCCTCATCGGACGGTTCTGATCTCATGCTATGCTAGTCGTCCCCTGCATTTCCCTTTCTCCTGGGCTCCTCGCCCTCACTCCCGAGCCGAACGCCGCCACCGTCCCCAATCTCTAGCTGCCGCCTCCTCCGGCGACTGGATCCGGATCCCCTCCCCCCAGACCACCGCCGAGCCCCGACCGCGGGTCCCCGCCACCCCGTCCCACTACCCCCGCCACCGAGCCTCCGCCCCGTCCCCACCAACTCCGGCCCGATCCTTCAAGCCACCGAAGCCGACGACGCTGCCTCCCCCGATCCAACTCTGCCCCGAGCCCCAACCGCTGCAGCACTTCGACGCCCACGCCACGCCACGTCGCCACCTCTGCCCGCTTTCCGTCAAGGTAAAGGAACGCTGTGTGCCTGTGTGCATTGCGCAGTTTTATATATAGATATAATGGCATTGCTGTTTAGAGGCCTCTCTTCTGCAGTTTAGAGCATGGTTAATAATATAGGCAGCTGCTGGCTATATGATGTTGCCATATCACATATAGCCAAGCTTATAGCCAACAAGTACAATAGCTAGATATAAATATGTATTACTTTGTTGATACATGGCCCACCCCACTCTCTCACAAAGTACCTAGGAGCACGTGCTGCAGCCGGCTGTTAACTAGTAGCCCGCTTCTCTTCTCTCTCCTCTTCTCTCTCTTCCAAGTAAGCAAAAATATAATATTTAATGTCTTACAGCCTGCCTACATCACCTTATTGTACTTGCTCTTAGAGATATTGTGTGATTTCTGTGATAATCTGAGATGGAATTCTAACTAGTTGAGTGTGTCCTGCGCAGCTAAAGAATGTGTATATGCACATATAAGATTCATCCACTGTTTTGGTCTGTCTCTGTATGATGAACTGTGGTGTTTTGGTGTGCTTAAACACCTATAGATAAACTGTGATGTTTACAGACTCCTTTGTCCTAGCCCCCATTTGGTCGCTATCATATTGTGAATCCACGATAACATGCCCAGGTCGCCGCCAGTTTATTTAGATTATTTCACGGGCTAGTTTATTTTGCTTATTTATATTGCTTCTGTTTATATAGCTACCCAGTGATCCAACTCGATTAATAAATTAAGTTGCTGCATATTTTTAACATCTATTTCATTGATATCTGCAAATATTTATCGCTCTTTTCTTCCCCTGTGCCCCAATGGCTTAGATCAGAAGACAAGGATTTCGTCCCTGCCGTCACCAGCGGCCTCTACCGGACCTCATCCTCCTCCGTCCAACAGATGGCGATGGCGTTGAGGGCACTCGGGCTTGCCAGCCGAGCGCTCCTGCGTCCGGTTGCCTCACCGGGAACCCAACGGCTGCTGTCGACTGACAAGGTACATTTACCAGCTGCCCATTCAAATCAACATTGCTCCCTTCCATTGCATTTCCTGCTAACATGCTCTAAATGAAATCTTAAGTGGCAATACGATCGTAGAGTGAATTTGAACTGAAGCAGATAAATTCATGAGTTAGGCAAGTGTGTGCATGCCTCTTGAGTGGCACAATGCTTCCTACTGATTTAGAAGAAGATAAGAATAAAACATAGGTGTTCTTGTCATTATTTCCTTGTTTCTTGCTACTGTTCCACCTCTTCTAAAGGTGGCCCTTTCCCTTTGCCATTGACAGCTAACGTACCAAACCAAGTCGAGTGCTGTCTGTAACCACAAATGCTATTCTATATAGCCTTGAATCTTATGTGATCTTACAGAAGTGTTACTATATACACACCTTTTCTTGTTCATTTTTTCAAGTTTTGCTGAGATATCAACAAAGCAGTCGATCTTGTTATCTGGTGCTTGATAATTGAGTCTCAATTTGTGCTTTTGCAGAACTCACTGCAGGGTCTTCCGAACGGCGATCCGATGAGCCGCCTCATGCAAACACGGAAGCAGAATGACAACATTTACCGTCGCTTTGCTGAAAACGATTTCACAGGCGGCGGTAGCAGGTCTGGCCGATTAAACATGGAAATAACGTGGACAGCGGCTCCGCGAGTAAAGATAGATGTTCTACACATCACACCCAAGGAGGAAAAGACCTTTGTGACCGTGACGGGCGTCAAGGATAACAGGAAGGCCGGGGCTTCTGTTGCCTGCTTGGAGGATCGAAAAGGGCGGTCTCGTCTTGCTCGGTATGCCGGTGAAGCAACTGGGGAACACATGGGGCGATCCGCCAGCAAGATTGGCCTCAAATCAATCGTCGTGAAAGTGAAAGGAAGTTCCTTTTTCAGGAAGAAGAAGAAAGTGCTCTTGAGCTTTGCAGCTGGTCCCCGAGGTGAAAGAGTGAGGAGCCTTTCTCCTAAATAAGCCCTGCAGGAACAAGCAAGAAGAGTGAAAATCAATATCCTGTCCGTAGGAGAAGCAAGAAACATCGACTGGTTCCCTAATAACATCATGAGCCTACAAGTATTTATGATTATTAGACAGTCTTAGATCGGCTCTTGTAAGACATAAACATTTTGTCATTTCCTGTAATCCTGCTGAATTGACGGCTTTGTTTTGATATGACATTGTTGCAGTTCCCTCTTTTCGTGGATTATTCCCTGTTGAGAGCACTGCAAGTGTATGTGTTGAGATGCTACTAAGCAGTAATGGTAGGATGCAAACTGGTCATCTCACGTCAAACCATTCTATAATCGCAGTTTGCAAGAAGCAAAAGAAGTTTCAAGTTGCAAGTAATTTGAACGGGAATGCATCCCTCTTGCGTTTCTTGAGTTACGGAAGTATCTTAAAAGTGGGTGGTTACTTATAACTTAATTAAAATCTCTAGTGTAGTTAGAAGGAGTGGCTTCTCTGACATTGTTGGTTCAGACAAGAATGTAGTATTGTCAAGGAACTAATGAAAGAATTAAGTTGCAGCAAGGAAGACACTGAATCTTGACAGCATCAAACACAGACCATGCATGACATGCGATGAATGAACCGAGATAAATAATTCCATGATTTCATTAATGAAAAAGTGCCACATATACTAATTATCATGGACAGTTGGTAAGAGCAAATTCACAAACAAGAAAACATAGAAAGAAAGCACAGTTAACCCAGGCTCCAATCAAATGCAGACACCACTGAATTTTGGTGCACATACTACTACTGTCTCCAATCATTTGGCTTGTGGTACATGCATGCCTCCCTTCTGAGTGATTCTTATGAAGTTTCAGAAAGATTTACCATGGAAAGAAAAGAAAGCTCCCGCTTGATCCATTTTCCACCGTACACATCCATCGACACGTTGTAATTCACAAAATGGTGACGATATGACGAAAATCCTCTGCCAAGGTTTTTCTCCGCAAACTTCCTATTCTCATGGACGTGGCACCAACTCCACCCTTGGTAGTTGGTACTACCGGCCATGTTGACTGAATATTTCTTTTTTGAGGATTGCTGACTGAATAGATATATCTATACAACGAGGGTCACCATATGCCACTGAAACTACTACCATAGGTTTAAGCACGGTAGCATTCATGACATGTGGACACTCCTTGGGTGATGATAGAGGCTCTCGCTGTCCTCATAGCAGGAGGGTGAAACCTCAACAAACCCCATAACTTAACTACCAGCATATGGATTGAACATGATCTCAAGGTTCATGTTCAGATGCCTCAAATTGATGAAGCTAGTCTGGTTTTTTGTGAATCATAGCACCTGGAACAAACGCATCAATTTGGATTCGGATTATTGGATGAAGCTAGTCTGATTTCTGTCAAGACAGAATTTCATTACAAAATTGTCCAATGCAATGATAGTTGTAGTGGAAGTAGACGAAAGTGTGTGCAATAGGATCGCCGAAGTAAAAAGACCAGCCGCCTCCTCCTCCTCCAAGAAAGAAAGTTAGGGTTCCTGCCTCTCGCCAGCGTCGGCGCAGGTCCGCCTCGTCTCCGGTGGCCCTAGGGCCATGGAGGCGCGGTGGATCCTGGCAAGGGCCGGCGGGAGGGCTTCGCTTTTAGTCGATTTTTTCAATCTTGCTAGGGTTTGTGTCCTGCTCAGGAAGACGAGACGGCGGCGGCTCCCTGAAGATGGAATAAAGGTCTCCCCGCCTAGCCCCCGTTCCGGCGACGCGTCTAGCATCGTTGGTGGGCGTGTGGAGGTGTGTCTCCGACAAATCTATCTTTGGTGGATTTGTTCGGATCTCATCGTTGTTCGTCTACGTTCTTGTGTCTTCGGTTTGGATCCTTCCGATCTACGTTATTTTTCATCGGCGACGGTTGCTGTTCTGGGGTGCTGGTCCTATGGGGCCTTAGCACGACGACTTCCCGACTGTCTACTACAACAAGGTGTGCCCGACTCCGGCGATGGAGGGGTGATGACGGTGGCGCGCCTTCGGCTCGCTTTAGTGCTTGTAGTCGTCGCTAGGTGGTCTACGGATCTGGATGGAATTTTTATTTCTGGTGTTCGTTGTACTGCCATGATTGAAGATGAATAGATTGGAAGTTTTCTCGCAAAAAAAAAAAGTGTGTGCAATAGAGTGGTCCAAAAGTTTGAAATACCTGAAATCCAGGATTTTAATGAAATTTATACATAATTACAAGAAAGGTTGGGCGTGCTTTGCTCGACGTAGGTGTTGTTGGAATTTCACGGAGATTAAAACTGATGGCGCGTGGGGAAGATGATGAAGTGTGTTTTTCTTTTCTTATGATGCAATGTTTCAATGGGCTTTTCTTGGCGGCGTGATTCAGTGTTATCTGCTAATCAACCAATACATAAGTGAGAAGTTTCTTGCGTTGATGATTGCATATACAACAATATTGATGCTACAATGTCTCATGTTTTTTTTTTTTTGCGGGTTACAATGTCACATGTTGGCGCTTCATTTTTTTGATAGCGCGAGGGTGCACATGCCTGTTGTGTTTTTACAAGTTGGTCGTTGCCGATTAATTGAGAAAACGTTGACCCAATCAAAATAGTGAATTGAATCCAAAATGGAATATCTATAGTGAATGAGGGAGCTCGTTGAGAAATATTTGACCCGGTCAAATCGAGAACTAAACCTAAAATTGAACGCCTCACTTGAATGGGAGGGATCCAAAAATTAGGAACAATAGTGAATTAGAAATAGTTAACCCGGTCAAAATAGTGAACCAAACCTAAAATTGAATGGGAGAGCTCTAAAATTAGGAACCATAGTGATTTGATGATCTTTTTACATTCCAAAAATGATTAAGCATTGTATTTCAATATGGAAAAGCAATTTTTTTTTTTGCATGAATATGGAAAAGCAGTTGTTTGCATGTTTTGTGCGCTATATATTACTGCATGGATAAGGATAGTGGCCTAATTACCGGAGCCGTCGGGTATGAAGCAATCAAATGCGCTGGACGTCCGGGTTAAGCAGTTCCCCGATCAAGAGAAAAGTTTTGGATAGTCCCTGCAACCTGCATGCATGGGAAGATCACACAATCTGACGTTTCTTTCCGTAATTTTCCTTGATGCCTTTCTTTCCGTATATACTACCTTGGGCGGCTGGGCTAACCATACATACACTAGTAAGCATGCACGTGAAATTCACGTGCATCAACAAGATGAGACATTGTTCCACAAAAATAGAAGGCAAGACTTCATGCGTGCCTGCCTTGACAAAGATGACATATTTAGTGCATGCCGATGCGTCTTTGTATCCTGATGAAGCATCGAAATAGTACCCAGGGAAATACCTGCAAGTGTCGTTGTATGCTGGGCCTGCTCGTGCGAACCAGTTTTTTCCTCTTTCTTTTCTGATATTGATTTACAAGAGTTTGATTCAGGTTCTTGTGTTGTGAGTTTGATTTTGTGCTTGTGTTAGACAAGTACAGTAGGAGTACATCATAATCATGTTGTAATAAGATGGATATGCGTCACAGCTGTCAGCCTGAGTTTCCAAAGATTTTTCTTGTACACAGGTTTTACATGTCAAGTTGTAATAAGATGGATATGCTTCGTATCTAACTGTTGTCTGATTTTCCAAAGGATTTACATCCATCCGTCGTCGTGCCCACGATATGAACCAAAAACAAAATTGTTAGCTCAAATAACAATACAACCTTTTGTAGCAAACTAACTCACGTGGAAATTAATAAGAAATTCACATATGAAGCAGATGTATAAAAAAATTACATGACGCAGCCGGATCATCTTCATCAGCTTTAAAGGTATATCCAGCACCGGCTTCCACATTTCATACGACTTGTAAGTAGGAGCATCAACATTTGGACATATATTAAACAACTAACACATAGTAAATTAAACTACTCCCGTCGGCCTCCTTGTGCCTACTCCTTGTGCATCTCCAGGCTACCAAATTTGATGAAGAAAACCAACTGTAAAGAACAATGTCCCGGGCCTGCTCTCTCTAGTCTTCCAACTCCGTTCTTAAAAATCTATTTGGCCAAAATCTATATAGCTCCTGGGCATGGTTTCTTTTGCTAGATATTTTTCACTTTTAACCTTTTATATATGTATACATGGTATATCACTGGACATAGCATAACAATATTCCCCAAGACATGTGTTTATGTGTTTAACTCTCTTCCTTCTACTGGCATAATGTGAGAAAATTGCATGGTTCAGAAAAGTGATTCTTTCAAGGGATCTTCGTACTCCATATCAAAAACTAATATCAGTGTTCCTATGCATTGTATATCTGTTTTTACTTATATCATTCAGTGATGTAAGCTTTTGCAATTATATGTCAGTACATTCTTCGTATGGGCCTGCAGACACATACCAGTGCAGCGTGTCGAGGCGGTGCGTCGAGCGCACCATGCGCGTGAAGGGGCCGCGGATCGAGGACGGAGGAAGGCGCTCATACGAATTGGCCTTCCAGATTATAGGAAATAAAGAAATGAGAGCATACCCCAACTGTCAGTATCTTGGTTGAAGAGAACATGAGTAGTGCATATATCCTTTTCCTCCAACCAATACCAATACCCCTCTGCTTGAGCACCATCACCAGGAACTCCCAGGACAGTGTCAAAAGCTTTCTCTTTGTAGCTTCATCATTAGAGCTTGCATTTTACCATATTTAATATTTTAACAATAAATGCCTCTCAAAACTCGAAGCTCTGAGTTCCTAGCAACAACCATATGAATAATTCTGAAAAGCCATTAGTTGTCAAAACTCTGTACTATATACATATGCACCTCACTGGAGACAACATAATACATTCCAGAGGAGCAGAAACTTCAGCAGAGTATAGATTTTCACAACAAAGCAAAAGAGCATGCATAATTCTAATTAAATAAATGTAACAAACACATGGAACCAACATGACAGAAAAAGGACATTATTAACCATTGCTATGACCCCAATTTTTACTCTCATGCAATCATTGCAAAGTTGTGAGCGAAATCAATATTGTGTTGAAAAATAAAATGTTGAAGAGAACAAAACCAAAAGTTGGAAAAGAGAGCAAAGACGTGGATGGACCTTAAGGAAGTTTTTTTAAGGTTGCATTAAGTAAGCATCAAGAACAGGGCTCTAATTAATCCTAAGTTGTGTGATAAATTCAGGTGAATCTGGCTTGTGTAAGAATAATATAAGCACTAAACCCATAATGAGAAGTGAAGCCAAACTTTTAAAATAAAAAAGGATGCTACATGCAACAGACTTATAAACTAAGGCATCATATTTAAACATCTCAAATTACTAAGATAATATTTATTGCCTCTGTGAATGAATGACAAATAGGTCTGGACTCAAGACATGCTCTGCATGTTCGCAGCTTCGCCTTGATGGTGGCCTTCTTTGTGTTGCCACATTACACGATTTACGACATCTTAATTTACGACATCTTCTGCTGAAGTGCTGATGTTAGTAAGAAAAAACACGAAAGATATATACGGAAAAAAGGATGGATACTTTACATGTAAATATTCAAAATAGTCCCTGGCTATTAACATTGCATTCTATTATCCTATAGGAACAGGTTCCCTTTAACTTGTGGCATGAAACAAACTTAATTAAAACATGGCATCACGGCCAATTCTTTGGTCTTTCTTTGATAAGTAAAATCGATTACATAACATGGTGAGATTTGGCAGTGACTTAAGAAGCTTCACCTTGTCAGCAGTTGGAGTTGGTGCTCCCAGAACATTCACACATGGAACAAGTGTTAAAAATCAAGAATTTTGTCCAAACAGTCTTATTAATCCATCATCTACAAAGACAGGAAAAAGAAGTGCCATGATCAGTACAACTGAAACTTAGAACAATAATGCTTCTAACGAAGTTGAGAAAGCAAAACATCGAGGGCAAAAGTACAATCATGTGTAAGAGAAGCAATCATGACATGAACAGAACTAACCAAATTCTGGAAGGTGTCATCTTTAGGACAAAATTATAGAGGAATAAAATATAATAGAACTTGAACACCATGTAATATCCTGTTCAAATCATAAATAAAGGGAGGGATATGTTGTGTGCATAGGGTAGAAAGCAATCAGTGACCTGAAAGCACCTCAGAGTAAGTGCTCGCTAGTCGCATCTACATTCCCTGAATCCTCAACCATCTGCCGCCATTCATGTACATCACCTAAAATAAATCAAATTTGTCATAGAACATAAAGTATATCATACGGAGAGAGAGCATCCTAACTTGTATTCCAATGATACACTCCAACCTGCATATCTGCCGCCACAATTATTTCAACGATACATTTTCCCTTTTTATTGCACTTTGTCAAGCATGTAAAATATGTAACAAAAGAAATGCACACATACATGACACTGAATTTCCTTCAATATGCACCAATATAGCCAAGCCAAAGAGTAGTAGATGCGTGAGGTCAGTGTTGCTTGCCAACAAAAGATGGAAGGAAAGCAGTACCTAACTCTTGACCACAATGGAAACAGATGAATAAACAATATCCATATATATGTGGCATTACTAAGAATGCTGCCCATTAATCTAGGATACCAAATAAGAGGAATAATACTAACTTGGAGCACCTCTAACTGCAACAACTATATCATTATATTTCTCCCCAATTCAGCATGTGCAAAGAACAACTCTAGTACTAATGCCACAAGTCCAAAGCATTACCTGTGGCAGTGTCGTATGAAATAACCTGGTCACAGCGGTGTACATTTGTGCTGCCTACACACACAAGACAAGCCTTGTAAGTAAATTATCCATTGCAATATTCCAGTTCAAGAAAAAAATAGGTGGTCCAAAGAATTTAATCTAAACAGGTATAGAAGAAATCATAACATGAAAATTAAAATGCAATAATAAACATGGCTAAGAGTGAGAATTCACCCTCTCCTTCACCAGCGTCTTCCTCTTCTTTTCTGTCTCACATCATTGCCTAGAATAACCAGACGTTGGAACAACATGTGCAATATGCGACTACAGAGTTTAGAGCAAGCAACATAGATAAAGTGCAGGATTGGAAGTCTGAGCAATACATATAATTGCATCTGTTTTAACTGTGGCACTCTATGAAGCAAGCCTAGAACTACAGCAGCAGAGGAAATATAAGAGGGGGTAGGGGAAAAAGATTACTCACATGTGTACAGCAGCAGAGGAACGACAGCAGCAGAGGAACTATTTGCATCTGTTTTAACAGAGCATACTCACATGTGTACCCACACTTGAATTTCCTGTAAATATAAGAGGGGGTAGGGGAAAAAAGATTACTTACAATTCATCTGGTAAGAACTGAGCGGTGAAAAATTCACACATATTATCCCATGTCTCACCGTGAGCATCAATACATGAGTGACTTGACATGAAATTGCAACCACAAGCATCGGTCAATATCAATCTTGGTATATGTATGTATGTACCTTAGCATGGTCCTCGCGGTTGGTTCGGATGAATCTGACCTTTCCGTGATTCCGTCCTTGGTGGTGAGGCTGAAGCTGTCTTCACCTTCACCGGCGACTTGCCGTTTCCATATGTGTGTGCGCTCCTAAAAGAAAAATCCATCCAGCTGCCTGCGTGTCTTCTTCTTGTGTATGCGCATATCTTGAATCAATCCAGCGGGATTGGTTTTCTGGATCGGCCACTCGTTCTAGGCGTCGGGGAGAAGAGATCTTTAACCTTTGAAGGGCGAGGGGCTAGCGAGGAGATGAATCTGCCACTCACCACTCCGGAGCCAAGCGGCGTCTCGGATGGCCCGACGGTGATGGACGGCCAGGCGGTTCAGGCGTCCCTGACGGCCCGACCGCTGACGACCCAGGCCAGGTGGCGTCCCGGATGGCCAGGCGGTCCAGGCGTCCCCGATGGCCCGACCGCGACGGACGGCCAGGCGGTCCAGACGGCCACGGACGGCCGGCAAGGCGGCGTCCCCGACGGCCATGAAGACCGGGGGCGGTGGCGGAGGAGAGGAGCGGCAGGATACCGGCTAGGCAGCGTCTCCTAGGGCCAAGAGGACGGGGGCGGCGGCGAAGGAGAGGACCGGGGCGGCGGCGGAGGGTGAGCGGAGAAGAGGAGCGGCGACGGAGGGTGAGCGGAACGGCGAAGGATGGCGAGGATGGGGGCGGCGGACGGCCCGTGCTCTGGTCGTTGGGAAGAGGAGGAGCGAGCGAGTGCGGGGCGTGCGTGCGTGCGCAGCGGGAGCGGTTTTTTTAAGGGGCGTGCGGGTGGAGATAGACGAAGCGGTAGCGGTGTAGCGGTTTTCTTAGCGAAGCGAGATTAGCGAGGGACAGATTTCGTTAACGAAAGCTTTCGTTAATGATGATTTTAGGCCGTTAGATGATAGATTAGACGGCTAATACGTTGAGTTGGATCTGCCCTCTCTTCCTTTTATAGGGGTAGTAGATAAGCCGATCCTTGAGAGGCTTAACGAAGTCGACGAAAACCCTAGCTAGCAACAAAAACATCGACATGTCGGGCAGGAAGAATGTTCCCCGTCTCGCCGCGACGCCGCCGACGACTCCGCAGGCCCAGGCTGGCTTGTACCAAGACGACGAGCCGTTGTGGCATCTGGTCAGCCGGATCGCCGGGGCCAGCCATTTCCGCCAAGCGACGTCACTCGCCAAGGCTCTCCATCTCGCCGCGCCGCCGCGGACCCCGTACGCCCAGGTCCAGGTCGGCGCGTACCAAGACGACGAGCCGCTGGAGCATCGTGCTGCCGCCGGGGCGCAGGCACCGGCGCCGCCAGTCGACGGCGGATTGATCCTCAAGACGCAGTGCGAGTTCCCGGCCCTGGGGAGGGGCGCCTCCCGGGACAAGTTCGCGGTGCTCGTGCACGTCAGGGCGCCGGCCGACGTGGCGCGCGCGCCGCTCGACCTCGTCACCGTGCTCGACGTCAGCGGCAGCATGGAGGGCCAGAAGCTGGAGCTGCTGAAGCAGGCCATGGGATTCGTCATCGACCAGCTCGGCCCCGACGACCGCCTGTCCATGGTGTCCTTCTCGGGGGAGGCGATCCGCCTGATCCCTCTCACGCGCATGACGGTCGCGGGCAAGCGCCGGGCCAAGCTCGCCGTGGAGGGCATGGTCGTCCGATGGACGGGCACCAACATCGGCGAGGGCCTCCGTGTGGGCGCCCAGATTCTCGCCGGACGCCGGTACAAGAACGTCGTCGCCAGCATGATCCTTCTCTCTGACGGCGGGGACACGTTCCTCACGCGTGGAGGCACCTATCTCAACGGCAGGTCGTCGTTTATGCCACCCCCCAATCGCACCGCCCAGGACTACATGACGCTCGTGCCGCCTTTGTTCGCGGACGCCGACACCCGGCCCGGGCCGATCCACACGTTCGGTTTCGGCGCCGACAACGACGCCCTGGCCATGCACACCATCGCGGAGGCAACGGGCGGCACCTTCTCCTTCATCGAGAACCAGGCGGCGATCCAGGACTCGTTCGCGCAGTGCATCGGCGGGCTGCTCTCGGTGGCCGTGCAGGAGGCGCGCATCGCCGTGACGTGCCTGCACCGGGGCGTGCGCGTCGAGGAGATCAAGTCCGGCTGCTACGGCAGCCACGTGGGCGCCGATGGCCGTGCCGCCTCCATCGACGTGGGCGAGCTCTACGACGACGAGGAGAGGCGCTTCTTGGTGCTCGTGCACGTGCCGAGAGCACGGCCCGTGGAGTCGGTCACCCGCCTGGTCAAGGTGAGCTGCACCTACAAGGTCGCCGCGACAGGGCAGGCGGCCCACGCCGCGGCACCGGCGGCGGTGATCCAAAGGCTGCTGGAGCTGGAGCTGACCGAAACGCCCCCTCCGTCCATTGACGTGGAGCGGGAGCGCGTCCGCCTGGCCGCGACACAGGACATCGCGGCCGCACGGGCGGCCGCTGAGGGGGGACAGCACGCCGGCGCCGCCCGGATCCTGGATTCCCGTCTGAAGGCCGTGGAGCGGTCGGCGCCGGGGGCGGCCGGCGACCCGACGTGCGAGGCGATCAAGGAGGAGCTGCGCGACCTGAGCGCGCGCGTGGGCGACCGGCGGAAGTACCAGCAGACGGGGCGCGCGTGCCTGCTGGCCGGCATGAGCTCGCACGCGCAGCAGCGCGCGTCGGCGTCGACGGGCACCAATGCCCGGGCCTACCTGACCCCCAAGATGGAGGAGATGGTGGAGGCGTCGCGTAGGCAAAGCAGGAAGCGTGGCGGCAGCCAGCAGCCATGGAGCCAGCTTAAACACATCAAGCGAGACCTGACCTGAGCGGGGATTTCTCATCACAACAGGGCAGGTTGACTTTGCCTTTTTTATTTAGGAGGAAGTCTTTAGCTACTTTTACAACCTTTTACTCGTCGTTGAAATAAAACCACTTCAAGTAAATCGGAACGGAGGAAGTCCAAGCGTTGATTGTTGGTACTCCTCTCTTTGAACTTTTTGTTTATAAGGGCATGTACAATGGTTCTATCTTCAGAGTGCCATGTAGAATAAATGATGAGGTGAAGGAAAGAAAAATCATAAGAGAAGGCTTGTCTTCTCTTATTTAAGAGAAGATAAGAGATGATCTCTTAGCACAATTTGTCTCACCATATTTTTATGAACAACTAATTATTAAAGATAAGGCTAAGAGATGACCCATTGTAGACATGTTTTTTGTCATCTCTAATTTACATGAAAAAGTTAAGATAAGACTGTCTTATCAACCATTGTACATGTCCTAACTTGCTGTTTACAAGTTCCTTTTTTCCTTGGCCTCTACGATTGCCAAACACGATGTGAGCCAAATCCTCGACCGCGCGCCTCCGGACGAAGAGTGTTCCAAACAACGGGATTGCTAAGTCTCGGTCGACAAGTCTCAATCGATGCTATATTTGTAAGATTTTACTTTGAGATATGTGCATTTTTTGAAGTTTTTCTTATTTTCTTTCTAACATGTTATTTCACCTGACTTAGACTTGATTAGGTTTTAGTCGACTGTAGTCACACCCTCGAAAGAACTTTCTTGCTAAAACTTAGTCGACTTATACTTGGCTATGTCTCCGTCGACTCTATATTAGTGAGATCTTACATCAAAATCTGTGCAAATCTAGCCAAAATCTGTGCTAAATCTCAATTGACTTTACTTTTTACTTTTTACTTTTTTGTCTAAGATCTAGCCACACCCTCGAAACAATGGTTATATTTTCTGGCCACAGAGCAATGGTTACATTTGGTAGAGTGAACAAACTATATATGTGCATACAACTTTATTTTCACGGGATTGCAAATAAAAAACAACTTATAAATAGGGAATGTGTTGGCGATAGGTTTCATTAATTAGAACTGGATGTCAGACTTGTAGGTGGTGCCGGCCTTCCAACCGGCGGGGATGACCTTGTGCGCGATGCGCCTCCTGCTGGACTCGGTGGTGAGGCGGAAGGAGAAGGGGCCCACGAGCGGCTCGGCCCTGTCGACCCTGTAGATAGCCCCCCACGAGTGCACCATCGGCTTCCACTGCTTGGAGCTCTTCTCCCTCATCTCCATCTGCACGATGGTGCCTTCATGGGCGACGAACTTGACCAGCACCGCGAGGTAGTTGGCGTGGGAGCCCTTCTCCACGTGGAAGACGATGTTGGTGCCGGGCGCGTACTGGCAGCGCACCCTCCTGAACTGCAGGTCGATCATGCCGGCGCTGCGGAGCTCCTGCTCCCTCCCCGTCTTGGCCATGGCGCCGAAGGACTTGCCGGACAGGTCGAAGCGGTAGGGCGAGAGGAGCTCGTAGTTCATGTCCGTGATGATCACCCCCGCCGGCTTCCTGGAGCACGCCGAGTGGTTGGTGCACCTGATCTGGAAGCAGGAGCCGCAACCCTTGCCGTCCTTGAAGATGGGGAGGTTGCCGCAGGCGATCAGGCCGTTGTATGGAGCCAGGTTCACGTCCTTGATCCCGCACGCACCGCCTGCCCAGATGCATGTTCACAGATGGCATGGTCAAACAGAATGTCATTGAAAGTTAAACTGACGTGATAGACAAAGCGTGTGTTGTGTGTGCGTCACTTAGGCCTCCTTTGATTCATAGGATAGAAATTTTATACTCCCCCCGTCTCATAATATAAGAACGTTTTTGACACTAGCGTAGTGTAAAAAATGCTCTTATATTATGGGACGGAGGAAGTAGAATAGAAAAATCTTATCCTATAGAATCTCTACAAAGTTCCTACAAAACCAAAGGAAGGCTTACCGTTGTCATCGGGGCCGGAGCCGGTGGGCTGGCCGTACCAGGTGGCCTTGGCGGGAAGGTACGGTTGGCCGTAGTCCGCCGTGATGTAGGGGCCGGGCGGCACGTTTGAGGCGCAGGAGCCGCCGGTGGCGAGCGCCGCCAAGACGGCAAATGCTAGAACGCCGGAGAGATATCCCATCGTCTTTCCCGACTTCTGCTTCTGAGCAAGTGATTTGGTGCGGGCAGCTAGCTAGCGTCTGGTGGTGAGTTAACAATGGTGCGATCGAGCGGCGTACTTATAAGCGACGAACGGGTGTCGACGTCACGGATAAAATGTCCGGATTTGAGATCTCTTGGGTTCGTGCATGCGTGTGTAAGGTGAATCTGGTTAATCTTTACTCCCGCCCAGAAGTAACGACATGTCAATGGCTGAAGCGTCAATCTACCTCCTCTTTGCAGACATGCGAAACCTAGACGTAGCCATGACTTCTGAGCGCCATGCGTGCGTGCGGTTGTGCCGGCGTGAGCACGTGCATGCATGGCGTGCGGTGTTGGCCCGGTCGGCGGGGGTTTCGTTTTCTTTTTACCTTGCGTGCTAGCTCAAGTCCTATCGGGTGCCGCCGGCCGCCGCGTTCCGCTCCACTCCGGCCGCGTCTCCACTAGCTAGCTAGTCGTCACGCCCTTTGCTTCCTCCGGGAACAACTGATGCTCTGAGTTTAAGCGAAGAGGACATGTCTCTTGATCAAACTGGGTGGTGACAGCCATTCCCGATTGCAAAACTGCCATGTATCATAGCCGTGGCTCTTCTTTTTTGAGGGGATATCGTGGTTCTAGTTGTGACGTAGGTTTTTCTATGAACAATCTACTCACTTTTATTCGACTTTAGTGATCTAAAACGTCTTATACTCACTCCATTTTAAAATAAACGTCTTGTACAACTTCGCCTGAGGCGCTTATTTTAGGAGTGGACAGAATATATGTATTTACATAGGGAGTACAATTATGTCAATTACTCCGTACATCATTTGGGTCAACGGGACCAAACATGCCGACCTTCACTGGGTGTTAGGCATTAAAGACATCTCCAATGCTGACATTCAAACCGTATGTGGGTCTTTGTGCCGTCCACCGTGGTTCTGTATCAGTCCACAAGATGGTCTCGATGCATTTTCTTCCGTAAATCAGAGACAAACATGTGTGTTTGAGGGGGGAGGGGGGGGGG
>LR738710.1:814920411-815109579 GCA_902687465.1 Secale cereale
GGGGGAGCCTTTGCGGGCGTCCAGACAACAGCCACGCTCGATTCTGACCACACTGGTCCACCCAAAATCCTTCTCCCTCGCCCGCCTGCGTTCCACCCGGCGCCTGCTGCCGACATTCATGTCACTATAGAGCGAGCGCTCCGCAATGACGCCCAGAGTGGCCGCGACTGCTCACTGGCGTCGACATTAAAGCGGCGTGTTGGCCGAGGGCACCACCTGCGACGCATCCCCAGTGTTCACGCATGTTCAATACCGGAGACGTGATACTGGACGGGACATGACAAACATCTGCCAAGCCCGTATGATGCCCCGCCTATCTATATGCAGTCATTAAGCAGGCTCGCCGGGCGAGGAACCCACTCCGGCGCTACGCATTGACGCACCCGGACGTCTGGCCTCATCGGAACCTACTATTTAAAGACGGACACACCTGGCTTACTTCATGCCACAACACAAGCCGCTCCACATCCTCCTCCCTTCCACCACATCCACCATGACTGCACGCGACAATGCTATGTCGGAGAGCCTTTTGACGGAGATAAAGCACGAGGTGGCTGCCCTTGCAGCCGGCCACCTGACAAAGCTGCCGGCCAGGCGAATCGAGGCCGACATGTCAGTCAGCTCGCCCGAGGTCTCCGACGACGATGACCCCGCGATGGAGACGGACTTCAATGACACTATACCGGAGCTCGCGCCTATGCATGTCAGCTTCACCATGGAGCAGGCGTGGGCGCACTTCAACGCCGCCATGGCAGAGGAGTAGCCTGTGTCGGTGCCTATTGTTGGCATTCCAACAGGCGCAGGATGAACAACAGTAAAACATGTTCCTCCTAGAGCAGCAACGCCTGGCAGAAGGCCAAAATCGATGGCGAGCGCAGAGGATCTCTTATCCATAGTAACGTTGCAGATCCTATACATACCAAGGTTCTTCCCATATCCCCGAGAACTAGGGGTCTACTGACACACATGGGGACAAGAAACATCATAGCAATGATAGTGGCATACATGGATGAATGATTCAAATTATACACCAAAGAATTTACTAGGGTTCTTGATGTTGCAGATGATAAGGATGTTGCAGATGACGATGATGATGGAGTGGATGATGATGATGATGGCAGTGGTGATGATGTTGTCCCTTCCCCGTACGCGGTGGGGAGGATCCCCTACTTATCCTTGCAAATCCCTCCTCCGGATGAACTCTGGAGGCTAGGGTTCTGCCTTCTAGATGAGTTTCTGGTGTCTCTGGTGTCTGATCCACGATTCGATTCGATGTGTTGAAGTAGTCGAACTGGTGGTGGTGGCGGCACTTCACCCGACCGCTCATGCGACTGCGCGCGCTCGTATGGAACGTCGTCTTTTGTCTGGATGAGCGGCGATGACCGTTTCTTTGGCCTTCTTGCTTGGATTTTATATGGTAGGTGATTATCACTTTAAATATGTCACATGAGGGATTTTCTCCATTATATGATATACTATCCAAAAGACGCCACATGAGGGATTATCCACAAAATGAAGTGCACGGACGCGGTAAAATTTCACATATAAAGAGTTAAGGCTATTTACCATAATAATAAGTTTTATTACCCAATTTACCAAATTTAAGAAAATTTGTGGCAAGTTACCCCGTTTTGACATAACTATGGCACCATTTATCCATTTTAAGTTTTCCGTGCCACTAATTATCTTTAGCGGCTGCTACGGGTCATCCAAATGATTTTAGGCGGAATTAAACCGCCCTTAGAGCCGTCCAATTCAAATGCTGGCAGGCACATGATCAGACCACTCCCATGGCAGCACCATGCATCAGCTCCATGGCAACACCGACGGTGCTACACTACAACCCGGATGAAGCTTCAACCCCTCCCCCCCGCGACACTTCATTGCAACTCCGGCGTGTAAGTGCATCTAGTGCCCCTTAGTGATTTTGGTGTATTGAAGACTTATAGGTTAAGGGACTAATGTATTTGTGAGTGTACACAGGTCTATAAGTCTATGAGGAGTTTGATAATTACAGGGAACGTCGACCCCTAAAAATGAAGTTCTTCAGCTGAAGACTTTGGATTTCTGAAGACTTTCTAAAGACCTTGAAAATGAAGAAATTGGTGTGACCCTGAAGACTTGGTATTCATTTGAGGAACATGGAGCGTGAAGACTTTTTGTTTTTATAGTTTCATTTTCTCTTTCTTGAGTCATAGGAAACACCGTACTGTTAAAGGGGGTCGAGGAAATACTAAGGAAAAAATTCCATGTGATGCTCAACTCAAAATCCTACACCTATCAATCCCTTTGAGTGAAGCCATTGGAAATCTCATACAGTTCAGTCATATTCTTCAGTGACAGAGACGAAGTTCTTCTGGTCTCTGAGGAATTTGTTCTGACTGAGGAGTTAGGAATTCGCGAGTGCGAGTTGCCTACACAGTGAGGAACATGATAGCCCTGAGGAATTTGATACTCAAATTTCTGACCGTTGCTGTGCTACGCACCAGCTGTCCCAAAATATCTACCTACCTAACGGTCATACCATTAAAGGGCATTTATGTCTTATCATGTCGGGATGCTCCCTAGGCTATAAATAGCCGCCCCCTACAACCACTAGCTGGTTGGCTGCTCCAAGAGAAACTGACACTTGTCATAAGAGCAACCCATCCTCCGAGGACTTTGAGCGAAAATCATCAAGTGAGGAAAAACCCGAAACTAAACCCAAAACCTTCAAACCCATAAGTGATTGAGCATCACTGAAGAGATTGATCCTGCGTGGATCCTACACTTGTTACCTTTGAAGACTGTGCTTCTTCCAGACGGTTAGGCGTCATGGTCTAGAGCATCCAAGAGGAATTGTGGATCGCTGAGTGACCAAGTCCGTGAAGGTTCGGAAGTCACCTGAAGACTTACCATGAGTGATTGGGCGAGGTCTGTGTGACCTTAGCTCAAGGGGAATACGGTGAGGACTTGGTGTCTTGGACTGTGTGTCCTTGACTGGGTGTCCGGGACTGTGTGTCCTCAGATTTAAATACCCAGCCGCCCTAACCAGATGTACAACTGAGACGGCAGTTGGAACTGGTCTAACAAATCAATGTCTTCACAAAGCTTACTGGTCCTATTTCCTCAACTCTTTCATTTCTTCATATCTGTTTGAAGAATTTGACTGAAGACTTTCTCAATTTCCTTAGTTCAATTTCTTCAGTCTGCTTGTCTTCATCCTGTGCTATCCTGAGTTTACGTTTTCTGTATTCTGTGTTTGTCTTCATATCTTCATGATGACCATGCTTGTATTCTGTTATGTTTACTTCTGAGTACTTATTCCGATGCAAGTAGTTCTTCGCTAAGGAATTTCCTCAACAGCAAATTCCTTAGTGAAGAATTCACAAAAATCGCCTATTCATCCCCCTCTGGTCGATATAACGCACTTTCAATTGGTATCAGAGCATGGTACTCCCTTGTTTTGTGTGATTTTGGTTTAACCGCCTGGAGTTTTAGTCATGTCGACCACATGTATGATCAAGGTCTCAGCTGGGTGTCCTACCTTTGATGGGACGGACTACCCCTACTGGAAGAACAAGATGCGAATGCATCTTGAGGCAATTGATAACGATCTCTGGTATGTTGTGGAACATGATGCTCCCTTGGTATCACCTTCTTTGAATTCAAGCAACTCGATTCTCAAGCGAAGAATATCATTTGTGGCCATCTGAGCAAAGGACAGTATGGAAGAGTGAGTGCTTTGGAAACTGCAAAGCTTATCTGGGATAGGCTGTCCAAAGTCAACGAAGGAGTCTCAACACAGCATGACTCTCGAGTTGATGTTCTTCACAATCTCTTCAACCGTTTCAAAAGACTTGACAATGAAAATGTTGAGCAAACCTTCGATCGTCTCACTGACATCTCAAATGAACTTCAAGCACTTGGTGCCACTGACATCACCGACCATGAAGTGGTGAAGAAATTGCTGAGATCGCTTGATTCCTCATTTGATACTCTGGCTTTGATGATTCAAGAGCGTGGTGATTACAAGTCACTTGACCCCGCTGATATCCTCGAAAGGCTAAACACTCATGAGTTCCAGCTTGCTGAAAAGAGAGATCTCTATGGTCCAAGCTATGGCAGATCATGTGCCCTGAAGGCCAAGGCCGTCTCTGAATCTGAAGGTGAAGATTCTGGTAGTAGCCTTGGTGATCCTGAAGAATTGAGCCCGGAGCTAGCATTGCTTATGAAGAAATTCCAAAGGTTCTCAAGACGTGGTCGCTTTGGAAAGTTCACTAAGAGAAATGATTCCTCATCCAGTGACTACAACAAATGGCTATGTCACAAATGCAAGAAGCTTGGTCACTACATTCAAGATTTTCCTCAGTGGGAAAAGGAATCCAAAAAGAAGAAATACAAGGATTACAGTTCTGATGATGCAAAGAAGAAGAAGAAATCGTCAAAATCTTCATCATCAAAATCCTCAAAGTCTTCATTTCACAAGAAGAACAACTCCAAAAAGGCTCGGGCATTCATTGGCAAGGAAATGGACTCTGAAGCTGAATCTGAGGATCATGAGGAAGAGGAGGAATCTGAGGAATCCGAATCTGGTGTGGCAAGTCTAGCTCTCGCTACCGCATTCGTCAGCAAGTCTATCTTCAACACTGAAGAAAATGCTTTCACCAACAAGGCCGATGAAGACAGTGATGGCTATGCTCCTAGCTATTGCTTCATGGCAAAGGGTGCCAAGGTACTCAAATATCCCTCCTCTGAATCTAGTGAGGATGAATCTGATGAAAGCCTTAAGCCCAGCTACTCTAAACTTGCTAAAATTGCTGTGCAACAACAAAAGGCTCTTGATAAGGTTCAAAACATGCTAGATAAAAGTGATGATATGTTGGGTGAAGAAATGGATCGATCTAAAATCTTGACTGAAAATATTCAGAGACTTCAGTCCAAGTGTGATAATGTAATGCCCAGGATGGGACTATACCTCCTACGTGTCGAGGCACGACTTAAAGGTATAAGCCCATTCTGGATTGATTTCAAGTTTGGTATCTTTGCACGACTCATGTAAAAATAGGGATGAAATTGCAAAAGGATAGTTGGCTTACACTCGCCACGTCACACAATACATTACATAAGCAAATCATCATCCAAATAACATCACAACCCGACTACGGGCGAAGATCCAAATGAAAGATACCAAAAAACATTAAGCCACAGGTCCGAATCGCCCCTAGTAGAAACCACTACTGATCGTCAAAAACGTCACAAGCATACGACCACGCTCTTCATCGAACTCCCGGTGGAGTTCTGATCCATCTCCTGCGTCATTCTCGGCTGAACCTGCATCTGGTGTTGTAGTATCTGTGAGCCACGAGGACTCAGCAATCCCATAACCATGGGTATCAAGACAAGCAAAGCTTTATGGGTAGGAAGAGGTAAAGTGGTGAGGTTGCAGCAGCGGCTAAGCATAATATGGTGGCTAGCTTACGAGTACAAGAATAAGATGAGCATCTACGCAAACGGTCGCAAACTAGTAGTGATCGCTAAAGATCCTGAACTACCTACGAGCCAAACATAACCCCACCGTGTTCTTTTCTCAAAGTGAAAAGAGACAGTCACGGTTACTCACACAGTTGTGTGTTTTACTTCGGATCCTCTGTCAAGTTTTCTACAACCGGGCATTAACAAATTCCAATCTGCCACATAACCGTGGGCACGGCTTTCGAAAGATCATAACCCTGCAGGGGTGTCCCAACTTAGCCCATCACAAGCTCTCACGATCAGCTGAAGTAATAATAATTATTACCCCTTATCTTAGAGAAATACGATCAGGCTTGGTATCCCGGTGCACAAGACATTTCCACAATGATAAAACAAGTCCAGCAAGACCTCCCGGCGTGCCGACACCCTGATAGTAGCCGCGCGTATCTCGTCTCGGGCCACGTCCGGATGGGCGATTATACGAGTAAAACCAGCCCTCGGGTTTCCCCAAGGTGGCCCCGCATACTCCCCATTTGGGACCAACACCATCAGCACTGGCCCCCCCTGCTATGTAGAAAAGAATCCCGAGGGCGCGACCCCCTATGCAATATTAATTATTTAATTAAGTTGTTATTATGAGGCAAATTAAAACCAATGTTGGGCCTTGCTGGAGGAGTTTTATTCAAAGATGAAGTGTCTAGGGGTCCCCATATACCCAACCGTGTAAGGAACGCAAAATCAAGGAACACAATGCCGGTTTATCGGCGCCTAAGGTGGCATGAGTGGAACAAAACACCGAGCAAAAGGCCAAGCCTTCCACCCATGCCCAGTATATAGGTGTGTTGATAATAATAATAGATATTGTGATATTCCAACAACAAGTTCCCACCTGGAACGATCTTCATCTTCACCTACAACTAACAACGCTATAAGAGGGGCCGAGCAAGCGGGTAACATAGCCAAACAATGGTTTGTTAGGAAGGTGTCAAAGGTTAGAGGTTTCATGGCAACAAGGAGAGGCTGACATAAATGATGGGTATCGCGACATATAACGATAGCATCGAGACAACTACGCATGGCAATGGTAGTAAAGGTATCCAAGGGGATGGTCATCTTGCCTGGGATTCCGCAAGGAAGAAGAACGGATCCATGAAGAAGACGAAGAAGAAGCCTTGAAGAAGAACCACAGGTAGACGAGTGAATCCTCACGATCGCAACGGAACAAGCACTAACGAGAAGAAGCAAGCAATACGGTAAACACACAACACAAGAACATGCAATATGCTCAACCAAGTATGATGCAAAACAAGTCTACATATGATGCACAGCAAGTCTATATATGATGTAATACATGGCAAGGTAGGAAGCACACAAGAACAACACAAGTCTACATATGATGCAATACATGGCAAGGTATGATGCAAGACAAGTCTATACAGGAAGCAATACATGGAAAGGTAGGAAGCACAGGAAAACAACTCAAGAACATGACAATATGCTCAACCAAGTAGGATGCAAGACAAGTCTATATATGATGCACAACAAGTCTATATATGATGCAATACATGGCAAGGTAGGAAGTACACAAGAACAACACCAGTCTACATATGATGCAATACATGGCAAGGTATGATGCAAGACAAGTCTATACAGGAAGCAATACATGGCAAGGTAGGAAGCACATGAAAACAACTCAAGAACATGACAATATGCTCAACCAAGTAGGATGCAAGACAAGTCTATATATGATGCACAACAAGTCTATATATGATGCAATACATGGCAAGGTAGGAAGTACACAAGAACAACACCAGTCAACAAGTTTAAATGAGGCCGGAAACTACATATAACAAATCTGGAAAAATCCCCATGTGCATATTTAGCAATTATTAAGCAACAACAATTTAACATTTAAAGGTTGTTATCATGATGCGAATGACATGATCAAGTTTTATGCAATTTTTAGTTAAAGGTTGACATAAGAGATATAAAGTATTAGCCACCGTGGTGGAAAGAAAGGGTGCCACGACAACGATCCGAAAATGGTGCCGCAACAACATTTCGGTACAGGTAACTCGTCGAGACAGGTGCAAAAGAAAGGTGGCGAAGCGTGTCATGCAAGAAGAAAGGTGGGGTGATCCCGACACCGGGTTCCCACGGGTCGGCGACAAAAGACGGGCACAACGGGCACGGTGCAACAAGGGAAACATCTCATACAACCACATTCACATGCACTCATCCACGGGGTCGTCTCGGCGGTATACCTTCGAGTTTCGGGGCGGTTCGAGGTCGTAGAGGAAGTAGTGGTACTCACGGGTCGTGGTACATGTTTTGTAGCCGTTCACGTTATCGCGTCGTGGTACTTGCCACGTTTCGGACCGAAGGGGTACTTGGCGCATTCACGGGTCTCCGAGGTCGACGGTAGAGGATGTAGTCGTTCTCGTTTCATCTCGGAGAGGTACTTGTCGCGTCGTAGTGGTACTTGTCGTCTTGGCGATTCCAAGGCGGCGGTAGACATACACGTTACGTAGAAGAACTTGACGAATCTGAGCTCTTCGGGGTCGACGAGAGTAGTACTTGACGGTCATCGTGTAGTTGTACCGTTCCGTAGATGTTCATGTTGTCGTGGTCGAACTCGAGGTGTTCTTGGCGGTAGTGGTACTTGCGGTCTTGGTCACCTCGAAAGAGGCACTAAAGATGCATAGGCAGCAACTTGGTGTGGTTCTGACCACACATAATAGACTCGAAGCCGAGGCCAGCAGGGCAGCGGTTGTGCACGGCAGCACGGGTCGGCCTTCGCGTCCATTGCGGAAGAAGACCGCCCGACATGCGAGGTGGTCACTTGGAGCTCGTTGAATAGAAGCAGGACGAGGTGGCCGGTGCGGTCTAGGGAGCAGGCGAACGGGCGCGGCTCCATGGCGAGGCAACAACGCAGAGAAGGGCCGGCGAGGCGGAGCAGAGGCGAGATTGAGGTCGTGTGGGAGCCGGGCGGAGAGGGCGCGCTCGCGCGCGAGAATGTTGCGGCCGGGGCAGCGAGAGGCTCGAGGGCGCGGACGACCGGACGACGGCGCGGAGGAGTAGGGAGCGAGGGCTCGGCGCCGGGGCGGCGACTCATTGGGCAGAGCAGTGCAGCGAGGCGGCGCTCAGGTCGTCGTGCGCGGGCGCCTGGAGGAGGCGAGGTGTGGGAGGACGGTGACGGCAGCTAGGCGGCGGGGCCGGCGCGCTAGAGACAAGGAGGAGACGGCGCAGAGGAGGCCTGGTGCGGTGGCAGCAGAGAGAGAGCGGGAGGAAGGAGATGGGGATCGGGGCACGGGGAAGAGGAAGCTGCGGCGTTGGGGGAAAAGAGCGAGGGAGAGATGGGAACGACGGGGCTAGGGTTAGCGCAGAGGAGGGGCGGTTGGGCCTTGGGCCTAGAAGGCTGATGGCCTTAGAGGCTGGCGGCTGGGCCTCTTCTGCCTCCTCTCTTCTATTGATTTTCTTTAACATAAAAAAGAAGAAAGATGGAAAAGAAAGGGAGGCTTAGGGAAAGATTTTGCGCAAGCGGGTAATTTTCCCGGACTCATAAAAATGAGCCCTGTCCAGGAAAAACAGAAGTGGCAAGATTGCAAGATTAAATTCAAACTCATTTGAATTAAATTCAAATAGTTTGAACTAGGACTAGGTTTCAGAAGTGTCCAAAAATGTTCGAATTTTTGGAGGAGCCTCAATAAAACGGATAAGAATTATAGACAAGGTTTTGACGGTGAAACTTGAAGTAGAAAAGGCATGGAGAATATATGCAAGTGTGTTTGGGTTAATTCCAAACAAATGGAATATTTATTTATAATAGCTCCATAACATTAGGAGGATATGTTATAAAGAGAAGTCACTCTTCCCTCGATTTAAATAGATCAAAAGATCTATGCCATTTATTTAATTGAGATGCAAAGATTAATGACATGAAGGCATGATGACATGATGCAATGCAAAAATAAATAAAGCAAGCACAAAAGAAACACACGGGAAAACCCGGAACATCTGGAATCTTCTGGAGCGTCGGTCTTCGGGCGTCACAACTCTCCCACACTAACAGAGGATATCGACCCGAGATCCTAGAGATGGCACCGGATAAAAACAAAAGAGGAAGAGGTAAAACAAAGTTGCTTCTTCGACAAACGAGTGAAACCACGAACCTGAGAGGTTGACCAAATTGAAATAAGAATACAACGGAGATGAACGAAGATGAAAACACTCCGTTAGAAAAAAAAGGAACAAGGTACGTTACGAGAACCTTGTAGGTTGAAAAACATGAAACAAGAGCTTACGAACCAAAAGAATATGAAAGTGCAACGGTATAGCCAAAGAATAAGAATACATACTTTGGACAACACTCCGTCTGAAAATCGAAGGAATTAACATGAGCTTGAGGAGATGGAATGATACTTGATGAAATCAACAACACAATGCCACTGAAACAATTGAAAGAATGGCGCAAGGGGTAAGAAGGATTCAGACAGCACTCGGTTGAAAACAGAGGAAAAAAACTAGATAAGAAGACGGAACTTGAATGGAGGACACAACACTCCGGTTAAATAGACAAGCAAGGGAAGAATATGATCTTGATAAAAACAAGATGATGGTCAAAGAGAGCAATATCACAATGCCTCCGGAATGAAAGAATAGAATATAGATCAATGAAAGAAATGAACGGAGAAAAAAAATATGACAACTTCTCTCAAAATTGAATTTGAAAGAGCATCCTTACAACGATGGATTGAATAGAGTTGTTGGAAACTCAACAACGAAAAGAATAAGCTTCATGTGGGCTTATGGAAAACATCTCAAAATTAAGAGGTGACAACCCGCCACTTACGAAAACATATGATTGGATTGAGATCAACAAGGAGACGATAAACTTATTTCACCGGAATGATAAATGAAGAACTTGGGTCATTTATAAGCACCATAATTAGCAACAATCCTTAGGGAAAGCTTTTAGGTGAAATACAACCCAAGATAACTCCAAGAAATAAAATGAGGCGTTGAAAGGATCTCCTAAAGAAAAATAATGATGGTTTTAAATATCTCATTCTTGATAACTCGTGAATCATGAAACATGAAGGAATTGTCAAGAATGACATAACACCATCAGAAAAGATAAGGTAGAAAGGATTGCAATTGGAAAGCATGATGAAGAATGCTTGAGCTCCAACAAGAATCTTGATGAAGACTTCGAGGATGAATTAAAACATGATGAACCACCATGAAGAACTCCGGTAATGAAAGCATGAGAAGTGAAAGATGAAAACAATAAGATTCAAGGCCTGCGATGAATTAGATGGAGGTTTGAAATGATATAACTGAAATAACTTGGAGCTCCGGAAAACAAGATGAATAACTTAGAACCAAGGATATGATATGATGAACAAGCTGAGATTAATCACTTCGAGGAAAAATAAGAATAAGATTTACTGTATGCTTATCCTTCATCAAATTAAATTGATGACAAGCAACAAATTTGGCCTACTACTTATTCTTCTTGAAAAGGATTGGAGAGAGATATAGCCAAACTTGAGAATAATCTTGAACGACTCACCCGTAGGATTATGAAAAGAACAAATGAATTAATATGATAACAACGGAAGGGTAATCTTGAAAGAACCACCGTAAAAATATGGAGACGAACAAAGAGACATCAATTAAGAATAGTTGGAGGACGAAGTTGAAAACTGAGAACGAAGAATCTTCTGAAATGATGGCCTTCGGAGGATCACAATGGAAAGAATTTATGAAATGCTTCGGATGGTATAAAAGAATTCCTCACAATCTAAACAATAATGAGGATGGCATGAAGCTAGAACCCCGAATCTTCAAGAGAACGGGCCAAGATTTAAGAGAAACTCTTCGTCGGTCTTCAAATGTTGAGAAGAACGACGAGAAATACCATGAAGAATTGTTGAGGCACTCCGAAACGAAGAATTTAAAGGTTGAACCAATGATGAAAAAGAATTTGAAAGCGGTCCTGGAGAAGGACTGTGACTGGTGGGATTCATACTTACGTCACACTTTGAAAAGAATTTTAGAATAACTCCGGAAAAATTAGAAGAGTCAGGTAAGATCCTGGAAAAAGACCTGTGGGTTAGGGCCCACTAAAGAAATCATCGTTGAAAAAGATTGCTTAAGTGATATTGCACCGGTTGAATTAAATGGCTTAAATAAGATGACAAACCTCAAAATAGCTTGAACATATTAAGAATGGAAACGCGAATCTTCTGAGATACCTTGTACACTCTGGATAAGAATAAAGAGATGTGAAGAAATAAGAGAGTCATGGATAAGAAATTCCAACACGGAAAACATACGAAACAAGAGGAACATATATGATCGACACCGAAGCTTGAATTAAATCCACCGGAGAAGAAACAAGAAACATAGAATGATAAACTGAATCTTCCTGAGCATCTTCACGAGAAATCACCGGATAAGGACATTGAAGGAAAAGAATGAGGAAACATCACAAGAATAAAATGGATAATTCATTCTAGAATTACTAACTCCTCGAATAAGAAGGGAGGGAGGGCGGGGAAAACAAAGACAATTTGGGATGAATGAAACAGACAAATCGTCAGATTTGTCAATGGCGTCCGTATGGAATAACTTGAAGAGAAGGCACACCGGTTGAAAATGATTAACATGAAAATCTCGATGATCAAGAAGGATTAGCACTCCCATAGAAATATGAGAATACCGATTAGGAAAGGTATGGAATCAACATTTGACATCGAAGCAACTCGAATACACATCGAAGCAACTCGAATACCAGAATCAAAACGAAAACAAAGGATAGATATGTTGCAACATAATCTTCGCAATATCATTCGAACAGAGAAATTGACAAATGAATTCCATAGGTACATCAGCTTGTCGAGAAGCCACTTGGGAGAACAAAAGGTAAATAAAAACAACAAGGAGCAGATAGAACAAATACAAGATAGAAGTTACGTTCCACATATTCGTGCTGAAAGCTCATGGAACGTGTTACAAAAGGGTTTTGCAATCCCCGGATCAGCATAGCCAAGGACCCTTTAAGATGCAACTCCCGATCGGAACAAACATCCATAAAACCTCTTCACTCAATGTTGAACCCCGAACTTCATATCATGCACTCGTTGGAAGAATGCCTACGAGCTACTTGAAACCCACCTATTAATTTTTGAAAGTTTCCAGTTATGCAATCAGGTGTTGGGGATACAGGGGAAGCACCGCGCACTCCACTCTAATCCTACATCCAGCTGCATCCATCCTTCAATACATAACCAGTTATTTCTGCAAACCGTTTACCTCGGACCTTCGAAACGCATCTGCTATACAAGCTATGGCAATACTCCCGAACTACCTCCCCAGTACTGGGTGATGTCGGGGTTATCCTGCCACTAACCGCATAGAAGAGTTTTCGATGTCGACCGTCTTAAGTATTCCAGAACTGATGCGATATATTTATGACGACAACACCTCGGAGCTCAACTCCCCGAGACACTGCCACAACCCCTAAATGACAGGAGGCATCGAGAACAATGTTCTCTTCACAAAGACATCGGAACAATCCAAACAATACTCGCGTGATCCTAAAATTTTTTTTTGTGAATTTTTAAGAGTAGAAGAGACAAGTAATCGTCAGGAGTCCTCACCAGAGTGAAAAGGGATGAGGAGTAAAAGAAATCCTACTCTCCAATATATATATAAAACTCAAAACATTTTCAAGTGTGTGCCTAGACTCAACCGTCAACGATTCGATTAATCAGTGGGGGCTCCTAGGTCGGAGAAGGCTCTGATTACCAACTTGTAATGCCCAGGATGGGACAATACCTCCTACATGTCGAGGCACGACTTAAAGGTATAAGCCCATTCTGGAATGATCTCAAGTTTGGTATCTTTGCAAGACTCATGTAAAAATAGGGATGAAATTGCAAAAGGATAGTTGGCTTACACTCGCCACGTCACACAATACATTACATAAGCAAATCATCATCCAAATAACATCACAACCCGACTACGGGCGAAGATCCAAATGAAAGATACCAAAAACATTAAGCGACAGGTCTGAATCACCCCTAGTAGAAACCACTACTGATCGTCGAAAACGTCACAAGCATCCGGCCACGCTCTTCATCAAACTCCCGGTGGAGTTCTGATCCATCTCCTGCGTCATTCTCGGCTGAATCTGCATCTGGTGTTGTAGTATCTGTGAGCCACGAGGACTCAGCAATCCCATAACCATGGGTATCGAGACTAGCAAAGCTTTATGGGTTGGAAGAGGTAAAGTGGTGAGGTTGCAGCAGCGGCTAAGCATAATATGGTGGCTAGCTTACGAGTACAAGAATAAGATGAGCATCTACGCAGACGGTCGCAAACTAGTAGTGATCGCTAAAGATCCTGAACTACCTACGAGTCAAACATAACCCCACCGTGTTCTCTTCTCAAAGTGAAAAGAGACAGTCACGGTTACTCACACAGTTGTGTGTTTTACTTCGGATCCTCTATCAAGTTTTCTACAACCGGGCATTAACAAATTCCAATCTGCCACATAACCGCGGGCACGGCTTTCGAAAGATCATAACCCTGCAGGGGTGTCCCAACTTAGCCCATCACAAGCTCTCACGATCAACTGAAGTAATAATAATTATTACCCCTTATCTTAGGGAAATACGATCAGGCTCGGTATCCCGGTGCACAAGACATTTCGACAATGGTAAAACAAGTCCAGCAAGACCTCCCGGCGTGCCGACACCCTGATAGTAGCCGCGCGTATCTCATCTCAGGCCACGTCCGGATGGGCGAATATACGAGTAAAACCAGCCCCCGGGTTTCCCCAAGGTGGCCCTGCATACTCCCCATTTGGGACCAACACCATTAGCACTGGCCCCCCTGCTATGTAGAAAAGAATCCCGAGGGCGCGACCCCCTATGCAATTTTAATTATTTAATTAAGTTGTTATTATGAGGCAAATTAAACCAATGTTGGGCCTTACCGGAGGAGTTTTATTCAAAGATGAAGTGTCAAGGGGTCCCCATATACCCAACCGTGTAAGGAACGCAAAATCAAGGAACATAATGCCGGTTTATCGGCGCCTAAGGTGGCATGAGTGGAACAAAACATCGAGCAAAAGGCCAAGCCTTCCACCCATGCCTAGTATATAGGTGTGTTAATAATAATAATAATAGATATTGTGATATTCCAACAACAAGTTCCCAACTGGAACGATCTTCATCTTCACCTGCAACTAACAACGCTATAGGAGGGGCTGAGCAAGCGAGTAACATAGCCAAACAATGGTTTGCTAGGAAGGTGTCAAAGGTTAGAGGTTTCATGGCAACAAGGAGAGGCTGACATAAATGATGGGTAGCGCGACATATAACGATAGCATCGAGACAACTACGCATGGCAATGGTAGTAAAGGTATCCAAGGGGATGGTCATCTTGCCTGGGATTCCGCAAGGAAGAAGAACGAATCCATGAAGAAGACGAAGAAGAAGCCTTGAAGAAGAACCATGGGTAGACGAGCGAATCCTCACGATTGCAACGGAACAAGCACTAACGAGAAGAAGCAAGCAACACGGTAAACACACAACACAAGAACATGACAATATGCTCAACCAAGTATGATGCAAAACAAGTCTACATATGATGCACAACAAGTCTATATATGATGCAATACATGGCAAGGTAGGAAGCACACAAGAACAACACAAGTCTACATATGATGCAATACATGGCAAGCTATGATGCAAGACAAGTCTATACAGGAAGCAATACATGGCAAGGTAGGAAGCACATGAAAACAATTCAAGAACATGACAATATGCTCAACCAAGTAGGATGCAAGACAAGTCTATATATGATGCACAGCAAGTCTATATATGATGCAATACATGGCAAGGTAGGAAGCACACAAGAACAACACCAGTCTACATATGATGCAATACATGGCAAGGTATGATGCAAGACAAGTCTATACAGGAAGCAATACATGGCAAGGTAGGAAGGACAGGAAAACAACTCAAGAACATGACAATATGCTCAACCAAGTAGGATGCAAGACAAGTCTATATATGATGCACATCAAGTCTATATATGATGCAATACATGGCAAGGTAGGAAGCACACAAGAACAACACCAGTCAACAAGTTAAAATGAGGCCGGAAACTACATATAACAAATCCGAAAAAATCCCCATGTGCATATTTAGCAATTATTAAGCAACAACAATTTAACATTTAAAGGTTGTTATCATGATGCGAATGACATGATCAAGTTTTATGCAATTTTTAGTTAAAGGTTGACATAAGAGATATAAAGTATTAGCCATCGTGGTGGAAAGAAAGGGTGCCACGGCAACGATCCGAAAATGGTGCCGCAACAACATTTCGGTACCGGTAACTCGTCGAGACCAGTGCAAAAGAAAGGTGGCGAAGCGTGTCATGCAAGAAGAAAGGTGGGGTGATCCCGACACCGGGTTCCCACGGGTCGGCGACAAAAGATGGGCACAACGGACATGGTGCAACAAGGGAAACATCTCATACAACCACATTCACATGCACTCATCCACAGGGTCGTCTCGGCTATATACCTTCGAAGCGTTCGTTTTGGGGTGGTTCGAGGTCATAGAGGAATTAGTGGTACCCGCGGGTCGTGGTACACGTTTTGTAGCCGTTCACGTTATCGCGTCGTGGTACTTGCCGCGTTCCGGACCGAAGGGGTACTTGGCGCATCCACGGGTCTCCGAGGTCGACGGTAGAGGATGTAGTCGTTCTCGTTTCATCTCGGAGAGGTACTTGTCGCGTCGTAGTGGTACTTGTCGTCTTGGCGATTCCACGGCGGCGGTAGACGTACACGTCACGTAGAAGAACTTGACGAATCCGAGCTCTTCGGGGTCGACGAGAGTAGTACTTGACGGTCATCGTGTAGTCGTACCGTTCCGTAGATGTTCATGTCGTCGTGGTCGAACTTGAGGTGTTCTTGGCGGTAGTGGTACTTGCGGTCTTGGTCACCCCGAAAGAGGCACTGGAGATGCATAGGCAGCAACTTGGTGTGGTTCTGACCATGCATAATAGACTCGAAGCCGAGGCCAGCAGGGCAACGGCAGCGGTTGTGCACGGCAGCACGGGTCGGCCTTTGCGTCCATGGCGGAAGAAGACCGCCCGACATGCTAGGTGGTCACTTGGAGCTTGTTGAGTAGAAGCAGGACGAGGTGGCCGGTGCGGTCTAGGGAGCAGGCGAACGGGCGCGGCTCCATGGCGAGGCGACATCAGAGAAGGGCCGGCGAGGCGGAGCAGAGGCGAGGATGAGGTCGCGCGGGAGCCGGGCGGAGAGGGCACGCTCGCGCGCGAGAATGTCGCCGCCGGGGCAGCGAGAGGCTCGAGGGCGCGGACGACCGGACGACGGCGCGGAGGAGTAGGGAGCGAGGGCTCGGCGCCGGGGCGGCGGCTCGCCGGGCAGAGCTGTGCAGCGAGGCGGCGCTCAGGTCGTCAGGCGCGGGCGCCTGGAGGAGGCGAGGCGCGGGAGGACGGTGACGACAGCTAGGCGGCGGGGCCGGCGCGCTGGAGACGAGGAGGAGACAGCGCAGAGGAGGCCTGGTGCGGTGGCGGCAGAGAGAGAGAGAGCGGGAGGAAGGAGATGGGGATCGGGGCGCGGGGAAGAGGAAGCTGCGGCGCTGGGGGAAAAGAGCGAGGGAGAGATGTCGAGAGGGAGAGATGGGAACGACGGGGCTAGGGTTAGCGCAGAGGAAGGGCGGTTGGGCCTTGGGCCTAGAAGGCTGATGGCCTTAGAGGCCAGCGGCTGGGCCTCTTCTGCCTCCTCTCTTCTACTGATTTTCTTTAACTGAAAAAAGAAGAAAGATGGAAAAGAAAGGTAGGCTTAGGGAAAGATTTTGCGCAAGCGGGTAATTTTCCCGGATTCATAAAAATGAGCCCTGTCCAGGAAAAACAGAAGTGGCAAGATTGCAAGATTAAATTCAAACTCATTTGAATTAAATTCAAATAGTTTGAACTAGGACTAGGTTTCAGAACTGTCCAAAAATGTTCGAATTTTTGGAGGAGCCTTAATATAACGGATAAGAATTATAGACAAGGTTTTGACGGTGAAACTTGAAGTAGAAAAGGCATGGGGAATATATGCAAGTGTGTTTGGGTTAATTCCAAACAAATGGAATATTTATTTATAATAGCTCCATAATATTAGGAGGATATGTTATAAAGAGAAGTCACTCTTCCCTCGATTTAAATAGATCAAAAGATCTATGCCATTTATTTAGTTGATATGCAAAGATTAATGACATGAAGGCATGATGACATGATGCAATGCAAAACTAAATAAAGCAAGCACAAAAGGAACACACGGGGAAACCCGGAACATCTGGAATCTTCTGGAGTGTCGGTCTTCGGGCGTCACAGATAACCTTCAAAGTCATCATAACACTCTCTTGTCTGATCATGAGAAGCTTTCTTATGAATTTCTTTAAAGAAAGCAAGATCTTGAAAAGCTAAGAGTGAGTTATAAAGATCTTCAGAAGGAGCGTGATTCATTACTTGCTCAACAAATCAGCGCTTCTCAGGAAGAATTCATTCCTCCATGCTTGAAATGCATTGAACGTGAGACTGCTAATTCTTCACCTGAATGTTCAAATGCTTCAAATGCTACAAATTCTTCAACTGTCTCTGCTATCACTAATTCCTCATCTGAGGACATTGCTAGTATCACTGACAATGCAGGGATGAAGGAATTGTACATGACAGGCATGTACAAAAGCCTCAAAGGGCATCAGACTCTTTGTGATGTGCTTAAAAACAGATCCTTAACAGGAACCCTAGGAAAGAGGGAATTGCCTTTGAGAGGAAACTTAATGCTGATGGTTCATATTGGAAGCCTGAGCAGTATCCCAAACATCATGGGTTGCTGCAAAGGGACCTCCAGTTGATCCATCCAATTTATCTGGATTTACATGTGAATCTCCTCATTCTTCTGATGAGTCATGTGACTCCAACTATAAACTATTCAAAAATCAGAATGGTGAAGTATTTGCTAGATATGTTGGAACTAACTGCAGGAATGGCCCCCTATGAAGAAAATCTGGGTCCCTAAGAGGCACCTTGAAAATCTTCAAGTGAATGTCCTCATGACACCTCGTGTGAGGAATTGGAACCACAGATCCACTTCTTCATATGGATCAAAATCTTTAGATGGAGCAAATTCCTCATATGGATAAAATTCCTCAAAAGGATCAAAGTCCTCATATGAATATCATCGTGCTGACAACTCTTTCTCGCAAGGAAGAGCAAAGTGCTATGAATATGAGCACTATTCTTCTAACCATTATGTTCATAAGTCCTCGAAGAATTACTCTGCTTATTCATATGCTTATCCTAACTCCTCTTATGTGCAACGAAATGGGCTGGCGTCTATGCCACCCTTTTCATATGGAGCTCACAGAGTGATGAACTCTTTGCCACCCCTTCAGATGTGGGTGGTGAAGAAAAATAACTAATCTCTTCTGCAGGGTCAGGTCTCCAGACGTACTCAAACGTCTGAAGAATTTGCTGGAGACCTGAAATCTGCCTGAAAGGACGCAGGCTAATCACGAAGAAATGAACTCTCATTTCTCACGTCCTCATACTGCTTTATCTATTGCATTGCTTGATGAAATTGATCTGATGATTTGATGTCATATTCTTCACTGATGAAGTATATGAGTGTAAGCTGCACTAATTCATCTGTAGGATGATCAACCCAAAGCCACTGAGTGGGTCCTCGATAGTGGATGTACAAATCACATGACTGGTGACAAGAATCTCTTCATGGATGCTCCCTTATCACCATCTCATCTGAAGCACATCATCTTCGCTGACAAAGGCAAAAGTCAGGTATTGGGTCTAGGTAAGGTTGCGATCACTAGGGATCGACACATGGACAAAGTCATGCTTGTCGAATCCTTAGGATACAACCTCATGTCTGTCTCAATGCTTTGCGATTTGGATATGGTTGTTGCTTTTGGCAAACATCGTTGTGCCGTGATCATGGAATCTGACAACTCCATAGTCTTCGAAGGCTTTAGGAGAGGAGACTTGTATATTGTTGATTTCTCTACAGGACCTCAACCAGTTGTGTGTCTACTTGCAAAATCTTCAGAAGGCTGGCTATGGCATCGACAACTTGGTCATGCAGGCATGAGGAATTTGCACACACTTGCGAAGAAGAAGCATGTCATTGGCATTGAGAATGTAAAATTCATCAAGGATCACTTATGCGGTGCCTGTGAAGCTGGAAAGATGACCAAGGCCAAGCACCCAGCAAAGACTATCATGACTACTACTCGACCATTTGAATTGCTTCACATGGATCTCTTTGGTCCTAATCATTATTCTGCTGTTTCAAATGATGCTTCTGTATATGGCTTTGTTATTGTTGATGATTACTCTTGATATACATGGGTACACATTGTTACTTACAAACATGAAGTGCAGGAAGTCTTCAAACAATTTTCCTCGAGGGCTTCAACCAACTTTGGTGTGAAGATCAAGCATATCAGAAGTGACAATGGAACTGAGTTCAAGAACTCTGGTCTTGATGACTATCTTGATGAACTTGGTATTACTCATGAGTTATTTGCTCCTTATACTCCTCAGCTGAATGGCATCGAGGAGCGCAAGAACAGAACTCTTGCTGAGATGGCTCGCACTATGCTTGATGAATACAAAACACCTCGTCGTTTCTGGATTGATGCAATTGATACTGCGTGCCACATCATCAACAGAGTATATCTTCACAAATTCTTCAAGAAGACTGCCTATGAACTCCTCACTGACAAGAAACTCAATGTGAGTTATTTCAAAGTCTTCGGTGCTAAATGTTTGATTAGAGATCCTCATCACAACTCAAAATTTGAACCGAAAGCACATGAAGGGTTTATGCTTGGTTACGGAAAGGACTCGCACACCTACAGAGCCTTCAACAACGTTCTTCACAAGGTTGTTGAAACTATAGATGTGCGGTTCGATGAAACTAACGACTCGCAAAGAGAGCACCTGCCTACTGTGATAGATGAACCAGCACTTGAGGAAACTATCAAATTCAAGGCTACTGAGGATGTCATTCCTATCGAAGAATCTGCTGAAGAATTCATTCCAGAACCTGAAGATCGTCGAGCTACTACACCTGAGGAAAATGCTGAAGAAAATGGTGCTGAAGAAAATGCTGATCAAATTCCTCGACAACAACCAGCTCATCCTTGCGTTGCGAAAGAAGTGCAGATTGAGAAAATCATCAGCGACATCAATATATCAGGTCCTCTCACACGCTCAAAAGCTTCACATTTATCTAACTTTTGTGGGCACTTTGCTTTTGTCTCTATCACAGAGCCCACTAAGGTAGCTGAAGCATTTCTGGAGCCTGAATGGATTCAAGCTATGCAAGAAGAGTTACATCAGTTTGAGCTCAACAACGTCTGGGAACTGGTCAAACGTCCAGATCCTCGCAAGCATAATATCATCGGCACAGAGTGGATCTACCGCAACAAGCAAGATCAAAATGGCCTTGCGGTAAGGAATAAGGCACGGCTTGTAGCTCAAGGCTACACATAGGTTGAAGGAATTGATTTCGATGAAACTTTTGCACCTGTTGCTAGACTTGAGGCTATTCACATATTACTTGCTTATGCTAACCATCATGATATCATTCTCTATCAAATGGATGTTAAAAGTGCATTCCTCAATGGTAAGCTTGAGGAAGAAGTATATGTTGCTCAACCCCCAGGTTTTGAAGATCCAAAGAATCCTGACAAAGTCTTCAAACTCAATAAGGCTCTCTATGGCCTCAAGCAGGCTCCTCGAGCTTGGGGTATGATACTTTGAAGGAATTCCTCATGAAGAAAGGCTTCAAACCCGGTTCACTTGATCCACTCTTTTCACTAAATCTTATGATGGTGAATTATTTGTGTGCCAAATATATGTTGATGATATTATCTTTGGCTGTACTGACCTATGCTATAGTGATGAATTTGCCTATATGATGAGTGAAGAATATCAAATGTCTATGATGGGAGAGTTGAAATTCTTCCTAGGTCTCCAAATTCGTCAACAACGCAATGGTATATTCATATCTCAGGAGAAATACCTCAAAGATGTACCGAGGAAATTCGGTATGCACGATTGCAAATGCATCAAAATTCTTATGCCCACAAATGGCCATTTGTGCACTGATGAAACTGGTATTGACTTCAATCATAAGGTATACCGCTCCATGATTGGTTCTCTATTGTAATTATGTGCATCTAGGCCAGATATAATGCTTAGTGTTTGCATGTGTGCCCGATTTCAAGCTGCACCGAATGAATCACACCATAAGGCTGTGAAACATATTCTTCGATATCTAGCTCACACACCAACACTTGGATTATGGTACCCCAAGGGCTCGGCTTTTGATCTCATTGGATATTCAAACTCTCACTATGCTGGTGATCACGTGGACCGCAAATCAACATCTGGTACATGTCATTTCCTCGGAAAATCTTTGGTCTGTTGGTCCTCGAAGAAACATAACTGTGTATCACTATCTACCGCTGAAGCTGAGTATATTGCTGCTGGCTCTTGTTGTGCTCAATTGTTATGGATGAAGCAAACTCTCAAGGACTATGGTGTCAACGTGAAGAATGTGCCTCTACTCTGTGACAATGAGAGTGCCATCAAGATTGCTCACAACCCAGTTCAGCACTCGAAGACAAAGCACATTCAGATTCGTCATCATTTTCTTCGTGATCATGTGTCGATGGGCGGCATTTATATTGAACATGTGAAGACTGAAGAACAGCTAGCCGATATCTTCACAAAGCCCTTGGATGAGAAGAGATTTAGCAAGTTGCGGTGTGAGCTAAATATCTTAGAATCTTCGAATGTTCTTTGAATTGGACACTCATCCTAACACTCATGCAAAATTGATGACTTAGATGTGCAACACATGAATAATTTGTTTTTCTTCAATCAATGAAGAATAACGCTCTGAGTGTGAGAAATTAATGAAGACTTTGATTCTCAGAACCCTACGACAATTGTACGCGGTGTCTGAAATCATCATTCTTATACGGTGGGTCACGCCACCACAAAAGTTGAAAATCTTCAATTTGAGTTATTGAAATTCCCCAGTTGTTCATATTCTTCAACTTTGCACTGTCTTCACTGTTTCCGTCTCTTTTCTTCATTGGTATATATATACATACATATACATATATATATATATATATATATATATATATATATATATATATATATATATATATATATATATATGAGTTTATGTCCTCTACAACATTCACTTATTGCTATTTCTTCACATTGCTTTTTCTGCTAAGTGAATGTGATCGGACCCTTCCCCCTCTATGCTAAACTCAACCCATTCCATTCACAAATTCTTCATATGCGTTCTATTTGAAACTTGTTCAAAATCTTCACTGCGTCCTTGTCAGCTGAAGAAATTGTGAATGCAACGTTAAAACTTATCCTTTCCAAAACTTTCGGTTTTGCCGCTTAAATCGTTCCGCTTCCCACGACAATACTTATCTATTCACCCACGATCTCACACGATCTCCACTACACAGTACGTGGGTGACACATGTTGCGCGGATGAGAAGGGTCAGGGGCATGTTCGTCCTATTTCTTCGGGCGAACGGTTTTTCATCTCAGCTATAAATACCCCTCCCCTTCCCTCACTTCACTTTTTACTCCGCTCGTTCTCACTCTCCCGCTCGAGCTTCTCCAACCCTAGCACCGCCGCTACTCCATCGTCTCCGGTGAGGAAGAGCTTCACTGCCTCGACCTCGTCGCCGTCGTACTCGCGCCGGCCGCGGATTTCTTCACTCCGCCGCCGCCGTAGCTGTCTTCCTCTACCAAGTTAGGGCGTCGAAGATCTGCATAGACGAACTTCACTTCTCCATCCCACAGTTCGTCGTGTTCTTCATCCAGGGTAATTAAAAGTTACTTTTAGTGCCCTCTTTGATTCAATGTTTTCTTCAAAATTCTCAAAAGGTGTTTTCTTCGTCAAATCTTCACACACTAAACACCTCACATATCATATGTTCTTGATTTGATTTCTCTAAGCTATGATTTTCTTCAAGATACCTCAATTGTGTGGATTTTCAATCTACACAACTCAGGAACCTAAGACAAAGAACGCTTAGTCAAATTCTTCAAGACTCATCTGTTCACACTCCTCAAACTTGTTCTTTTTACAAAACCTTTTGAGAACGCATATGACCTCTCCAAATTCCTCACAACTATACTCTGTTCACAGGTACTCATGTCTGCTGCTGAATTACTAGGTTCTCATCAACTTAACTCATTTGCAGCGTTCCTTGAAGAAAAGTTGCATACTTTTTCAGAGAATTCGATTGTTCAAATTCCTCATCTGAAGAAAATGGCTGATGGAAAGAAGCCGCAGAAAGGAGGAAAGAGGCCTGAGGTCAATACTGCTTTTGAGATACCTAAAGACATTTATGCTGACTATTACACTCCTGATGAGGCAAAGTTCGGAAAAGAGGACAAGAATCAGCGCAAAGTGCGCATACAAAGAATAGAGAGGAGATGGACACGTGAGTGGAGGGAGTACAGATATGTCACTCCCAAATACATGAAGAAATTCACACTCAATCCTCCTTGCCCAAGACCTCCACTGGCACATGGCCAAGTTGCTGATCCCACAAGCCTCAAGCGTGGTGAGGACTTTCCTGAAGAATGGGCTAAGCGCCAGGCCAAGTTGGCCAGACAAGCAAAAGAAGCAGTGAGGAAATTCAATGAAGACACTGCTGCTGCTGCTGCCTCTGCTGAGGCTTCTGCTTCCAAGCCTAAGAAGGCCATGGCTAAGAAGCCTGCTCACAAGCCAAGTGCTTCTTCCTCAGCAATGCCCTCACGGCTAGTCTCTTCAAAGCCCTCACGGCAAATTCCTAAGACTGCTCCTGCTCCTCCAAAGTCCTCAGCTCCTCCGTAAAAGTCTTCAGATGATGCAACAAAATCATCTGCTCCAGTGTGTCTTGCCACATGTCAGAGGACTGCATGCATATCCATTGCCTCAGGAGCCTCTGCAAGCTCCTCACCTGCCCCAAGTTCCTCGGCAATACCAAGTTCCTCAGCTGGTCCCTCGCCGCTGAAGAAAAATACAACTGCTAGACGAGGCTCTCGCCCAAGTCCTCATAAGAAGCAAGTTGCTTTCCAAGTGTCGTCTGATGACGAAGCTGATGATGAAGAACTAGTTCAAATCATTAGAGACAGGCAAGAAAAGGCCACTAGAGCCAAAGGAAGCGAAGTACCGCTGCTGTTGGATCCCAAGGTTATCCTTGATTTCATTGATCTCTGGCATAAGGACCCAAACACTCCTATGCCTGTCTTCAACCTGACTCCTGGCCAAAGTCATATGCTGACCGCCTTCATAGGCGAAGAAAAATGGAAGTTTGAGAAGGCCAGACAAACCAAGAAAGCGCAGTATAAGAAGGAGCGCTTTCTGAAGAAAAATGTTGTCAACATGACAACTGAAGAACTAGTCAAGATTCAGGGTGAAATCAAAACCCCAAGTGATGAATTTGAAGCATATCGTGCTGACTGGTTGGGCGTGAAAGTCAGATTTGTAAATCTGACCAAAGGTTTTTCTTCAAGTGCTGCTCGTAAGACGCACATTGAAATTCCTCAAGCTGAAGCATCTGCTCAGTCTGCTGAAGGACATGCCAGCACCGCTGAAGAACATCAGGCTGCTGAAGAAAATCCCAGGGCCGATGACTCCACTCCAGCCGCTGAAGAAATTACCAGGGCAACCTCTAGTATTGCGCCTAAAGAAAATGTCAGGCCAGCTGAAGCTCCAAAGGCTGTGCCTGAAGATCGTGAAGAAGTCAGGACAACTGCATCAGTTGTGTCTGAAGAAAATGAACCAGATTCCTCTGCTGCTCCTGCGCCTACTCAAACTCCAATCCTTCCATCTGCATTAGATGTGAAGAATACAAAGGCTGCAGAGCGTGTAGCTGTGAAGAAAAGGAAGGCATTGACAAGCTCAGCTGAGAATCCAATTGATGTCGTTCCCATTTCATCTATGTCATCAAAGGACCTTATTCCTTTTGGTGAAGATTATGTGATTCCAAGTGAATCGGATGAAGACATTCCTTCTGCTGCTTCCTCAGAGCAGACGGATGAAGAAATTGAAGTGGATGCTATACCTTCAACCCCAATCATCTCCTCGCCTATGCCTCGGTTTACTGCTGAAGAGGCCGGAGTTGAAGAATTGGAAGAACAAGACTCGAACGTGGACATTGGGAATGCCACTCCATTGATGACTGATGAATTCTGGGATAGTCAGCATCCCAACCCCCCTTTGTTCACGCCACTACAACAAATTCTTCATTCACCAGCACCAACTGTTCCATTGGGCTCTAAGGAAACTCATCCCACACAGTCTGTTCATGAAGACATTCCAGCCCCTAGTGGTGAAGAAACTGCTACTGCTGCTGAATCGATGAAGACTGACGCTGAAGAGGAACTAGAAATTCCTCAGACTAAAGAAACCGAGATTGCAAATCCAGAGGTAGTGATGCAATTGACTGATACTCCTCAACCAAAGCCAAAGGATCCTTTCTCAAGGAAGAAATCTTTCAAGAAGGCTGATTTCTTCGGCGAGCATGTGTTCTTCACTGATTTCAATCCCTATGACTCTGCTCACATAAGAAAGAGGCGTTTCTAGACTGCCAGTCAGGCGAATTTCTATTCCTCAGTGCTATACAATAAAGACAAAGTCTTCGCGCATCAGCATATTCCTCACGTGGATATGGAGTCTCTACCGTGTTTTGTGCCGGTCCTTAGTGTTCTTCATGATGCTGGACTTCTGGGTTTTTGCACAGATATAAGCGATTGGAATGAAGAATTGATTCTCCAATTTTATGCAACCCTGCACATCACCGGCAATTCCAAAGACATCAACTCATGGGTGCTGGACTGGATGTCTGAAAACACTCATTACAAAGCTCCAACCTCTGAATTGCTTCAGGCTCTGCCCCTCAGTCCTCCAAATGAAGTTGCACGTTGCATGTATGAAGAAACTGAACTCACTGATCACTACAGCAAGTGCTTATGAAGCCTTTGAAGCCAGGTCAAGCCCCACGGACCAAATTCCTCGTGAAGGAATTGTTGTTTCTGCCACGGACTGTCTATCGCATTCTGAGGAAGACATTGAGTCCAATCAAGGGCCAAGACTCGAATGATGAAGAAGTCGTTGGCATCATGAAGAACCTGCTATTCAACATCATCCATGGCGTTCCCGTCAACTTTCATGATTTCTTTATGAGGACAATGGCAAATATTGCACTGTCCCCTTTCAACCTGAAGCCTTATGCTCCATGGATTATGAGATTCATCAGGACAAGGTCTTCAGTGAATTACAAAGCTGGCACTCTCAATCATTGCAGCTACTTGCCCCCAATTGAAGTCCTCAAATGGACATTTTCCTCAGCTTATGACAAGGGCAATGCCGCTGCTGTTTTTGATGAAGGCACTCGTCCATTGGATGGCCAGTTTCGCAAAGCTACATCTTATTCCACCAATGATGAATCTGCCACTCATGACTCTACCGCCAACGCTCCCAAGAAAAATCGTCAAGTCACAACTCCCAGGGTGATGACTGATCGTGAGCTTCTCCTTAGTCTTCATCATAAGGTTGATCGCAACCACAAGTGGGTCAAGCGTCAGTTTGGTTCAATTCTTCACAACATGACCTCAACACATAATCCAGTGAAGAAAAACCATTACTACCTTCATGAAACCCTCAACCGCACCCGGGCTGTTCGGTCTCATCTCTATGGCGAAGAAGATTTGAAGAAAATGGGTCTCAAGGATGACTTTGACTGGTTTGCTCCTCCTCCGAAGAAATACAAGAAGGTCAAAGTTCCTCCCTTGGTGGCCAGCTCCTATTCTTCATCACGCGAGACCGACGAGTATGAAGACTTGGACGACACTGCGGTAGGCCCTACTTCAACCATCGACCCCAACAACGCTGGCGCTCCTTCATCATCTTGAGATTCTTCAGGGGCGTTAGTCCTCAGTTTCAATCCTTTTGGTCATTCGATGACAAAGGGGGAGAAATTTGAGTTAGTCTTCAAGCGGGTCTATATATATGGGCCTTTTTTTTGCTAAGTTACAACTCTCGTTCTTCTGATGACTTTGTGGATCGAGTTGTAAACTTAAACTCTATGGTGACCTGATACTTTTGTTGTGGTGTTTCTGCATGCTTCTTCCTCATTAATGTTATGCACGCATGCTGAATTACATCAGTCACCATATTTCATCATGAATTTCAAATTCTTCATATTATATGTCAAATGCGTGTATGAATTACAAGATATAGGGGGAGATCTCCATGATTCTACTCTTCAAGTGTGCATTGTTTCAAAAGCAAATTCCTCACTATGCACAACTTCAGGGGGAGTTCCTCAATATCTTGCAATCAAATTCATCGACATCAGTATTTACACTTCATATGGTTATCCCCGTTGAAAACTTAACCTATATTGTGATCAATCACCAAAAAGGGGGAGATTGTAAGTACATCTAGTGCCCCTTAGTGATTTTGGTGTATTGAAGACTTATAGGTTAAGAGACTAATGTATTTGTGAGTGTACACAGGTCTATAAGTCTATGAGGAGTTTGATAATTACAGGGAACGTCGACCCCTAAAAATGAAGTTCTTCAACTGAAGACTTTGGATTTCTGAAGACTTTCTGAAGACCTTGAAAGTGAAGAAATTGGTGTGACCCTAAAGACTTGGTATTCATTTGAGGAACATGAAGCGTGCAGACTTTTTGTTTTTATAGTTTTATTTTCTCTTTCTTGAGTCATAGGAAACACCGTACTGTTAAAGGGGGTCGAGGAAATACTAAGGAAAATTTCCATGTGATGCTCAACTCAAAATCCTACACCTATCAATCCCTTCGAGTGAAGCCATTGGAAATCTCATACAGTTCAGTCATATTCTTCAGTGACAGAGACGACGTTCTTCTGGTCTCTGAGGAATTTGTTTTGACTGAGGAGTTAGGAATTCGCCAGTGCGAGTTGCCTACACAGTGAGGAACATGATAGACCTGAGGAATTTGATACTCAAATTTCCGACCGTTGCTGTGCTACGCGCCAACTGTCCCAAAATATCTACCTACCTAACGGTCATATCATTAAAGGGCATTTATGTCTTATCATGTCGTGATGCTCCCTAGGCTATAAATAGCCGCCCCCTACAACCACTAGCTGGTTGGCTGCTCCGAGAGAAATTGACACTTGTCATAAGAGCAACCCATCGTCCGAGGACTTTGAGCGAAAATCATCAAGTGAGGAAAAACCCGAAACTAAACCCAAAACCTTCAAACCCAAAAGTGATTGAGCATCACTAAAGAGATTGATCCTGCGTGGATCCGATGCTTGTTACCTTTGAAGACTGTGCTTCTTCCAGACGGTTAGGCGTCATGGTCTAGAGCATCCAAGAGGAATTGTGGATCACCGAGTGACCAAGTCTGTGAAGGTTTGGAAGTCACCTGAAGACTTACCACGAGTGATTGGGCGAGGTCTGTGTGACCTTAGCTCAAAGGGAATACGGTGAGGACTTGGTCTCTTGGACTGTGTGTCCTTGACTGCGTGTCCGGGACTGTGTGTCCTCAGGTTTAAATACCTAGCCGCCCTAACCAGATGTACAACTGAGACGGTAGTTGGAACTGGTCTAACAAATCATTGTCTTCACCAAGCTTACTAGTTCTATTTCCTCAACTCTTTCATTTCTTCATATCTGTTTGAAGACTTTGACTGAAGACTTTCTCAATTTCCTCAGTTCAATTTCTTTAGTCTGCTTGTCTTCATCCTGTGCTATCCTGAGTTTACGTTTTCTGTACTCTATGTTTGTCTTCATATCTTCATGATGACCATGCTTGTATTTTGTTATGTTTACTTCTGAGTACTTATTCCGCTGCAAGTAGTTCTTCGCTAAGGAATTTCCTCAACAGCAAATTCCTCAGTGAAGAATTCACAAAAATCGCCTATTCACCCCATCTCTAGTCGATATAACGCACTTTCAATTCAAATGCTGCCACCTACAGGATCAGACCACTCCCATGGCAGCACCACGCATAAGCTCCATGGCAACACCGACGGTGCTACACTACAACCCGGACGAAGCTTCAACCCCCCCCCCCGCGACACTTCATTGCAACTCCGGCGACGCTCCGTTGTAGCTCCAGTGGCGCTTCAACGACCCCACGCGCTTCACTGCAGCTCTGGCGGCCCCAACCATGCTTCCTTGCGACGCCGGTGAGCCCCCTCTGCTTCAACGGCTGTCCTGTCGAAGCTCCACGGTAACACTTGATGGCCGCCAGCGAAGCTTCATTGCAACACCATCACCTGCGCGACGGTGTTCCAGCGCAACACGAGAGCGTCGGGGTGGTGCGAGGAAGTATGTGGTAGCGATGGCAGATGCTGTGACGCAGCACGATAGCGACGGGATGCTGCATCGCAGCGACGATCGCTAGTTTGCATCACCACTGGCGGCGTTCGTAGCAGCCGCGATGGCCATGTGATTTGGACCCTTGCTGAGTATGGGTAGCGGAGCACGCAACACCTGTGGCCACCATGCAACAGCGCCTACGGTGCGCGGCTCAGCGTTGGAGCAGCAAGCCTCACTGGTGGTGGCGTTCGGCAGCGTCATTAGGTTTGCTTGTTGTGCAACCATGGGTTGTCCTGGTGGCAGAGAAAGGGAGGCCTCGTGGTTGTCCCCCGGCAGGGCCTTTGCAACACCTAGCGATGGGTAAAGCAGTGCATGTGGTAGTGATGTTGTGGAGAAGAGATTGGCATGACAGAGCGAGAGAGGAGGCAGTCGGACGGGGATCCAATGTAAACAGAGGGGGCGGGGATTTGGTGAGGAGTAAACACGAAAGGGATAAGATTGCGGGGAGGTGGAGAGAGGTCGGTGGGTCCATAGGACACGTCTTGCGCGAGGAAGGCGGCGTGCACTTGACTGTTTTCATCCGACTTAAAATAAACAATTCCTAATCTTTTCTTTTTTGTGATTCTATACTTAGCAGTTTTTTTACAGTAAATGATACTGTGAATGTAGGAGCACTGTTTGGAATGCATAAATGCGAAATAATTTCCACAAGAGCTGGAGGACTTTGCTTTAAAGGCTTCACTAGTTCAGATCATTTGGTTAATGGCTTGGAAAAGTTAATGAAACCGGCCTTAGACCTTGGGCCTTCAATGGGCCACGATCGTAGAGACTAGAGAGTGATCGCGTTGCTCCTCCGACCAAGGCCCGGGCTTCGCGGTGACACTCCGCTAGGGCAGTAGCTAGGGCTTCGATCGGCGGTTCCTTGGCGGCTCCGTTTCCTCCTCCCACCCACTCCCTATATAAGCGCACCCACGTCCGCGGCGCTTCCATTCTCACCAGTCCACCACCACCACCACCACCACCACCACCACCCGGCGCGGCGAGGAGAGGAAAGGCGGGAGCGAGCAACCTCCATCCGCCGGCAAGGATGCAGATCTTCGTGAAGACGCTCACGGGGAAGACCATCACGGTCGAGGTGGAGAGCGGCGGCGCCGTCGACAGCCTCAAGGCCAAGATCCACGACAAGGAAGGTACGCGCCCCCGCCTCCGCCCACGACGGGCTCCGGCCGCCTTCGCCGGCATCGGTCGCGCCTTTTCTCGCATCCGCGCACCGCGCCGTTGCTCAAAATGCTCGCCTTGTTGTGCCTTCTTGCTTGATTTTACCACACGCGCGAGCACCCTTAATCTGCAGTTTGATTTGCTAGGCAGCCGTGGCTCGAAAAAGTTGCCCAATTTTATCCTAAATCTGTGGGCGTCTTGTGGTGCCAAACTAACCGTGGACGCTGTGTTGGCTTCGATAATCGCAGGTATCCTGCCGGACCAGCAGCGCCTCATCTTCGCGGGGAAGCAGCTTGGCGACGGCCGCACCCTGGCCGACTACAACGTCCAGAAGGAGTCCACGCTTCACCTCGTGCTGGGCCTCGTCGGCGGGGACAAGGGCTCGTGCTACCCGCCCAAGATGGAGCCGAACCTCCTCGAGCTCGCGCTTAAGTACAGGCAGCACAGGCTCGTGTGCCGCAAGTATGTACTGTTCCTTGGACTATTTCTTTCACTGTACATCGATTTGCCTTGGTCTGGAATCTGGATGCCTATGAATGATGGAAGCTTGTGAATTGAGATGTTTCTCTTGTGCTATGTTCAATTGGGATTGATGCATATGTAGATCATATATCTCTGTGGTTGATGTGGATCCAGGAAGTTAACTTATTAATTAGCATGCCTTTTATATACTAGTTGGGGTGTAGAACTGTAGATGGACCATTTCTTTCACGATTCATTGATATTTTCTGCTGTTACATGCATGTTTGTTTATGGATGCCATGTCTATGCATGATAGAAGCTTGGGAATTGTGGTGTTTCTGTCGTTGTGATCTGTTTGACGGGGATCGATGCATATGTACATCATATCTCTGTGTGGTTTGGAGTTGGACCGTGGGAACTAGCTTATTAGCATACTTCTTATCAAGTACTAGTTGAGGTCTAGATGGACTATTTCTTTCATGATTCATTGGTATATGCATATATTCTGCTGTTACATGCATGCTTGTATATTGATGTCTGTCTATGTGTGATAGAAGCTTGGGAATTGTGATGTTTCTGTTGTGGTCTGTTGGACGGCGATTGATGCACATGTAGATCATGTCTCTGTGTTGTTTAATTTGGATCCAGGGAATTAGCTTATTAGCATACTTTTCATCAAGTACTAGTTGAGGCGTAGATGGACCATTTCTTTCATGATTCATCAATATGCAGTAGTCTACATGTTTGTATCTAGATGTCTATGCATGACACAAGCTTGTGAATTTGAATGTTTCTTTGTGGTCTGTTTGATGGAGATTGATGCCTATGCAGATCATATCTCTGTGTGCTTTTGATCCACAGGAAATTAAGTACTCCCTCTGTCCCAAAACAAGTGACTCAAAAATGACTCGACTTTGTACTAACTTACAAAGTTGAATCATTTTTGAGTCACTTATTTTGGGACGGAGGGAGTAGTTTTTATCAAGTAGAAGAGTATATCCTAACTTGTCAGTGATTTTGCGTTGCAGGTGCTATGCACGCCTGCCCCTCAGGTCTGCCAACTGCCGCAAGAAGAAGTGCGGCCACAGCAATGAGATCAGGCCCAAGGAGAAGCTGCGCTACCACTGAAGCACCGGAAAGTTGACCCTAAGAGACATGCCATAGCTGGATTAACTGGGAGCTTAAAGTTTGGTTCGAGTCTTGGTTTCTTGGATATGAAGTTTCATCCTAGTTAAAATGTTGCTTTTGGAATCTAGAATGCCCTAAAGATGCTACCTAGTTGCTCTTGTATTGTTTCTGTCATAGTAGTACTGTGCAATTTGCTCTTGCATGAATGATGAAATCAAGTATTTGAGGTCTACTAGCTTGAATGCATGATGAAGTCAAGTAGTGCTCTTGCTTTCTTACATTTCTGTCATGTAGAACTATGGTTGAATCAAGTTTCTCGGGGATCATTTACTGGTAATTACTTGGAAACACGAGCTTTGGTCGTTCAAATCATATCTGACTCTGCATTTGCTGCTCCATCTGAAAAGAGTAGAATCATAGATGAAATTTTTCTAGGAAACCGAATGCCATCTGCAAAACAGAGCACCAGTATTGAAATCCCATTACCTTTGTCACCTTCACTGAATCCATGCTTGTTGCCCCATATATACTGCCAGCCCGTGTCGATCATACAGTAGCTTCATGTTCATGGCTGAAATTCCCACATTTCATCCCACCAAGGAACATACCCCGAGAGCTGTCGGTGGACAGTAGGGGAGTCCACCAAGAGAACTTGACTACTACTAATACTAGAAATAGTAGAAAACTGTTCAGTTTCAAGACATACAGCATGGACACCTGAATGTAAATGTGGAACGACTAGCTAGTTTGTGGCGTCTGATTCAGAGGTCCTTGGTTTTCGACTTGTAGTAGCACTAGTATCTCGGGAAAGCCGTAGATCCTTGGATTTTGAGGAGAGGTTTGAGAATCCGGAGGACCCGACTTGTAGCGTCGCCTGCATTCGCCGTCGGAGGCTACGACCGGAGAATCCACATCTATCTACCCAGGTGAGATCAGCTGGAGCACCGATTTCTACAAGGACTACGTGGCGGTGCACCTCAGCTTAGAGAGCAACGACCGGGACGCCAGTGTGACACTTTAGTTAGATGTAAGTCACCAGAATTTAGTTTTTGGTTCAGTCGATTTCTGGACCGTTGATGTTATTCTGAGATTCGTGTGCCATTTCTTTTCTAGTGTGGTTGTTTCGCTGGTTTGGTCTGTTTTTTTTTTGAGGGGCGCTGGTTTGGTCTGTGTTTGGGGGTCAGTCGATTCGTTCCTGGGCTGAGCCCGTTACCCGTTATGAGCTCTTGACCCATTTTTGGCTCAGCCCAGCTGCTGCACTCCTTCGAGAGACACAAGAGAGGCCGACTTGACAACATTATCTCAGCTTATGAGTGCTTGCATTTCATGAAGAGAAACAGATCAAAGAATAATTGTTTTGCTGCGTTGAAGTTGGACATGATGAAGGCTTACGACAGAGTGGAATGGTCTTATCTCAGATCTATCATGGAGAAATTGGGGTTTGCGTCCCCTTGGGTGGACATTGTTATGAATATGGTGAGCTCAGTATCTTTTTCTGTTATGTTCAATGGTGTCAAGTCAGAGGAATTCAAACCTGCGCGAGGTATTCGACAGGGAGATCCCATCTCTCCATACCTGTTCTTGTTAGCAGCAGAGGGCCTTTCGTGCCTCTTAAAATCAGTAGCCCAGGCCATTTCATTGAGTGATAGGTACCTCGGGATGCCGACTGATGTGGGGCACTCAAAGAAGGGAACCTTCAAATATTTGAGTGACAGGGTGTAATATAAGGTCAAAGGGTGGGATGTTCTTATAAAATCAGTAGCCCAGGCCATTTCAGTTTATTCCATGTCATGCTTCAAACTTCCGAGGGGTTTGTGTGATCATATAAAAACAATAATTAGGAAGTTCTGGTGGGGATGCAAACAAGGAAAACGCAAACCGGCATGGGTATCATAGGACGTGATGACCAGACCGAAACACCTGGGTGGTCTAGGTTTCAGAGATCTTGAGCTTTTTAACTTGGCATTTTTATCGAGACAAGCGTGGAGACTTTTGCAAGAACCAGACAGCTTGAGTGCAAGAATTTTGAAGGCTTCATATTACCCGGATAGCACCATTCTAGAAGCGGACTTGGGTTCACGGCTGTCACAGATTTGGCGGACGATTTTGGAAGGGCGAGACCTACTGAAGCAAGGTTTAATTCGACGGATTGGCAATGGTGAGGGCACGGATATATGGGCTGATAACTGGATACCAAAGGAGATGACACCGCGCCCGATCACTTCTCTCGTGGTAAACCCGCCACGGTACGTGTCGGAGTTGCTCCTTCCGGCGTCAACCTCTTGGAACGATACTCTGATCCGTTCAGTGTTTCTGCCTATCGACGCAAATGCTATTCTGAATATTCCTATTTGCACAACAAATATAGACGATTTTTGGGCTTGGTATCCTGACATGAAAGGTGTGTTCAGCGTCAGTTCAGCATACAAGTTTTTGTTGAAAACGAAACTGCAGAGAGAGGAGTGGCTAGAAGGAGGGAGCGGATCTTCCAATTCTGCAAGGGACGAGAAGTCTTGGTGTTCTCTGTGGAAGCTAAAAATCCCGTCCAAAATCAGAATTTTTCTGTGGAGATTAGCGCATCATTCTCTACCAACTCTGGATATTTTGAAGAGGAGGAATATGGCTGATCGTGATGTTTGCCCATTGTGTGGCTGTGAGGACTCATGGAGGCATGCTCTCTTGTCTTGCACTACATCACAGTGTGTGTGGGCTTTGTTAGATGATGAGCTAGTAGCTCAAATGTCAGAGAATATGGAACCAAATGCGAGAATCTGGCTGTTCGAGTTAAATGAGAAATTGGATCAAGCAAGCTTCACCAAGATGGTTGTCACACTCTGGTCGGTGTGGTACTCGAGAAGAAAGGCTATTCACAAATCGATCTTCCAAAGTCCCCAACATACAGTGTCCTTTGTCACCAATTTTATTGCTGAGTTGGGCCAGCTACAACCCAGTGCTACTCACCAGGAGACCAGCTCTGCTCCGCAGCCGCAGGTCCGAAGGTGGCTTCCACCCCCGGCGGGATTCGTGAAGATTAATGTTGATCGTGAAAATAGAGGGACAAGGCTAGCACCCAAGACACATCAAGATACACCAAGCCGTGTGCCGGCAACCCCGACCCTCTAGTTTATCCTCCGTCATAGTTTCTGTACTGGTTGGCGAAGCCCTGCGGAGATTGTTCTTCACCACCACCGTCACCACGCCGTCGTGCTGCCGGAACTCATCTACTACTTCGCCCATCTTTCTGGATCAAGAAGGCGAGGACGTCATCGAGCTGAACGTGTGCTGAACACGGGGGTGCCATACGTTCGGTACTTGTCGTGGCATTAGCACGACAGATGTACGGTTCAGAGGACTTAGGTGTGGAGCCATCGCGCGGGTTAGCTTGAAGAGGTTAAAAGCACACAAAGGACACAGAGGGTTTATACTAGTTCGGCCCCTTCGATGAAGGTAAAAGCCTACGTCTAGTTTGGTTTGGTATTGCTTGGGCGTCGATGAACAGGGAGCAGATTGCTTGCCTGTCTCTCGACGGATTGTTGCTTGTCCTTGAACCGTCGCCGGGCCGTTCCTTTATATAGGAGTGAAAGTGCAACTAATCCCCGGGTGGTTTTGGTAATTAATAACAACATATATATCATTGAACTAATAGTTACTTGAAGATCATTTCAGAAAAGTTCAGTGATATGGGTATGGCAAGGACTGAAGTAGTGGACCCCTCAAAATGCTAAGGCAAGCATTGGCAAAAGCTCAAGACTCCATTTTTGGTTTAGTGATCCAAGATCACATTGAGTCCATAGGAAAAGCCAATACTATTAAAAGGGGATGAGGTTATGATGATGATCTGGTTGCTCAAGTGCTTAGTGATACATCTCCTAAACTATCAGCAACTTTCACTGCCATATACACTCATAAGTAATCTCGGTCCCACCGATATTCCAAACTTAGTCACACCGAGATGAACCACCTCAGCCATAAGCCAAACCCTAGTAAACTCGGATTTTTCCGATTCTGAACTCGGTCTCACCGAAACATGAGTTGCCAAGGTTCTGTAACCTTCTGTCATCAAATCGGTGTCACCGAGATGATGAAGTCGGTCCCACCGAAACTGGCATGCTCTTGTCATTGCACGAATCGGACTAACCGAGATTGTATATTCGGTCCCACCAAAAACCCCAACGTTCACATTATTTGAACTATCGGTCTCACCGAGTTGTCCACTTCGGTCCCACCGAGATTGCTCAAATGTGTGTAACGGTTGGATTTTGTGTGGAGGCTATTTATACCCCTCCACCCCCTCTTCATTCGTGGAGAGAGCCATCAGAAAGAACTACCACTCCTACCTTACATTTCTGAGAAGAGAACTACCTACCGTTGTGTTGAGATCAAGTTGCTCCACTCCCACCATATGAAGCTTGATCTCTAGCCTTCCCAAGTTGCTTTCCACTCAATCCTTTCTTCCACCATAGCCAAATCAGTGAGGAGAGTTGAGTGTTGGGGAGATTATCATTTGAAGCACAAGAGCAAGGAGTTCATCATCATCTACAACATCTATTACCTTTTGGAGGGTGGTGCCTCCTAGATTGGTTAGGTGTCGCTTGGGAGCCTCCGTCGTCGATATGTGGAGTTGAACTAAGAAGTTTGTAAGGGCAAGGAGATCGCCTACTTCATGAAGATCTACCCCGAGTAAGGCTAGCCCTCCGTGGGCGTAGGCCATGATGGAATAGACAAGGTTGCTTCTTCGTGGACCCTTCGTGGGTGGAGCCCTCCGTGGACTCGCGCAGCCGTTACCCTCCGTGGGTTGAAGTCTCCATTAACGTGGATGTACGATAGCGCCACCTATCGGAACCACGGGAAAAATCACCGCGTCTCCAAAATTGCGTTTGCTCTTCTCCACCTCTCTTTACTACATGTGCAATTTACTTTCCGCTGCCTATACTCTAGAATTGCATGTGTAGGGTGATGCTTGACTTGATCAAAATTGTGAATCTTCCAAAAACTGTTCTTTGTCAAAAGACAGAATTTTTATATTTACAAGTAGTCTAATCACCCCCCCCCTCTAGACATACTTTCGATACTACAAGGAGGCAACGCCCGGTCCGGTTTACAGAGTCCCGAGGCCGGCTCATAATCGTGTCCGCCTCGGTGTCTACTCTTTCTTCCTTGTATCTCAAGCTACATGATAGGACGGTTTACAAACCATAAACATTATACATGGGCCCTAAGCTTTCATGGGCCGTAACCTCTACTAAGCTTATAACAACACAGCTATATTATCATAATCCGGATCTCCCTAGCCGGTTTATACCTGCTAGTAATATCCCTGACATTAGGCCCCAGAGTGATTTGAACTTGTTCATGTCAGTCTTCTAAACCTTGCATAAACTTCCTCTTTGTATCTTCTCTGCTTTGTAAACCGGCTATGACGTCATCCCTGGAAATCATTTTATTCGATCGTGACATCACCTCCGCATTTATTGCACACAGCTGTTTGTTACCTTTGTTTAAAGCTCATCTCGAAAATCGAGGCGATAATGGAATCTTTATCCAATCTGACCTCCTCAAATCCCGCGCTTGCCGTTTCCTGTCTCAGCCTCTATAAATAATGCTGCGCCCTTATTCTTTTCCTTCCTTCCATTCTTCTTCTTCCTTCGTCTCCTGAAGCTCCGCCGCTGCCTTCGAGCTCGTCGCCGTCATCAGCCAGGCCGCTGCATCACCCTGAGACGCGACCAGATTACTCCGCCGCCGTCCCTTTCCTTCTCAGGTATTCCTTTTCTCTTGCTGCAGATCTGTGATCCAGGGTTCCTCCATTGCTTCCGCCATTAGACCTCGAAGCTTTCGCTGTTCATCTTATACGCCATGTTTGCAGTAGATTCCACCTCTGGACTAGCTTCGAACTCGCTCCTGCTCCGTATTTTTAGACTTACATTAAGTTCGCCCTTAGATTCATTGCTCTGTAGAAAACCTTCGCAGTTCTTCCTGTGATAGACTTGCGTAAATTTCGTCTTTTTCTTACTGCTCAGATCTATTTTACTTTAGCCTCTTGTAGAAACCTGTTTCTTCGTCTTGATAGATCTATTAACTACTTGCCGGTTTAATCAATCATATATTGCTCCTGCAACGCATCAACCATGAACCCGACGGTTTAGCTTCTTCTTTTTTGTTATCATAAACCGGTAGCAGCGCATTTCCCGCGTGCTTCCGGGTTGTTAATGCCATTAGCCTCCTGTCTAAACCGTCGATGTAATTTGATAACACAATCCGGTTTATGCTGCAGCACTTGTATAATCCGGATTTTGCACTTTACTTTTTCAGCACTTTCCTTCTGCTCATATGTCTGCCAAGCAGTTCGTTTCTTGCAACTGGGTTCCTTCCCGCATTACGGAAGAGGACTTAGTCAATGCTTCTTCGATTGGTATTCTGGGTCCTCAAGCAGTTCTGAAATGGCGGGCCCCAGGGGATGAGTGTCCTCCTACCCCCAAAGAAGGAGAAGTTATTGTTTTCTTTGATCATATGGCCCGGGGTTTTAGCCCTCCCGGTTCAAAAAATTTCCGGGATGTGCTGGCCGCTTTTCAACTCCATCCTCAGGATATAGGCCCAAATTCCGTATCAAACGTCTGCAATTTCCATGTCTTCTCCGAGGTGTACCTTCAAGAAGAGCCGTCAGTGGACTTGTTCCGGGATTTTTTCCACTTAAATCGGCGGACAGAGTTTACTGACGGACCACATCAAGAGCTGGGTGGCGTCAGTATTCAGAAGAGAAGAGACGTAGTCTTTCCTCATGCTGCTCTCCATACACACCCCAAGGACTGGAACCAATCTTGGTTTTACTGCAAGGATACCTCGCCTGAAGGAGAAAACCCACTGCCGGGTTACCGCGAACATCGCCTTCCGGAAGATCATCCCCTGCCGCAATGTCTTAGTACCTCAGAGCGGGCCCGGTTTGCCCCTCAACTTTCCAAGCTTAAGGCCTTTATGGCCAACGATTTAACCGGAGTGGACTTCGTCCGTTGTTGGCTTGCTTGGAGCATCCTTCCTCTAAGCCGGCGCTCCGGTTTAATGTGTCAGTATAGCGGAAAGACGGATGATCCTCAACGCCACATCGACGTAATGCTTCCTGAGAAGGATGTTATTGAATCTGCTAAGAAAATGCTCAACATCTCTCTTGAAGAATGTAGCCAAACCGGATTGGCCCCATATTACAAGAAGAACAAACTGCCAGCCGTAAGTTTTACCCTCTTCTGTTTGCGTCTAATCCGTCCGTATGAATTACCCCTTGTATTTATTTTTCCCTTTCTACATAGGCCGACGATCCGTTTTGGAAGAGAAAATCTCAGGATAAGTCAGGTAAACAGCCACGCCGGAAGACGTGCGCTGTCAAAAAGAAGAAGGCAGCTGCTGGCTCCGGTTCACATCTTGAGGAAGATGACCCAGATTCTGAGGTATGATTTGATCTTGATATGTTTTGATCTCTTTTATCCAGATTTATGTTAACAGTGTCTTTTCACAGGATTTGGCTGAAGGTGATAAAGCGGCAGAAACTGAGGTAATCACTCTTTCTTCAGATTCTGAACCGCCGGTGCCCAAAACTCGTCGGGCATCTCGGAAGTACCCTTTTTCTCATCCTTACGCTCAACTGGACCCTAAATTTCTTTTGAAGAAGCAGCAACATGAAGCCCGCCGGACTACACGCCATAGTGGCCATGTAGTCGAGTCTTCCGGAATATCTCTCACTCCGGCTCGGAGGCGCCGCTCTGAGGTTTTACTTTTTCCAACTCTTCTTCATCCCAAGGCCGGACTTATATGCAAACCACTTAAACCGTCTGATCCTAACTATCAGGAGACGCCTTTATCATCTTCCGGTGAATCGACTGCCACACAGGTCCCAATACTGAAAACTGTCCCTGGGTAAGTCCTTTACCTCATCCGGTTTACGTTTGTATTTGCCCTTTATAACTCTGATTGCTTCTTCAATTTCTTTCAGGAAGCCCAAGCCTAGTAAAAAGGCAAAGGCCACTAAATCGGCGTTCGAGGCTGCCGCTGCTGATCCGGTAGCTGATCCAGATGATGTCATCCCTCCGGAGAATGAGCCTGCAATTCAGCCTGACGATCCTGCTCCCATGGATCATGATTATGTTGTTACTCCTGAAGTCACCAATGTTGAAGATGTCCTTGAACCGGCGAGTCCTGTCCGGGCTAGCCCTCCTCGGACTAGCCCGGCTCCCGTTAGTCCGGCTCATACTGCTGCCCCTTCACAGCCAACCACTGCTTCCTCTCCGGATGTTCAAATAACCGGAACGGGTTTTACCGCTCCTGCTGAGCCTATCGTTTTAGCCAAGCATACTGCTAAAGCGGAGAAGCTTCACCAAGAGAAGGGCAAGTGGAGCACGAACTTGTCCAATTATGCCGAACTGAGCGCCCTGGAACTTTACTCCGGATATTTGAACCGGCTTCATACCAGCCGTGAATATGAAATGGGCTTGGTTAACATGATGAAGGACAAATACGAGGTACCTTACTTGTCTTTGCTTTGCCTTCTTTATACTTCTGTCTTTATGCCATAATAGCCCCCAAGTGCCGGTTTAGCTTTGTTGTAGGTGAACTGGTACTTTCAAATGTATGGAAAATGAACTTACATTAGCCCCCAAGTGCCAGGGTCATAATTTGTGTTATGTGCCTGGGACTTGTCTGACTCTCTCTTTCGATACCTCAATTGTCCATTAGCCCCCAAGTGTCAAGTAGATAACCTGCTTATGTGCTTGAGACTTGTCTTTAATTGTCACCTTTTGATACTTCAACTGCTCATTAGCCCCCAAGTGTCAAGTGGATAACTTGGTTATGTGCTTGAGACTTGTCTGAACTGTCATTTATTCCACTTGATTTTCTCATAGGCTGACTTGACCCGGAGGGCTGCAGAAATAACTGAGCTCCGGAATAGACTCGTTGTGACTGAAACTGCTACTGCCAAGGCCAAAGATGATCTGGCGTTGAGCTTAACCACTGATGAACAATTGAAAAAATATTTTGAAGCGGAGCGGACAACCTGGGAAGTGCAGAGGAATGCTCTTGAAAAAAGAGCAAAGGATGCTGAAGAGGCCCTTAATCCGGTGACGCAAGAGCTGACCGGTTTAAGGCAGCAAATAGAGCTTATGACCTCTGCCGTCTTTGGTAAATACTTAACTTGCATGTGTTTTCATCTCTGCAATCTTTATTCCGCTCCGGTTTAACTGTGATAACCATATGCAGGGCGACGCGTCACCCATCTTGGGGATGACCTCTGGAAGAAACTCAAGGCCTCTTATACTCTGGTTGAGCAGCTGTATTCCGGTGCTCAAAGGATTATAAGTGCGATGTCGTTTCATAAAGCGGCCCCCACCACTATCCAAGGCACTTTGGAGAAGCTTTCTGTACTGCCTGTACGCTTGGAAGAGGTGAAGAAATCTTCTGCACGGGCCGGTTCTCTTGTAGCGCTGACCAGAGCCAAGGCGTGGGTTCCGGACTTTGATCCGGAAGAAGCTATGAATGGGTACCCCAGCACCAAGGAAGATGGATCGGCCTTCTCTAGCAAAGACCTTCATGCTTTGACTAAAGAAATGCGTCCCCTTACCAGCAAGCTTGCTGATGAATCAGACTTGACCAGGTATCATCCGGCGTATGACTTAAAGAATGAGCGGGTGGATCGGCTGGTTTATGATATCGGAAATCTAATCCCACCAGTGCGGCCCCATACTTTCGCTCCAGATGTTGACCCGTCTGATCTTATTACTGAGGAGATGTACTTCTGTGCTTTATCAAAGATCGACTAGCGCGTTCCTGCTTTTCAACCGCTTCAAGAAGATGAGGAAGCTCCGGAACAAGTCGATCCTCGGCCTTCGCAGCAGGAAGAAGAAGCATAAGCCGCTCAGTTTAACTATTAGCAGCTGTACTCTTTTGTCGAGGAAAACTTTAATCCGTTCAGGCGTGCCGTGTCATGTAATAGGATAGCTCGAAACATTGTCCGTCTTAATCCGGATGTCACAGCTTTGCTTTGGCGTCTGCCAATTTGAATCCTTTATCTGCTATGGTTTATCTGTATCTGCATAGATAACACTGAAAAAATGCCCTGGCGGTTTACCGCCGGACCGATTAAAGTGCTCTCATATGTTTATATATATCGCACGAGTATCTGTTTTATACCAAAAATAACTTAATACCTTTGATTAAGTACGCTTGACATCCTTAATCCGGTGAACATTGTAGATTCTGAGGAAGCTCTTGGCTCTGTTGGGGTGGACCCAATAATTGTTCCGGGTTATAGTAACTATCGGTTTAAATAATGTGGAGCTCTATGTCCAGACTTTTGAAAATATGTGGTCAATTTTAAAGTTGTCCAGCTCCGGATCAAAAAACCATAGAAAACATTTGAAAAATTACAAACACAAAACACAGGTTGCAAATAAAAACATGTAGTCGAGGCTTTTTACGAGCTGCCAGGCTCCATGTGCCAATCAAAGGGTGCAACCCAAAGGGCTATGATTCTTTTTCTTTTGCCATCAAAGGATGTACTCCAAGGGGCAAGAAATATTGCATTTGCCATCAAAGGAAGTACCCCTAGGGACAAGAACTTTTCTTTTGCCATCAAAGGGATGTATCTTCCAAGGGGCAAGAAATTTTGCATTTGCCATCAAAGGAAGTACCCTAAGGACAAGAACAGTTTTTTCTTTTGCCATCAAAGGGAGTGATCAACCAAGGGGCAAGAAATATTGCATTTGCCATCAAAGGAAGGTTCCCTAGGGACAAGAACAGTTTTTTCTTTTGCCATCAAAGGGAGTGATCAACCAAGGGGCAAGAAATATTGCATTTGCCATCAAAGGAAGGTTCCCTAGGGACAAGAATAGTTTTTTCTTTTGCCATCAAAGGGAGTGATCAACCAAGGGGCAAGAAATATTGCATTTGCCATCAAAGGAAGGTTCCCTACGGACAAGAACAATTTTTTCTTTTGCCATCAAAGGGAGTGATCAACCAAGGGGCAAGAAATATTGCATTTGCCATCAAAGGAAGGTTCCCTAGGGACAAGAACATTTTTTTGCCAATCGATGGAGTTTATCCAAAGGGCGCTTGTTGTGAAGATAATCATGTAGACCGGACCAGAAAAGACTTTTAGCGAGGATTCACATGTGATCCGTAGCCCCCTAGTTTGGTCCTTTCTGCATAAAATAGTTTGTTTCGAAATATCTATAATAATTTTCACAGGATATATATTTAGAAGAAAAGGCTGATCCCCCGGTTTACCAAGGGTGCCGGTTTATTTATTAATCATAATATATACATAGGATACAGCAGAGCTCATGGCTCAGGTGTAGTAGGGCCGCAGGAGAGCGATGTTCCACGGCCTCTTCGTCTCTTCTTCTGATGTCCGTGAGTCTTTGTGCTCTCGAACGTCCACCAGATAATATGAACCGGTGTGTAAGTTCTTGCTGACCACAAAGGGTCCTTCCCAAGGTGGGGATAGCTTGTGCATATCTGTCTGGTCCTGGATGAGCCGGAGTACCAAGTCCCCCCCCCCTGGAACGTCCTGGTTTTAACCCAGCGGCTGTGATATCTGCGCAAGTCCTGCTGATAAATCGCGGATCGTGATGCTGCTATGTCATGCTCTTCATCTAGCCGGTCCAAACCGTCCTGTCTTGCCTGCTCATTGGCTGCTTCAACATAAGCCGTCACCCGTGGTGAGTCATGGCGGATATCGCTTGGAAGAACCGCTTCAGCATCGTACACCATGAAGAAAGGTGTGTAACCTGTGGACCTGTTCGACGTAGTATTGATGCTCTAGAGGACAGAGGGCAATTCCTCAACCCAGCACCCTGGTGTTCTTTGCAAGGGAGTCATAAGCCGGGGCTTGATACCTTGCAAAATTTCTTGATTGGCCCTTTCAGCTTGACCATTGGATTGAGGGTGAGCTACAGAAGACACATCTAGGCGGATATGCTCCCTTTGACAAAACTCTTCCATCTCTCCTTTAGATAAATTGGTGCCATTGTCAGTGATGATGCTGTGTGGAAAGCCAAACCGGAAAATTACCTTCTTGATGAATTTAACCGCTGTTGCCGCATCACACTTGCTCACCGACTCTGCCTCAATCCATTTTGTAAACTTATCCACAGCAACCAGCAGATGAGTTTTTTGATCTTGGGATCGTTTAAAAGGCCCAACCATGTCAAGCCCCCAAGTCGCAAACGGCCAAGTAATTGGAATCATCCGCAGCTCCTGTGCCGGAACAAGAGCACGCCGCGAAAATTTCTGACAAGCATCGCACTTCCGGACTAGATTCTCCGCATCAGCATGGGCTGTCAGCCAGTAGAACCCATGACGGAAAGCTTTAGCTACCAAGGATTTTGAACCGGCATGATGACCACAATCCCCTTCATGGATCTCTCGCAGGATGTCACAGCCTTCCTTGGATGATACACACCCCTGAAACGCTCCAGAAACACTGCGATGGTGAAGTTCCCCGTTTACAATTGTCATGGATTTGGATCGCCGGATTATCTGCCTTGCTTCAATCTCATCATCCGGCAATTCTCCTCGGCTTAGATATGCCAAGTAAGGGATCGTCCAATCCGGAATAACATGAAGTGCCGCCACCAACTGCGCTTCTGGATCAGGAACAGCCAAATCCTCCTCCGATGGTACCTGAACTGATGGACTGTGTAGCTCATCCAAAAAGGTATTTGGTGGCACCGGTTTACGCTGAGAACCTAGCCGGCTTAGAGCATCGGCCGCTTCATTTTTCCGCTGGTCTATGTGATCCACCTGATATCCTTTGAAATATCATACGACTGCTTCAACTTCTCGTCTATAGGCTGCCATGAGAGGGTCTTTAGAATCCCACTTGCCGGATACTTGCTGTGCCACTAAGTATGAATCACCAAAACACTTGACCCGGCTCAAGTTCATCTCCTTAGCCATCCGCAGGCCATGAAGCAATGCTTCATATTCTGCTGCATTATTAGTACAAGGAAACATTAGGCGGAGGACATAACAGAATTTGTCACCTCGCGGGGAAGTTAACACAACTCCAACCCCCGAGCCTTCTAATTGTCTTGAACCGTCAAAGTGAATAGTCCAGTATGTATGATCCGACTTTGCCTCTGGTGCTTGCAACTCTGTCCAATCATTGATAAAATCTACCAATGCTTGTGATTTGATAGCGGTGCGTGGTACATACTTCAATCCGTGTGGGCTAAGCTCAATGGCCCACTTTGCGACTCTACCAGTGGCTTCTCTGTTTTGGATTATATCCCCCAACGGAGTTGAACTGACGACAGTTATTGGGTGGCCTTGGAAGTAATGCTTCAACTTCCGGTTTGCCATGAACACGCCATATACCAGCTTCTGCCAATGTGGGTACCTTTGTTTGGATTCAATGAGAACCTCACTGACATAATAAACCGGACGTTGAACCGGATACTCCTTTCCCGCTTCTTTGCGCTCGACCACGATTGCCACGCTAACTGCCCGTGCATTGGCGGCCACGTATAACAGCAACGGCTCCTTATCAACGGGGGCAGCAAGGACCGGTGGTTCCGCCAGTTGCCGCTTTAAATCCTCAAACGCGGTGTTTGCTTCATCGCTCCATATAAACCGGTCTGTCTTTTTTAGCATCTGATAAAGCGGAATCGCCTTCTCTCCCAAACGACTGATGAATCGACTCAACGCTATAATCCGGCCGGCGATACGCTGGACATCATTGATGCAAGCTGGTTTAGCCAGGGACGTGATTGCCTTGATCTTCTCCGGATTGGCTTCTATTCCTCTGTTCGACACCAAGAATCCAAGGAGTTTGCCCGCCGGAACACCAAAAGCGCATTTCTCCGGATTAAGCATCATTTTATAGGCCCGAAGGATATCAAAGGTTTCCTTGAGGTCCTCTATCAATGTCTCCTCCTTTCTTGACTTCAGCACGATGTCATCCACATAGGCATGAACATTTTTCCCTATCTGCCCCTTAAGACAATTCTGTACGCAACGCTGGTAAGTTGCTTGGGCACTCTTGAGCCCAAAAGGCATAGATACATAGCAAAAGGCACCAAAAGGAGTTATGAAAGTTGTCTTCTCTTGGTCCTTAACTGCCATCTTGATCTGGTGATACCCTGAATATGCATTCAAAAAACTTAGCCGCTCACATCCCGCCGTAGCATCAATGATCTGGTCAATACGGGGGAGAGCAAAAGGATCCATTGGACAAGCTTTGTTTAAGTCTGTGTAATCCACACACATCCTCCACTTTCCATTTTTCTTTAATACCAGAACCGGATTAGCCAACCACTCCGGGTGGAATACCTCTACTATGAACCCTGCGGCCAAGAGCTTGGCCACTTCTTCACCTATAGCCTTGCGCCTTTCTTCGTTGAAGCGGCGCAGATACTGTTTAACCGGTTTGAACTTCGGATCGATATTAAGACTGTGCTCAGCGAGTTCCCTCGGTATACCTGGCATGTCAGAAGGTTTCCATGCAAAGATATCCCGGTTCTCATGGATGAACTCGATGAGCGCGCTTTCCTATTTAGGATCAAGGTTAGCGCTGATAGTGAACTGCTTAGATGAGTCGCCTGGTACAAAGTCGACTTGCTTGGTTTCCTCTGCCGATTTAAACTTCAACGCCGGATCATGCTCTGTAGTTGGCTTCTTCAACGGGGACATATCTGCCGGATCAACGTTGTCTTTATAAAACTTCAACTCCTCCGTAGCACATACTGCCTCTGCATAAGTAGCGTCTCCTTCCTCGCACTCCAATGAGATCTTGCGATTTCCATGAACTGTGATGGTTCCCTTGTGACCCGGCATCTTGAGTTGTAGATAAACATAGCATGGTCTAGCCATAAACTCGGTGTAAACCGGTCGTCCAAACAAGGCATGATAGGGGCTCCAGATCTTTACAACTTCAAAGGTTATCGTTTCTGACCTAGAATCCTGTTCATCTCCAAAGGTAACTTCTAGATCGATTTTCCCAACTGGGTAAGCTGATTTACCTGGCACCACTCCATGAAACACCGTATTTGACTGCCTTAGCTTCTTGTCCGTTAATCCCATGCGACGGAAAGTCTCATAATATAAGATGTTGATACTGCTGCCGCCGTCCATGAGTACCTTAGTGAATTTGTAGCCACCCACCTGTGGTGCCACTACTAAGGCCAACTGACCCGGATTATCAACCCGCGGCGGGTGATCATCTCTGCTCCACACAATAGGTTGTTCCGACCAGCGCAGGAATCGTGGTGTTGCCGGTTCAAGTGCGTGTACTGCCCGGTTTAAGATTTTTTGATCTCGTTTGCACAAACTCGTAGTGAACACATGATACTGTCCACTACTCAGCTCCTTCGGATTACTCTGATATCCGGATTGCTGCTGCTGCTGACGCTGCTGATTGCTTTGGTTATTGTGATTACCCTGGCCATGCTGTTGGTTGCCTTGGTTATTATAACCGCCCTGACCAGGGTGATGGTTGCCTTGGTTATTATAACCACCCTCACCATACTGATAATTGCCCTGGTTGTAGCCATTATTGCCACCCTGATATCCTGATCCGGAGCCATTACCCTGGTGACCCGGACCATGAAACCCGGGGCCTGAACCGCCGCTCGGTGGTCCGTTGTTGAATCTGGCCCGGTTCATGGCCTCCATCATGACCCGGCATTCCTCCCATGTGTGTTTAGCTGGGCGTTCCTCTGTGCTGTGCTTCGGGCAAGGCTCATTCAACTGTCGCTCCAGATTAATGAATCCTCCGCCGCTCTGTGGAGGCGGTCTATTCTTGTTGCGTTGAAAGCTTCCTTGAACCTTGGTATTGGCCACAAAATCAGAGCCACCTTCTGCCTTTCGCTTACCGTTGAAGCTTGTTCCAACCCGACTAGCCTGCGCCGGTTTACCAGGCTTACTTGCTTTCCCGGACTTATCCCCATCCGTTTCTGGGTATTTAGTGTTGTCAGAGTCCCCATACTTTACCAAAGCGCTCATGAGTGTTCCCATGTCATTACAATCCCGCTTGAGCCGTCCCAGCTTCAGCTTCAGAGACTCGAACCGGCAATTGTTTTCCAGTGTTACTATCGCCGTGCTGGGACCGATACCGTTCGAAGAGTGCAAGATTTCTGACACTCGCCGCAGCCATGCGCTCGTAGGCTCCTGCTCTCCTTGTATACATGCCGCTAGGTCCACTACTGACATTGGCTGTTTGCACGTGTCCTTGAAATTTTTGATAAACTGGCGGCGCAACTCACCCCATGATCCAATGGAGTGAGGCGGTAAGCCCTTTAACCATGTCCGGGCTGTACCCTCAAGCATCATGGTAAAATATTTTGCGCATGCCGCTTCATCTACATCCAGCATCTCCATAGCCATCTCATAGCTCTCAATCCAAGCCTCTGGAGCCAAATCTGCTATGTAGTTAGGCACTTTACGTGGACCTTTGAAGTCCTTGGGTAACCTTACGCTTCGTAAAGCGGGAATAAGACACTGCACTCCAAAGGAACTCGCCGTGACTCCCGTCTGTGCTGTGGTTGTGTGAACCGGCGTCGTTTGGCGGATGTCCTCGCGGGCCGTAGGTCTAGCCCGGTTTACCGCCTCCTGGGCTTGTGCCTCTGCTCCTGCCGGATTATCCTGTCTGTGACAGTGACGCCTCCGTTCACTATTGGACACCTCCGGTTCATCCCAATGCCTAGTATAACTCCGGCTGTGGCAGGGTGTTGAATGAAGCCTCTCCCTACTGTAGGAGTACGCCTGCTGCTGTGTCAACGCCGTGTTGAGCAGATCCTTGACCCTGCGTGCTTCCATCGCCACGGGGGATGTTCCCTCAATGGGTAAAGCGGCCAGGCGTGAAGCGGTGGCGACAATGTTATCCAGGGGGTTTGAGTAATGGCCAGGAGGAGTGGGGATGTGCGGCGTGGGTATAACCCGATGATCTTGCTCCGCAATGGGCTGTTGAACTGGTGCACCTGTCGCTGGGGCTCCCCTCCGGTTTACTTCTAGATTATTGCTGGCTCCCGCTCCTGGCGTGCCAAAGAGATTCATCGCCTCGTAGACCGGCGGTAGACGAGTCTGATACATCCTGTTCCTTACTTCCTGCACAGAGATCTGATCCATCCTGAGCCGGAAAGCCTGAGAATCCAGCTCTGCCTGCCTTGTTGCTATCGTAGCTTTCTCTGCATTTAGATCATGTCTGGCTTGTTCGATCCGGCCTTTCAGCTGAAGGATTTCTGCATCGTGTTGCGCCTTGTCAGCAGGAGCCACCACTGCTACTGCCCGTGTTGTCAACTCCTCCACCAAGGCGGATAGAGCGTCAGAGGGCGAGGGGGCTTGGCCGCCCCCCCACCCCCCCCCCCCGCACCAGCCTCTGCTGTGAACGCCCCGGTCACCATGGGCTGCGGCGCAGATTGCGATCCGGCCATAAAGACAGCCACCCGGTTTGGCGAATCAAAAGGGTCCGGAATACTATCACCATCGGACACACCCTCGGATCGGCCGTCCCACAACAGATACAAGGATTCAGTCTCTCCAGATGAGGATTCATCGTCGGAATAGACAACTGTCTCGCCACCAGAATCCGATCCGTCCTCGGCTTGGACTCCGTGAATTGCTCCAACGAAGACGCGCTTCATGGCAGGCTGAATCCGGGCCGATCTCGCACGCTGAGCCGGCTCGACGATGTTGGGGAAGATGTCCGGCTCAGGTCCCGGTTCACCAATCTTGCCGATGAAGACGTGGATGCCGCCGAAGGGAACCCAGTACCCGTATTCGATTGAATCGGCCTCAGGGCCCCAGCCTGCGTCGTCGATGTAGATCCGGCCGCGGCGATGATGGCTTCTCGCCCCTCGTTGGTCACCCCAAGTGGAAGGTTTGAGATGCAGTGTAGCGGAAGTTTTCCCTTGGCAAAGATACCAAGGATCGATTTCCCTCAGACTCCCAGTTTCAACAAGAAGGTGTCAACTGCTAACGGCGCCAGATATTAGCAATCAACGTGGACCTGCACACGGATACAAATAACTTTGCTCCCAACGAGTACAGAGAGGTTGTCAATCCCTCCGGCCTTGTCGTTTACAAAGGATTAAATGCAAGTGGTAATAGTGATAGGTAATGCTGCAAATAGTAAATAAAAGCGGAAAGTAAATAGCGGATGCGATCAGTGATGGTAATATGGACCGGAGTCCCATGATGTTCACTAGTGATGTCTCTCTCCCAAAAGACGATAAAACAGCTATGTGAGGTAAACGAATTACAGCTAGGCAATTGATAGAATTATGTGCGCAAACCAATGCTAACTATGTTGCAAGAAAGGTAGAGGTTCAAAGCATGGGCGGTACGCCAAGGCAAGTAGACCTAAATCCATCTGCATCTACTACTAATCATCCACCTTGAGATATCTATCCAGAACATCTCGCTGGTATTAAGTTGCGAGTCCCACCCATAGTGTAAACTCAAAGCAACAGACAACTGCATTAAAAGAACTTTGCGTAAAGTAAACAATCCTTGCACCCGTGGGCACAAGCACCGTTGTTTTCCCCCTTGTGGCAATAGCACATCCCCTAGACTCATGTTTCTGTCACTCAAGCTAGTCATCGAGGGGCATGAACCCACAATCAAGCATAACGTTCCCTCTTGGAGTCACTACCTACTACTTGGCCAAAGCAATAAATAACAATGGAGAACATGCAAGAATTACTTACGAACATAAATATAAAAGAGGTAGATCAAATATATTACTCAAACACAATCTGAACATAATCTCACAATCCATCGGATCCCAGCAAACTCATCATAGCAACAGCATAAGGATTACATATGTGCCTCGATCATGTAGGGCAGCTCACGAGGACTAATTAGTGAAGCACAAGAACGGGAGGAGAACATCACATAGCTACTGGTCATGGACCCATGGTCCAAGGGAGACTACTCACAACTCATCCGGGAGGCGTCCATGGTGGTGGAGAAGCTCCCGGTGGTGATCCTCCCCTCCGGCAGGGTGCCGGGAAGAGTTCTCCTGGTGCTCCCGATCTTGGAAGCGCGGCGGCGGCGGAACAGAGATGAGATCGCGAAAAAGGGTTCCCGTCTCGAGGGTTTCGGGACACGATATAAATATATGCCAAAGGGGGGCATCAGCGGAGGCTCGGGGGGCCCAGTCGCCCCCCCGGCTCGGCCAGGGGGGGCGCGCCACCAGGGCGCCTGGAGCCATGGTGGCCCCCCTCCGGCTGTACTTCGGGTGCTGGGAAGCTTCTGGAACGCTGATTTTTTATATAATTTTTCCGGGATTTTTCTGGCAGTTCTCGTAATGGGAAGACCTGAAATACAAAAACAGCCGAAAACAGAAACTGGCACTGGGGTGCACTGAGTTAATAGGTTAGTCCAAATATGATCAAAAGTGTATGGAAGTGTATAAATAACATAGCAATATCACCGAAAAGAGGCATGGAGCAAGCAGAAATTATAGATACGTTTTGGACGTATCAACATCCCCAAGCTTAATTCCTGCTCGTCCTCGAGTAGGTAAATGATAACAAGAATAATTTCGGTGGTGACATGCTATTAACCATATAGGACTTTTTCATAGTCACATGACAAAAGCTTACTGAGACAATGAATCTGTAGTAATTAAGTTGCCTCATGAGAAAATCACAAAGAACTGAAAGTTTTACAATATGATACTGAAACATCAAATAGATTTGTAATGAGCATGGTGTGCAAATATGATAAAGTGATATCTCGCTTGCCCCCTTTAGTGAAGCAAAACATAAATGCAGGGGCACCTCCAAGGTTTAAGTGATGACTAGATACAATGATTTCAAAATAAACGATATCACAATCATGCAAAAGACAATGCTACTTTGGGACAATGCACATTACACTCAGAATGACAATCACGCTCTCAGTAGTTGGTGCTTTAAAAGAAGGTGGAGACTCTCGAACCGTGGCTTTTGTTGGCAAGGTTGAAAACCCGTAGTCGGAAACAAAGACAAAACATGTACCAGAGCTCTTGGTTTTAAAAACAGAGGTAATAATATTTTTTTTAGATTATGCATGTTCCGTCAACGAATGCTAGCAGACAACTCAATCACTTCTTGAGATGGACAAGTTTCGAGGAACGGCTCCCGAATGAGGACGATCACATCCTCTTAATCTCCTTTGTTTATCACTGCCAAAGTTTTCTGATTTCTCATGAACAAAGCGTGAAGGAGGGTTTGTTTGTTATATTATTTTTGAGCCGGGCGCACTCAATGCCAGTTCCTTCTCGTATTATGGGTTTGCACATTATACATGCAATCCCGGGGTGAAGCTTGTCCAACTTAAAAAGATCATGAATTAACTACTACTTCCTCATGAACTTAAAACATAGGCACAAAATAAGAATGCATTTCTTTTTGAATAATTTCGAGATGATACATGCAAGTCTCCGTTAGGAATGGCAGGTAAATACCATGTAGGAAGGTATGGTGGACTCATATGGCATAACTGGTTTAAAAGAATTGGATGCACAAGCAGTCAGTCCGCTTAGTACAGGTGGAGGTTAGCAAAAGACTGGGAGCGACCAACTAAGAGAGCAATGACGGTCATAATCATGCAGATCGACAAAGCAACATTGAATCAGGCATGGAAGTTATATCGCTACTCAGAAACAAAAGATCATCAAGGCTTGACATACTTTCTTTACAGTCTTAAATATGCGTGAGCATACGCCAAGTCAATCAAAATAAATTCTTGAAGGAAGATATTACTAAACCATACCACATCATAGGCAAACAAATCATGTTGGTACTCCAATAACACATTGGGAACCCCCCAGCTATTTGAGACTAACCATAAGAAAACATGAACTACTAAGCGCCATTATGCACGTAGCATCTTTATCATAGACATACCAACCAATGCAACGGAAGCAAACTCTCTTAATAAGATAATCATGATAACTAAAGAGAGTTCAAGCAACCAACTAAACAAAAGCTCTTTTGAAAGATAAGCATGAATACTAAGAGCTGAACATGATAGTAGCTATTGAAAGACAAAGAACACACACAGCAAAGATAGACATGAAAATTCTATGTTATGTTCTAGGTAGAAGTGGAGCGTGTTTCTCTCCCACATTAAAGAAAGCTGAGTTCTGACTCGTTATGAAAAGCTAAGGAAAACTAAAAAGGAAAACTAAAAGCAAGACGCTCCAAGCATAGCACATAACACATGAAGTGATAAAAATATAGTGGAACGAAAGACGAACTGATAATGTTGATGGAGAAGGGGATGCACGGGGGCATCCCCAAGCTTAGACGCTTGAGTCTCCTTGAATATTTCTTGGGGGTGCATGGGGGCATCCCCAAGCTTGAGCGTTTGACACTCCTGAATCTTTTTATCATCTTCCCTCGCACACTTGAAAACTCCCTTCATACATAACTCATCATAATCTGATTAGCGAGGTTAGTACCCATAATAAAGTAATTGTTCCTTGCTGGAAATAAAGATATTCTTGAAGGTCTACTGTTTCTCAAGATTGCCAAAAGGTTTTTGCAAAGAAAAAGCAAGCTCTAGGTTTGCAAAATGAAGGAAAGGCAAAACAGGACAGAATCTGTGAAAAACAGAACAACAGGTAGTAAATGATTTTTTCGGGGCACTTCTGCAACTCTAATCAAAAAACTCAAAACAGACGCACGAAAGAAAATTATATAGAGCACGCTGTCGAAAAAATTCAGACCAAAAAGATGATCTGGTGATTTTATACGAATTTTTCTATCCAAGGACAGAATCTGTTTCCTGGACAGCACGTCACAACTTTTGAACTTTCTTGCAATCAGAGGCTACACTTGGCACAAAGCTGAAAAGAAAAGATACAATGATGATGCTACTGTAGTAACAAACATCAAGACCACTAAAAACTGAAAGAACGAACTGAAAGCAAAGATAACAAGGGTTGTCTCCCTAGAGCTCTTTCTTTATAGCCATAAAGATAGGCTTAAGACATTAATGATGCTCTTGTAGGAATAAGAGTTGAAGAACAAAAGAGAGCATCAAGAAGCAAATACCAAACACATTTAAGCCTCACATGCTTCCTATGCATAGGAATATTGCAATACAATAATTCATTGAAGCACAAAGCAATAAGCATAGGAAGACAAAACAAGTGCAGCTTCAAAACCTTCAACATAAAGAGAGGGAACTTGGTATTATTGAAATATCTATAAGCATATGTTCCCTTCTCATAATAATTTTCAGTGGGGTCACGAATAAACTCAACAATATAAGCATCACATAAAACATTGTTACCATGATCCACATGCAAAAAGGTATCATTACTCTTCATATAAGCAGAATCTTTCTTATTAGGAATAGTGAGAGTAAAGCAATCATAACCATCATGGTAATCATTGTATTTAGGAGGCATATCATAATCATAATAAATTTTATCCTCAATAGTAGGTGGACTGAAAACATCATATTCATCATTGTAATCATCATATATAGGAAGCAAAGTATCATCTTCAAAAGTTGGGGGACTAAAAATATCATGTTCATCAAACGTGTCATCCCCAAGCTTAGAGCTTTCCATGTCATTAGCAATATTGATATTCAAGGAAAGCATACTAATAACATCACCACCATCATGATTGTTATGCAAATAATAAAGTTCCATAGGTTTTTTAATTTTCTCTTCAAAGACATCATGTCCCAAAGCAAGGTAGAGCTTATAAAGCTCTCTCATATTTTTGTTGTTTTCCATTAAGCAAAACTAGTGAAAAGACATAAAGAAAACTGAAAGGTAAACTAACAAGACTAAAAGCAAAGATAAAAGATAGCGTGCAACTCCCCTATCCTGAAGAGTGGAGTCCCCGGCAACGGCGCCAGAAAACTTTGCTTGATGGCTTCTCGCCCCTCGTTGGTTACCCCAAGTGGAAGGTTTGTGATGCAGTGTAGGGGAAGTTTTCCCTTGGCAAAGATACCAAGGATCGATTTCCCTCAGACTCCCAGTTTCAACAAGGTGTCAACTGCTAACGGCGCCAGATATTAGCAATCAACGTGGACCTGCACACGGATACAAATAACTTTGCTCCCAACGAGTACAGATAGGTTGTCAATCCCTCCGGCCTTGTCGTTTACAAAGGATTAAACGCAAGTGGTAATAGTGATAGGTAATGCTGCAAATAGTAAATAAAAGCGGAAAGTAAATAGCGGATGTGATCAGTGATGGTAATATGGACCGGAGTCCCACGATGTTCACTAGTGATGTCTCTCTCCCAAAAGACGATAAAACAACTATGTGAGGTAAACGAATTACAGCTGGGCAATTGACAGAATTATGTGCACAAACCAATGCTAACTATGTTGCAAGAAAGGTAGAGGTTCAAAGCATGGGCGGTATGCCAAGGTAAGTAGACCGAAATCCATCTACATCTACTACTAATCATCCACCTTGAGATATCTATCCAGAACATCTCGCTGGTATTAAGTTGCGAGTCCCACCCATAGTGTAAACTCAAAGCAATAGACAACTACATTAAAAGAACTTTGCGTAAAGTAAACAATCCTTGCACCCGCGGGCACAAGCACCGTTGTTTTCCCCCTTGTGGCAACAGCACATCCCCTAGACTCATGTTTCTGTCACTCAAGCTAGTCATCGAGGGGCATGAACCCACAATCAAGCATAATGTTCCCTCTTGGAGTCACTACCTACTACTTGGCCAAAGCAATAAATAACAACGGAGAACATGCAAGAATTACTTACGAACATAAATATAAAAGAGGTAGATCAAATATATTAGTCAAACACAATCTGAACATAATCTCACAATCCATCGGATCCCAGCAAACTCATCATAGCAACAGCATAAGGATTACATATGTGCCTCAATCATGTAGGGCAGCTCACGAGGACTAATTAGTGAAGCACAAGAACGGGAGGAGAACATCACATAGCTACTGGTCATGGACCCATGGTCCAAGGGAGACTACTCACAACTCATCCGGGAGGCGTCCATGGTGGTGGAGAAGCTCCCGGTGGTGATCCTCCCCTCCGGCAGGGTGCCGGGAAGAGTTCTCCTGGTGCTCCTGATCTTGGAAGCGCGGCGGCGGCGGAACAGAGATGAGATCGCGAAAAAGGGTTCCCGTCTCGAGGGTTTCGGGACACGATATAAATATATGCCAAAGGGGGGGCATCAGCAGAGGCTCAGGGGGCCCAGGCGCCCCCCGGCGCGGCCAGGGGGGGCCGTGCCACCAGGGCGCCTGGAGCCCTGGTGGCCCCCCTCCGGCTGTACTTCGGGTGCCGGGAAGCTTCTGGAACGCTGATTTTTTATATAATTTTTCCGGGATTTTTCTGGCAGTTCTCGTAATGGGCAAACCTGAAATACAAAAACAGCCGAAAACAGAAACTGGCACTGGGGTGCACTGAGTTAATAGGTTAGTCCAAATATGATCAAAAGTGTATGGAAGTGTATAAATAACATAGCAATATCACCCAAAAGAGGCATGGAGCAAGCAGAAATTATAGATACGTTTTGGACGTATCAGGCGACTCTTGATCATCCGGCCGACCGCGTAACCCTTGAGTCCTTCAAAGCTGCCCTTCAAGAACTCGAAACCATCGTGCGATAGCCCAACGGTGGGCGCCAACTGTCGTGGAATTGGCACGGCAGATGTCCTAGGGTAAGGACTTAGTCGTGAGGCTGCACATCTATGTAGTAGCTTGAGAGGGGTTGAGCGGAATCGAGAGACGCAACGCAAGACAAAGATTTAAGGGTATGACTACATCAGCCGTGTTGATAAATGCTTCTGATTAGCGATCTTTAAGGGTATGAAGATGCTCTCCCCCTCTCGTAGCTATGCATCTCCATGGATAGATCCTGCGTGTGCGTATATCTTCTTATGTTTTACGTGCAACGTCCGCCAGCACAAGCACCATTGGGAGAAGAAGCCTTGAAGTGTATGTGCACACTAACGGCAATGACATCCTTCAGCTTGGGTCTGAACTGCGTCTGGAAATGTAGAAACGATATACTCTTTGACATAAAGAAACTATGTGATCCTATGATATTTGTGAAACTGATGTGTAATTAGATCAATGATTGGCTTGCTTTGTAAATAAAGGACCCAGAGGCAAAGTTGTTGACGCTGAGAGCAAAGCGGTTTCCTATTCTATCTCCCTTTTTTTGCAGGAGAAAGGAGACTGCATTAATCAGGGAAGATTGTTACAATTTTGTTGGCAAAGGTTGCCAATTTCATCAGGTCCACATGGCAGCCAGACTGCAGTTTTAGGGGTAGAGTGACCTATCTGAGCTAGGTAATGACTCACTTTATTAAGATCTCTACTAACATGCAATATCACATGCTCCCGGCCCAGAGCAAGGAGTCGTTTGGTTTCGCCGACGAGAGCAGTGACTGATGACCTGTTCTCCTTCTCCTCCTTGATCATGTTAACCGCAACACTACTACTAGTTTCTAGAATGAACAGCATAGTACTCCACTCTAGGATGCAGCCATCTCTGCTTCCAAAGCACTAATACATGTAGTGAGGAACTGACATGAGGAAAAAATGATTGATCCATTATAGTCGCGGAGGATCATTCCTGCTCCACCTATTCCATGCTCTTCCCGCCATGTGTCGTCAACATTGAGCTTGACCCATCCTTGAGGAGGCTTGGTCCACTGTTCTAGAGGCCGAGTGCAGCTAGATGGGGTGACCACCGTCTTCATATGGTTCCGGCTAGCTCCCTGTGTACATATCATTTTTCCTTTCACGATGTCCTCGTGTGGGTGTTGCTGAATGCAACGCAGGTTGTCGATGTAGTTGCATAAGAACCTCCTTGAAGCTTCAATCGCAGGTGCCGGTTTTTGATGTACCACTTCATTTCAGACGTGCTAGCTTCCCCATAGCGTCATGATGACCAACAACCGCTGCTCCTCCGTGCATCGATTCAGCAGATGTAACGCCCATTCTGTGCCTGTGTTGGTGATGTCCTCGAGGTGTGGCATGCTGTCAGACTTTGCCATCGCTTCCTGCATCATTCTCGCTAACGGACATCTGCACATCGCGTGGAATGTATCCTCGGATTCCAGCCCACTTAAAACACATGTATTAGTGACCTCAAGATTCGCTTTGATTTGTTCACCATAGTAGCCAGTGAGTTTGTTATAAGACGCCACGCAAAGATGCGTACCTTAGGGGGAGCAGGGCACCCCCACACTGCCTTCCAGACGGCATGAGTGCCGTCCGGTGCCCTGCTCAATTCACCCATATTGGTGCTAGAAGAATTTTCGATGGCGAGACGGTATCCACTTCGTACGGAAAAATTCCCATGTGGATCCGGCGCCCAGGCCAAGACGTCCTCCATCCTGTGAGGTGCGGCCTTGATCTTCAGAATGCATGCAGAATCAACCGCGTGGAAGTGCCGCTGGACAAGCTCCGTACTCCAGTGCTACTTCTCGAGCTTGCGTTGTATTCCCTCGAAGAGGAAAGGGAGATGCATCACAGTAGCGTAAGTATTTCCCTCAGTTTTTGAGAACCAAGGTATCAATCCAGTAGGAGACCACGCGCGAGTCCCTCGCACCTGCACAAACAAATAAGAACTTCGCAGCCAACGCGATAAGGGGTTGTCAATCCCTTTACGGTCACTTACGAAAGTGAGATCTGATAGAGATGATAGTTTATATTTTTGGTATTTTTGTATATAAGAACAGAAAGTAAAAGCGGTAAAAGTAAAGTAGATGTAGATTGATATGTTGAGAATAGACCCGGGGGCCATAGTGTTCTCTAGTGGCTTCTCTCATGATAGCGATATTCTACGGCGGGTAAACAAATTACTGTCGAGCAATTGATAGAAAAGCGAATAATTATGAGACTATCTAGGCATGATCATTGTATATAGGCATCACGTCCGAGACAAGTAGACCGAAACGATTCTGCATCTACTACTATTACTCCACACATCGACCGCTATCCAGCATGCATCTAGTGAATTGAGTTCATAAGAGTAACGCCTTAAGCAAGATGACATGATGTAGAGGGATAAACTCAAACAATATGATATAAACCCCATCTTCTTATCCTCGATGGCAACAATACAATACGTGCCTTGCTGCCCCTACTGTCACTGGGAAAGGACACCACAAGATTGAACCCAAAGCTAAGCACTTCTCCCATTGCAAGAACTATAGATCTAGTAGGCCAAACCAAACCAATAATTCGAAGAGACTTGCAAGGATATTATGAGCACACATAAAAAGTTCAGAGAAGAACCAAATATTTCTCATAGATAATCTTGATCATAAACCTACAATTCATCGGATCTCGACAAACACATCGCAAAAAGAGATTACATCGAATAGATCTCCTCGAAGACTGAGGAGAACTTTGTATTGAGATATATAGAGAGAGAGAAGAAGCCATCTAGATACTAGCTATGGACCTGAAGGTCTGTGGCAAACTACTCACAACTAATGGTGAGGGCGATGATGATGATGAAGAAGAACTCCGTGATGGATCCCCCTCCCGTGTAGCTCCGGAACAGGCTCCAAGATGGGATCTCACGGGAACAGAAGGTTACGACGGTGGAATTAGGGTTTTCTCTCTGTTGTCGAAGCTTTCGGGGTACGTATACTAATATAGGAGGAAGGAGGACACCGGGGAGTGCTCGAGGGGCCCACGAGGCAGGGGGCGCGCCCTGGGAAGGGGGGCGCGCCCCCACCCTCGTGGACACCCCGAGGCTTCCCTGACGTTGTTCTCAAGTGCCTTGTGCGTGATTTTCTCCAAAAATATCTCTCGCGAAGGTTTCATTCCGTTTGGACTCCGTTTGATATTATTTTTCTGCAAAACCCTGAAATAGGCAAAAAACAGCAATCTGGATTGGGCCTTTGGGTTAGTAGGTTAGTCCCAAAAATGATATAAAAATGTAAGATAAAGTCCATTAAACTTCCAAGACTTCATAAATAATACTCCCTCTGTTCCACAATGTAGTGCCTATAGATTTTTGTGAAAGTCAAACTTTGCCAACTTTGACCAAGTGTATAGAGAAAACTGTCTACATCTACAATACCAAACATGTACATTCTGAAAATATAACTCATGATGTATCCAATGATGTGCATTTGGTATTCTAGATGTACATACTTTTCTCTATAAACATGGTCAAAGTTTGGAATGTTTGACTTTTGTAAAAATCTATAGGCACTACATTATGGAACGGAGGGAGTAGCATGGAACAATAAAAAATTATAGATACGTTGGAGACGTATCAAGCATCCCCAAGCTTAATTCCTGCTCATCCTCGAGTAGGTAAATTATAAAGAAAGAATTTTTGATGTGGAATGCTAACCAATATAGTTTTTCAATGTAATTCTCTTAATTGTGGCATGAATGTTTAGATCTGAAAGATTCAAGATAAAAGTCTATATTGACATAAGAAATAACAATACTTTAAGCATACTAACAAAGCAATCATGTCTTCTCAAAATACTATGGCTAAAGAAAGTTATCCCTACAAAATCATATAGTCTAGCTATGCTCCCTCTTCATCACACAAAATATTCATATCATGCACACCCCCGATTTCAGCCAAGCACTTGTTTTCATACTCTATCTTTTAAAACCTTTCAACTTTCACGCAATACATGAGCGTGAGCCATGGACATAGCACTATGGGTGGAATAGAGGTGGTTGTGGAGAAGACAAAAAGGAGGGAGATAGTCTCACATCAACTAGGCGTATCAACGGGCTATGGAGATGACCATCAATAGATATCAATGTGAGTGAGTAGGGATTGCCATGCAACAGATGCACTAGAGCTAAATATGAATGAAAGCTCAACAAAACAAACTAGTGGGTGTGCATCCAACTTGCTTGCTCACGAAGACCTAGGGCATTTGAGGAAGCCCATCGTTGGAATATACAAGCCAAGTTCTATAATGAAAATTCCCACTAGTATATGAAAGTGACTAAACATGAGACTCTCTACAATGAATAACATGGTGCTACTTTGAAGCACAAGTGTGGAAAAAAGATAGTAGCAATTGTCCCTTTTTCTTTTCTTTTTATTTTTCTCCTTTTTTTGGGCCTTTCTTTTTTTCTTTGTCCTTTCTTTTTTTCGCGGAGGGGCTTTATAGATTTAGCCTTTCCTCCCATGGGACAATGCTCTAATAATGATGATCATCACACTTTCATTACAACTCGATATTACAACTCGATACTACGACAAAGTATGACTCTATATGAATGCCTCCGGTGGTGTACCGGTATGTGCAATGAAACAAGAGTGACATGTATGAAAAATTATGCATGGTGGCCTTGCCACAAACACGATGTCAACTACATGATCATGCATGGCAATATGAAAATATGATGCGTGTCATATGAGCGGAACGGTGGAAAGTTGCATGGCAATATATCTCGGAATGGCTATGGAAATGCCATGATAGGTAGGTATGGTGTCTGTTTTGAGGAATAATATGGTGGCTGTTTTGAGGAAGGATATATAGTGGGTTTATGGTACCGGCGAAAGTTGCGCGATACAAGAGAGGCTAGCAATGGTGGAGGGGTGAGAGTGCGTATAATCCATGGACTCAACATTAGTCATAAAAACTCATATAGTTATTCCAAAAATCTACGAGTCATCAAAACAAAGAAATCAACGCATGCTCCTAGGGGGAGGTTGGTAGGAGTTAACCATCGCGCGCCCCCGACCTCCACACAAAGGTTGGCACTTTACAAATACCTCATGCTCTAACTTCGTCACATAGCGGTTCACCATACGTGCATGCTACGGGAATCACTAACCTTAACACAATTATTTCTCAATTTCATAATAACTCCACTAGCATGACTCTAATATCATTATCCTCATATCTCAAAACAATTATCAAGCATCCAACATCTCATTCTATTCAATGCACTTAGTGTGATTTTTTTTACTACATTGACATTGGATGTCTATCATGTGAAGACTAGTTTTTTACCCTAAACACATTACCATGCTGTTTTAATAGACTCTCGAATAGATATAAGTGAAGCATGAGAGTTCAACTATTTTTACAAAATATAACCACCACCGTGCTCTAAAAGATGTAAGTGAAGCACTAGAGCAAAAATTATTCAACTCAAAAGATATAAGTGAAGCACATAGAGTGTTCTAATAATTCCTAGGCCATATTTAACTCTCTCAAATAGGTGTGTCCAGCAAGGATGATTGTGAAAAACTAAAAAGCAAAGACTCAAATTATACAAGATGCTCCAAGCAAAACACATATCATGTGGTGAATAAAAATATAGCTCCAAGTATAGTTACCGATGGATGAAGACGAAAGAGGGGATGACTTCCCGGGGCATCCCCAAGCTTAGGCTTTCGATTATCCTTGAATTTTACTTGGGGTGCCATGGGAATCCCCAAGCTTAGGCCTTTGCTACTATTTGTTCCATAGTCCATCAATGCAATACTCAAAACTTGAAAACTTCACAACACAAAACTTAGACAAAAATTCTCGTGAGCTTCGTTAGTATAAGAAAGCAAACCACTACTCAAAGGTGCTGCAATGAATTCATTCTTTGTTTATATTGGTTTTAAACCTATTGTATTCCAACTTCTCTATGGTTCATACCTGTAATGCCCCGAATGTAATACTTCCCCTTTTGGGCAATATATATATCTTTGGCTTCATCAATTCCATTCCGGGTTCCTTGTCTTTTCGGGTTTTCGTCGTTTTGTCGTGTTGCGTGTGTGCATTCATCCATATCATGTTGTCATGTGCATTGCATTGCATTTGTGTTGTCGTTTGCATCCGGTCCCACTCGTTCCTTTCCGTTGTCCGTTTCGAGTTCCGGAGCTCTCTCACGCGTCCGTGGCATCCCCTAGGCCTACTTTGGTGTTGGGCCGTGTAACGTTTCTGTTTTGGCGTGAGACTTGTCGTGCGATGTTGTTTTGGTGTGTGTAACCCGCCTGTCAAATCTCGTCGCGTTTGGAGTTCGTTTGCTACTCCAACAGTTATTCTCGTGGGCTGAAAGTACCCCCTCTTTGAGGCCCAAGACACCCCTCCATCAGCCCACCAAACCAACCCAAACCCCTCCCTTCATCTAGGCCATCCAATTGTGATCATGTGGCCGAAAACCTCACCTCATTTGGACAACCCTAGCTCCTTGTGCCTATATAAACGTCCATCTCCCCCAATTTTCGCGTCTGAAACCCTAATGCTTCCACAGTGCGCCGCCGGTGCTTCCACCGTTGATCCGCGGTGCTTCCACCGTTGAAAATCCGTGCTTCCGATGTCCCAGAAAACCGTGCTTCCGAAGTCCGTCCGTGCTTCCGTAGTGCCGTCGCCGTGCTTCCGTCCGACGCGCGGGCCCCGCGTCCGGTCATCTTCAACCTCTCCTCGCCGGAGTGCCACCGCGCCCCTCGCCGCCGCCGCGCCACCTCTTCCCCGCCGCCAGGGAGCCGCCGCCACCAGTCCGCTCCTCCTGCGCCGCCGCCGCGCCGGCCGGGCACCGCCGCCGCCCCGGTCGGGCGCCGCCGCCCCCCCCCCCCTCCGTCGCGCCGCTGCCGGGCAGAGGCGCTCGCAGCCGCTGCCTCCTCGATCGGATCGGGGAGGAGCCCCCGATCCCGATCCCCTTCGCCCGAGCCGCCCCACTGGGCCGAAGCCCTGGTGGGCCGCGCCTGGCCCGGTAGCCGCCGATCCGTGCCAGGTGGGCCGGATCTCGACCCGATCCGCTCCGATCCAGCCCGTGGACCCGCTCCGCGTTTTTCGGCCCGTTTGACTTCGTTGACCCGGAGGTTGCCTCTTTTTCACTAAGTCCCCCAGATTTCTATTGTCTGATGCTGTTTTGCAACGTGGATAACTTTTTGTGTGATGGTCCGATTTGAGCAAATGATATGTCAAAATGTTCGTAGAGACTTGTACTACGTTTTGTTCCATTGTGCCATGCATGTTTGAGGTCATCTAGATGCTTAAATATCTGTTGCAAGAGTGCTACTTGTTATAAACTGCTGTTAGTAGTTGTTTTCATGCCATCTTTGCAATGTGATAACTTGGTGCATGTTTATCCAAATGATGCAAATGAGATGTCCACATGTTCGTCATGAAATGCTCTACATGTTGGGTGCTTTAGCTTGCATGATAGATTTCATCTTGCCATGTTTATCTCCTTTGCAAAGTGCTATGTGGCTGTTATGTCGTTAAACTTGTTACGAGATGCCTAGTTGAGGAGCTCGTTGCTATTGATATGTTTGTCCCCTTGATGCATGCTTAGATGTTTTGGATTCACCATCATGTGTACTTTGCTGTGGTGCTTACCACTTGTCTTGATATGCTTTCAGGTGACTTAAACTTGCTCACAAAGATGCCATGATGTTATTACTGTTTTAACACTTAGTGAAATTTCACTAAGTCTGGAATCTGTAATTTCCAGATGCCATGTTTGCTTGTTGTTCTAGGCAAATCCATGCTAGTTTTGGGGTGACTCTTGATGATTCCTTGTTGTATAAGTTGTTGGCTATCCATTCATGCTCTCACATGCTTATTTGAGTGGCTGTAGCATATTTAACTCTTGCTCCCAAGTTGCAACAAATTACTGCTGTCAGGTTTTTGTTGTCAAGTTCAATATGTCATAGCTTGTTGCTATTGATCCATGGCTCCTTTGGGGATGCTCCAATGGACTTGTTTGCTGTAGGATATGTCTAGTTTATGTCCATGCTCCTTGCCATGATGTTTGAGTGCTGTAGACTATTTATTTATTGCTCCGAAGTTGCTGTGTGGCTGTTATTTTAAGCTTGTGCATGTTTATTGTTTCGGGTGTAACTTTTAGCCCGTTGCTCCGTTTTGAGCAAGTCCTATATGTAACTTGTGTGATATTGCATGTAGATTCATATTATCCTCTTGTTATCATGTTTTGAAGTATTTTGCTTGATGTATATTGTTGTGCTGTAACACTGTGCTTCCTATGTAGACTTTCTGTGCTTCCATAGTGCATCTGTTTTGCTTCCATAGTGCATCAGTCATGCATCCAGTAATTTTTCTGCGCATTGCATCTTGTTTGATTTCGTGCCTTGTGTGTTTGTGTTGAGTAGAGCCGGAAGCTGAGACCGAGTACGAGTACGAGCACGAGGTTACTACCGAGGTTGAGAATGAGGACCCCTCTTACGATCCCATCGACAACTCTTCAGGCAAGATGACCGAACCCGGATACCATTACTATCTTTGCCTATTGCTAGAAGTCTCGATCTATAGTTTTGCCTCGATGCCCATGTTTTCCTGTCAGCCTCCTATTGTAACCATGAACCTGTTTAACCACCCTACCTATGCAAACCTTTGATTAGCCAAGTACGCTTCACTCAGCCCCTCTTATAGCATTGCTAGTTGCAGGTGAAGATTGAAGATTCTTGCTTCTTGTTGAAGCTTGTTGTGATATCACACTATATTAATTATTAAATGAAATCATCTATATATTGGTAATGGGTGGAAGGCTAAGCCTTTTGCTTGGTGTTTTTTTCCACTCATGCCGCTAGGAACCGTATAAACCGGTGTTATGTTCCTTGATTATGCGTTCCTCACACGGTTGGGGTTATGGGACCCCCTCGATAAACCGCTAAGTGCTAAGTCTTTTCCAGCAAGTCCCAACATTGGTACTATTTGCCTAATAACTAAAACTTGCATAGGGTCTTGCAAACCCGAGTTCTTAATCAACAACCCCGGGCCAGTGCTCCACATGAGTGTTGGTCCGAAACGGGGAGCCTGCGGGGCCACCACGAGGAAACTCGAAGATTGGTATAAACCCGTAGCTTCGCCCATCCGGTCGTGGCCTGAGACTAGATACGCGCGGCTATTGTCAGGGTGTCGGCATGCCGGGAGGATTTGCTGGATTAGCCTTACCTTAGTCGGAGTATCTTGAGCACAGGATTCCGAGGATACTCGGGCCTTCCCACCTTGGAGTTGCGACTCCGCGGATCGTGGGCTTGTCATGGGCCAAGTTGGAACACCCCTGCAGGGTTTTGAACTTTCGAAAGCCGTGCCCGCGGTTATGTGGCAGATGGGAATTTGTTAATATCCGGTTGTAGAAAACTTGACACCATGTTCCAATACACTACCAGCGTGAGTACCGTGACGGTCATTTTCCGAAAGGGATTCGGGAAGTGAACATGGTGGGGTTATGTTTGACTTGCTAGTTAGGATCACTTCGTGATCATCTCTCGACCGAGGCACCTTCTCTTCTCGCTCTCTTTTACGTAAGCTAGGCTAGTGCTGCTGCAACCTCTTGTTCTTTCTTCAGCCTTGTTCCACACCCAAGGCTTGAATAGTCGTGTTACCCGGGAACGGGATTGCTGAGTCCTCTGTGGCTGATAGTTACTTCAACACACCAGATGCAGGTACGATGGTGAGCTACACAGGCGATGTCACTGAGCTAGATTGGGAGTACGACGAGGAGCGTAGCCGTTACTATGTGAACTATCCGGTTGATCAGTAGAGCTTCTACTAGGATTCAATCTAGACCTGTGGTTTAATGTTATGTTTGGTATCTTGTCATTTGGATCTTTACCCTTAGATGGGCTGTGATGTTTATTTGGATGATGATTGGATATGTAATGAATTTGTGTGACGTGGCGAGTGTAAGCCAACTATCTTTTCAGCTTTCATCCCTATTTTACATGAGATGTGCAAAGGTACCAAACTTGCGATCATTCCAGAATGGGCTTATATCTTTAAGTCGTGCCTCGACACGTAGGAGATACAGTTCCATCCTGGGCATTACAATACCTCCAAATATTACTCGTAGATACAGTGAAATAAGCAAACAACACACGAAAAACAGAATCTGTCAAAAACAGAACAGTCTGTAGTAATCTGCAGGTTTCGCATACTTCTGTAACTCCAAAAAATTCAAACTAAATTGGTAAATTTGAGGAATTTTTCTAGTAATCATCTGCAAAAAGAATCAACTAAATAGCACACTCCAGTAAAATCTCACGACCACTTTAGCGAGCGCTAACGATTCTGTTTTTCACAGCAAGATCACATAAACTTCACACAAGTCTTCCCAAAGGTTCTACTTGGCACAAACACTAAAAAACATGAAACCACATCTAATCAGAGGCTAGATGCAATATTTATTCCCTAACAGCAACAAAAGCAAAAAATATAAAATTGGGTTGCCTCCCAACAAGCGCTATCGTTTTACGCCCCTAGCTAGGCACGATACAAGATAAATCTAGGCATTGCCATCTTTGGAAGGCAATCCATAAGTGGCTCTCATGATAGATTCATATGGTAATTTGATTTTCTTTCTAGGAAAGTGTTCCATGTCTTTCCTTAACAGAAATTGGAATTTAATAATTTCTTCCTTCATATCAATAATTGCACCAACCGTTCTAAGGAAAGGCCTACCAAGAATAATAGGACATGAAGGGTTGCAATCTATATCAAGAGCAATGAAATCTACGGGCACATAATTCCTATTGGCAACAATAAGAACATCATTAATCCTTCCCATAGGTTTCTTAATAGTGGAATCCGCAATATGCAAATTTAAAGAACAATCATCAAGTTCATGGAACCCTAGCAAATCACACAAAGTTTTTGGGATAGTGGAGACACTTGCACCCAAATCACACAAAACATAGAATTCATGATCTTTTATTTTTATTTTAATAGTAGGTTCCCACTCATCACAAAGCTTTCTAGGGATAGAAACTTCTAACTCAAGTTTTTCTTCATAAGATTGCATCAAAGCATCAACTATGTGTTTGGTGAAAGCTTTATTTTGACTATAAGCATGCGGAGAATTTAGCACGGATTGCAACAAGGAAATACAATCAATCAAAGAGCAATTTTCATAATTGAATGCCTTGAAATCCAAAGTAGTGGGTTCATCACTATGCAAAGTTTTAATCTCTTCACTCCCACTTTTAACAATTTTAGCATCAAGTTCTAAAAACTCCAAATCATTGGGACACCTTAAAGCAGAATCATCTCCACTCCTATCTTCATCAAAATTTATACTAGAAAACAAGGATCTAATAGGAGACACATCAATAACTTTCAGATCTTCATCTTTATTTTCATGATAACTAGAAGAACACGCTTTAATATAATCCTCTCTTTTAGCACGCATCCTAGCGGTTCTTTCTTTGCATTCATCAATGGAAATTCTCATGGCTTTGAGAGACTCATTGATATCATGCTTAGGTGGGATAGATCTAAGTTTCAAAGAATCAACATCAAGAGCAATTCTATCCATACTTCTAGCCAATTCATCAATCTTAAGCAATTTCTCTTCAAGCATAGCATTGAAATTCTTTTGCGAAATCATAAACTCTTTAACACTAGTTTCAAATTCAGAATGCATCTTTCCATAAGAGTTGTTGTAGGAATTACCATAATTATTAGAGAAATTACTAGGAAAAGGCCTAGGATTAAAATTACCTCTATAAGCATTGTTACCAAAATTATTCCTACCAACAAAATTCACATCCAAAGATTCATTGCTATTTTCAATCAAAGTGGTCAAAGACATATTATTAGGATAAGAAGAAGCACTCTTAGCGGCAAATAATTTCATAAGTTCATCCATCTTTCCACTCAAAACACTAATTTCTTCAATAGCATGCACTTTTTTACTTGTAGATTTTTCTGTGTGCCATTGAGAATAATTAACCATAATATTATCTAGGAGTTTGGTAGCTTCTCCTAAGGTAGTTTCCATGAAAATGCCTCCTGCGGCAGAATCTAAAAGATTTCTAGAAGCAAAATTCAAGCCAACATAAAAATTCTGAATAATCATCCATAGATTCAAACCATCTGTAGGGTGATTACGTATCATCAATTTCATTCTCTCCCAAGCTTGTGCAACATGCTCATGATCTAGTTGCTTAAAATTCATAATATCGTTTCTAAGAGATATGATCTTAGCAGGAGGGAAATACTTAGAGATAAAAGCATCTTTGTACTTATTCCATGAATCAAAACTGTTTCTAGGCAAAGAGGAAAACCAAGTTTTAGCACGACCTCTAAGTGAAAATGGAAATAACTTCAATTAAACAATATCGTTATCCGTATCCCTTTTCTTTTGCATATCACACATATCAACAAAGTTGTTCAGATGGGTAGCGGCATCTTCACTAGGAAGGCTGGAGAATTGATCTTTCATGACAAGATTCAACAAAGCAGCATTGATCTCACAAGATTCAGCATCGGTAATAGGAGCAATCAGAGTGCTAATAAAATCATTATTGTTGGTATTGGAGAAGTCACACAATTTGGTATTGTTCTGAGCCATAGTGACAAGCAAGCAATCCAACACACACAAGTAAACAAGAAGCAAGCGAACGGTAAAAACACGGCGGAAGAAGGGCAAATAAAACGGCAAGGGTGAAGTGGGGGAGAGGAAAACGAGAGGCAAATAAATGTAATGCGAAGGATAAGGGTTTGTGATAGGTACTTGGTATATGACTTTTGCGTAAGCCTCCCCGGCAACGGCGCCAGAAATTCTTCTTGCTAGTTCTCGAGCTTGCGTTGTATTCCCTCGAAGAGGAAAGGGAGATGCAGCATAGTAGCATAAGTATTTCTCTCAGTTTTTGAGAACCAAGGTATCAATCTAGTAGGAGACCACGCGCGAGTCCCTCGCACCTGCACAAACAAAAAAGAACGTCGCAACCAACGCGATAAGGGGTTGTCAATCCACTTAAGAAAGTGAGATCTGATAGAGATGATAGTTTATATTTTTGGTATTTTTGTTTATAAGAACAGAAAGTAAAAGCGGTAAAAGTAATGTAGATCTAGATTGATATGTTGAGAATAGACCCGGGGGCCATAGTGTTCTCTAGTGGCTTCTCTCATGATAGCGATATTCTACGGCGGGTAAACAAATTACTGTCGAGCAATTGATAGAAAAGTGAATAATTATGAGACTATCTAGGCATGATCATTGTATATAGGCATCACGTCCGAGACAAGTAGACCGAAACGATTCTGCATCTACTACTATTACTCCACACATCAACCGCTATCCAGCATGCATCTAGTGTATTGAGTTCATAAGAACAAAGTAACGCCTTAAGCAAGATGACATGATGTAGAGGGATAAACTCAAGAAATATGATATAAACCCCATCTTTTTATCCTCGATGGCAACAATACAATACGTGCCTTGCTGCCCCTACTGTCACTGGGAAAGGACACCGCAAGATTGAACCTAAAGCCAAGCACTTCTCCCATTGCAAGAACTATAAATCTAGTAGGCCAAACCAAACCAATAATTCGAAGAGACTTGTAAGGATATTTTGAGCACACATAAAAAGTTCAGAGAAGAACCAAATATTTCTCATAGATAATCTTGATCATAAACCCACAATTCATTGGATCTCGACAAACACACCGAAAAAATAGATTATATCGAATAGATCTCCTCGAAGACCGAGGAGAACTTTGTATTGAGATCCAGAAAGAGAGAAGAAGCCATCTAGATACTAGCTATGGACCCGAAGGTCTGTGGTAAACTACTCACAACTCATGGTGAGGGCGATGATGATGATGATGAAGAACTCCATGATGGATCCCCCTCCGGTGGAGCTCCGAAACAGGCTCCAAGATGGGATCTCACGGGAATAATAGGTTACGGCAGTGGAATTAGAGTTTTCTCTCTGTTGTCGAAGGTTTCGGGGTACGTAGACTTATATAGGAAGAATGAGGACACCGGGAAGTGCTCGAGGGGCCCACGAGGCACGGGGCGCACCCTGGGAAGTGGGGCGCGACCCCACCCTCGTGGACACCCCGAGGCTCCCCCGACGTGGTTCTCAAGTCCCCTTTGCATTGTTCGGGAATTCGGTAACAGGTAACTGCTCGGTCGACTACTGATTAGTGATTAATCGGTTAATCGGCCATTTAACTGAATTAATCGGTCGATCATTAATCGGCTGCACATGAGAATATATTGGCAACTTGTAACTAGTTTTTCATGTATTGTACACCACATAATCCGATGCTCACAGCTGCACATGAGATGAATCTTAGCAGAACTGTACCTTGTTGGTTGGTGAATCCTTGGGGACCTGGTTCGAGGGGTCGCCGGCGCTGCTGCCTGTCCTAGGTCGCCGGCACTGCTGCCTGGCCTTGGTCGATGTTGCTGTCTGTCCTATGCCGCCGCTGCTGCAGCCTGCAGGTAGGGGTTGGAGGAGAGACGGGGAGAAGAGCATGGGAGGGGATGTGGGTCAGAGAAGGAGGCTAGGGCCGGCGACGGGAGCAGGGCGATCGCTGGCGGTGGCTAGGGCCAGCGAGGAGAAGCAATGGTCGTGACTCGTGAGGAGTCAGGAGAGGAAGGGGCGCTGCGATTTGGGAGACGGAGGATGCAACGCCGGAGGTTATGGGGCCAAATAATGGCCTGGATTGCCGCTTCGGTACCCCCCTTTTTTATGGATGCCGCTTCAATTACCTGACCCATAACCGATTAATCGGTTTGACAACCAGTTAATCGTCTGACAACCGATTAAATGCCAGTTAATCGGCTGGACCATTTAATGAGCCGAGTATGTGCTATTCTCCTCAGTTAGGCACCGAGTAGCGATTAAATGGGCATTTAAATGGTAACTCGGCCGAGTTCTTGAACAATGCCCCTTTGCGTGATTTTATCCAAAAATATCTCTCGCGAAGGTTTCATTCCGTTTGGACTCCGTTTGATATTCTTTTTCTGCAAAACCCTGAAACAGGCAAAAAACAGCAATCTGGACTGGGCCTTTGGGTTAGTAGGTTAGTCCCAAAAATGATATAAAAGTATAAGATAAAGCCCATTAAACATCCAAGACTTCATAAATAATAGCATGGAACAATAAAAAAAATTATAGATACGTTGGAGACGTATCATCCAGCGGCCGTTCTCATCCCGTAGCTCGCACACCCGGCGTAGACGACATGTTCCCCGCATGGTGATGGGCCGGTAGGACGGCGACCTAGGGAGCCACGGGTCCTGCCATATGTTCACCTGCTCGCCGTTGCCGACACGCCAAATGAGCCCCTTCTTCAGCAGCTCCAGACTGTATTGCACATCATGCCAAGTGGGCGAGGCGTTACCTGCAAAAAATGTGTCCACTAGGGACCCATTAGGATAGTATCTTGCTTTTAGAACCATGGCACACAATGAGTCTGCCTTGCTTAGGAGTCGCCAAGCTGTCGGGCAAGCAATGCTTGATTAAACATGCGGAAGTCACGGACACCCAATCCACCTTTTCCTTTTGGTTCAATTATTTTCTCCCAAGCCTTCCAGTGAGTCCTTCTCTTACCATTTTTAGAGCCCCACCAAAAAATCATCACAAGTCTAGTGAGGTCGTCACACGCCGAGAAGGGGAGTTTAAAAACCCCCATAATATACGTTGGGATTGCTTGAGCCGCCGCCTTAATCATGGTTTCAATCCCTACTTGAGATAGACTATCACCCTAGGCCACAATCCTTTTTCTTAAACTAGCTTGCAACATTTGGAACTTCCCCTTATGCATGCGTCCATCCGGAGTTTGCAGCCCAAGATACTTCCCTTCGAACTCAGAATTAACAACTTGCAGGTCTTATCTGATCACATGCTGCACCTCCACTGGACAAGCATCACCAAATTGGATGGAACACTTCTGCGGATTGATAAGTTGACCAGTAGCCTGTGCATACCTCCTAATAACTTCCTTGATGTACTCACGGACCCAGTGGTCCGAACTGCACCTGGGATGAGTATTGGATGTCTGGCCGGTAGCAGCACCGGTTGCGTCCGGGGTAGCAGCAGCAGCCAGGCCAGAGTCTCCGTACGCAGCAATGCTGAGACACATGCTAGTGAGCTACTAGCAGCACCAGGCCACACTACGGTGGAAAAGTGGAGCACGCCAACAGATGGTTGGTTAAAACTTAATGTTGATGGAGCTTTTCAGGCGCAGGTGGGGAACGGAGGCATCGGCATGGTACTCCGGGACTCCTCAGGTTGTATTATCTTCACGTCATGTCGTCATTTATTCACATGTGATAATGCCCTCACTGCGGAACTTAAAGCATGTAGAGAGGGGATTTCGCTTTCTTTGGAGTGGAGTACACTTCCGTTTATCCTTGAGACGGATAGTGTTGAAGCTGCTATGATGATCTCCAATCTCTCAGGGAATAGATCACAACATGTTGCTATTATCCAGGAGATTGCCTCCACTATGAGAGGAGGAAGAGAGATACTAGTTAAGTCTATTAAGAGAGGATGTAATCTTGTTAGACATCACTTAGCTCAGTTGGGTAGATGTGAGATGAAGACGGCCGTATGGTTAGGGTCCGGCACTGAAAGGATTGTAAACTTGTGTGAACTGGATTGTTGCTGTCGAGGTTAATTAATAAACATTCCTTTCCCCCCGCAAAAAATAATAATAACTTCCTTGATGTACTGAGTCTGATTCAGATTAGCCTTAAAAAATAACAAGGTGTCGTCCGCGAAGAGAAGTTGTGAGATCCCTGGGCCCTCGGACACACTTTTAAAGCATGAATATGGTGATTTTCAATGCCTTGCCTTAGTAATGCAGAAAGCCCATCGACCACGAAAATGAACAAAATTGAAGATAGGGGGTCACCTTGCCGAAGCCCACGCGACAGTACAAACGAATTTAAAATGGCTCCATTAAATTTTACTGAATATCTCACCGAGGTCACGCATGTCATGATCCACGGAACCCACCGGTGAGCGAAGCCCAATTTTTGCATCGTCTGTTTCAAGAATCCCCAATCCACTCTGCCGTACGCCTTAGATAAATCCAATTTATAGGCACAGTAACTATTTACCTCCTTCTGCTCATGCTGCAAAAAACGAAGACACTCAAAGGACAAGAGGGCATTATCTGTGATCATCCTGCCCGGAACAAAAACGCTCTGGTGCGGAGATATGATATCACCCAAAATAGGTCTAAGCCTATTCACCAAACACTTTGCCGCAATTTTATAAATAACATTGCAAAGGCCGATAGGCCTGAAGTTCGTTACCTTAACTGGATCCTTTAGATATTTCGCTTTCGTTTAGCTTAGAGTGTGTGTGGTGTGAGTTGTAGTTTCGCAGACCCGACGGTTTCAGTAATTAAAATCGAAGAGGATGCCCTCTCTTTAGCTCAAAAAATAAACTACTTAGCAATTTGAAAATGGGGAATTTGTTATTTAAATCTGATAATTTGTGACAAAAATACTTAAATCTTAGGTAGTGTCGTGAACACTTTTGTATATGATAAATAGTACTATAATCTGCTTGTATTTTAAAAAAAGGTACATATACATATATTGTGTCTAGAGATTCAGATTGACACTTATGCAAGGTTTGACCGTTCATATTAAGTACTCCCTCTGGAAACTAATATAAGAGCGTTTAGGTCACTAAAATAGTGTTCTAAATGCTCTTATATTAGTTTACGAAGGGAGTACCGATTTATTTATTTTTGAGATGGAGTTACCAGATATTAATCGTCCAGTAAATGCTCAAGCGGATACTGAGAATAGGAGCCATGTTAAGAATGCATAAATGCGAAATAAAATTTCCACAAGAGTTGGACGAGCTTGCTTTTAAGACATTGTGAGATCTTTTTTTCTTTCAGATATGTTCTTTTGAGGGCTTTCAGATTTTTGTTTTGAGGGGTAGATCTTTTTTCAGAAGAATCAGACATTTGGTTTGGGCCTTAGACCTTGGGCCTTTAATGGGCCAAAACTGTGGAGTGTGGCTGCGCAGCCCTTCTCCTCCGACCGAGCCCCGGGCTTCGCGGCGACGGGGCCTCACTCGCTCGCTAGGGCTTCCACAGATTACGTAGCGGCTGCGTCTCCTCCTCCACTCCGCTCGCTCTATAAAAGAGCCCTGCGTCCGCGGCGCCACTCCACTTCCACCACCACCACCACCACCGTCCGGCGAGAGTAAACCAGAGGAGGAGCGAGCAACCGGCGGCGAGATGATGCAGATCTTCGTCAAGACGCCGACCGGGGAGACCATGACGCTCGAGGTCGAGAGCTGCGCCGCCGTCGACATCGTCAAGGCCAAGATCCACGACAAGGAAGGTACGCGCCCTCCGCCTTCGCCTTCACACGTGACTCCCTCCGGTCGCCTTCGCCGTCGACGGTTGTGTTGCTGCTTTGTTCGATGATCTTGCCTCGATTCAGAGCAGATCGTCCTCCGTCTCCGTGACGAGCTTTTCTTGGGTTAGAAAATATCATGGCTTCTCCGCTAGCTTATCCGGGGGTTGCATAATGTTGGATTGCCTTGCAATTGACCTCGCGGTAGGATAAATTAGCCCCCTTTTCTACGCCATCTGCCCGGATCTGAGCGGATCCTCTGTTTCTTACTCGATTTTACAGTTTGTCGTGCTAAACTGCGAGCATCTTGTGGTGCTTAACTAACCCTGGACGCTGTGTTGGCTCTTCAATAATCGCAGGTATCCTGCCGGACCAGCAGCGCCTCATCTTCGCGGGGAAGCAGCTCGACGATGGCCGCACCCTGGCCGACTACAGCATCCACAAGGAGTCCACGCTTCACCTCGCGCTGCGCCTCGTCGGCGGTGGCAAGGGCGGACGCTACCCCAGGATTGAGCCTAACCTGCTCGTCCTTGCGCTCAAGTACAGGCAGCACATGCTTGTGTGCCGCAAGTATGTACAGTACTATTCCTTGGACTATTTCATGCTTGTGTGGTCAATTTGGATCCATGAACTAGCATTCTTCTTATCAAGTACTCCCTCCGTCCCAAAATAAGTGACTCAAAAGTGACTCAATTTTGTACTAAAGTTAGTACAAAGTTAAGTCATTTTTGAGTCACTTATTTCGGGACGGAGGGAGTACTACAGTACTAGTTGTTCTTTCACTACAGATCGATATATGCTTCCGTTGCATGCATTTTTGTATATATGTGGATGTGTCTATGCATGATAAAAGCTTGTGAATTGTGATGATTCTGTTGTAGTCTGTTTGATGGGGATGGATGCATATGTACTCCCTCCGTTCCTAAATATAAGTCTTTTTAGACATTTGAAATGGACTACAACATACGGATGCATGTAGACATATTTTAGAGTGTAGATTCATTCATTTTGCTCCGTATGTAGTCACTTGTTAGAATCTCTAAAAAGACTTATATTTGGGAACGGAGGGAGTACATCATATCTCCATGTGGTTTGAATCCAGGGAACTACTAGCTCATTAGCATACTCTCATCAAGTACTAGTTGAGGTGTAGATCGATGGACTATTTCTTTCATGATTCATAGATATGCAGTTGCTTACATGTTTGTGTATCTGGATGTCTATGCATGATAGAAGTTTGTGAAATGCGGTGTTTCTTTTGTGGTCTGTTCGATGGTGGTATGTACTGACACTGTAGATCATATCTCTGCGTGGTTTGGACTTTGGACCCAGGGAACTAGCTTATTAATTAGCATACTTTTAATCAAGTACTCCCTCTGTAAACAAATATAAGAGCGTTTAGATCACTAGTTTAGTTATCTAAACGCTCTTATATTTCTTTACGGAGGGATTACTACTCGGACGATTTCTTTAACTATACATCAATATACTGTTGTTGTTTACATGCATGTTTGTATCTGGATGTCTATTAAAGCTTGTGAATTGGGATGTTTGTTTTGTGGTCTGTTCAACGGGGATCGATGCATATGTAGATCGTATCTCTGTGTGCTCATTAATAAGTATACTTTTAATCAAGTATTAGTTGATGCCTTACTCTATTTGTGTTACCACAAGTAGAGATATCCTAACTTGTCCATGATTTTGCGTTGCAGGTGCTATGCACGCCTGCCCCTCAGAGCTGCCAACTGCCGCAAGAAGAAGTGCGGCCACAGCAATGACATCAGGCCCAAGGAGAAGCTGCGCTACCACTGAAGCACTGGAAAGTTGACCCTAAGAGACATGCCATAGCTGGATTAACTGGGAGTTCAAAGTTTGGTTCTGAGTCTTAGTTTCTTGGATATATGAAGTTATCCTAATTAAATGTTGCTTCTGGAATCTAGTAGAACCCTAAAATATGCTCTTGTTTTAGTTTCTGTCATAGTACTGTGCAATTTGCTCTCGTATGAATGGTGAAATCAGGTACTCGTATTTGAGGTCTACTAGCTTGAATGGATGTTGAATTCAAGTAATGGTCTTGCTTCCTATATTTCTGTCATGTGTATAGTGTACTATGGTTGAATCAAGTTTTCAGCATTTTCTGGTAATTACTTGGAATTGCATGGTTTTGTCGTCCAAATCAAATATGCAACTCTGCGTTTGCTACTGCTACACCTCTATCTGGTGTAGCATGAGCACTGTTGAAACACTGTACCCATTTTGTTAGGAAACCAAAGGCCATCTGAATGTAAAACAGAGTTGCAGACTTGCAGTATTGAAACCACATTACCTTTGTCGCCTTCAGCGAATCCATGCCTGTTGCCCCTATATATACTGCTAGCCCGTGGCAGTCAGATCATACAGTAGCTTTATAGATGAAATTTCCTTCCACCACGACTCCGTCGTAATCGGGTACATTTCATCCCAGCTGCAGGGAAGGGACCATACTCCAGAGCTGTTCATAGTTGCAGCCCCCTTGTGTCCACTGAGGCAAATTGAGAAGTTGATCCACACTCAAATAAAGGAAACAGAAATAGGTCTTGCTTCGGTACACACCACTTCACAATTTTGAAGGGTAAATTCATCAACAATATTTATTAAACACATTTTCTAGAGAATTATCATGTAGTACCTCTGTAAAGTAATATAAGACCTTTTAGATCACTTTAGTGATCTTAGTAATATAAGACCTTTTAGATCTTATATTACTCTAGACTCTAGAGAGGGAGTACATTGTAGAGTACCAAGGCCTATTCACCTGATGTAGTCGCCATTTGAGCCATGTACATATGACAGAGATCTATCTCTAGAGTTAACACTGCAAGGATCATATCATGTTCAATACTAGTATCTCATTTACCCTATTCAGTACTCCCTCCGTCCCATAATGTAAGACGTTTTTTGACACTACACTAGTGTCAAAAAACGTCTTACATTATGGGACGGAGGCAGTAATATTTACCAACCCGTGCCCTACATATGGCCGAGACCCATTTGCATTGCCTTCTGCTTTTTATGTTTCTTTTTCATTTTCCTATATTTATTTTTAGTGCTATCACCATTAATTACCTTCATAAAATAAATATAAATGTTTGTGAAAAACAAATAATTTGTTTAAACACATCAACACTTTATAAAACTAAATAAACATTATAAAAAGGTAAACACTCTTTTTAATTATACATACATTTTATTAAAATGTGTCAACACTTTTAAAAGTAACATAACTATTTTTAAAGGGGTTTCAACATATTGAAATTATTTTTTTAATTACATCAATATATTTTGGAATGCATGAATATTTTATTAATTAAGTGATTTTTTTTAGAAAACACAAACTTTTTAACTTTACACGGATGATTTTTTATAATATGTGCACACTACTATAAATGAACATTTTGTAGAAGTACATAAATATTTATATTTATTATAACTAAATTAATTCTAATATAAATTAGTTTAAGAGAAACCACTAGTTAAGGGGTACACTTTCAAAGGTTACCTCCAAACCTCCCTGGTGGCGAGCGCTCCTTGTTCTCTAGCAGAGAGTTTTGGTATTATTATTTTCATGCCAAAAAGAAGATGGGAAGGTGTTGGGTCGCTTTTTCACGAGATCTAAATTTCAAGGCAAAATATCTTCTGAACTGAGCGCTCAAATTACAAACTGATTTCACTATTGCGCTCCTTTCGTTGAGCTATTTGAAACTAAACCCCATGTTAATGGTTTCATTAAAAAAAATTTCTCCAACAACAATTTGTATTCCAGAAAATAATGAACTTTTGCTCCCCGAAAACATAGGTGTATTCAGTGGCGGTGCCAGCACCAAACATCTGTGGGTTCAAGTGCAGTAACCTTTCTAAAATGCCTTAATTTTTTGCACAAATATAAACACAACTAAGCATGCAACCAAAAAAGCAATGGGGTCAGCTGACCCCACAGCTTACATGTAGAATCGCCATTGGGTGTATTGCACTCCAACGAAAGCGTGTTATGTTGCCAAACACACACATGCTCCTTTGCTACTTGAGATAATGCCTTTGACTGAGCAGCCCTTCCACTCATTTTATTAGCAATCAAACCTCTTCCCTTCAACTCGGTGCAAAGCACGCAACAAATCTATTGGATTGTAAAGTACAACTTCAACATGCAGCATACCTTCAAGGGTAATACACGGGCCATCTCCTGACATTCTACTACTAGTCTACTGAGTACTATTCTCTTCGTTCCAAAATAGATGACTCAACTTTGTGCTAACTTTAGTATAAAGTTGGGTCATCTATTTTGGAACGGAGGGAGTAGTACTTGTTTGCTCGTACCTAGTAGCTAGATAAATGAGAAACTAGCACACCAACCCGTCTGATTCAGCAGCCTTAATTAAATTCAGAAGAGACTAGGAGTAATATGAAGCTGAGTTGTGACGCATGTGCTTTGCTAAGAAAAGTGACTGACCCTAGTAAGAATTCAGTCGATTAACATATAGCCTGTCCCGAGAGAGCAAAGACCGGGCACCAGGGTGACACTTTAGTTGGATGTAAGTCACCTGAATTTTGTTTTCGGTTCAGTCGATTTCTGGACCGTTGATGTTTATTCTGAGATTCGTGTGCCATTTCCTTTCTGGTGTGGTTGTTCCTCTGTTTTTTTAGCATCAAACCAAGCTTTTATTCATCGAAAACCACAATATGTGGGATACATCTCTCGTTATGGGATTGTCCGAGCCACACATGGCGTCCCCTCCCCAACGAAAAAGAATGATGGGCAAGCTTATGAGCTTCTACATTTGCGACACGACTTTCAAAAGTAAAAGAGCAACTAAAAGAAACAACTAAGTTGTTTATCTCCTGGACAATAGCTCCATTGGGTCCGCGAAACGCCCCATTAATTGATCCCATGACTTCTTTTGCATCAGACGCCACTATAATCGCATGGAGGTTAAGATCTTGCACCAAAGCCAGTGCTTCCCTGCATGCTATTGTCTCCAAGATGACAGGATCATCTACTTCCCCAACAACTAGTGTTGAGCTCCCAAGGAAGACTCCGGCTACATCTCGGCAAACTGCTGCAGTAGCTCCTCCCAGTCCTCTCCGGCATGCTGCATCAACATGTATCTTCGCGTACCCCTGTGGAGGAGCCTTAGGGCGCTGGTTGTTTGTTTGTCCCTGCCTTCCAGTCTGCGCTGTCGCTGGTTTCCTGACAAGTTCAAGCTCCGTCAGATATCTCGCGATAAACCCTTGTATGGCTTGTGGACTCTGAAAGATCCCCTCGTGGATAGCCTTGCGCCTAGCAGCCTGATGGCTTCTCGCCCCTCGTTGGTTACCCCAAGTGGAAGGTTTGAGATGCAGTGTAGCGGAAGTTTTCCCTTGGCAAAGATACCAAGGATCGATTTCCCCTGAGACTCCCAGTTTCAACAAGAAGGTGTCAACTGCTAACGGCGCCAGATATTAGCAATCAACGTGGACCTGCACACAGATACAAATAACTTTGCTCCCAACGAGTACAGAGAGGTTGTCAATCCCTCCGGCCTTGTCGTTTACAAAGGGTCAAACGCAAGTGATAATAGTGATAGGTTTTGCTGCAAATAGTAAATAAAAGAGGAAAGTAAATAGCGGATGTGATCAATGATGGTAATATGGACCGGGGTCCCATGATGTTCACTAGTGATGTCTCTCTCCCAAAAGACGATAAAACAGCTATGTGAGGTAAACGAATTACAGCTGGGCAATTGACAGGACCATGTGCGCAAACCAATGTTGACTATGTTGCAAGAAAGGTAGAGGTTCAAAGCATGGGCGGTACGCCAAGGCAAGTAGACCGAAATCCATCTGCATCTACTAATAATCATCCACCTTGAGATATCTATCCAGAACATCTCGCTGGTATTAAGTTGCGAGTCCCACCCATAGTATAAACTCAAAGCAACAGACAACTGCATTAAAAGAACTTTGCGTAAAGTAAACAATCCTTGCACCCGCGGGCACAAGCACCGTTGTTTTCCCCCTTGTGGCAACATCACATCCCCTAGACTCATGTTTCTGTCACTCAAACTAGTCATCGAGGGGCATGAACCCACAATCGAGCATAACGTTCCCTCTTGGAGTCACTACCTACTACTTGGCCAAAGCAATAAATAGCAACGGAGAACATGCAAGAATTACTTACGAACATAAATATAAAAGAGGTAAATCAAATATATTACTCAAACACAATCTGAACATAATCTCACAATCCATCGGATCCCAGAAAACTCATCATAGCAACAGCATAAGGATTACATATGTGCCTCGATCATGTAGGGCAGCTCACGAGGTCTAATTAGTGAAGCACAAGAACGGGAGGAGAACATCACATAGCTACTGGTCATGGACCCATGGTCCAAGGGAGACTACTCACAACTCATCCGGGAGGCGTCCATGGTGGTGGAGAAGCCCCCGGTGGTGATCCTCCCCTCCGGCAGGGTGCCAGGAAGAGTTCTCCTGGTGCTCCCGATCTTGGAAGCGCGGCGGCGGCGGAACAGAGATGAGATCGCGAAAAAGGGTTCCCGTCTCGAGGGTTTCGGGACACGATATAAATATATGCCAAAGGGAGGCATCAACGGAGGCCTAGGGGGCCCAGGCGCCCCCCCCCGGCGCGGCCAGGAGGGGGGCCGCGCCACCAGGGCGCCTGGAGCCCAGGTGGCCCCCCTCCGGCTCTACTTCGGGTGCCGGGAAGCTTCTGGAACGCTGATTTTTTATATAATTTTTCCGGGATTTTTCTGGCAGTTTTCGTAATGGGAAAACCTGAAATACAAAAACAGCAGAAAACAGAAACTGGCACTGGGGTGCACTGAGTTAATAGGTTAGTCCAAATATGATCAAAAGTGTATGGAAGTGTATAAATATCATAGCAATATCACCCAAAAGAGGCATGGAGCAAGCAGAAATTATAGATACGTTTTGGACGTATCAACATCCCCAAGCTTAATTCCTGCTCGTCCTCGAGTAGGTAAATGATAACAAGAATAATTTCTGTGGTGACATGCTATTAACCATATAGGACTTTTCATAGTCATATGACAAAAGCTTACTGAGACAATGAATCTGTAGTAATTAAGTTGCCTCATGAGAAAATCACAAAGAACTGAAAGTTTTACAATATGATACTGAAACATCAAATAGATTTGTAATGAGCATGGTGTGCAAATATGATAAAGTGATATCTCGCTTGCCCCCTTTAGTGAAGCAAAACATAAATGTAGGGGCACCTCCAAGGTTTAAGTGATGACTAGATACAATGATTTCAGAATAAACGATATCACAATCATGCAAAAGACAATGCTACTTTGGGACAATGCACATTACACTCAGAATGACAATCATGCTCTCAGTAGTTGGTGCTTTAAAAGAAGGTGGAGACTCTCGAACCGTGGCTTTTGTTGGCAAGGTTGAAAACCCGTAGTCGGAAACAAAGACAAAACATGTACCAGAGCACTTGGTTTTAAAAACAGAGGTAATAATATTTTTTTGATTATGCATGTTCCGTCAACGAATGCTAGCAGATAACTCAATTACTTCTTGAGATGGACAAGTTTCGAGGAAGGGCTCCCGAATGAGGACGATCACATCCTCTTAATCTCCTTTGTTTATCACTGCCAAAGTTTTTTGATTTCTCATGAACAAAGCGTGAAGGAGGGTTTGTTTGTTATATTAATTTTGAGCCGGGCGCACTCAATGCCAGTTCCTTCTCGTATTATGGGTTTGCACATTATACATGCAATCCCGGGGTGAAGCTTGTCCAACTTAAAAAGATCATGAATTAACTACTACTTCCTCATGAACTTAAAACAGAGGCACAAAATAGGAATGCATTTTTTTGAATAATTTCGAGATGGTACATGCAAGTCTCCGTTAGGAATGGCAGGTAAATACCATGTAGGAAGGTATGGTGGACTCATACGGCATAACTGGTTTAAAAGAATTAGGATGCACAAGCAGTCAGTCGGCTTAGTACAGGCGAAGGTTTGCAAAAGACTGGGAGCGACCAACTAAGAGAGCAATGACGGTCATAATCATGCAGAGCGACAAAGCAACATTGAATCAGGCATGGAAGTTATATCGCTACTCAGAAACAAAAGATCATCAAGGCTTGATAGACTTTCTTTACAGTCTTAAATATGCGTGAGCATACGCCAAGTCAATCAAAATAAATTCTTGAAGGAAGATATTACTAAACCATACCACATCATAGGCAAACAAATCATGTTGGTATTCCAACAACACATTGGGAACCCCCCAGCTATTTGAGACTAACCATAAGAAAACATGAACTACTAAGCACCATTATGCACGTAGCATTTTTATCATTGACATATCAACCAATGCAACAGAAGCAAAATCTCTTAATAAGATAATCATGATAACTAAAGAGAGTTCAAGCAACCAACTAAACAAAAGCTCTTTAAAAAGATAAGCATGAAAACTAAAAGCTAAGCATGATAGTAGCTATTGAAAGACAAAGAACACACACAGCAAAGATAGACATGAAAATTCTATGTTATGTTCTAGGTAGAAGTGGAGCGTGTTTCTCTCCCACATAAAGAAAGCTGAGTCCCGACTCGTTATGAAAAGCTAAAGAAAACTAAAAAGGAAAACTAAAAGCAAGACGCTCCAAGCATAGCACATAACACATGAAGTGATAAAAATATAGTGGAACGAAAGACGAACTGATAATGTTGATGGAGAAGGGGATGCACGGGGGCATCCCCAAGCTTAGACGCTTGAGTCTCCTTGAATATTTCTTGGGGTGCATGGGGGCTGATGGGCCTCTAAACCCTCGTTGGTTACGCCAAGTGGAAGGTGTGAGATGCAGTGTTGTGGAAGTTTTTCCCTTAGCAAAGATGCCAAGGATCGAATCCCCAGAGACTCCTAGGTTCAACAAGTAGGTGTCAACTGCTAACGGCGCCAAATATTAGCAATCAACGTGGACCTGCACACAGATACAAATAACTTTGCTCGCAACGAGTACAGAGAGGTTGTCAATCCCTCCGGCCTTGTAGTTCACAAAGGATTAAACGCAAGTGATAGTAGTGATAGATAGTGTTTGCAATAGTAAATAAAAGCGAAAAGTAAATAGCGGATGTGATCAATGATGGTAATATGGACCGGAGTCTCATGATGTTCACTAGTGATGTCTCTCTCCCAAAAGACGATAAAACAGCTATGTGAGGTAAATGAATTACAGCTGGGCAATTGATAGGACCACGAACGCAAACCAATGCTGACTACATTGCAAGAAAGGTTGAGGTTCAAAGCATGGGCGGTACGCCAAAGTAAGTAGACCGAAATCCATCAATATCTACTACTAATCATCCACCTTGAGATATCTATCCAGAACATCTCGCTGGTATTAAGTTGCGAGCCCCACCCATAGTGTAAACTCAATGCAACAGACAACTGCATTAAAAGAACTTTGCGTAAAGTAAACAATCCTTCCACCCGCGGGCACAAGCACCGTTGTTTTCCCCCTTGTGGCAACAGCACATCCCCTAGACTCGTGTTTCTGTCAGTCAAGCTAGTCATCGCGGGGCATGAACCCACAATCAAGCATAACGTTCCCTCTTGGAGTCACTACTTACTACTCGGCCAAAGCAATAAATAACAACGGAGAACATGCAAGAATTACTTATGAACATAAATATAAAAGAGGTAGATCAAATATATTACTCAAGATCAATCTGAACATAATCTCATAATCCATCGGATCCCAGCAAACTCATCATAGCAACAGCATAAGGATTACAAATGTGCCTCGATCATGTAGGGCAGCTGACGAGGACTAATTAGTGAAGCACAAGAACGGGAGGAGAACATCACATAGCTACTGGTCATGGACTCATGGTCCAAGGGAGACTACTCACAACTCATCCGGGAGGCGTCCATGGTGGTGGAGAGGCTCCCGATGGTGATCCTCCCCTCCGGCAGGGAGCCGGGAAGAGTTCTCCTGGTGCTCCCGATCTTGGAAGCGGCGGTGGCGGCGGAACAGAGATGAGATCGCGAAAAAGAGTTCCCGTCCCGAGGGTTTCGAAGGACGCTCTAAATATATGCCAAAGGGGGGCACCAGACGGGGCTCGGGGGGCCCAGGCGCCCCCCCGGCGCGGCCCAGGGGGGCGTGCCGCCAGGGCGCCTGGAGCCCTGGTGCCCCCCCCCGGCTGTCCTTCGGGCGCAAGGAAGTTTCCGGAACGCTGATTTTTTATATAATTTTTCTGGATTTTTCCTCGCAATTCTCGTAACGTGAAAACCTGAAATACAAAAACAGCCGAAAACAGAAACTGGCACCGGGGTGCACTGGATTAGTAGGTTAGTCCAAATATGATCAAAAGTGTATGGAAGTGTATAAATATCATAGCAATATCACCCAAAAGTGGCATGGAGCAAGCAGAAATTATAGATACGTTTTGGACGTATCAACATCCCCAAGCTTAATTCCTGCTCGTCCTCGAGTAGGTAAATGATAACAAGAATAATTTCTGTGGTGACATGCTATTAACCATATAGGACTTTTTCATAGTCATATGACAAAAGCTTACTGAGACAATGATTCTATAGTAATTAAGTTGCCTCATGAGAAAATCACAAATGACTGAAAGTTTTACAATATGAAACTGAAACATCAGATAGATTTGCAATGAACATGGTGTGCAAATATGATAAAGTGATATCTAGCTTGCCCCCTTTAGTGAAGCAAAACATAAATGCAGGGGCACCTTCAAGGTTTAAGTGATGACTAGATACAATGATTTCAGAATAAACGATATCACAATCATGCAAAAGACAATGCTACTTTGGGACAATGCACATTACACTCAGAATGACAATAATGCTCTGAGTAGTTGGTGCTTTAACATAAAAGTAAAAGAATGGTTATGTGCTAGAGCTTTTTTTTATTTTGAAAACATAGAAGCAATTTTGTCAACGGTAGTAGTACTTCATATGTGTCATGCATAAGACATCCTATAAGTTGCAAGCCTCATGCATCGAATACCAATAGTGCTCGCACCTTGTCCTAATTAGCTCGGATTTCCATGGGTTATCATTGCATTACATATGTTTCAACCAAGTGTCACAAAGGGGTACCTCTATGCCACCTGTACAAAGGTCCAAGGAGATAAATCGCATTTGATTTCTCGTTTTTGATAGATCTCAACTTGAGGACATCCATACCGGGACAACATAGAAAATAGATGATGGACTCCTCTTTAATGCATAAGCATATTCTCATAAGAGATTGAGGATTAATGTCCAAGCTAAAACTTCCACCATGATACATGGCTTTGGTTGGCGGCCCAATGTTCTTCTCTAACAATATGCATACTCATTCAACCCATGGCAAATCACCCTTACTTCAGACAAGACGAACATGCATAGCAACTCACATGATATTCAACAAAAGTGTGACAGTTGATGGCGTCCCCAGAAACATGGTTACTGCTCAGCAAGCAACTTATAAGAAATAAGATACATAAGCAACATATTCTTTACCACAATAGTTTTTAAGCTACTTTCCCATGAGCTATGTATTGCAAAGTTAGTTCGCTTAGTACAGGTGGAGGTTAGCAAAAGACTGGGAGCGACCAACTAAGAGAGCAATGACGGTCATAATCATGCAGAGCGACAAAGCAATATTGAATCAGGCATGGTAGTTATATCGCTACTCAGAAATAAAAGATCATCAAGGCTTGACAGACTTTCTTTACAGTCTTAAATATGCGTGAGCATACACCAAGTCAATCAAAATAAATTCTCGAAGGAAGATATTACTAAACCATACCACATCATAGGCAAACAAATCATGTTGGTACTCCAATAACACATTGGGAATCCCCCAGCTATTTGAGATTAACCATAAGAAAACCTGAACTACTAAGCGCCATCATGCAAGTAGCATCTTTATCATAGCTAACCAATGCAACGGAAGCAAACTCTCTTAATAAGGTGAGCATGATAATTAAAGAGAGTTCAAGCAACCAACTAAACAAAAGCTCTTTGAAAAGATAAGCATGAATACTAAGAGCAGAGCATGATAGTAGCTATTAAAAGACAAAGAACACACACATCATAGATAGACATGAAAATTCTATGTTACGTTCTAGGTAGAAGTGGAGCGTGTTTCTCTCCCACATAAAGAAAGCTGAGTTCCGACTCATTATGAAAAACTAAAAAGAAAACTAAAAGCAAGACGCTCCAAGCATAGCACATAACACATGAAGTGATAAAAATATAGCGGAACGAAAGACGAACTGATAATGTTGATGGGGAAGGGGATGCATAGGGGCATCCCCAAGCTTAGACGCTTGAGTCTCCTTGAATATTTCTTGGGGGTGCACGGGGGCATCCCCAAGCTTGAGCGCTTGACACTCGTGAAACTTTTTATCATCTTCCCTCGCACACTTGAAAACTCCCTTCATACATAACTCATTATAATCTGATTAGTGAGGTTAGTACCCTTAATAAAATAATTGCACCTTGCTGGAAATAAAGATATTCTTGAAGTTCTACTGTTTCTCAAGATTGCCAAAAGGTTTTTGCAAAGAAAAAGCAAGCTCTTGATTTGCAAAATGAAGGAAAGGCAAAACATGACAGAATCTGTGAAAAACAGAACAGCAGGTAGTAATCGATTTGTTCGGGGCACTTCTACAACTCAAATAAAAAAACTCAGAACAGAAGCACGAAAGACAATTATATAGAGAACGCTGTCGAAAAAATTCAGACCAAAAAGATGATCTGGTGATTTTATAAGAATTTTTCTATCCAAGGACAGACTCTGTTTCCTGGACAGCACCTCACAACTTTTGAACTTTCTAGCAATCAGAGGCTATACTTGCACAAATTGAAAAGCAAAGATACAATGATGATGCTACTATAGTAAAAAACATCAAGACACAACAAAAGCAAAATAAAATTTTTTATTCATTGGGCTGCCTCCCAAAAGCGCTTTCTTTTATGCCTTTAAGCTAGGCATAAGACTTTAATGATGCTCTTGTAGGAATAAGAGTTGAAGAACAAAAAAGAGCATCAAGAAGCAAATACCAAACACATTTAAGCCTAACATGCTTCCTATGCATAGGAATATTGCAATAGAATAATTTATTGAAGCACAAAGCAATAAGCATAGGAAGGCAAAACACGTGTAGCTTCAAAACCTTCAACATAAAGAGAGGGAACTTGATATTATTGAAATATCTATAAGCATATGTTCCCTTCTCATAATAATTTTCAGTGGCATCACGAATAAACTCAACAATATAAGCATCACATAAAGCATTGTTACCATGATCCACATGCAAAAAGGTACTCTTACTCTCCTCATAAGCATCATGAAGAGGATAAAACTTAGTATAAAAGAGAGACATAAGCTCTTGCCAATCAAGCAAGTGCGAGTTATCGAGAAGCTTATACCAATCTAAAGCTTTATCTATAAGTGATACGGCGAACAATTTCCTCATGACAAACTCCCTTGATACACCTGCAAGATTAAATAATGAACATAGTTGTGACAGATATAACAAGTGTTCACCGGGATGTCTGTCTCCTGCATAACGATTAGCCAAAATATAATCGATAATACCAGCCGGTATATTATAGGGCACAATTTCAGTAGGGGGAGGAGCAACCACCACAGGTGTGGGGCGTCTTCCCGCAAGCAACGATCCAATAGCAAGGTTGTCCATAAGCATACTACTGAAAAGACATAAAGAAAATTGAAAGGTAAACTAACAAGACTAAAAAGCAAAGGTAAAAGATAGCGTGCAACTCCCCCATCCTGAAGAGTGGAGTCCCCGGCAACGGTGCCAGAAAAACTCATTGATGGGCCTCTAACCCCTCGTTGGTTACCCCAAGTGGAAGGTGTGAGATGCAGTGTTGTGGAAGTTTTTCCCTTAGCAAAGATGCCAAGGATCGAATCCCCAGAGACTCCTAGGTTCAACAAGTAGGTGTCAACTGCTAACGGCGCCAGATATTAGCAATCAACGTGGACCTGCACACAGATAAAAATAACTTTGCTCCCAACGAGTACAGAGAGGTTGTCAATCCCTCCGGCCTTGTAGTTCACAAAGGATTAAACGCAAGTGATAGTAGTGATAGATAGTGTTTGCAATAGTAAATAAAAGCGAAAAGTAAATAGCGGATGTGATCAATGATGGTAATATGGACCGGAGTCTCATGATGTTCACTAGTGATGTCTCTCTCCCAAAAGACGATAAAACAGCTATGTGAGGTAAACGAATTACAGCTGGGCAATTGATAGGACCACGAACGCAAACCAATGCTGACTACATTGCAAGAAAGGTTGAGGTTCAAAGCATGGGCGGTACGCCAAAGTAAGTAGACCGAAATCCATCAATATCTACTACTAATCATCCACCTTGAGATATCTATCCAGAACATCTCGCTGGTATTAAGTTGCGAGCCCCACCCATAGTGTAAACTCAATGCAACAGACAACTGCATTAAAAGAACTTTGCGTAAAGTAAACAATCCTTGCACCCGCGGGCACAAGCACCATTGTTTTCCCCTTGTGGCAACAGCACATCCCCTAAACTCATGTTTCTGTCACTCAAGCTAGTCATCGAGGGGCATGAACCCACAATCAAGCATAACGTTCCCTCTTGGAGTCAGTACTTACTACTCGGCCAAAGCAATAAATAACAACGGAGAACATGCAAGAATTACTTATGAACATAAATATAAAAGAGGTAGATCAAATATATTACTCAAGATCAATCTGAACATAATCTCATAATCCATCGGATCCCAGCAAACTCATCATAGCAACAGCATAAGGATTACATATGTGCCTCGATCATGTAGGGCAGCTCACGAGGACTAATTAGTGAAGCACAAGAACGGGAGGAGAACATCACATAGCTACTGGTCATGGACTCATGGTCCAAGGGAGACTACTCACAACTCATCCGGGAGGCGTCCATGGTGGTGGAGAGGCTCCCGATGGTGATCCTCCCCTCCAGCAGGGTGCCGGGAAGAGTTCTCCTGGTGCTCCCGATCTTGGAAGCGGCAGCGGCGGCGGAACAGAGATGAGATCGCGAAAAAGAGTTCCCGTCCCGAGGGTTTCGAAGGAAGCTCTAAATATATGCCAAAGGGGGGCACCAGACGGGGCTCGGGGGGGCCCGGCGCCCCCCCCCAGCGCGGCCCAGGGGGGGCGCGCCGCCAGGGCGCCTGGAGCCCTGGTGCCCCCCCCCCGGCTGTCCTTCGGGCGCAAGGAAGTTTCCGGAACGCTGATTTTTTATATAATTTTTCTGGATTTTTCCTGGCAATTCTCGTAACGTGAAAACCTGAAATACAAAAACAGCCGAAAACAGAAACTGGCACCGGGGTGCACTGGATTAGTAGGTTAGTCCAAATATGATCAAAAGTGTATGGAAGTGTATAAATATCATAGCAATATCACCCAAAAGTGGCATGGAGCAAGCAGAAATTATAGATACGTTTTAGACGTATCAGGGGCATCCCCAAGCTTGAGCGTTTGACACTCCTGAATCTTTTTATCATTTTCCCTCGCACACTTGAAAACTCCCTTCATACATAACTCATCATAATCTGATTAGCGAGGTTAGTACCCATAATAAAATAATTGTTCCTTGCTGGAAATAAGGATATTCTTGAAGGTCTACTGTTTCTCAAGATTACCAAAAGGTTTTTGCAAAGAAAAAGCAAGCTCAAGGTTTGCAAAATGAAGGAAAGGCAAAACAGGACAGAATCTGTGAAAAACAGAACAGCAGGTAGTAAATGATTTTTTCGGGGCACTTCTGCAACTCTAATCAAAAAATTCAAAACAGATGCACGAAAGACAATTATATAGATCACGCTGTCGAAAAAATTCAGACCAAAAAGATGATCTGGTGATTTTATACGAATTTTTCTATCCAAGGACAGAATCTGTTTCCTGGACAGCACGTCACAACTTTTGAACTTTCTTGCAATCAGAGGCTACACTTGGCACAAAATTGAAAAGTAAAGATACAATGATGATGCTACTGTAGTAACAAACATCAAGACCACTAAAAACTGAAAGAACAAACTGAAAGCAAAGATAACAAGGGTTGTCTCCCTAGAGCTCTTTCTTTATAGCCATAAAGATAGGCTTAAGACTTTAATGATGCTCCCGTAGGAATAAGAGTTGAAGAACAAAAGGGAGCATCAAGGAGCAAATACCAAACACATTTAAGCCTAACATGCTTCCTATGCATAGGAATATTGCAATAGAATAATTCATTGAAGCACAAAGCAATAAGCATAGGAAGACAAAACAAGTGCAGCTTCAAAACCTTCAACATAAAGAGAGGGAACTTGATATTATTGAAATATCTATAAGCATATGTTCCCTTCTCATAATAATTTTCTGTGGGATCACGAATAAACTCAACAATATAAGCATCACATAAAGCATTGTTACCTTGATCCACATGCAAAAAGGTATCATTACTCTTCATATAGGCAAAATCTTTCTTATTAGGAATAGTGAGAGTAAAGCAATCATAACCATCATGGTAATCATTGTATTTAGGAGGCATATCATAATCATAATAAATTTTATCCTCAATAGTAGGTGGACTGAAAACATCATATTCATCATTGTAATCATATATAGGAAGCAAAGTATCATCAAAGTAAATTTTCTCTTCAAAAGTTGGGGGACTAAAAATATCATGTTCATCAAACGTGTCATCCCCAAGCTTAGAGCTTTCCATGTCATTAGCAATATTGATATTCAAAGAAAGCATACTAATAACATCACCACCATCATGATTGTTATGCAAATAATAAAGTTCCATAGGTTTTTTAATTTTCTCATCAAACACATCATGTCCCAAAGCAAGGTAGAGCTTATAAAGCTCTCTCATATTTTTGTTGTTTTCCATTAAGCAAAACTAGTGAAAGGACATAAAGAAAACTGAAAGGTAAACTAACAAGACTAAAAAGCAAAGATAAAAGATAGCGTGCAACTCCCCTATCTTGAAGAGTGGAGTCCCAGGCGACGGCGCCAGAAAACTTTGCTTGATGGCTTCTCGCCCCTCGTTGGTTACCCCAAGTGGAAGGTTTGAGATGCAGTGTAGCGGAAGTTTTCCCTTGGCAAAGATACCAAGGATCGATTTCCCCTGAGACTCCCAGTTTCAACAAGAAGGTGTCAACTGCTAACGGCACCAGATATTAGCAATCAACGTGGACCTGCACACAGATACAAATAACTTTGCTCCCAACGAGTACAGAGAGGTTGTCAATCCCTCCGTCCTTGTCGTTTACAAAGGGTCAAACGCAAGTGATAATAGTGATAGGTTTTGCTGCAAATAGTAAATTAAAGCGGAAAGTAAATAGCGGATGTGATCAATGATGTTAATATGGACCGGGGTCCCATGATGTGCACTAGTGATGTCTCTCTCCCAAAAGACGATAAAACAGCTATGTGAGGTAAACGAATTACAGCTGGGCAATTGACAGGACCATGTGCGCAAACCAATGATGACTATGTTGCAAGAAAGGTAGAGGTTCAAAGCATGGGCGGTACGCCAAGGCAAGTAGACCGAAATCCATTTGCATCTACTACTAATCATCCACCTTGAGATATCTATCCAGAACATCTCGCTGGTATTAAGTTGCGAGTCCCACCCATAGTGTAAACTCAAAGCAACAGACAACTGCATTAAAAGAACTTTGCGTAAAGTAAACAATCCTTGCACCCGCGGGCACAAGCACCGTTGTTTCCCCCCTTGTGGCAACAGCACATCCCCTAGACTCATGTTTCTATCACTCAAACTAGTCATCGAGGGGCATGAACCCACAATCGAGCATAACGTTCCCTCTTGGAGTCACTACCTACTACTTGGCCAAAGCAATAAACAGCAACGGAGAACATGCAAGAATTACTCAAGAACATAAATATAAAAGAGGTAAATGAAATATATTACTCACACACAATCTGAACATAATCCATCGGATCCCAGCAAACTCATCATAGCAACAGCATAAGGATTACATATGTGCCTCGATCATGTAGGGCAGCTCACGAGGTCTAATCGATGAAGAACAAAGAGGGGAGGAGAACATCACATGGCTACTGGTCATGGACCCATGGTCCAAGGGAGACTACTCACAACTCATCCGGGAGGCATCCATGGTGGTGGAGAAGCTCCCGGTGGTGATCCTCCCCTCCGGCAGGGTGCCGAGAAGAGTTCTCCTCGTGCTCCCGATCTTGGAAGCGCGGCGGCGGCGGAACAGAGATGAGATCGCGAAAAAGGGTTCCCGTCTCGAGGGTTTCGGGACACGATATAAATATATGCCAAAGGGGGGCATCAGCGGAGGCCTGGGGGGCCCAGGCGCCCCCCCGGCGCGGCCAGGAGGGGGGCCGCGCCACCAGGGCGCCTGGAGCCCTGGTGGCCCTCCTCCGGCTCTACTTCGGGTGCCGGGAAGCTTCTGGAACGCTGATTTTTTATATAATTTTTCCGGGATTTTTCTGGCAGTTTTCGTAATGGGAAAACCTGAAATACAAAAACAGCAGAAAACAGAAACTGGCACTGGGGTGCACTGAGTTAATAGGTTAGTCCAAATATGATCAAAAGTGTATGGAAGTGTATAAATATCATAGCAATATCACCCAAAAGAGGCATGGAGCAAGCAGAAATTATAGATATGTTTTGGACGTATCACAGCCCTGATGGCCCATAATGTAACAGAAAGTTTGACAAAAAGCTCTTCAGATACAGCTTCCATTAGAGTGAAAAGCCAATGATTTGCGCTTGGTTCTGAAACGAGTGCTATTTGCTGCACCAGCTCCTCATCCACCAATTCCCATGTACACCTTGACATCGTGCATTCGAGTAGTGAGTGTCTCCATGAGTCCCGAACCCCACACATACCGCACGAAATGTCGGTCACCATATGCCGGTGTACTATGACGTCATTTGTTGGTAAAGATTGTTTCGACAGCCTCCACAGAAACATCCGCACCTTCGCTGGGACTTGAACTCTCCATAGATATTTCCATGCCCCTTCTTCATTAGTAGTGTTCGATGCACCTGCTCTACCTTTGAGCCAATCCTCTCTCCGTTGTCTCGTACTCGCCAACATATGCACTCCTTACTGTGAAGAGGCCGCTTCTTTCATGGCTCCAACTCCAGAAATCTTCCATGTTACTTGTGCATAGAGGGATCCCGAGAATCAGCCTCGCATCCATTGGCAGGAAGGTGGCCGATACTAGATGCCTGTTCCACGCCGCTGAGGTGGTGTCTATCATGTCAGATACAAATTGCGGTGGGTTAGTAGCGAGGCATCCATATGGTCTCATCATTTCATTGCGGGGTATCCAGTTATCCTCCCATACCCTTGTGGTCTTGCCATTGCCTATCCTCCGAATCAGTCCTTGTTTTAGCGTGTCTTTCCCTTCAGTTATGGCTCGCCACACTTGACTTGGATGGTTGCCGAGGGTGGCGTTTAGAAAAGACCCATCAGGATAGTATATGCTCATGAGCAAACGTGCACTCAAACGATCAGGATGTTGCAGTATCCTCCAAGCCTGCCTAGCAAGCATTGCCAGGTTGAAAAGCTCAAAGTCCTTGAATCCTAGGCCCCCCATTCCTTTTTGGTTGAGTCATATCTTTCCATGAAACCCAATGTGGCTTTCGTTTTCCTTCCTTGCTACCCCACCAAAACTTCCAGATTAGCTTATTCAAATGTTCACATAAACCCCGTGGAAGCTGGAAACATGACATGGAGTACACTGGAACTGCTTGCGCTACTGATTTCACTAGAACCTCCTTCCCTGCCGCAGACATAGTGCTCTCTATCCATCCCTAGACTTTTTTCCATAATCTATCTTTTAAATATTTGAAGGCGCCATTCTTGCTGCTGCCTATATCAGAAGGCATGCCTAGGTATTTTTCATTCAAGGATTCATTGGGAACATGTAATATGGTCTTTACCTCATTCCTTGTGCTCTCGGACACACCCTTGCTAAAATAAATTGAAGATTTGTCTTGATTTATTCGCTGGCCTGTTGCTTGATAGTAGATGTCCAAGACGTGAGCAACCTCATTAGCTCCACCACTCGTTGCCTTGAAAAACAGCAGGCTATCATCAACGAATAAGAGGTGGTTGACAAGTGGCGCCGATGGTGCCACTCGTAACCCCTCCAGATTGGATGACTCTCTTCTAGATTTTATCACGCACGACAGGCCCTCTACTGCTAGCAATAAGAAGTATGGAGATATTGGGTCCCCTTGTCTTATCCCACGCGAAGGTTTGAAACCCTCAAGCCTCTTTTCATTGAATAACACTGAGAAATTCACTGTTGTAACCAAGCTCATAGCAATGTTCACCCACCTCTCAGTAAACCCCAGTTTCAACATGATGGCCCTCAAGTAGGACCATTCCACTCTATCATACGCCTTCATCATATCAAGCTTTAAAGCACAAGACTGATGTTTCTTTGTGTTGTTCCTCTTCATGAAGTGCAAGCATTCATAAGTCGTGATGATGTTATCTGTGATCATTCTTCCAGGAACAAAAGAAGATTGTTCTTCGGATATTATATCAGGTAGCACCACTTTTAAATGATTGGAAATCACTTTAGAAGCAATTTCATATAGCACATTACATAAGCTTATCGGACGGAACTGAGATACAAGGGTGGGATTTTTAACCTTTGGGATCAATACCAGGATGGTTTCATTAATGCATTATGCTGATTCCGCCCCATCAACGATCCGCAGAACCACCTTTGTGACATCCTCACCGCAGATCTCCCAATGGCGCGGAAAAAAATGTGCTGGAAACCCGTCTGGGCCGGGTGCCTTAGATGGAAACATCTGAAAAAGGGCGGTTTTCACCTCCTGTACACTGTATGGTGCATTTAACATTGCATTCATATCGGTCATTACCTTCACAGGTACCATGTCCAGGACCTGCTCCATGCCTTGTACCCCTTCCGACGTGTACAAATGTTTATAAAATTCGGTGGTTAAGGCTTCCATCTCTCCCGTATCCTCTGTTATCTGGCCATCATGCCGCTGGAGCGCTTTGATCTGATTTTTCTGCCTGCGTCGGGAAGCACGAAGATGGAAAAAATATGTGTTTTTGTCCCCATGCATTAACCATTCAATTCTGGCTCTCTGCCGCCATAAAATTTCTTCGCGGTGAAATAATTCAACGAGCTGATCAGTGATTTTGATTTCCAGAGCCGATGAACCAGATCGTCCTCGCGTGTTGCGCAGCTCCTGTAGCTGTCTCTGTAGTTGTCGGATCTGTTGCTGTATGTTGCCAAAATGAGTGCGATCCCAATGAGCCAAATCACCTGCCAGAACATTCAATCTGTCCCGTACTTCAACAACTGAATCCGATAAACTCCCTGTCCAGGCTGCCTCCACTACCGATGGCAGAGTCGAATCTCTTTCCTAGCACATTTTGTATTTAAGCATGCGCGGGCCCCGGTCCCATGCAAGCATGTCTTTGAGCTGTAGGTAGATCGGTACGTGATCAGATGAAGCTGAGTCTTTGTGTTGCGTGATGGAATCTGGAAATGCCATGCACCAAGCAGGATTGGCTACTACTCTGTCCAGGCGAACTTTGGTGTATGTACCTCCAGCTACTTTCCACTCAAAATTCCAATCCCTTCCCGAGTAACCAATATCAGTCAAGCCACACGTGTCCAGCGCGTCACGGAAAGGATCCATCTGAGCTTGCCTTCTGTTTCCCACTCCGTCGTGTTCGTGGGCATGGAGAACCTCGTTGAAATCACCCATGACTACCCATGGGATGTTATTAGCTCCCACAATACCGCGTAGTGTGTCCCAAGTCTTGTAGCGTTCGCTGTCTTCTGCTTCTCCATAAACAAAAGTAATTCTTGTTTGGAACTCCACTAATGCATCAACTACGACATCTATATGGTACTCAGAGTAACCAACAACTTCCAATTTTATTTTATCATTCCAGAAAATGCCTAGTCCTCCACTTATACCATTACTGCTTACAGCAAAACTTTTCTCAAAACCTAATGAGCCTACCATATTCTCTACTCGAGAGCCCTCTATTTGGGTTTCAACAATACACACGATAGAGGGGGCAAGTTGCCTCGTGAGATCACAAAGCTCTCGAACTGTTGCGGGTTTGCTAGCCCCACGATAGTTCCAGCAGAGTAGACTCATTGCGCTAGGCGCGACCCCCCTGGGAGGCCCGCCACACGCGCATCCTTGTTTTTGTTCGGAGCTAGACTTTTGACTGGAGGTTTATCCTGGATTGATGGACTCGGCTTGTTCCTTTTCGGCTCCTGAATCGACGAGGGACTAGCCGGAGTCTTAGTTGGTGGCGGTAGAAGCGGCATCGTTGCCTATCCTGATGAAGTCGAGGTCTTCATTGCCCCCTTGGGCTCAAACACTGGTGCTGCACCTCTTTTCCTATTCTCTTCTGCTTCCTCCATTGCTACATCATCACCTCTATTCCCTTGGTATGGGTAATGCGACTGAGAAGGGCTTGCTTGGGAGCAACCACGCCATCTCCCTCCTGACCGGCCCCTCCCACGGCATCCTCTGTTTTATTCGCCTGGACCCCGGCCGGGGCCTGTAAACCACGATGCTCGAAGGTCCTTGAAAACCAGCGCCTTTGGAGGATGAACCCCATCGCCACATTCCTTGAACATGTGACCCAAATATCCGCACACCGCGCACCAATCAGGAAGTCTTTCATATTTCAATCTGAAAATTACCCTCTGAACTTCATCCTTCTTCTTCACGACCAGCGACACTGTGTTTTTCAGCGGTTTGGTGACATCAATGCCGACTTGCACTCGGGCAAAGTTTCCATCAAAGTCCTGCGATCTTGGCTCCGCGTATATGAATTCCCCTACAGTGGCTGAAAGGGCCTTTATCTTAGGGAAGAACCCATCAGGGAAATCGTGTATTTGTACCCAAATATCAATCTTGTTCAGCTCTATCGATGATGGTTTGGTGAATCCATCATACGGTGCCAAAACCACCGCTTTCCCTTTGAAGTTCCAAGGTCCTTCTTCCATAACCCATTCCCAGTCGCATAAACAAGCGAATTGCAAAGTGTATAGGTTGTCTTCAAGCGGTCTTATCTTGACTTCCTGTGCCGGATCCCACACCACCTTCATCTGCCTGAAGAACCAATATTGGTTGCACGGTTTCTCTGTGTGAACTCTAGCCACTGCCATCCATCGAGTTGCCTCCATCGGCAACTCATTGTCCTCGATTATCACATCCTGCAGATCGTCCTCCTGCAGACCCAGCTCTTCCATCATGGCTTCAAGATCGGACGTCCCGCCCGAACTCGATGCTTCCTTCGCCATTAGATCTCTAGCCCGAGGTGTTGATGTCCGCGGGCGGTACAGACCCTAGATATTCCTATCGCCGACCTCTGCGTCGGGCCACTGGCCCCCAGCAGTCGCCGGCTTGGACGGACGAGCAGGGGAGGAACGATCTCAATGGGGGTAGACCGAGGTCACCGCCGAGAGGAGCAAAACCCTAATGAGAGGGGACCTGCTTGTTCTATTAGATATATTTGAACATGCCTAGATGACCCGGTGGCCTGGACCCATCCAGATTGTCCACGGGCATGACTTTCTCCTCGGTGGAGGACGGTTGTAGGCTTCGGTGGAATGGGAGCATGGCAATGTTGTTTCTCTGGTTTGGTCTGTGTTTCGGGGTCAGTCGATTCATTCCTGGGCTGAGCCCGTTACCCGTTATGATCTCTTGACCCATTTTTGGTTAAGCCCAGCTTTCGCAGTCCTTACAGACACGACAGAGGCCGACTCCTTGATTATGTTTCTTTCCTTTATCTCCTTGTGTCACTCCTGACTCCGCTCGCATTTCTCTCTAACTCTCTTCCTCTCCGTTTTGTGAGCTCTTGATCTGCATACATACCTAGATGGAGCAAGAATATGCCTTTGTGTTTGGGCCACTTTCAGTTTGAAATATGAAGTAATGGGATGATCGTGCCTCTATTCTTGCACAAAATATTTGTAATTAGAGAGAGAGAGGGGAAATGGCAAGGGCCTCCTTGGGCTTTGGTGTGTACTCTTGGGGCACCCCTAGCCACCCATATATAGGAGGACCGCAAGTTCGTACGACTCCAAACGGATTCTCCTTCCCCTGTGTAGGGAAGTTGTCCTAGCTAGTAGGACTAGGACTCCTCCCTGCGGACCCCTTTCCCCCCTTTGAACTCTATGTCCATCTGACATGGAAACTTGGTGGCTTCAAGAACATTATTGAACCTTCCAAACCCTTCTATAGGCTTCCGTCACCTTTGCGGACATTCTGTGTACTTTTAGGACACTTGTGGGCATCATCATGAACTCGCGGGACCACCCAAAACACTTCTAAGACCATCCAGAACACTTCCAGGACCATCCAGAACACTTCTGGAAGCCCTTCTCAAATTCTTCATCATCTCTAGTTCTCATACGTACCGGTAGTTGTTAAGCATGTGACCCTATAGATTGAGTAATATTTAGACATGACTGGAACACCTTCCGATCAATAATTATTAGCGGGGTATGGACACCCATGATATAATTCTCGCATACCAACGAATATATTTATTGAGCAACCATTATGTTATCGTATACAATTCCCTTTACTTCGTGTTACTTTACAAAACTAGAGGCAATTTTATGGTATCCCTTTGGTCAACACTTTGACCACATTACCTAGTTATTCTTGTTACACGTTTATATCTTTTCTCGTTACCGTATTCTGATATCCCTGTGACTAACACCTTAGTCACTATGCTTGGACAAGCGATGATGGACATCATAATACTAAGTTTGCCTAAGGTGTATCTCTCCATCGGCAGAGGAGCAAATCCAAGTCTTGACATATCAAACATCACATCATACTTTTCTGGTAAACTTGAAAGCCATCACCTTTATAATCACCTAGTTACAGAGTCATGTTTGGTAACCCCAAACTATTCATCCGGCATATGGGTTTACGATATTCTCATGGTCTAAGAACATAAGTAAACATTAACATTTTATAAAAAAATACCAAGAACACGATGTGACTCGCAGTATTTTATAAGTTACTCTAACAATGTCTCTCATTATTGTCAATATCCTTGTTACATAAACAATGCTCATGGTTAGGAAAATAGAGCCATAAACAATACATGAACTAGCGTACATGCCCGACTAAGGATCTTATTGGTGTTTATATTTCCACAAATGCAAATAGGCTTTCCTTTGAATCTCATACTCAAGAACCATTGCAACTATAGCACAGTATATACTTAATTATGAACAAGAAAATAGAATAATAAGAACTTTATTGTTGCCTCTAGGGCATATTTCCAACCGACTCCCACTTGCACTGGAGTCAATAATCTAGTCAATACATAAGCTCATTGCATTCCGGTATTGCTCATGCTCTGCTTGTGGTACATGCTTCGTCAACGGATCTGACACATTCAAACATATGTGTATTTTGCATATCTTTAAGTCTCCACGTTTCACCAATTCTCGAAGTAGGTGATATTTGCATAGTATATGTTTTGAATTTTGGTGGGACCTTGGGGACGGTGTCCTCGATTCGCGGTGCACACCACATCGGTCAACCATTCATGGGTCGGGCCGAGGACCCACCGACAACTAAAGAATTTGCCACACATAGTCTGGCCCTCGACGTACTCAAGATGGAATCCACCAAAACTTGGCGTTCACTTCAAGGTGTATTCAAATGATCGACATGTTATCCCTATTTGTAGCCAACATACTTGTAACCCTAGATATCTCCGATGCCTATATAAGTCGAGGGGTTTAATCTGTAGAGGCAAGGGTTTTAGATGTTAGAACTTTCTCATATGATCTCATGGTAGAAAATCTTGTACTTTGTACCATGTACAATCAATACATTGCAAGCAAGCCGTAGGATTTTATCTCTTAGAGAGGGTTTGAACCGGGGTAAAACTGAAGGAAATATGCCCTAGAGGCAATAATAAAGTTGTTATTTATATTTCCTTATATCATGATAAATGTTTATTATTCATGCTAGAATTGCATTAACCGGAAATTTAGTACATGTGTGAATACATAGACAAAACAGAGTGTCCCTAGTATGCCTCTACTAGACTAGGTCATTGATCAAAGATGGTTATGTTTCCTAACCATAGACATGAGTTGTCATTTGATCAACGGGATCACATCATTAGGAGAATGATGTGATGGACAAGACCCATCCGTTAGCTTAGCACTATGATCATTTAGTTTTACTGCTATTGCTTTCTTCATGACTTATACATGTTCCTATGACTATGAGATTATGCAACTCCCGAATACCGAAGGAACACCTTGTGTGCTATCAAACGTCACAATGTAACTGGGTGATCATAAAGATGCTCTACAGGTGTCTCCGAAATTGTTCGTGGTGTTGGCATAGATCAAGACTAGGATTTGTCACTCCGAGTGTCGGAGAGGTATCTCTGGGCCCTCTCGGTAATGCACATCATAATAAGCCTTGCAAGCAAAAGACTAATGAGTTAGTCACGAGATGATGTATTACGGAACGAGTAAAGAGACTTGCCGGCAACGAGATTGAACTAGGTATAGAGATACCGACGATCGAATCTCGGGCAAGTAACATACCAATGACAAAAGGAACAATGTATGTTGTTATGCGGTTTGACCGATAAAGATCTTCGTAGAATATGTAGGAGCCAATATGAGCATCCAGGTTCCTCTATTGGTTATTGACCGGAGATGAGTCTCGGTCATGTCTACATAGTTCTCGAACCCATAGGGTCCGCACGCTTAACGTTTGATGACGATCGGTATTATGAGTTTATGAGTTTTGATGTACCGAAGGAGTTCGGAGTCCTGGATGAGACCGGGGACATGACGAGGAGTCTCGAAATGGTCGAGATGTAAAGATCGATATATTGGACGACTATATTCAGACATCGGAAAGGTTCCGAGTGATTCGGGTATTTTTCGGAGTATATGGGCCTTATTGGGCCATACGGGAATAGAGGAGAAAGGCCAAAAGGAAGGAGGCGCGCGCCCCCCCTCTGGTCCGAATTGGAAAAGGGGTGCAGCCCCCTTTTCCTTCTCCCTCTCCACCTCTTTCCTTCTCTCCTACTCCAGAAAGGAAAGGGGAATCCTACTAGGACTTGGGAGTCCTAGTAGGACTCCTCACACTTGGCGCGCCCCCTCTCGGGCCGGCCTCTCCCTTGCTCCTTTATATACGGGGGCAGGGGGCACCCTAGGACACACAAGTTGAATTGTTTTAGTCGTGTGCGGTGCCCCCCTCCACAGAAACACACCTCGGTCATACCGTTGCAGTGCTTAGGCGAAGCCCTGCGCCGGTAGATACACCATATCCGTCACCACGCCGTCGTGCTGACGAAACTCTCCCGTGAAGCTCAACTGGATCAAGAGCTCGTGGGACATCATCAAGCTGAACGTGTGCTGAACGCGGAGGTGCCGTACGTTCGGTGCTTGATTAGTTGGATCGCAAAGAAGTTCGACAACATCAACCACGTCACTTGACGCTTCCGCTTCCGGTCTACGAGGGTACGTAGACACACTCTCCCCTCTCGTTGCTATGCATCTAGTAGATAGATCTTGCGTGATCGTAGGAAAATTTTAAAATACTACGTTCTCCAACAGTGGCATCATGAGCCAGGTCTATGCATAGATGATATGCACGAGTTGTGGGCGATACTAGTCATACTGCTTACCAGCATGTCATACTTTGCTTCGGCGGTATCGTGAGATGAAGCGGCCCGGACCGACATTACGCGTACGCTTACGCGAGACTGGTTTCACCGTTATGAGCACTCGTTGCTTAAAGGTGACTGGCGGGTGTCTGTCTCTCTCACTTTAGCTGAATCAAGTGTGCCTACGCCTGGTCCTTGTTAAGGTTAAAACAACACATACTTGACGAAACATCGTTGTGGTTTTGTATGCGTACGTAAGAACGGTTCTTGCTAAAGCCCGTAGCAGCCACGTAAAACTTGCAACAACAAAGTAGAGGACGTCTAACTTGTTTTTGCAGGGCATGTTGTGATGTGATATGGTCAAGACATGATGAGTTATACGGTTTTCTATGAGATGATCATGTTTTGTAAAGTTATCGGCAACTGGCAGGAGCCATATGGTTGTCGCTTTATTGTATGAAATGCAACCGCCATGTAATTGCTTTACTTTATCACTAAGCAGTAGCGATAGTCGTAGAAGTAATAGTTGGCGAGACGAAAACGATGCTACGATGGAGATCAAGGTGTCGCGCCGGTGAAAAAGGTGATCATGACGGTGCTTTGGAGATGGAGATCAAAAGCACAAGATGATGATGGCCATATCATGTCACATATTTTGATTTGCATGTGATGTTTATCTTATTATGCTTCTTATTTTGCTTAGAACGACGGTAGCATTATAAGATGATCCCTTACAAAATTTCAAGGTACAAGTGTTCTCCCTGAGTATGCACAGTTGCGAAAGTTCTTCGTGCCGAGACACCACGTGATGATCGGGTGTGATAAGCTCTACGTTCAAATACAACGGGTGTAAGACAGTTTTGCAAATGTATAATACTCGGGTTAAACTTGACGAGCCTAGCATATGCAGATATGGCCTCGGAACACTGGAGACCGAAAGGTCGAGCGTGAATCATATAGTAGATATGATCAACATAAGATGTTCACCATTGAAACTACTCCATCTCACGTGATGATCGGACATGGTTTAGTTGATTTGGATCACGTGATCATTTAGATGACTAGAGGGATGTCTATCTAAGTGGGAGTTCTTAAGTAATATGATTAAATTGAACTTTAATTTATCATGAAGTTAGTTCTCGTAGTATTAGCATATCTATGTTGTAGATCAATAGCTCACGATGTTGCTCCCCGCTTAATTTTTATATGTTCCTAGAGAAAACTAAGTTGAAAGATGTTAGTAGCAATGATGCAGAATTGTTCTGTGATCTGAGGATTAACCTCATTGCTGCACAAAGAATTATGTCCTTGATGCACCGCTAGGTGACAGACCTATTGCAGGAGCAGATGTAGACATTGTGAACGTTTTGACAAAAGCTCGGTATGATGACTACTTGATAGTTTAAGTGCACCATGCTTTACGGCTTAGAACCGGGACTTCAAAAACGTTTTGAACGCCACAGAGCATATAAGATGTTCCAAGAGTTGAAATTAGTATTTCATACTCATGCCCGTGTCGAGAGGTATAAGACTTCTGACAGTACTTTGCCTACAAGATGGAGGAGAATAGCTCAACCAGTGAGCATGTGCTCAGATTGTCTGGGTACTACAATTACTTGAATCAAGTGGGAGTTAATCTTCCAGATAATATAGTAATTGACAAAGTTCTCTAGTCACTATCACCAAGTTAGTAGAACTTCGTGATGAACTATAATATGCAAGGGATGACGAAAGGAATTCCCGAGCTCTTCACGATGCTGAAATCGGCGAAGGTAGAAATCATGAAAAAGCATCAAGTGTTGATGGTTAACAAGACCACTTGTTTCAAGTAAAGGGCAAAGGGATAGAAGGGGAACTTCAAGAAGAATGACAAGCAAGTTGTCACTCCCGTGAAGAAACCCAAAGCTAAAACTCAAGCCTGAAACTAAGTGATTCTACTGCAAAGGAAATGGTCACTGGAAGTGGAACTGCCCTAGATACTTGGCGGATAAGAAGGATGGCAAAGTGAACAAAGGTATATTTTGATATACAGATTATTGATGTGTAATTTACTAGTGTTCATAGCAAACCCTGGGTATATGATACCGGTTCAGTTGCTAAAATTAGTAACTCGAAACGAGAATTGCAGAATGAACAGAGACTAGTTAAAGGTGAAGTGACGATGTGTGTTGGAAGTGGTTCCAAGATTGATATGATCATCATCGCACACTCCCTATACTTTCGGGATTAGTGTAAAACCTAAGTAAATGTTATTTGGCATTTGCGTTGAGCATGAATATGATTTGATCATATTTGTTGCAATACGGTTATTCATTTAAAGTCATAGAATAATTGTTATTCTGTTTACATGAATAAAACCTTCGATGGTCATACACCCAATGAAAATAGTTTGTTGGATCTCGATCATGGTGATACACATATTCATAATATTGAAGCCAAAAGATGCAAGGTTAATAATGATAGTGCAACTTATTTGTGGCACTGCCGTTTAGGTCATAATGGTGTAAAGCGCATGAAGAAACTCCATAGTGATGGACTTTTGGAATCACTTGATTATGAATCACTTGGTGCTTGCGAACCATGCCTCATGGGCAAGATGACTAAAACTCCGTTCTCCGGAACAATGGAGCGAGCAACAGATTTGTTGGAGATCATACATACAGATGTATGTGGACCAATGAGTGTTGAAGCTCGCGGCGGGTATCATTATTTTCTGACCTTCACTGATGATTTGAGCAGATATGGGTATATCTACTTAATGAAGCACAAGTCTGAAACATTTGAAAAGTTCAAAGAATTTCAGAGTGAAGTGGAGAATCATCGTAACAAGAAAATAAGAGTTTCTACGATATGATCGTAGAGGTAAAATATTTGAGTTAGCGAGTTTGGCCTTCAGTAAAAACAATGTGAAATAGTTTCACTACTCACGCCACCTGGAACACCATAGTGTAATGGTATGTCCGAACGTCATAACCGTACATTATTAGATATGATGCGATTGATGATGTCTCTTACCGATCTACCACTATCGCTTTTGGGGTTATGCATTAGAGACAGCTACATTCACGTCAAATAGGGCACCATCTAAATCCGTGGAGATGACACCGTATGAACTGTGGTTTGACGAGAAACCTAAGCTATCATTTCTTTAAGTTTGGGACTGCGATGCTTATGTGAAAAAGTTTCAACATGATAAGCTCGAACCCAAATCAGAGAAGTAAATATTCATAGGATACCCAAAAGAAACTGTTGGGTACACCTTCTATCACATATCCGAAGGCAAGGTCTTTGTTGCTAAGAGTGGATCCTTTCTAGAGAAGGAGTTTCTCTCGAAAGAAGTGAGTGGGAGGAAAGTAGATCTTGATGAGGTAATTGTACCTTCTCCCGAATTGGAAAGTGGAACATCACAGAAACTAGTTCCAGTGATTCCTACACCAATTAGTGAGGAAGCTAATGATAATGATCATGAAACTTCAGATCAAGTTTCTGCTGAACTTCGTAGATCAACCAGAGTTCGTTCCGCATCAGAGTGGTACGGCAACCCGGTTCTGGAAGTCATGTTACTGGACCATGATGAACCTACGAACTATGAGGAAGCGATGATGAGCCCAGATTCCGCAAAATGACTTGAGGCCATGAAATCTGAGATGGGATCCATGTATGAGAACAAAGTGTGGACTTTGGTTGACTTTCCCGATGATCGACAAGCCATCGAAAATAAATGGATCTTCAAGAGGAAGGCTGACACTGACGGTAATGTTACTGTTTACAAAGCTCGTCTTGTTGCGAAAGTTTTTCAACAAGTTCAAGGAGTTGACTACAATGAGACTTTCTCACCCGTAGCGATGCTTAAGTCTGTCTGAATCATGTTTGCAATTGCCGCATTTTATGAAATCTGGCAAATGGATAACAAAACTGCATTCTTTAATGGATTTATTAAAGAAGACTTGTATATGATGCAACCAGAAGGTTTTTTCAATCCTAAAGGTGCTAACAAAATGTGCAAGCTCCAGCGATCCCTCTATGGACTGGTGCAAGCATCTCGGAGTTGGAATATACGCTTTGATAAGTTGATCAAAGCATATAGATTTATACAGACTTGCGGTGAAGCCTGTATTTACAAGAAGTGAGTGGGAGCACTACAACCTTTCTGATAAGTATATGTGAATGACATATTGTCAATCGGAAATGATGTAGAATTTTTTGGAAAGCATAAAGGAGTGTTTGAAAGGAGTTTTTCAAAGAAAGACCTTGGTGAAGCTGCTTACATATTGGGCATCAAGATCTATAGAGATAGATCAAGACGCTTGATAAGACTTTCGATGAGTACATACCTTGATAAGATTTTGAAGTAGTTCAAAATGGATCAGTCAAAGAAGGAGTTCTTGCCTGACTTGTAAGGTGTGAAGTTGAGTAAGACTCAAAGCCAGACCACGGCAGAAAAATATAGAGAGAATGAAAGTCATTCCCTATGCCTCAGCCATAGGTTCTATAAAGTATGCCATGTTGTACATGTACCAAACATGATGTGTACCTTGCCATGAGTTTGTCAAGGGGGTACAATAGTGATCCAGGAGTAGATCACTGTACAGCGGTCAAAATTATCCTTAGTAACTGGATGACTAAGGAAATGTTTCTCGATTATGGAGGTGATAAAGAGTTCGTCGTAAAGGGTTACGCCGATGCAAGCTTTGACACTAAATCCAGATGACTCTAAGTATCAATCTGGATGCGTATTGAAAGTGGGAGCAATTAGCTAGAGTAGCTCCATGCAGAGCATTGTAGACATAGAAATTTGCGAAATACATACGTATCTGAATGTGACAGACCCGTTGACTAAACTTCTCTCACAAGCAAAACATGATCACACCTTATTACTCTTGGGTATTAATCACATAGCGATGTGAACTAGATTATTGACTCTAGTAAACCCTTTGGGTGTTGGTCACATGGCGATGTGAACTATGGGTGTTATTCACATAACGATGTGAACTATCGGTATTAAATCACATGGCGATGTGAGCTAGATTATTGACTCTAGTGCAAGTGGGAGACTGAAGGAAATATGCCCTTGAGGCAATAATAAAGTTGTTATTTGTATTTCCTTATATCATGATAAATGTTTATTATTCATGCTAGAATTGTATTAACCGGAAACTTAGTACATGTGTGAATACATAGACAAAACAGAGTGTCCCTAGTATGCCTCTACTAGACTAGCTCATTGATCAAAGATGGTTATGTTTCCTAACCATAGACATGAGTTGTCATTTGATCAACGGGATCACATCATTAGGAGAATGATGTGATGGACAAGACCCATCCGTTAGCTTAGCACTATGACCGTTTAGTTTTACTGCTATTGCTTTCTTCATGACTTATACATGTTCCTATGACTATGAGATTATGCAACTCCCGAATACCGCAGGAACACCTTGTGTGCTATCAAACGTCACAACGTAACTGGGTGATCGTAAAGATGCTCTATAGGTGTCTCCGAAGTGTTCGTGGTGTTGACATAGATCAAGACTAGGATTTGTCACTCCGAGTGTCGGAGAGGTATCACTGGGCCCTCTCGGTAATGCACATCATAATAAGCCTTGCAAGCAAAAGACTAATGAGTTAGTCACGAGATGATGTATTACGAAACGAGTAAAGAGACTTGCCGGTAACGAGATTGAACTAGGTATAGAGATACCGACGATCGAATCTCGGGCAAATAACATACCAATGACAAAAGGAACAACGTATGTTGTTATGCGGTTTGACCTATAAAGATCTTCGTAGAATATGTAGGAGCCAATATGAGCATCCAGGTTCCGCTATTGGTTATTGACCGGAGATGAGTCTCGGTCATGTCTACATAGTTCTCGAACCCGTAGGGTCCGCACGCTTAACGTTTGATGACGATCGGTATTATGAGTTTATGAGTTTTGATGTACCGAAGGAGTTCGGAGTCCCGGATGAGACCGGGGACATGACGAGGAGTCTCGAAATGGTCGAGACGTAAAAATCGATATATTGGACGACTATATTCGGACATCGGAAAGGTTCCGAGTGATTCGGATATTTTTCGGAGTATATGGGCCTTATTGGGCCATACGGGAATAGAGGAGAAAGGCCAAAAGGAAGGAGCCCCCCCCCCTCTGGTCCGAATTGGACAAGGGGTGCAGCCCCCTTTTCCTTCTCCCTCTCCACCTCTTTCCTTCTCTCCTTCTCCGGAAAGGAAAGGGGAATCCTACTAGGACTTGGGAGTCCTAGTAGGACTCCCCACACTTGGTGCACCCCCTCTAGGGCCGGCCTCTCCCTTGCTCCTTTATATACGGGGGCAGGGGGCACCCTAGGACACACAAGTTGAATTGTTTTAGCCGTGTGCAGTGCCCCCCTTCACAGAAACATACCTCGGTCATACCGTTGCAGTGCTTAGGCGAAGCCCTGCGTCGGTAGATACATCATATCCGTCACCACGTAGGCGTGCTGACGAAACTCTCCCCTGGATCAAGAGCTCGTGGGACGTCATGAAGTTGAACTTGTGCTGAACGCGGAGGTGTCATACGTTCGGTGCTTGATCGGTTGGATCGCGAAGAAGTTCGACTACATCAACCGCGTCACTTGACGCTTCCGCTCCCGGTCTACGAGGGTACGTAGACACACTCTCCCCTCTCGTTGCTATGCATCTAGTAGATAGATCTTGCGTGATCGTAAGAAAATTTTAAAATACTACGTTTCCCAACAAAAACTGTGCCCCCTTTACTTCCTATTAACCATATACCAAGATTACCACATCGGGACCCCCTACCCGAGATCTGCCGGTTTTAGCGTCGACACTTGGCTCGTTTGCCAGAGCTATGGCGCCACTATTATCACAATAAAGCTCCATAGGGTCCAACATGTTTGGAACCACACTAATCGCGGTAACGAACTTCTTGATCTAATAATCTTCTTCGTCGCTCCTTAAGTAGAAAACACTGAAAAAGAAAAAAAAATGCAATCTTACTACTATGACAAAAGATCCAGCAGGCTCATGATATGCAATGCATGACATGACAAGGATTATATGCAATAATCTTATGCATGCTAGCAACTATTAAGCGGAGTGGAATGCCAACTAAGTTGCATTCCAGAAATACTGAGACATTTAACTTAGATGTTAACTTGCATTAGTGAAACAATTTTAAATGTAGTTACTGGCAATGGGAAGATGTTGAAGTGATACTAAAGCTAGGCTAGTCATATTAAATCAAGTGCAACTAATTATATATAGAATTTCAACCAACTCCACATCAAAAGAAAGGCATTTATTACGATTGAATCATAAACACGATTTTAGAGGTTGTTAATATGCATGCATGCTAATATTATATTCAGGTTCTACACATTTTTTGGTCAGACTAGACATATGTTACACTTAATTTTGTAAGTTGAAATTAAATAATTATATTTATTGCAATTAAGTAAAGCCATTTAATCATGTTAATTAAAACACACATTTTAATGGATGCAAACATGAATGCAAATGACATGAACATGAAGAATGCATTTTTTCATCATTTTGATCCATCATATGCATTTTCAGGATTTTTGGACAGTTTATTTTTTTAATAAATCTTTACTGTTAAAGGGAATCCATTGTAGTTCGTATCGTTACTACCACCCTTTGCACGATCGCCACAACTCCATCAGTTTCCTTTGGCTCCGCCAGTTCTCCTTTCTTTCTTTCTTATGACACAACATCTCTTTGTATACTTGCTAATAAAGGGAGGTGATACTCTTGGTTTTGTCTTTCGTCCGCTGTGTATTACAACTCTCCAAAATTTCGTCCGTTAAACGTGCCTCGATCTACCGTTGTCCATTCGTTCATGGTGTACTACAAGTCTAACTCAAAAACCAATCCCTTGCTATAAGAAGAACGTCACAATACAGTAATCCTTGTATTTCTCCTTAAAAATCATGCAATTTCCTCATCAAATCGCACCATGAGAACAAAAACTAATTGCCAGGGGACAGATCCTCGAGCCGCTGACGTGAGGCTCGTTGCCTGCGAGATAGACGACGACGACGCAGAGCCGCTCCTACTTGCTAAGGCTTTCTAGCTACGGCGCTATCTTCGATTTCCTCCTTACAAATTCTCGTGCTTTCCTCATTAAATCGCACAACTACAATAGAACCTAATTATTGAGGGACGCATTCTTGAACTGCCGACATGAGGCTCGTCGCCTGCGCATTAGATGACGACGATGTGTAGCGGCTCTTGCTGGCTGAGAAAGTATCCTGTGCGCCCATTGAACTAGTGCACCAGGTGCTCCGGACGGACCTGAGGCATCACATCCAAGATTAGTAGACCTACTCATGCCTGCATCTATGACTATTACTCTGCACATCGACCGCTATCCAGCATGCATCTAGTGTATTAAGTTTATGGAAAAATGGAGTAATGCAATACGAACAATGACATGATGTAGACAAGATCTATTTATGTAGAAATAGACCCCCATCGTTTTATCCTTAGTAGCAACGATACATACGTGTCGGTTCCCCTTCTGTCACTGGGATCAAGCACCGTAAGATCGAACCCACTACAAAGCACCTCTTCCCATTGCAAGATAAATAGATCAAGTTGGCCAAACATAACCCAAATATCTGAGAATAAATACGAGGTTATAAGCAATCATGCATATAAGAGATCAAAGAAGACCCAAATAACTTTCATGGATATACAAATATAGATCTGATCATAAACTCAAAGTTCATCGGATCCCAACAAACACACCGCAAAAAGAGTTACATCATATGGATCTCCAAGAGACCATTGTATTTATAATCAAATGAGAGAGAGGAAGGCATCTAGCTACAAACTACAGACCGTAGGTCTACAAAGAACAACCCACGCATCATCGGAGAGGCACCAATGGAAGTGGTGAACCATCTGTGATGGTGTCTAGATTGGATCTGGTGGTTCTAGACTCTGCGACGGCTGGAATTGATTTTCATCGACTTCCCTAGGGTTTCTGGAATATTGGGATATTTATAGAACAAAGAGGTGGTCTGGGGGGCACCCGAGGTGGGCACAACCCACCAGGGCGCGCCTGGGCCTCTTGGCGCGCCCTGGTGGGTTGTACTCCCCTAGGAGCACGCCCCAGGTGCTTCTCCGGCCCACTGGATGTCTTCTGGTCCAAAAAAATGCACATAAAGTTTCGCTGCATTTGGACTCCGTTTGGTATTGATTTCATGCGATGTAAATAACATGTAGAAAGCAGCGACTGGCACTTGGCACTATGTCAATAGGTTAGTACCAAAAAATGATATAAATGATTGTAAAACATCCAAGAATGATAATATAACAGCATGGAACAATAAAAAATTGTAGATATGTTGGAGACATATCAGCATCCCCAAGCTTAATTCCTGCTCGTCCTCGAGTAGGTAAATGATAAAAACAAAATTGCTTCGAAGCAAAGCGTCGTGGCGGGATCTACGTGTGAAGCGGAGTACATAGCTGCTTCGGAAGCAGCACATGAAGAAGTCTGGATGAAGGAGTTCATATCCGGTCTGGGTGTAATACCTAGTGCATCGGGTCCAATGACAATTTTTTTCCACAAAACTGGAGCAATTGCCTTGGAGAAGGAATCCAGATTTCACAAGAGAACAAAACACATCAAGAGACGCTTCAACTCCATTCGTGAAAAGGTCAAGGATGGAGACATAGAAGTTTGCAAAATACATATGGATCTGAATGTGGCAGACCCGTTGACTAAACCTCTACCATGGGCAAACCATGATCAGCACCAAGACTCCATGGGTGTTAGATTCATTACATTGTAATCTAGATTATTGACTCCAGTGCAAATGGGAGACTGATGGAAATATGCCCTAGAGACAATAATAAAGTTTTTATTATTTTATATTTCTGTATTCATGATAAAGGTTTATTATTCATGCTAGAATTGTATTGATCAGAAACTTAAATACATGTGTCAATACATAAACAAATATTGTATCCCTAGTGAGCCTCTACTAGACTAGCTCGTTGATCAAAGATGGTTAAGTTTTCCTAACCATGGACTTGAGTTGTCATTTGATAACGGGATCAAATCATTAGGAGAATGTTGTGATGGAAAAGACCCATCTGTTAGCTTAGCATTTGATCGTACAGTTTATTGCTACTGCTTTCTTGTATGTCAAATACATGTTCCTTAGACCATGAGGTCTGCAACTCCCGAATACCAGAGGAATACATTGTGTGCTATCAAACGTCATAACGTAACTGGGTGGTCATAAAGATGCTCTACAGGTATCTCCAAAGGTGTTTGTTGGGTTGACATGGATTGAGACTGGGATTTTTTACTCCGTGTGACGGAGAGGTATCTCTGGGCCCTCTCAGTAATACAGCGTCACAAGAAGCTTGAAAGCAAAGTCACTAAGGAGTTAGTTACGAGATGATGTATTACGGAACGAGTAAAGAGACTTGCCGATAATGAAATTGAAGTAGGTATGAAGATATCGATGATTGAATCTCGGGCAAATAACATACCGATAGACAAATGGAACTACGTATGTCGTCATAAAGGTTCGACAAATAAAGATCTTCGTAGAATATGTAGGAACCAATATGGGCATCCAGCTTCCGCTATTGGTTATTGACCGGAGAGGCGTCTCAGTCATATCTACATAGTTCTCGAACCCATAGGGTCCATACGCTTAACGTTCGTTCATGATATAGTATTATATGAGTTATGTATGTTGGTGACGGAATGTTGTTCGGAGTTCCGAATGAGATCACAGTCATGACGGGGAGCTCCGGAATAGTACAGAGGTACAAATTAATATATGGTATAATAGTGTTTGATCTCCGGAAAGGTTCCGGAATTCACCGAAAGGGTTTTCGGATGTTTCTCTAAGTGTTTGGGTACGAGAACACTTTATTTGGGCCAATGGGTAAAGCCCACGATGGTTTTGGAAAGAACGAAAGGAAGTTTTGCGGAGGCCAAAGGCCAGACGCTAAGGTCCCTGGCGTCTGGGTCCAGACGCCGGGAACCCTGGCGTCTGGTCCTGAAGTCCGAGAAGGACTCTTATCTTTCGGGCAAAACCGGCGTTGAGGAGGCTTTTACTCCAAGTTTTGACCCCAGGGCTCAACATATAAATAGAGGGGTAGGGCTAGCACCCAAGAAACATCAATATACACCAAGTCGTGTGCCGGCAAACCTGACCCTCTAGTTTATCCTCTGTCATAGTTTTTGTAGTGCTTGGCGAAGCCCTGTGGAGATTATTCTTTACCACCACCGTCACCACGCCGTCAGGCTACCGGAACTCATCTACTACTTCGCCCCTCTTTCGGGATCAAGAAGGCGAGGACGTCATCGAGCTGAATGTGTGCTGAACACGGAGGTGCCGTACGTTCGGTACTTGATCGGGACAGATCGTGAAGGTGTACGACTACATCAACCGCGTTGATAAATGCTTCCGCTTAGCGATCTTCAAGGGTATGAAGATGCTCTCCCCCTCTCATCTCTATGCATCTCCATGGATAGATCTTGCGTGTGCATATATATATTTTTGTTTTCCATTCAACGTTGGCCAGCACAAGCACCATTGGGAGAAGAAGCCTTGAAGTGTACGTTCACACTACCGGCAACGACGTCCTTGAGCTTGGGTCTGAATCGCATCTGGAAATGTAGAAATGATATAATCTTTGACAGAAAGAAATTATGTTATCCTATGATGTTTGTGAAACTGATGTGTAATTAGATCAATGATTGGTCTGCTTTGTAAATAAAGGACCCAGAGGCAAAGTTGTTGACGCTGAGATCAAAGCGGTTTGCTATTCTCGTTTTTTTTTGCGGGAGAGAGGACTGGATTAATCAGGGAAGATTGTTACTATCCTGTTGGCAAAGGTTGCCAATTTCATCAGGTCCACATCACAGCCAGACTGTAGTTTTAGGGGTAGAGTGACCCATCTGAGCTAGGTAATGACTCACTTTAGTAAGATCTCTACTAACATGCAATATCACATGCTCCCCGCCCAAAGCAAGGAGTCGTTTGATTTCGCCGACGAGAGCAGCGACTGGTGACCTGTTCTCCTTCTCCTCATTGATCATGTTAGCCGCAACACTACTATTAGTTGGCATAGTACTCCACTCTAGGGTGAGAGTGATCCCTTCCATGCATGCAACCATCTATGCTTCCAAAGCACTAACACATGTAGTGAGGAACCGGCATGAGGAAGAAAATGATTGATCCATTATGGTCGCGGATGATCATTCCCGCTCCACCTGTTCCATACTCTTCCCGCCATGCGCCATCAACATTGAGCTTGACCCATCCTTGAGGAGGCTTGGTCCACTGTTCTAGAGGCTGAGTGCAGCTAGATGGAGCGACCACCATCTTCATATGGTTCCGACTAGCTCCCTGTGCACATATCATTTTTCCTTTCACGATATCCTCGTGTGGGTGTTGCTGAATGCAACACAGGTTGTCGATGTAGCTGCATAAGAACCTCCTTGAAGCTTCAATCGCAGGTGCCGGTTTTTGATGTACCACTTCATTCCGGACGTGCCAGCTTCTCCATAGTGTCATGATGACCGGCAACCACTACTCCTCCGTGCATCGATTCAGCAGATGTAACACCCATTCTGTGCGTGTGTTGGTGATGTCCTTGAGGCGTGGCATGCTCTCAGACTTTGCCATCCCTTCCCACAACATTCTCGCTAACGGACATCTGCACATCACGTTGAATGTATCCTCGGATTCCAACCCACTTAAAACACATGTATTAGTGACCTCAAGATTCTGCTTTGATTTGTTCACCATAGTAGCCAGGGAGTTTGTTATAAGACGCTACGCAAAGGTGCGTAACTTAGGGGGAGCAGGGCACCCCCACATTGCCTTCCAGATGGCACGAGTGTCGTCCGGTGCCCTGCTCGTTGCACCCATATTGGTGCTAGAAGAATTGACGATGGCGAGACGGTAAGGAAAAATTCCCATGTGGATCCGGCGCCTAGGCCAAGACGTGCTCCATCCTGTGAGGTGAGGCCTTGATCTTCAGAATGCATGCAGAATCAACCACGTGGAAGTGCCGCTGGACAAGCTCCGTACTCCATCGGCCGTTCTCATCCAGTAGCTCGCACACCCGGCGTAGACGGCATTTTCCCCGCATGGTAATGGGCCGATAGGATGGCGGCCTAGGGAGCCATGGGTCCCGCCATATGCGCACCTACTCGCCGTTCCCGATACGCCAAATGAGCCCCTTCTTCAAGAACTCCAGACCGTATTGCACAAAATGCCAAGTGGGCGAGGCGTTACGTGCAAAAACTGTGTCCACTAGGGACCCATTAGGATAGTATCTTGCTTTTAGAACCATGGCACACAATGAGTCTGGCTTGGTTAGGAGTCGCCAAGCCTATCGGGCAAGCAGTGCATGATTAAACATGCGGAAGTCACGGAGACTCAATCCACCTTTTCCTTTTGGTTCAATTATTTTCTTCCAAGCCTTCTAGTGAGTCCTTCTCTTACCATTTTTAGAGCCCCACCAAAAATTCCTCACAAGTCTAGTTAGGTCATCACACACCGAGAAGAGGAGTTTTAAAACCCCAATAATATACGTCGGGATTGCTTGAGCCACCGCCTTAATCATGGTTTCAATCCCTGCTTGAGATAGACTATCACCCCAGGCCATAATCCTTTTTGTTAAGCTAGCTTGCAACATTTGGAACTTCCCCTTATGCATGCGTCCATCCGGAGTTGGCAGCCCAAGATACTTCCCTTCAAACTCAGAATTAACCACTTGCACTTCTTGCCTGATCGCATGCTACACCTCCACTGGACAAGCATCACCAAATTGGATGGAACACTTCTGCGGATTGATAAGTTGACCAGTAGCCTGTGCATACCTCCCAATAATTTCCTTGATGTATTGAGCCTGATTCAGATTAGCCTTAAAAAATAATAAGGTGTCGTCCGCGAAGAGAAGGTGTGAGATCCCTGGGGCCCTCGGACACACTTTTAAAGCATGAATATGGTGATTTTCAATGCCTTGCCTTAGTAATGCAGAAAGCCTATCGGCCATGAAAAGGAACAAAAATGGAGATATGGGGTCACCTTGCAGAAGCCCACGCCACGGTACAAACAAATTAAAAATGGCTCCATTAAATTTTACTGAATATCTCACCGAGGTCACGCATGTCATGATCCACGGAACCCACCGGTGAGCGAAGCCCAATTATTGCATCGTCTGTTTCAAGAATCCCCAATCCACTCTGTCGTACACCTTAGATAAATCCAATTTATAGGCACAGTAACTAGTTCCTCCTTCCGCTCATGCTGCGAAAAATCAAGACACTCAAAGGACAAGAGGGCATTATCCGTGGTCATCCTGCCCGGAACAAAAGCACTCTGGTGCGGAGATATGATATCATCCAAAATAGGTCTAAGCCTATTCACCAAGCACTTTGCCACAAATAACATTGCAAAAGCTGATAGGCCTGAAGTCCGTTACCTTAACTGGATCCTTTATATATTTCACTTTTGTTTAGCTTAGAGTGTGTGTGGTGTGAGTTGTAGTTTCGCAGACCTAACGGTTTCAGTAATTAAAATCGGAGAGGATGTCCTCTCTTTAGCTCGAAAAATAAACTACTTAGCAATTTGAACATGGGGAATTTGTTATTAAATCTGATAATTTGTGCAAACATACTTAAATCTTAGGTAGTGTTGTGAACACTTTTGTATATGATAAATAGTACTATAATCTGCTTGCATTTAAAAAAAGGTACATATACATATATTTATTGGGGAACGTAGTATTTCAAAATTTTCCTACAATCACGCAAGATCTATCTATTAGATGCATATCAACAAGAGGGGAGAGTGTGTCTACGTACCCTTGTAGATCGAAAGCGGAAGCGTCTAGTGACGCGGTTGATGTAGTCAAACGTCTTTGCGATCCAACCGATCAAGCACCGAACGTACGGCAACTCCGCGTTCAGCACATGTTCATCTCGATGACGTCCCACGAGCTCTTGATCCAGTTGAGCTTCGCGGGAGAGTTTCGTCAGCACGACGGTGTGGTGACGGAGATGATGAAGCTGCCGGCACAAGGCTTCGCCTAAGCACTGCAACGGTACGACCGAGGTGTGTTTCTGTGGAGGGGGGCACCGCACACGGCTAAAAGATAAATGATCAACTTGTGTCTATGGGGTGCCCCCACCCCCGTATATAAAGGAGTGGAGGAGGGGGAGAGGTCGGCCCTCTATGGCGCGCCTTGGAGGAGTCGTACTCCCACCGGGAGTAGGATTCCCCCTTCCCTGGTTGGAGTAGGAGAGGAAGGGAAGGAGGAGCAGGAGAGAAGGAAAGGGGGGCGCCCCCCAAACCTATTCCAATTCGGCCTCCTGCCCAAGGGTGGCGCACCAGCCCCTTGTGGGCTGGTGTGCTTCCTTCTTATGGCCCATAAGGCCCATAACTTCTGCCGGGGGGTTCCGGTAACCTCCTGATACTCCGGAAAAATGCCCGAACCACTAGGTACCTTTCCAATGTCCTAATATAGCCTTCCAATATATCGATATTTACGTCTCGGACATTTCGAGACTCCTCGTCATGTCCGTAATCTCATCCAAGACTCCGAACTACCTTCGATACATCAAAACTCATAAACTCATAATACTGATCGTCATCGAACGTTAAGCGTGCGGACCCTACGGGTTCGAGAACTATGTAGACATGACCGAGACTCATCTCAGGTCAATAACCAATAAAGGAACCTAGATGCTCATATTGCCTCCTACATATTCTACGAAGATCTTTATCTGTCAAACCGCATAACGACATACGTTGTTCCCTTTGTCATCGGTATGTTACTTGCCCGAGGTTCGATCGTCGGTATCACCATACCTAGTTAATCTCGTTACCGGCAAGTCTCTTTACTCGTTCCGTAATACATCATCTCGTGACTAACTCATTAGTCATTTGCTTGCAAGGCTTATTATGATGTGTATTACCGAGAGGGCCCAGAGATGCCTCTCCGACACTCGGAGTGACAAATCCTATTCTTGATCTATGCCAACACCACGAACATCTTCGGAGACACCTGTAGAGCATCTTTATAATCACACAGTTACGTTGTGACGTTTGATAGCACACAAGGGGTTCCTCCGATATGCGGGACTTGCATAATCTCATAGTCATAGGAACATGTATAAGTCACGAAGAAAGCAATAGCAGTAAAACTAAACGATCATAGTGCTAAGCTAACGGATGGGTCTTGTCCATCACATCATTCTCCTAATGATGTGATCCCGTTGATCAAATGACAACTCATGTCTATGGCTAGGAAACATAACCATCTTTGATCAATGAGCTAGTCTAGTAAAGGCATACTAGGGACATTATGTTTTGTCTATGTATTCACATATGTACTAAGTTTCCGGTTAATACAATTCTAGCATGAATAATAAACATTTATCATGATATAAGGAAATAAATAATAAGTTTATTATTGTCTCTAAGGCATATTTCCATCAATATTGTGTCTAGAGATTCAGATTGACACTTATGCATGGTTTGACCATTCATATGAAGTACCGATTTATTTATTTTTGAGTTGGAGTTACCAGATATTAATCGTCCAGTAAATGCTCAAACGGATACTGCGAATATAGGAGCCATGTTAAGAATGCATAAATGCGAAATAAAATTTCCACAAGAGTTGGACGAGTTTGCTTTTAAGACATTGTGAGATCTTTTTTTCTTTCAGATATGTTCTTTTGAGGGCTTTCAGATTTTTGTTTAGAGGGGTAGATCTTTTTTCAGATGGGCCTTTAATGGGCCAAAACTGTAGAGTATAGCTGCGCAGCCCTGCTCCTCCGACCGAGCCCCGGGCTTCGCGGCGACGGGGCCTCACTCGCTCGCTAGGGCTTCCATAGATTACGTAGCGGCTGCGTCTCCTCCCCCACTCCGCTCGCTCTATAAAAGAGCCCTGCGTCCGCGGCGCCACTCCACTTCCACCACCACCACCACCACCGTCCGGCGAGAGTAAACCAGAGGAGGAGCGAGCAACCGGCGGCGAGATGATGCAGATCTTCGTGAAGTCGCCGACCGGGGAGACCATGACGCTCGAGGTCGAGAGTTGCGCGGCCGTCGACACCGTCAAGGCCAAGATCCACGACAAGGAAGGTACGCGCCCTCCGCCTTCCCCCATGACGCCTTCCCCGGCGTCGGTTGTGTTCCTGCTTTGTTCGATGACCTTGCCCCGATTCAGAGCAGAGCGACCTCCTTGACGAGCTTTTCCTTTTCTTGGGTTAGAAAAATATCATGGCTTCTCCGCAGACTCCGCTAGCTTACCCGTGGGGTTCCATAATGTTGGATTGCTGTGCAATTGACCTCGTGGTAGAACAAATTAGCCCCCTTTTCTACGCCATCGGTCTGGATCTGAGCGGATCCTCTGTTTCTTGCTCGATTTTACAGTTTGTGGTGCTAAACTGCGAGCATCTTGTGGTGCTTAACTAACCCCGGACGCTGTGTTGGCTCTTCAATAATCTCAGGTATCCTGCCGGACCAGCAGCGCCTCATCTTCGCGGGGAAGCAGCTCGACGATGGTCGCACCCTGGCCGACTACAGCATCCACAAGGAGTCCACGCTTCACCTCGCGCTGCGCCTCGTCGGCGGTGGCAAGGGCGGGCGCTACCCCAGGATTGAGCCTAACCTGCTCGTCCTTGCGCTCAAGTACAGGCAGAACATGCTTGTGTGCCGCAAGTATGTACTATTCCTTGGACTATTTCATGCTTGTGTGGTCAATTTGGATCCATGAACTAGCATACTTCTTATCAAGTACTACTACAGTACTAGTTGTTCTTTCACTACAGATCGATATATGCTTCCGTTGCATGCATCTTTGTATATATGTGGATGTGTCTATGCATGATAAAAGCTTGTGAATTGTGATGTTTCTGTTGTAGTCTGTTTGATGGGGATGGATGCATATGTACATCATATCTCCATGTGGTTTGAATCCAGGGAACTACTAGCTCATTAGCATACTCTCATCAAGTACTAGTTGAGGTGTAGATCGATGGACTATTTCTTTCATGATTCATAGATATGCAGTTGCTTACATGTTTGTGTATCTGGATGTCTATGCATGATAGAAGTTTGTGAAATGCGGTGTTTCTTTTGTGGTCTGTTCGATGGTGGTATGTACTGACACTGTAGATCATATCTCTGCGTGGTTTGGACTTTGGACCCAGGGAACTAGCTTATTAATTAGCATACTTTTAATCAAGTACTACTCGGACGATTTCTTTAACTATACATCAATATACTGTTGTTGTTTACATGCATGTTTGTATCTGGATGTCTATTAAAGCTTGTGAATTGGGATGTTTGTTTTGTGGTCTGTTCAACGGGGATCGATGCATATGTAGATCGTATCTCTGTGTGCTCATTAATAAGTATACTTTTAATCAAGTATTAGTTGATGCCTTACTCTATTTGTGTTACCACAAGTAGAGATATCCTAACTTGTCCATGATTTTGCGTTGCAGGTGCTATGCACGCCTGCCCCTCAGAGCTGCCAACTGCCGCAAGAAGAAGTGCGGCCACAGCAATGACATCAGGCCCAAGGAGAAGCTGCGCTACCACTGAAGCACTGGAAAGTTGACCCTAAGAGACATGCCATAGCTGGATTAACTGGGAGTTCAAAGTTTGGTTCTGAGTCTTAGTTTCTTGGATATATGAAGTTATCCTAATTAAATGTTGCTTCTGGAATCTAGTAGAACCCTAAAATATGCTCTTGTTTTAGTTTCTGTCGTAGTACTGTGCAATTTGCTCTCGTATGAATGGTGAAATCAGGTACTCGTATTTGAGGTCTACTAGCTTGAATGGATGTTGAATTCAAGTAATGGTCTTGCTTCCTATATTTCTGTCATGTGTGTAGTGTACTATGGTTGAATCAAGTTTTCAGCATTTTCTGGTAATTACTTGGAATTGCATGGTTTTGTCGTCCAAATCAAAATATGCAACTCTGCGTTTGCTACTGCTACACCTCTATCTGGTGTAGCATGAGCACTGTTGAAACACTGTACCCATTTTGTTAGGAAACCAAAGGCCATCTGAATGTAAAACAGAGTTGCAGACTTGCAGTATTGAAACCACATTACCTTTGTCGCCTTCAGCAAATCCATGCCTGTTGCCCCTATATATACTGCTAGCCCGTGGCAGTCAGATCATACAGTAGCTTTATAGATGAAATTTCCTTCCACCACGACTCCGTCGTAATCGGGTACATTTCATCCCAGCTGCAGGGAAGGGACCATACTCCAGAGCTGTTCATAGTTGCAGCCCCCTTGTGTCCACTGAGGCAAATTGAGAAGTTGATCCACACTCAAATAAAGGAAACAGAAATAGGTCTTGCTTCGGTACACACCACTTCACAATTTTGAAGGGTAAATTCATCAACAATATTTATTAAACACATTTTCTAGAGAATTATCATGTAGTACCTCTGTAAAGTAATATAAGACCTTTTAGATCACTTTAGTGATCTTAGTAATATAAGACCTTTTAGATCTTATATTACTCTAGACTCTAGAGAGGGAGTACATTGTAGAGTACCACGGCCTATTCACCTGATGTAGTCGCCATTTGAGCCATGTACATATGACAGAAATCTATCTCTAGAGTTAACACTGCAAGGATCATGTCATGTTCAATACTAGTATCTCATTTACCCTATTCAGTACTCCCTCCGTCCCATAATGTAAGACGTTTTTTGACACTACACTAGTGTCAAAAAACGTCTTACATTATGGGACGGAGGGAGTAATATTTACCAACCCGTGCCCTACATATGGCCGAGACCCATTTGCATTGCCTTCTGCTTTTTTATGTTTCTTTTTCATTTTCCTATATTTATTTTTAGTGCTATCACCATTAATTACCTTCATAAAATAAATATAAATGTTTGTGAAAAACAAATAATTTGTTTAAACACATCAACACTTTATAAAACAAAATAAACATTATAAAAAGGTAAACACTCTTTTTAATTATACATACATTTTATTAAAATGTGTCAACACTTTTAAAAGTAACATAACTATTTTAAAAGGGGTTTAAACATATTGAAATTATTTTTTCTAATTACATCAATATATTTTGGAATGCATGAATATTTTATTAATTAAGTGATTTTTTTAGAAAACACAAACTTTTTAACTTTACACGGATTATTTTTTATAATATGTGCACACAACTTTAAATGAACATTTTGTAGAAGTACATAAATATTTATATTTATTATAACTAAATTAATTCTAATATAAATTAGTTTAAGAGAAACCACTAGTTAAGGGGTACACTTTCAAAGGTTACCTCCAAACCTCCCTGGTGGCGAGCGCTCCTTGTTCTCTAGCAGAGAGTTTTGGTATTATTATTTTCATGCCAAAAAGAAGATGGGAAGGTGTTGGGTCGCTTTTTCACGAGATCTAAATTTCAAGGCAAAATATCTTCTGAACTGAGCGCTCAAATTACAAACTGGTTTCACTATTGCGCTCCTTTCGTTGAGCTATTTGAAACTAAACCCCATGTTAATGGTTTCATTAAATTTTTTTCTCCAACCACAATTTGTATTCCAGAAAATAATGAACTTTTGCTCCCCAAAAACATAGGTGTATTCAGTGGCGGTGCCAGCACCAAACATCTGTGGGTCCAAGTGCAGTAACCTTTCTAAAATACCTTAATTTTTTGCACAAATATAAACAGAACTAAGCATGCAACCAAAAAAGTAATAGGGTCAGCTGACCCCACAGCTTACATGTAGAATCGCCATTGGGTGTATTTCACTCCAACGAAAGCGTGTTATGTTGCCAAACACACACATGCTCCTTTGCTACTTGAGATAATGCCTTTGACGGAGCAGCCCTTCCACTCATTTTATTAGCAATCAAACCTCTTCCCTTCAACTCGGTGCAAAGCACGCAACAAATCTATTGGATTGTGAAGTACAACTTCACCATGCAGCATACCTTCAAGGGTAATACACGGGCCATCTCCTGACATTCTACTACTAGTCTACTGAGTACTATTCTCTTCGTTCCAAAATAGATGACTCAACTTTGTACTAACTTTAGTATAAAGTTGGGTCATCTATTTTGGAACGGAGGGAGTAGTACTTGTTTGCTCCTACCTAGTAGCTAGATAAATGAGAAACTAGCACACCAACCCGTCTGATTCAGCAGCCTTAATTAAATTCAGAAGAGACTAGGAGTAATATGAAGCTGATTTGTGACGTATGTGCTTTGCTAAGAAAAGTGACTGACCCTAGTAAGAATTCAGTCGATTAACATATAGCCTGTCCCGAGAGAGCAAAGACCGGGCACCAGGGTGACACTTTAGTTGGATGTAAGTCACCTGAATTTTGTTTTCGGTTCAGTTGATTTCTGGACCGTTGATGTTTATTCTGAGATTCGTGTGCCATTTCCTTTCTGGTGTGGTTGTTCCTCTGTTTTTTTTTAGCATCAAACCAAGCTTTTATTCATCGAAAACCACAATATGTGGGATACATCTCTCGTTATGGGATTGTCCGAGCCACACATGGCGTCCCCTCCCCAACGAAAAAGAATGCTGGGCAAGCTTATGAGCTTCTACATTTGCGACACGACTTTCAAAAGTAAAAGAGCAACTAAAAGAAACAACTAAGTTGTTTATCTCCTGGACAAAAGCTCCATTGGGTCCGCGAAACGCCCCATTAATTGATCCCATGACTTCTTTTGCATCAGACGCCACTATAATCGCATGGAGGTTAAGATCTTGCGCCAAAGCCAGTGCTTCCCTGCATGCTATTGTCTCCAAGATGACAGGATCATCTACTCCCCCAACAACTAGTGATGAGCTCCCAAGGAAGACTCCGGCTGCATCTCGGCAAACTGCTGCAGTAGCTCCTCCCAGTCCTCTCCGGCATGCTGCATCAACATGTATCTTCGCGTACCCCTATGGGGGAGCCTTAGGGCGCTGGTTGTTTGTTTGTCCCTGCCTTCCGGTCTGCGCTGTCGCTGGTTTCCTGACAAGTTCAAGCTCCGTCAGATATCTCGCGATAAACCCTTGTATGGCTTGTGGACTCTGAAAGATCCCCTCGTGGATAGCCTTGCGCCTAGCAGCCCTGATGGCCCATAATGTAACAGAAAGTTTGACAAAAACCTCTTCAGATACAGCTTCCATTAGAGTGAAAAGCCAATGCTTTCGCTTGGTTCTGAAACGAGTGCTATTTGCTGCACCAGCTCCTCATCCACCAATTCCCATGTACACCTTGACATCGTGCATTCGAGTAGTGAGTGTCTCCATGAGTCCCGAACCCCACACATACCGCACGAAATGTCGGTCACCATATGCCGGTGTACTATGACGTCATTTGTTGGTAAAGATTGTTTCGATAGCCTCCACAGAAACATCCGCACCTTCGCTGGGACTTGAACTCTCCATAGATATTTCCATGCCCCTTCTTCATTAGCAGTGTTCGATGCACCTGCTCTACCTTTGAGCCAATCCTCTCTCCGCTGTCTCGTACTCGCCAACATACGATATGCACTCCTTACTGTGAAGAGGCCGCTTCTTTCATGGCTCCAACTCCAGAAATCTTCCACGTTACTTGTGCATAGAGGGATCCCGAGAATCAGCCTCGCATCCATTAGCAGGAAGGTGGCCGATACTAGCTGCCTGTTCCACGCCGCTGAGGTGGTGTCTATCATGTCAGATACAAATTGCGGTGGGTTAGTAGCGAGGCATCCATACGGTCTCATCATTTCATAGCGGGGTATCCAGTTATCCTCCCATACCCTTGTGGTCTTGCCATTGCCTATCCTCCGAATCAGTCCTTGTTTTAGCGTGTCTTTCCCTTCAGTTATGGCTTGCCACACTTGACTTGGATGGTTGCCGAGGGTGGCGTTTAGAAAAGACCCCTCAGGATAGTATATGCTCTTGAGCAAACGTGCACTCAAACGATCAGGATGTTGCAGTATCCTCCAAGCCTGCCTAGCAAGCATTGCCAGGTTGAAAAGCTCAAAGTCCTTGAATCCTAGGCCCCCCATTCCTTTTTGGTTGAGTCATATATTTCCATGAAACCCAATGTGGCTTTCATTTTCCTTCCTTGCTACCCCACCAAAACTTCCTGATCAGCTTATTCAAATGTTCACATAAACCCCGTGGAAGCTTGAAACATGACATGGAGTACACTGGAACTGCTTGCGCTACTGATTTCACCAGAACCTCCTTCCCTGCCGCAGACATAGTGCTCTCTATCCATCCCTGGACTTTTTTCCATAATCTATCTTTTAAATATTTGAAGGCGCCATTCTTGCTGCTGCCTATATCAGAAGGCATGCCTAGGTATTTTTCATTCAAGGATTCATTGGGAACATGTAATATGGTCTTTACCTCATTCCTTGTGCTCTCGGACACACCCTTGATAAAATAAATTGAAGATTTGTCGTGATTTATTCGCTGACTTGTTGCTTGATAGTAGATGTCCAAGACGTGAGCAACCTCATTAGCTCCACCACTCGTTGCCTTGAAAAACAGCAGGCTATCATCAACGAATAAGAGGTGGTTGACAAGTGGCGCCGATGGTGCCACTCGTAACCCCTCCAGATTGGATGACTCTCTTCTAGATTTTATCACGCACGACAGACCCTCTACTGCTAGCAATAACAAGTATGGAGATATTGGGTCCCCTTGTCTTATCCCACGTGAAGGTTTGAAACCCTCAAGCCTCTTTCCATTGAATAACACTGAGAAATTCACTGTTGTAACCAAGCTCATAGCAATGTTCACCCACCTCTCAGTAAACCCCAGTTTAAACATGATGGCCCTCAAGTAGGACCATTCCACTCTATCATACGCCTTCATCATATCAAGCTTTAAAGCACAAGACTGATGTTTCTTTGCGTTGTTCCTCTTAATGAAGTGCAAGCATTCATAAGTCGTGATGATGTTATCTGTGATCATTCTTCCAGGAACAAAAGAAGATTGTTCTTCGGATATTATATCAGGTAGCACCACTTTTAAATGATTGGAAATCATTTTAGAAGCAATTTCATATAGCACATTACATAAGCTTATCGGACGGAACTGAGATACAAGGGTGGGATTTTTAACCTTTGGGATCAATACCAGGATGGTTTCATTAATGCATTCTGCTGATTCCGTCCCATCAACGATCCGCAAAACCACCTTTGTGACATCCTCACCGCAGATCTCCCAATGGCGCTGAAAAAAATGTGCTGGAAACCCGTTTGGGCCGGGTGCCTTAGATGGAAACATCTGAAAAAGGGTGATTTTCACCTCCAGTACACTGTATGGTGCATTTAACATTGCATTCATATCGGCCGGTACCTTCACAGGTACCGTGTCCAGGACCTGCTCCATGCCTTGTACCCCTTCCGACGTGTACAAATGTTTATAAAATTCGGTGGTTAAGGCTTCCATCTCTCCCGTATCCTCTGTTATCTGCCCATCATGCCGCTGGAGCGCTTTGATCTGATTTTTCCGCCTGCGTCGGGAAGCACGAAGATGGAAAAAATATGTGTTTTTGTCCCCATGCATTAACCATTCAATTCTGGCTCTCTACCGCCATAAAATTTCTTCGCGGTGAAATAATTCAACGAGCTGATCAGTGATTTTGATTTCCAGAGCCGATGGACCAGATCGTCCTCGCGTGTCGCGCAGCTCCTGTAGCTGTCTGTGTAGTTGACGGATCTGTTGCTGTATGTTGCCAAAATGAGTGCGATCCCAATGAGCCAAATCACCTGCCAGAACATTCAATTTGTCCCGTACTTCAACAACTGAATCCGATAAACTCCATGTCCAGGCTGCCTCCACTACCGATGGCAAAGTCGAATCTCTTTCCCAGCACATTTTGTATTTAAGCATGCGCGGGCCCCGGTCCCATGCAAGCATGTCTTTGAGCTGTAGGTAGATCGGTACGTGATCAGATGAAGCTGAGTCTTTGTGTTGCGTGATGGAATCTGGAAATGCCATGCACCAAGCAGGATTGGCTACTACTCTGTCCAGGCGAACTTTGGTGTATGTACCTCCAGCTACTTTCCTCTCAAAATTCCAATCCCTTCCCGAGTAACCAATATCAGTCAAGCCACACGTGTCCAGCGCGTCACGGAAAGCATCCATCTGAGCTTGGCTTCTGTTTCCCACTCCATCGTGTTCGTGGGCATGGAGAACCTCGTTGAAATCACCCATGACTACCCATGGGATGTTATTAGCTCCCACAATACCGCGTAGTGTGTCCCAAGTCTTGTAGCGTTCGCTGACTTGTGCTTCTCCATAAACAAAAGTAATTCTTGTTTGGAACTCCACTAATGCATCAACTACGACATCTATATGGTACTCAGAGTAACCAACAACTTCCAATTTTATTTCATCATTCCAGAAAATGCCTAGTCCTCCACTTCTACCATTACTGCTTACAGCAAAACTTTTCTCAAAACCTAATGAGCCTACCATATTCTCTACTCGAGAGCCCTCTATTTGGGTTTCAACAATACACACGATAGAGGGGGCAAGTTGCCTCGTGAGATCATAAAGCTCTCGAACTGTTGCGGGTTTGCCAGCCCCACGACAGTTCCAGCAAAGTAGACTCATTGCGCTAGGAGCGACCCCCCTGGGAGGCCCGCCACACGCGCATCCTTGTTTTTGTTCGGAGCTAGACTTTTGACTGGAGGTTTATCCTGGATTGATGGACTCGTCTTGTTCCTTTTCGGCTCCTGAATCGACGAGGGACTAGCCGGAGTCTCAGTTGGTGGCGGTAGAAGCGGCATCGTTGCCTGTCCTGATGAAGTCGAGGTCTTCATTCCCCCCTTGGACTCAAACACTGGCGCGGCACCTCTTTTCCTATTCTCTTCTGCTTCCTCCATTGCTACATCATCACCTCTATTCCCTTGGTATGGGTAATGCGGCTGAGAAGGGCTCGCTTGGGAGCGACCACGCCATCTCCCTCCTGATCGGCCCCTCCCACGGCATCCTCTGTTTTATTCGCCTGGACCCCGGCCGGGGCCTCTAAACCACGATGCTCGAAGGTCCTTGAAAACCAGCGCCTTTGGAGGATGAACCCCATCGCCACATTCCTTGAACATGTGACCCAAATATCCGCACACCGCGCACCAATCAGGAAGTCTTTCATATTTCAATCTGAAAATTACCCTCTGAACTTCATCCTTCTTCTTCACGACTAGCGACACCGTGTTTTCAGCGGTTTGGTGACATCAATGCCGACTTGCACTCGGGCTAAGTTTCCATCAAAGTCCTGCGATCTTGGCTCCGCGTATATGAATTCCCCTACAGTGGCTGAAAGGGCCTTTATCTTAGGGAAGAACCCATCAGGGAAATCGTGTATTTGTACCCAAATATCAATCTTGTTCAGCTCTATCGATGATGGTTTGGTGAATCCATCATACGGTGCCAAAACCACCGCTTTCCCTTTGAAGTTCCAAGGTCCTTCTTCCATAACCCATTCCCAGTCGCCTAAACAAGCGAATTGCAAAGTGTATAGGTTGTCTTCAAGCGGTCTTATCTTGACTTCCTGTGCCGGATCCCACACCACCTTCATCTGCCTGAAGAACCAATTTTGGTTGTACGGTTTCTCTGTGTGAACTCTAGCCACTGCCATCCATCGAGTTGCCTCCATCGGCAACTCATTGTCCTCGATTATCACATCCTGCAGATCGTCCTCCTGCAGACCCAGCTCTTCCATCATGGCTTCAAGATCGGACGTCCCGGCCGAACTCGATGCTTCCTTCGCCATTAGATCTCTAGCCCGAGGTGTTGATGTCCGCGGGCGGTACAGACCCTAGATATTCCTATCGCCGACCTCTGCCTCGGGCCACTGGCCCCCAGCAGTCGCCGTCTTGGACGGACTTGCAGGGGAGGAACGATCTCAATGGGGGTAGACCGAGGTCACCGCCGAGAGGAGCAAAACCCTAATGAGAGGGGACCTGCTTGTTCTATTAGATATATTTGAACATGCATAGATGACCCGGTGGCCTGGACCCATCCAGATTGTCCACGGGCATGACTTTCTCCTCGGTGGAGGACGGTTGTAGGCTTCGGTGGAATGGGAGCATGGCAATGTTGTTTCTCTGGTTTGGTCTATGTTTCGGGGTCAGTCGATTCGTTCCTGGGCTGAGCCCGTTACCCGTTATGATCTCTTGACCCATTTTTGGTTCAGCCCAGCTGTCGCAGTCCTTACAGACACGACAGAGGCTGACTCCTTGATTATGTTTCTTTCCTTTATCTCCTTGTGTCACTCCTGACTCCGCTCGCCTTTCTCTCTAACTCTCTTCCTCTCCGTTTTGTGAGCTCTTGATCTGCTTACATACCTAGATGGAGCAAGAATATGCCTTTGTGTTTGGGCCACTTTCAGTTTGAAATATGAAGTAATGGGATGATCATGCCTCTATTCTTGCACAAAATATTTGTAATTAGAGAGAGAGAGGGGAAATGGCAAGGGCCTCCTTGGGCTTTGGTGTGTACTCTTGGGGCACCCCTAGCCACCCATATATAGGAGGACCGCAAGTTCGTACGAATCCAAACGGATTCTCCTTCCCCCTGTGTAGGGAAGTTGTCCTAGCTAGTAGGACTAGGACTCCTCCCTGCGGACCCCTTTCCCCCCTTTGAACTCTATGTCCATCTGACATGGAGACTTGGTGGCTTCAAGAACATTATTGAACCTTCCAAACCCTTCTATAGGCTTCCGTCACCTTTGCGGACATTCTGTGTACTTTTAGGACACTTGTGGGCATCATCATGAACTCGCGGGACCACCCAAAACACTTCTAGGACCATCCAGAACACTTCCAGGACCATCCAGAACACTTCTGGAAGCCCTTCTCTAATTCTTCATCATCTCTAGTTCTCATACGTACCGGTAGTCGTTAAGCATGTGACCCTATAGATTGAGTAATATTTAGACATGACCGGAACACCTTCCGATCAATAATTATTAGCGGGGTATGGACACCCATGATATAATTCTCGCATACCAACGAATATATTTATTGAGCAACCATTATGTTATTGTATACAATTCCCTTTACTTCGTGTTACTTTACAAAACTAGAGGCAATTTTATGGTATCCCTTTGGTCAACACTTTGACCACATTACCTAGTTATTCTTGTTACACGTTTATATCTTTTCTCGTTATCATATTCCGATATCCCTGTGACTAACACCTTAGTCACTATGCTTGGACAAGCGATGATGGACATCATAATACTAAGTTTGCCTAAGGTGTATCTCTCCATCGGCAGAGGAGCAAATCCAAGTCTTGACATATCAAACATCACATCATACTTTTCTGGTAAACTTGAAAGCCATCACCTTTATAATCACCTAGTTACAGAGTTATGTTTGGTAACCCCAAACTATTCATCCGGCATATGGGTTTACGATATTCTCATGGTCTAAGAACATAAGTAAACATTAACATTTTATAAAAAATTACCAAGAACACGATGTGACTCGCAGTATTTTATAAGTTACTCTAACAATGTCTCTCATTATTGTCAATATCCTTGTTACATAAACAATGCTCATGGTTAGGAAAATAGAGCCATAAACAATACATGAACTAGCGTACATGCCCGACTAAGGATCTTATTGGTGTTTATATTTCCACAAATGCAAATAGGCTTTCCTTTGAATCTCATACTCAAGAACCATTGCAACTATAGCACAGTATATACTTAATTATGAAAAAGAAAATAGAATAATAAGAACTTTATTGTTGCCTCTAGGGCATATTTCCAACCGACTCCCACTTGCACTGGAGTCAATAATCTTGTCAATACATAAGCTCATTGCATTCCGGTATTGCTCATGCTCTGCTTGTGGTACATGCTTCGTCAACGGATCTGACACATTCAAACATATGTGTATCTTGCATATCTTTAAGTCTCCATGTTTCACCAATTCTCGAAGTAGGTGATATTTGCATAGTATATGTTTTGAATTTTGGTGGGACCTTGGGGACGGTGTCCTCGATTCGGGGTGCACACCACATCGGTCAACCATTCATGGGTCGGGCCGAGGACCCACCGACAACTAAAGAATTTGCCACACATAGTCTGGCCCTCGACGTACTCAAGATGGAATCCACCAAAACTTGGCGTTCACTTCAAGGTGTATTCAAATGATCGACATGTTATCCCTAGTTGTAGCCAACATACTTGTAACCCTAGATATCCCCGGTGCCTATATAAGTCGAGGGGTTTAATCTGTAGAGGCAAGGGTTTTAGATGTTAGAACTTTCTCATATGATCTCATGGTAGAAAATCTTGTACTTTGTACCATGTACAATCAATACATTGCAAGCAAGCCGTAGGATTTTATCTCTTAGAGAGGGATTGAACCGGGGTAAAACTGAAGGAAATATTCCCTAGAGGCAATAATAAAGTTGTTATTTATATTTCCTTATATCATGATAAATGTTTATTATTCATGCTAGAATTGCATTAACCGGAAACTTAGTACATGTGTGAATACATAGACAAAAGAGAGTGTCCCTAGTATGCCTCTACTAGACTAGCTCATTGATCAAAGATGGTTATGTTTCCTAACCATAGACATGAGTTGTCATTTGATCAACGGGATCACATCATTAGGAGAATGATGTGATGGACAAGACCCATCCGTTAGCTTAGCACTATAATCGTTTAGTTTTACTGTTATTGCTTTCTTCATGACTTATACATGTTCCTATGACTATGAGATTATGCAACTCCCGAATACCGTAGGAACACCTTGTGTGCTATCAAACGTCACAATGTAACTGGGTGATCATAAAGATGCTCTACAGGTGTCTCCGAAAGTGTTAGTGGTGTTGGCATAGATCAAGACTAGGATTTGTCACTCCGAGTGTCGGAGAGGTATCTCTGGGCCCTCTTGGTAATGCACATCATAATAAGCCTTGCAAGCAAAAGACTAATGAGTTAGTCACGAGATGATGTATTACGGAACGAGTAAAGAGACTTGCCGGTAACGAGATTGAACTAGGTATAGAGATACCGACGATCGAATCTCAGGCAAGTAACATACCAATGACAAAAGGAACAATGTATGTTGTTATGTGGTTTGACCGATAAAGATCTTCGTAGAATATGTAGGAGCCAATATGAGCATCCAGGTTCCTCTATTGGTTATTGACCGGAGATGAGTCTCGGTCATGTCTACATAGTTCTCGAACCCGTAGGGTCCGCACGCTTAACGTTTGATGACGATCGGTATTATGAGTTTATGAGTTTTGATGTACCGAAGGAGTTCGGAGTCCCAAATGAGACCGGGGACATGACGAGGAGTCTCGAAATGGTCGAGACGTAAAGATCGATATATTGGACGACTATATTCGGACATCGGAAAGGTTCCGAGTGATTCGGGTATTTTTTGGAGTATATGGGCCTTATTGGGCCATACGGGAATAGAGGAGAAAGATCAAAAGGAAAGAGGCGCGCGCCCCCCCTCTGGTCCGAATTGGACAAGGGGTGCAGCCCCCTTTTCCTTCTCCCTCTCCACCTCTTTCCTTCTCTCCTACTCCAGAAAGGAAAGGGGAATCCTACTAGGACTTGGGAGTCCTAGTAGGACTCCTCACACTTGGCGCGCCCCCTCTCGGGCCGGCCTCTCCCTTGCTCCTTTATATACGGGGGCAGGGGGGCACCCTAGGACACACAAGTTGAATTGTTTTAGTCGTGTGCGGTGCCCCCCTCCACAGAAACACACCTCGGTCATACCGTTGCAGTGCTTAGGCGAAGCCCTACGCCGGTAGATACATCATATCCGTCACCACGCCGTCGTGCTGACGAAACTCTCTTGTGAAGCTCAACTGGATCAAGAGCTCGTGGGACGTCATCAAGCTGAACGTGTGCTGAACGCGGAGGTGCCGTACGTTCGGTGCTTGATCAGTTGGATCGCAAAGAAGTTCGACTACATCAACCACTTGACGCTTCCGCTCCCGGTCTACGAGGGTACGTAGACACACTCTCCCCTCTCGTTGCTATGCATCTAGTAGATAGATCTTGCGTGATCGTAGGAAAATTTTAAAATACTACATTCCCCAACAGTGGCATCATGAGCCAGGTCTATGCATAGATGATATGCACGAGTTGTGGGCGATACTAGTCATACTGCTTACCAGCATGTCATACTTTGCTTCAGCGGTATTGTGAGATGAAGCGGCCCGGACCGACATTACGCGTACGCTTACGCGAGACTGGTTTCACCGTTATGAGCACTCGTTGCTTAAAGGTGACTGGCGGGTGTCTGTCTCTCTCACTTTAGCTGAATCAAGTGTGCCTACGCCCGGTCCTTGTGAAGGTTAAAACAACACATACTTGACGAAACATCGTTGTGGTTTTGTATGCGTAGGTAAGAACGGTTCTTGCTAAAGCCCGTAGCAGCCACGTAAAACTTGCAACAACAAAGTAGAGGACGTCTAACTTGTTTTTGCAGGGCATGTTGTGATGTGATATGGTCAAGACATGATGAGTTATACGGTTTTATATGAGATGATCATGTTTTGTAAAGTTATCGGCAACTGGCAGGAGCCATATGGTTGTCGCTTTATTGTATGAAATGCAATCGCCATGTAATTGTTTTACTTTATCACTAAGCAGTAGCGATAGTCGTAGAAGCAATAGTTGGCGAGACGACAACGATGCTACGATGGAGATCAAGGTGTCACGCCGGTGACAAAGGTGATCATGACGGTGCTTTGGAGATGGAGATCAAAAGCACAAGATGATGATGGCCATATCATGTCACATATTTTGATTTGCATGTGATGTTTATCTTATTATGCTTCTTATTTTGCTTAGAACGACAGTAGCATTATAAGATGATCCCTTACAAAATTTCAAGGTACAAGTGTTCTCCCTGAGTATGCACCGTTGCGAAAGTTCTTCGTGCCGAGACACCACGTGATGATCGGGTGTGATAAGCTCTACGTTCAAATACTACGGGTGTAAGACAGTTTTGCAAACGTAGAATACTCGGGTTAAACTTGACGAGCCTAGCATATGCAGATATGGCCTCGGAACACTGGAGACCGAAAGGTCGAGCGTGAATCATATAGTAGATATGATCAACATAAGATGTTCACCATTGAAACTACTCCATCTCACGTGATGATCGGACATGGTTTAGTTGATTTGGATCACGTGATCATTTAGATGACTAGAGGGATGTCTATCTAAGTGAGAGTTCTTAAGTAATATGATTAAATTGAACTTTAATTTATCATGAACTTAGTTCTCGTAGTATTAGCATATCTATGTTGTAGATCAATAGCTCACGATGTTGCTCCCCGTTTATTTTTTATATGTTCCTAGAGAAAACTAAGTTGAAAGATGTTAGTAGCAATGATGCAGAATTGTTCCGTGATCTGAGGATTATCCTCATTGCTGCACAAAGAATTATGTCCTTGATGCACCGCTAGGTGACAGACCTATTGTAGGAGCAGATGTAGACGTTGTGAACGTTTTGACAAAAGCTCGGTATGAAGACTACTTGATAGTTTAAGTGCACCATGCTTTACGGCTTAGAACTGGGACTTCAAAAACGTTTTGAACGCCACGGAGCATATAAGATGTTCCAAGAGTTGAAATTAGTATTTCATACTCATGCCCGTGTCGAGAGGTATAAGACTTCTGACAGTACTTTGCCTACAAGATGGAGGAGAATAGCTCAACCAGTGAGCATGCGCTCAGATTGTCTGGGTACTACAATTACTTGAATCAAGTGGGAGTTAATCTTCCAGATAATATAGTAATTGACAAAGTTCTCTAGTCACTATCACCAAGTTAGTAGAACTTCGTGATGAACTATAATATGCAAGGGATGACGAAAGGAATTCCCGAGCACTTCGCGATGCTGAAGTCGGCGAAGGTAGAAATCATGAAAAAGCATCAAGTGTTGATGGTTAACAAGACCACTTGTTTCAAGTAAAGGGCAAAGGGATAGAAGGGGAACTTCAAGAAAAATGACAAGCAAGTTGTCACTCCCGTGAAGAAACCCAAAGCTAAAACTCAAGCCTGAAACTAAGTGCTTCTACTGCAAAGGAAATGGTCACTAGAAGTGGAACTGCCCTAGATACTTGGCGGATAAGAAGGATGGCAAAGTGAACAAAGGTATATTTTGATATACAGATTATTGATGTGTACTATACTAGTGTTCATAGCAACCCCTGGGTATTTGATACCGGTTCAGTTGCTAAAATTAGTAACTCGAAACGAGAATTGCAGAATGAACAGAGACTAGTTAAAGGTGAAGTGACGATGTGTGTTGGAAGTGGTTCCAAGATTGATATGATCATCATCGCACACTCCCTATACTTTTGGGATTAGTGTAAAACCTAAATAAATGTTATTTGGCATTTGCGTTGAGCATGAATATGATTTGATCATATTTGTTGCAATACGGTTATTCATTTAAAGTCATAGAATAATTGTTATTCTGTTTACATGAATAAAACCTTCGATGGTCATACACCCAATGAAAATAGTTTGTTGGATCTCGATCGTGGTGATACACATATTCATAATATTGAAGCCAAAAGATGCAGGGTTAATAATGATAGTGCAACTTATTTGTGGCACTGCCGTTTAGGTCATAATGGTGTAAAGCGCATGAAGAAACTCCATAGTGATGGACTTTTGGAATCACTTGATTATGAATCACTTGGTGCTTGCGAACCATGCCTCATGGGCAAGATGACTAAAACTCCGTTCTCCGGAACAATGGAGCGAGCAACAGATTTGTTGGAGTTCATACATACAGATGTATGTGGACCAATGGGTGTTGAAGCTCGCGGCGGGTATCATTATTTTCTGACCTTCACTGATGATTTGAGCAGATATGGGTATATCTACTTAATGAAGCACAAGTCTGAAACATTTGAAAAGTTCAAAGAATTTCAGAGTGAAGTGGAGAATCATCGTAACAAGAAAATAAGAGTTTCTACGATATGATCGTAGAGGTAAAATATTTGAGTTAGCGAGTTTGGCCTTCAGTAAAAACAATGTGAAATATTTTCACTACTCACGCCACCTGGAACACCACAGTGTAATGGTATGTCCGAACATCATAACCGTACATTATTAGATATGATGCGATCGATGATGTCTCTTACCGATCTACCACTATCGCTTTTGGGGTTATGCATTAGAGACAGCTACATTCACGTCAAATAGGGCACCATCTAAATCCGTGGAGATGACACCGTATGAACTGTGGTTTGACGAGAAACCTAAGCTATCATTTCTTTAAGTTTGGGACTGCGATGCTTATGTGAAAAAATTTCAACATGATAAGCTCGAACCCAAATCGGAGAAGTAAATCTTCATAGGATACCTAAAAGAAATTGTTGGGTACACCTTCTATCACATATCCGAAGGCAAGGTCTTTGTTGCTAAGAGTGGATCCTTTCTAGAGAAGGAGTTTCTCTCGAAAGAAGTGAGTGGGAGGAAAGTAGAACTTGATGAGGTAATTGTACCTTCTCCCGAATTGGAAAGTGGAACATCACAGAAACTAGTTCCAGTGATTCCTACACCAATTAGTGAGGAAGCTAATGAAAATGATCATGAAACTTCAGATCAAGTTTCTGCTGAACTTCGTAGATCAACCAGAGTTCGTTCCGCATTAGAGTGGTACGGCAACCCGGTTCTGGAAGTCATGTTACTGGACCATGATGAACCTACGAACTATGAGGAAGCGATGATGAGCCCAGATTCCGCAGAATGGCTTGAGGCCATGAGATCTGAGATGGGATCCATGTATGAGAACAAAGTGTGGACTTTGGTTGACTTTCCCGATGATCGGCAAGCCATCGAAAATAAATGGATCTTCAAGGGGAAGGCTGATGCTGACGATAATGTTACTGTTTACAAAGCTCGTCTTGTTGCGAAAGTTTTTCAACAAGTTCAAGGAGTTTACTACGATGAGACTTTCTCACCCGTAGCGATGCTTAAGTCTGTCCGAATCATGTTAGCAATTGCCGCATTTTATGAAATCTGGCAAATGGATAACAAAACTGCATTCTTTAATGGATTTATTAAAGAAGACTTGTATATGATGCAACCAGAAGGTTTTGTCAATCCTAAAGGTGCTAACAAAATGTGCAAGCTCCGGCGATCCATCTATGGACTGGTGCAAGCATCTCGGAGTTGGAATATATGCTTTGATAAGTTGATCAAAGCATATAGATTTATACAGACTTGCGGTGAAGCCTGTATTTACAAGAAGTGAGTGGGAGCACTACAACCTTTCTGATAAGTATATGTGAATGACATATTGTCGATCGGAAATGATGTAGAATTTTTTGGAAAGCATAAAGGAGTGTTTGAAAGGAGTTTTTCAAAGAAAGACCTTGGTGAAGCTGCTTACATATTGGGCATCAAGATCTATAGAGATAGATCAAGACGCTTGATAAGACTTTCGATGAGTACATACCTTGATAAGATTTTGAAGTAGTTCAAAATGGATCAGTCAAAGAAGGAGTTCTTGCCTGACTTGTAAGGTGTGAAGTTGAGTAAGACTCAAAGCCAGACCACGGCAGAAAAATATAGAGAGAATGAAAGTCATTCCCTATGCCTCAGCCATAGGTTCTAGTATGCCATGTTGTACATGTACCAAACATGATGTGTACCTTGCCATGAGTTTGTCAAGGGGGTACAATAGTGATCCAGGAGTAGATCACTGTACAGCGGTCAAAATTATCCTTAGTAACTGGATGACTAAGGAAATGTTTCTCGATTATGGAGGTGATAAAGAGTTCGTCGTAAAGGGTTACGCCGATGCAAGCTTTGACACTAAATCCAGATGACTCTAAGTATCAATCTGGATGCGTATTGAAAGTGGGAGCAATTAGCTAGAGTAGCTCCATGCAGAGCATTGTAGACATAGAAATTTGCGAAATACATACGGATCTGAATGTGACAGACCCGTTGACTAAACTTCTCTCACAAGCAAAACATGATCACACCTTATTACTCTTGGGTATTAATCACATAGCGATGTGAACTAGATAATTGACTCTAGTAAACCCTTTGGGTGTTGGTCACATGGCGATGTGAACTATGGGTGTTATTCACATAACGATGTGAACTATCGGTATTAAATCACATGGCGATGTGAGCTAGATTATTGACTCTAGTGCAAGTGGGAGACTGAAGGAAATATGCCCTAGAGGCAATAATAAAGTTGTTATTTATATTTCCTTATATCATGATAAATGTTTATTATTCATGCTAGAATTGTATTAACCGGAAACTTAGTACATGTGTGAATACATAGACAAAACAGAGTGTCCCTAGTATGCCTCTACTAGACTAGCTCATTGATCAAAGATGGTTATGTTTCCTAACCATAGACATGAGTTGTCATTTGATCAACAGGATCACATCATTAGGAGAATGATGTGATGGACAAGACCCATCCGTTAGCTTAGCACTATGACCGTTTAGTTTTACTGCTATTGCTTTCTTCATGACTTATACATGTTCCTATGACTATGAGATTATGCAACTCCCGAATACCGTAGGAACACCTTGTGTGCTATCAAACGTCACAACGTAACTGGGTGATCATAACGATGCTCTATAAGTGTCTTCGAAAGTGTTCGTGGTGTTGGCATAGATCAAGACTAGGATTTGTCACTCCGAGTGTCGGAGAGGTATCTCTGGGCCCTCTCGGTAATGCACATCATAATATGCCTTGCAAGCAAAAGACTAATGAGTTAGTCACGAGATGATGTATTACGAAACGAGTAAATAGCCGGTAACGAGATTGAACTAGGTATAGAGATACCGGCGATCGAATCTCGGGCAAGTAACATACCAATGACAAAAGGAACAACGTATGTTGTTATGCGGTTTGACAGATAAAGATCTTCGTACAATATGTAGGAGCCAATATGAGCATCCAGGTTCCGCTATTGGTTATTGACCGGAGATGAGTCTCGGTCATGTCTACATAGTTCTCGAACCCGTAGGGTCCGCACGCTTAACGTTTGATGACGATCGGTATTATGAGTTTATGAGTTTTGATGTACCGAAGGAGTTCGGAGTCCCGGATGAGACCGGGGACATGACGAGGAGTCTCGAAATGGTCGAGACGTAAAAATCGATATATTGGACGACTATATTCGGACATCGGAAAGGTTCCGAGTGATTCGGATATTTTTCGGAGTATATGGGCCTTATTGGGCCATACGGGAATAGAGGAGAAAGGCCAAAAGGAAGGAGGCGCCCCCCCCCCTCTGGTCCGAATTGGACAAGGGGTGCAGCCCCCTTTTCCTTCTCCCTCTCCACCTCTTTCCTTCTCTCCTACTCCGGAAAGGAAAGGGGAATCCTACTAGGACATGGGAGTCCTAGTAGGACTCCCCACACTTGGCGCACCCCCTCTAGGGCCGGCCTCTCCCTTGCTCCTTTATATACAGGGGCAGGGGGCACCCTAGGACACACAAGTTGAATTGTTTTAGCCGTGTGCAGTGCCCCCCTCCACAGAAACACACCTCGGTCATACCGTTGCAGTGCTTAGGCGAAGCCCTGCGCCGGTAGATACATCATATCCGTCACCACGCCGTCGTGCTGACGAAACTCTCCCGTGAAGCTCAACTGGATCAAGAGCTCGTGGGACGTCATCAAGTTGAACGTGTGCTGAACGCGGAGGTGCCATACGTTCGGTGCTTGATCGGTCGAATCGCGAAGAAGTTCGACTACATCAACCGCGTCACTTGACGCTTCCGCTCCCGGTCTACGAGGGTACGTAGACACACTCTCCCCTCTCATTGCTATGCATCTAGTAGATAGATCTTGCGTGATCGTAAGAAAATTTTAAAATACTACGTTTCCCAACAAAAACTGTGCCCCCTTTACTTCCTATTAACCATATACCAAGATTACCACATCGGGACCTCCTACCCGAGATCTGCCGGTTTTAGCGTCGACACTTGGCTCGTTTGCCAGAGCTATGGTGCCACTATTATCACAATAAAGCTCCATAGGGTCCAACATGTTTGGAACCACACTAATCGCGGTAACGAACTTCTTGATCTAATAATCTTCTTCGTCGCTCCTTAAGTAGAAAACACTGAAAAAGAAAAAATGCAATCTTACTACTTTGACAAAAGATCCAGCAGGCTCATGATATGCAATGCATGACATGACAAGGATTATATGCAATAATCTTATGCATGCTAGCAACTATTAAGCGGAGTGGAATGCCAACTAAGTTGCATTCCAGAAATACTGAGACATTTAACTTAGATGTTAACTTGCATTAGTGAAACAATTTTAAATGTAGTTACTGGCAATGGGAAGATGTTGAAGTGATACTAAAGCTAGGCTAGTCATATTAAATCAAGTGCAACTAATTATATATAGAATTTCAACCAACTCCACATCAAAAGAAAGGCATTTATTACGATTGAATCATAAACACGATTTTAGAGGTGGTTAATATGCATGCATGCTAATATTATATTCAGGTTCTACACATTTTTTGGTCAGACTAGACATATGTTACACTTAATTTTGTAAGTTGAAATTAATTAATTATATTTATTGCAATTAAGCAAAGCCATTTAATCATGTTAATTAAAACACACATTTTAATGGATGCAAACATGAATGCAAATGACATGAACATGAAGAATGCATTTTTTCATCATTTTGACCCATCATATGCATTTTCAGGATTTTTGGACAGTTTATTTTTTTAATAAATCTGTACTGTTAAAGGGAATCCATTGTAGTTCGCATCGTTACTCCCACCCTTTGCACGATCGCCACAACTCCATCAGTTTCCTTTGGCTCCGCCAGTTCTCCTTTCTTTCTTTCTTATGACACAACATCTCTTTGTATACTTGCTAATAAAGGGAGGTGATACTCTTGGTTTTGTCTTTCGTCCGCTGTGTATTACAACTCTCCAAACTTTCGTTCGTTAAACGTGCCCCGATCTACCGTTGTCCATTCGTTCATGGTGTACTACAAGTCTAACTCAAAAACCAATCCCTTGCTATAAGAAGAACGTCACAATACACTAATCCCCTTGTATTTCTCCTTAAAAATCATGCAATTTCCTCATCAAATCGCACCATGCGAACAAAAACTAATTGCCAGGGGACAGATCCTCGAGCCGCTGACGTGAGGCTCGTTGCCTGCGAGATAGACGACGACGACGCAGAGCCGCTCCTACTTGCTAAGGCTTTCTAGCTACGGCGCTATCTTCGATTTCCTCCTTACAAATTCTCATGCTCTCCTCATTAAATCGCACCACTACAATAGAACCTAATTATTGAGGGACGCATCCTTGAACCGTCGACATGAGGCTCGTCGCCTGCGCATTAGATGACGACGATGTGGAGCGGCTCTTGCTGGCTAAGAAAGTATCCTGTGCGCCCATTGAACTAGTGCACCAGGTGCTCCGGAGGGACCTGAGTCATTGGATGAAGAAGCAAGGGACATGATATCAACAAGTAGAGAACCTGCAGGTACATCGGCATTTCCCCAAAGAGGAAGGGATGATGCAACAGAACAATGGTAGGTATTCCCTCAATGATGAGACCAAGGTTATTGAACCAGTAGGAGAACCAAGCAACACATCGTAAACGACACATGCACACAAATAACAAATACTCGCAACCGGGCATGTAAAAGAGTTGTCAATCCCTTTCGGGTAACGGCGCCTACAGATAGGCAAATAGACGTGAGAGAGTCATAAATATTGATAGATCGAACGCCAGAATAAGATAAATTGCAGCAAGGTATTTTTGTATTTTTGGTTTAATAGGTCTAAAAATAAAAGCAAAGGAAAATAGATCGCAAAGGCAAATAATATAAGAAAGAGACTCGGGGGCCGTGGATTTGACTACTGGACTCTCTCGAGAAAAGTAGCAAACGGTGGGTGAACAATTACTGTTGGGCAATTGATAGAACTTCTAATAATCATGAAGATATCCAGGCAATGATCATTATATAGGCATCACATCCAAGATTAGTAGACCTACTCCTGCCTGCATCTACGACTATTACTCCGCACATCGACAGCTATCCAGCATGCATCTAGTGTATTAAGTTTATGGAAAAATGACGTAATGCAATACGAACAATGACATGATGTAGACAATATCTATTTATGTAGAAATAGACCCCCATCGTTTTATCCTTAGTAGCAACGATACATACGTGTCGGTTCCCCTTCTGTCACTGGGATCAAGCACCGTAAGATCGAACCCACTACAAAGCACCTCTTCCCATTGCAAGATAAATAGATCAAGTTGGCCAAACATAACCCAAATATCTGAGAATAAATACGAGGCTATAAGCAATCATGCATGTAAGAGATCAAAGAAGACCCAAATAACTTTCATGGATATACAAATATAGATCTGATCATAAACTCAAAGTTCATCGGATCTCAACAAACACACCGCAAAAAGAGTTACATCATATGGATCTCCAAGAGACCATTGTATTTATAATCAAATGAGAGAGAGGAAGGCATCTAGCTACAAACTACAGACCGTAGGTCTACAAAGAACAACCCACGCATCATCGGAGAGGCACCAATGGAAGTGGTGAACCATCTGTGATGGTGTCTAGATTGGATCTGGTGGTTCTGGACTCTGCGACGGCTGGAATTGATTTTCATCGACTTCCCTAGGGTTTCTGGAATATTGGGATATTTATAGAACAAAGAGGTGGTCTGGGGGGCACCCGAGGTGGGCACAAACCACCAGGGCGCGCCTGGGCCTCTTGGCGCGCCCTGGTGGGTTGTGCTCCCCTAGGAGCACACCCCAGGTGCTTCTCCGGCCCACTGGATGTCTTCTGGTCCAAAAAAATGCACAAAAAGTTTCGCTGCGTTTGGACTCCGTTTGGTATTGATTTCATGCAATGTAAATAACATGTAGAAAGCAGCGACTGGCACTTGGCACTATGTCAATAGGTTAGTACCAAAAAATGATATAAATGATTGTAAAACATCCAAGAATGATAATATAACAGCATGGAACAATAAAAAATTGTAGATATGTTGGAGACATATCAGCATCCCCAAGCTTAATTCCTGCTCGTCCTCGAGTAGGTAAATGATAAAAACAAAATTGCTTCGGAGCAAAGCGTCGTGGCGGGATCTACGTGTGAAGCGGAGTACATAGCTGCTTCGGAAGCAGCACATGAAGAAGTCTGGATGAAGGATTTCATATCCGGTTTGGGTGTAATACCTAGTGCATCGGGTCCAATGACAATTTTTTTCCACAAAACTGGAGCAATTGCCTTGGAGAAGGAATCCAGATTTCACAAGAGAACAAAACACATCAAGAGATGCTTCAACTCCATTCGTGAAAATGTCAAGGATGGAGACATAGAAGTTTGCAAAATACATACGGATCTGAATGTGGCAGACCCGTTGACTAAACCTCTACCATGGGCAAACCATGATCAGCACCAAGACACCATGGGTGTTAGATTCATTACATTGTAATCTAGATTATTGACTCCAGTGCAAATGGGAGACTGATGGAAATATGCCCTAGAGACAATAATAAAGTTGTTATTATTTTATATTTCCGTATTCATGATAAAGGTTTATTATTCATGCTAGAATTGTATTGATCAGAAACTTAAATACATGTGTTAATACATAAACAAATATTGTATCCCTAGTGAGCCTCTACTAGACTAGCTCGTTGATCAAAGATGGTTAAGTTTTCCTAACCATGGACTTGAGTTGTCATTTGATAACGGGATCAAATCATTAGGAGAATGATGTGATGGAAAAGACCCATCTGTTAGCTTAGCATTTGATCGTACAGTTTATTGCTACTGCGTTCTTGTATGTCAAATACATGTTCCTTAGACCATGAGGTCATGCAACTCCCGAATACCAGAGGAATACCTTGTGTGCTATCAAACGTCATAACGTAACTGGGTGGTCATAAAGATGCTCTACAGGTATCTCCAAAGGTGTTTGTTGGGTTGGCATGGATTGAGACTGGGATTTTTTACTCCGTGTGACAGAGAGGTATCTCTGGGCCCTCTCAGTAATACAGCGTCACAAGAAGCTTGAAAGCAAAGTGACTAGGAGTTAGTTACGAGATGATGTATTACGGAACGAGTAAAGAGACTTGCCGATAATGAGATTGAAGTAGGTATGAAGATATCGATGATTGAATCTCGGGCAAATAACATACCGATAGACAAATGGAACTACGTATGTCATTATAAAGGTTCGACAAATAAAGATCTTCGTAGAATATGTAGGAACCAATATGGGCATCCAGCTTCCGCTATTGGTTATTGACCGGAGAGGCGTCTCAGCCATATCTACATAGTTCTCGAACCCATAGGGTCCGCACGCTTAACGTTCGTTCATGATATAGTGTTATATGAGTTATGTATGTTGGTGACGGAATGTTGTTCGGAGTTCCAAATGAGATCACAGTCATGATGGGGAGCTCCGGAATAGTATAGAGGTACAAATTAATATATGGTATAATAGTGTTTGATCTCCGGAAAGGTTCCGGAATTCACCGAAAGGGTTTTCGGATGTTTCTCGAAGTGTTTGGGTACGAGAACACTTTATTTGGGCCAATGGGTAAAGCCCACGATGGTTTTGGAAAGAACGAAAGGAAGTTTTGCGGAGGCCAAAGGCCAGACGCTAAGGTCCCTGGCGTCTGGGTCCAGACGCCGGGAACCCTGGCGTGTGGTCCTGAAGTCCGAGAAGGACTCTTACCTTTCGGGCAAAACCGGCTTTGAGGAGGCTTTTACTCCAAGTTTTGACCCCAGGGCTCAACATATAAATAGAGGGGTAGGGCTAGCACCCAAGAAACATCAATATACACCAAGTCGTGTGCCGGCAAACCTGACCCTCTAGTTTATCCTCTGTCATAGTTTCTGTAGTGCTTGGCGAAGCCCTGCGGAGATTATTCTTTACCACCACCGTCACCACGCCGTCAGGCTACCGGAACTCATCTGCTACTTCGCCCCTCTTTCGGGATCAAGAAGGCGAGGACGTCATCGAGCTGAATGTGTGCTGAACACGGAGGTGCCGTACGTTCGGTACTTGATCGGGACAGATCGTGAAGGTGTACGACTACATCAACCGCGTTGATAAATGCTTCCGCTTAGCGATCTTCAAGGGTATGAAGATGCTCTCCCCTCTCATCGCTATGCATCTCCATGGATAGATCTTGCGTGTGCATATATATATTTTTGTTTTCCATTCAACGTTGGCCAGCACAAGCACCATTGGGAGAAGAAGCCTTGAAGTGTACGTTCACACTACCGGCAACGACGTCCTTGAGCTTGGGTCTGAATCGCATCTGGAAATGTAGAAATGATATAATCTTTGACAGAAAGAAATTATGTTATCCTATGATGTTTGTGAAACTGATGTGTAATTAGATCAATGATTGGTCTGCTTTGTAAATAAAGGACCCAGAGGCAAAGTTGTTGACGCTGAGAGCAAAGCGGTTTGCTATTCTCGTTTTTTTTTGCAGGAGAGAGGACTGGATTAATCAGGGAAGATTGTTACTATCCTGTTGGCAAAGGTTGCCAATTTCATCAGGTCCACATCGTAGCCAGACTGTAGTTTTAGGGGTAGAGTGACCCATCTGAGCTAGGTAATGACTCACTTTAGTAAGATCTCTACTAACATGCAATATCACATGCTCCCCGCCCAAAGCAAGGAGTCGTTTGATTTCGCCGACGAGAGCAGCGACTGGTGACCTGTTCTCCTTCTCCTCATTGATCATGTTAGCCGCAACACTACTATTAGTTTCTAGAATGAACGGCATAGTACTCCACTCTAGGGTGAGAGTGATCCCTTCCATGCATGCAACCATCTATGCTTCCAAAGCACTAACACATGTAGTGAGGAACCGGCATGAGGAAGAAAATGATTGATCCATTATGGTCGCAGAGGATCATTCCTGCTCCACCTGTTCCATACTCTTCCCGCCATGCGCCATCAACATTGAGCTTAACCCATCCTTGAGGAGGCTTGGTCCACTGTTCTAGAGGCTGAGTGCAGCTAGATGGAGCGACCACCATCTTCATATGGTTCCGACTAGCTCCCTGTGCACATATCATTTTTCCTTTCACGATATCCTCGTGTGGGTGTTGCTGAATGCAACACAGGTTGTCGATGTAGCTGCATAAGAACCTCCTTGAAGCTTCAATCGCAGGTGCCGGTTTTTGATGTACCACTTCATTTCGGACGTGCCAGCTTCTCCATAGTGTCATGATGACCGGCAACCGCTACTCCTCCGTGCATCGATTCAGCAGATGTAACACCAATTCTGTGCGTGTGTTGGTGATGTCCTTGAGGTGTGGCATGCTCTCAGACTTTACCATCACTTCCCACAACATTCTCGCTAACGGACATCTGCACATCACGTTGAATGTATCCTCGGATTCCAACCCACTTAAAACACATGTATTAGTGACCTCAAGATTCTGCTTTGATTTGTTCACCATAGTAGCCAGGGAGTTTGTTATAAGACGCTACGCAAAGATGTGTAACTTTGGGGGAGCAGGGCACCCCCACATTGCCTTCCAGATGGCACGAGTGTCGTCCGGTGCCCTGCTCGTTGCACCCATATTGGTGCTAGAAGAATTGTCGATGGCGAGACGGTACGGAAAAATTCCCATGTGGATCCGGCGCCTAGGCCAAGACGTGCTCCATCCTGTGAGGTGAGGCCTTGATCTTAAGAATGCATGCAGAATCAACCACGTGGAAGTGCCGCTGGACAAGCTCCGTACTCCATCGGCCGTTCTCATCCAGTAGCTCGCACACCCGGCGTAGACGGCATTTTCCCCGCATGGTGATGGGCTGGTAGGACGGCGGCCTAGGGAGCCACGGGTCCCGCCATATGCGCACCTGCTCGCCGTTCCCGATACGCCAAATGAGCCCCTTCTTCAACAACTCCAGACCGTATTGCACAAAATGCCAAGTGGGCGAGGCGTTACGTGCAAAAACTGTGTCCACTAGGGACCCATTAGGATAGTATCTTGCTTTTAGAACCATGGCACACAATGAGTCTGGCTTGGTTAGGAGTCGCCAAGCCTGTCGGGCAAGCAGTGCATGATTAAACATGCGGAAGTCGCGGAAACTCAATCCACCTTTTCCTTTTGGTTCAATTATTTTCTCCCAAGCCTTCTAGTGAGTCCTTCTCTTACCATTTTTAGAACCCCACTAAAAATTCCTCACAAGTCTAGTTAGGTCATCACACACCGAGAAGAGGAGTTTTAAAACCCCAATAATATACGTCGGGATTGCTTGAGCCACCGCCTTAATCATGGTTTCAATCCCTGCTTGAGATAGACTATCACCCCAGGCCATAATCCTTTTTGTTAAGCTAGCTTGCAACATTTGGAACTTCCCCTTATGCATGCGTCCATCCGGAGTTGGCAGCCCAAGATACTTCCCTTCAAACTCAGAATTAACCACTTGCACTTCTTGCCTGATCGCATGCTGCACCTCCACTGGACAAGCATCACCAAATTGGATGGAACACTTCTGCGGATTGATAAGTTGACCAGTAGCCTGTGCATACCTCCCAATAATTTCCTTGATGTATTGAGCCTGATTCAGATTAGCCTTAAAAAATAATAAGGTGTCGTCCGCGAAGAGAAGGTGTGAGATCCCTGGGGCCCTCGGACACACTTTTAAAGCATGAATATGGTGATTTTCAATGCCTTGCCTTAGTAATGCAGAAAGCCTATCGGCCACGAAAAGGAACAAAAATGGAGATATGGGGTCACCTTGCAGAAGCCCACGCCACGGTACAAACAAATTAAAAATGGCTCCATTAAATTTTACTGAATATCTCACCGAGGTCACGCATGTCATGATCCACGGAACCCACCGGTGAGCGAAGCCCAATTATTGCATCGTCTGTTTCAAGAATCCCCAATCCACTCTGTCATACACCTTAGATAAATCCAATTTATAGGCACAGTAACTAGTTCCTCCTTCCGCTCATGCTGCGAAAAATCAAGACACTCAAAGGACAAGAGGGCATTATCCGTGGTCATCCTACCCGAAACAAAAGCACTCTGGTGCGGAGATATGATATCATCCAAAATAGGTCTAAGCCTATTCACCAAGCACTTTGCCACAAATAACATTGCAAAGGCTGATAGGCCTAAAGTCCGTTACCTTAACTGGATCCTTTATATATTTCACTTTTGTTTAGCTTAGAGTGTGTGTGGTGTGAGTTGTAGTTTCGCAGACCTAACGGTTTCAGTAATTAAAATCGGAGAGGATGTTCTCTCTTTAGCTCGAAAAATAAACTACTTAGCAATTTGAAAATGGGGAATTTGTTATTAAATCTGATAATTTGTGCAAACATACTTAAATCTTAGGTAGTGTTGTGAACACTTTTGTATATGATAAATAGTACTATAATCTGCTTGCATTTAAAAAAGGTACATATACTTATATTTATTGGGGAACGTAGTATTTCAAAATTTTCCTACAATCACGCAAGATCTATCTATTAGATGCATAGCAACAAGAGGGGAGAGTGTGTCTACGTACCCTTGTAGATCGAAAGCGGAAGCGTCTAGTGACGCGGTTGATGTAGTCAAACGTCTTTGCGATCCAACCGATCAAACACCGAAGGTACGGCACCTCCGCGTTCAGCACATGTTCATCTCGATGACGTCCCACGAGCTCTTGATCCAGTTGAGCTTCGCGGGAGAGTTTCGTCAGCACGACGGTGTGGTGACGGAGATGATGAAGCTACCGTCGCAAGGCTTCGCCTAAGCACTGCAACGGTACGACCGAGGTGTGTTTCTGTGGAGGGGGGCACCGCACACGGCTAAAAGATAAATGATCAACTTGTGTCTATGGGGTGCCCCCACCCCCGTATATAAAGGAGTGGAGGAGGGGGAGAGGCCGGCCCTCTATGGCGCGCCTTGGAGGAGTTGTACTCCCACCGGGAGTAGGATTCCCCCTTCCCTAGTTGGAGTAGGAGAGGAAGGGAAGGAGGAGTAGGAGAGAAGGAAAGGGGGGCGCCCCCCAAACCTATTCCAATTCGGCCTCCTGCCCAAGGGTGGCGCACCAGCCCCTTGTGGGCTGGTGTGCTTCCTTCTTATGCCCCATAAGGCCCATAACTTTTGCCGGGGGGTTCCGGTAACCTCCTGATACTCCGGAAAAATGCCCGAACCACTAGGTACCTTTCCGATGTCCGAATATAGCCTTCCAATATATCGATCTTTACGTCTCGGACATTCCGAGACTCCTCGTCATGTCCGTAATCTCATCCGAGACTCCGAACTACCTTCGATACATCAAAACTCATAAACTCATAATACTGATCGTCATCGAACGTTAAGCGTGCGGAACCTACGGGTTCGAGAACTATGTAGACATGACCGAGACTCATCTCCGGTCAATAAACAATAAAGGAACCTGGATGCTCATATTGGCTCCTACATATTCTACGAAGATCTTTATCTTTCAAACCGCATAACAACATACGTTGTTCCCTTTCTCATCGGTATGTTACTTGCCTGAGATTCGATCATCGGTATCACCATACCTAGTTAATCTCGTTACCGGCAAGTCTCTTTACTCGTTCCGTAATACATCATCTCGTGACTAACTCATTAGTCATTTGCTTGCAAGGCTTATTATGATGTGTATTACCGAGAGGGCCCAGAGATACCTCTCCGACACTCGGAGTGACAAATCCTATTCTTGATCTATGCCAACACCACGAACATCTTCGGAGACACCTGTAGAGCATCTTTATAATCACACAGTTACGTTGTGACGTTTGATAGCACACAAGGGGTTCCTCCGATATGCGGGAGTTGCATAATCTCATAGTCATAGGAACATGTATAAGTCACGAAGAAACCAATAACAGTAAAACTAAACGATCATAGTGCTAAGCTAACGGATGGGTCTTGTCCATCACATCATTCTCCTAATGATGTGATCTCGTTGATCAAATGACAACTCATGTCTATGGCTAGGAAACATAACCATCTTTGATCAATGAGCTAGTCTAGTAAAGGCATACTAGGGACACTATGTTTTGTCTATGTATTCACATATGTACTAAGTTTCCGGTTAATACAATTCTAGCATGAATAATAAACATTTATCATGATATAAGGAAATAAATAATAAGTTTATTATTGTCTCTAAGGCATATTTCCATCAATATCGTGTCTAGAGATTCAGATTGACACTTATGCATGGTTTGACCATTCATATGAAGTACCGATTTATTTATTTTTGAGTTGGAGTTACCAGATATTAATCGTCCAGTAAATGCTCAAACGGATACTGCGAATATATGAGCCATGTTAAGAATGCATAAATGCGAAATAAAATTTCCACAAGAGTTGGACGAGTTTGCTTTTAAGACATTGTGAGATCTTTTTTTCTTTCAGATATGTTCTTTTGAGGGCTTTCAGATTTTTGTTTTGAGGGGTAGATCTTTTTTCAGATGGGCCTTTAATGGGCCAAAACTGTAGAGTGTAGCTGCGCAGCCCTGCTCCTCCGACCGAACCCCGGGCTTCGCGGCGACGGGGCCTCACTCGCTCGCTAGGGCTTCCATAGATTACGTAGCGGCTGCGTCTCCTCCCCCACTCCGCTCGCTCTATAAAAGAGCCCTGCGTCCGCGGCGCCACTCCACTTCCACCACCACCACCACCACCGTCCGGCGAGAGTAAACCAGAGGAGGAGCGAGCAACCGGCGGCGAGATGATGCAGATCTTCGTCAAGTCACCGGCCGGGGAGACCATGACGCTCGAGGCAGGGCCGGTCCTGGGGCAGGGCGAACGGGGCGGCCGCCCCGGGCCCCAAAAAGGTCAGGGGCCCCCTCCCACGTATGTGTACGTTAGTATGTACAGGCAGGTCTTCGAGTCAAAAAAAAATTGAAATCAATCTCAGCGCCTCGCTCAGCCTACGGTGGGCCTGGCCCATGTTTGCACGTACGTGCAGACCGTAGAGGAAAAGGAATTGTTCGATTCACTAATCATGATTTCCTGTATCTTTGGATCAGTCGTTCCCTGCCTTTTTAGCTGTTCCACTGTTCCTGTTCGTCTAATCCTCTGACTCTGCCTCGTCACGAATGATGCGACGACTACAGCAGGTACATCTTGTCGCGCCCTCTTCCCTCGCATGTTCTTCTTCCTTTCTTCTCTTTCTAGTCCTGATTCCCAACTTGTCGATTGATCGAACAGGATAACAGGAAATTGTTATTAGGGCACTCGAATCATTGCGCGCATGCAGCAAAATTAGATTACAGAGAGAAAGTACTGTACTATGTCCAAGCAGATTGTCATTACATCAGATGATCTTCTATACTTAATCTAATATTTTAATTAGCTTTGCGCTAATTTTATAAACTAATTTGGTCCTTTTAATTTCAATAGGGGTCATGTCAAGTTTGGGAGAAAGTATGCATCCGGAAGTGATAAAAGTAAAAGGAAGGACGCAGATGAGAAGATAGAATAATTGCCCCAAGAGGATCTCTTTTTAAATATTATAAAAGCGATACAAGAACTTCAAGAAATCCAGACGAGTTGGCAATAGTTCTTGCGAGTGACCAAACTAATGGCAATCTGGAAGATGATGGTCATACTCCTATAGAAGGCAATGTTGACGTCAACATGGATGATAGCAATGTGAGTATCTGAGTGATCATGAGCCCATATTTATTCCTATTGCATATCGGATTTTATTTACTATGCCTGTTACTCTGGCATCAGCTGAAAGAAAAAATTACAAAATGGAAATTTTTGAAAAACTACCTGAGATCTACAATGTCGCAAGAGAGGTTAAATGGCTACGCAACTTTATGCATTTAGAAAAAAATTGCTTAATGAGATTGATATTGATACTATCATTAGCGATTTTGCATCTCATAATGTAAGGAGAAAATTTTGAAGGTAATATGTAATACATTATGTGATTTGTACAGTCATTTTGGGCGCACTTAATTATTTTCTTTTTTTTGGACGCACTTAATTTTTTTAGATTCATTTAATTATTTTCTTTGATACAAATTATATCTACATATGACGATTATGTAGACAGTTATAATAAGGACCCTGAAGGACCCCCAATTGTAGTTTCGCCCTGGGCCCCCGAAATCTCAGGACCGGCCCTGGCTCGAGGTCGAGAGTTGCGCGGCCGTCGACACCGTCAAGGCCAAGATCCACGACAAGGAAGGTACGCGCCCTCCGCCTTCCCCCATGACGCCTTCCCCGGCGTCGGTTGTGTTCCTGCTTTGTTCGATGACCTTGCCCCGATTCAGAGCAGAGCGACCTCCTAGACGAGCTTTTCCTTTTCTTGGGTTAGAAAAATATCATGGCTTCTCCGCTAGCTTACCCGTGGGGTTCCATAATGTTGGATTGCTGTGCAATTGACCTCGTGGTAGAACAAATTAGCCCCCTTTTCTACGCCATCGGTCTGGATCTGAGCGGATCCTCTGTTTCTTGCTCGATTTTAAAGTTTGTGGTGCTAAACTGCGAGCATCTTGTGGTGCTTAACTAACCCCGGACGCTGTGTTGGCTCTTCAATAATCTCAGGTATCCTGCCGGACCAGCAGCGCCTCATCTTCGCGGGGAAGCAGCTCGACGATGGCCGCACCCTGGCCGACTACAGCATCCACAAGGAGTCCACGCTTCACCTCGCGCTGCGCCTCGTCGGCGGTGGCAAGGGCGGGCGCTACCCCAGGATTGAGCCTAACCTGCTCGTCCTTGCGCTCAAGTACAGGCAGCACATGCTTGTGTGCCGCAAGTATGTACTATTCCTTGGACTATTTCATGCTTGTGTGGTCAATTTGGATCCATGAACTAGCATACTTCTTATCAAGTACTACTACAGTACTAGTTGTTCTTTCACTACAGATCGATATATGCTTCCGTTGCATGCATCTTTGTATATATGTGGATGTGTCTATGCATGATAAAAGCTTGTGAATTGTGATGATTCTGTTGTAGTCTGTTTGATGGGGATGGATGCATATGTACATCATATCTCCATGTGGTTTGAATCCAGGGAACTACTAGCTCATTAGCATACTCTCATCAAGTACCAGTTGAGGTGTAGATCGATGGACTATTTCTTTCATGATTCATAGATATGCACTTGCTTACATGTTTGTGTATCTGGATGTCTATGCATGATAGAAGTTTGTGAAATGCGGTGTTTCTTTTGTGGTCTGTTCGATGGTGGTATGTACTGACACTGTAGATCATATCTCTGCGTGGTTTGGACTTTGGACCCAGGGTTCTAGCTTATTAATTAGCATACTTTTAATCAAGTACTACTCGGACGATTTCTTTAACTATACATCAATATACTGTTGTTGTTTACATGCATGTTTGTATCTGGATGTCTATTAAAGCTTGTGAATTGGGATGTTTGTTTTGTGGTCTGTTCAACGGGGATCGATGCATATGTAGATCGTATCTCTGTGTGCTCATTAATAAGTATACTTTTAATCAAGTATTAGTTGATGCCTTACTCTATTTGTGTTACCACAAGTAGAGATATCCTAACTTGTCCATGATTTTGCGTTGCAGGTGCTATGCACGCCTGCCCCTCAGAGCTGCCAACTGCCGCAAGAAGAAGTGCGGCCACAGCAATGACATCAGGCCCAAGGAGAAGCTGCGCTACCACTGAAGCACTGGAAAGTTGACCCTAAGAGACATGCCATAGCTGGATTAACTGGGAGTTCAAAGTTTGGTTCTGAGTCTTAGTTTCTTGGATATATGAAGTTATCCTAATTAAATGTTGCTTCTGGAATCTAGTAGAACCCTAAAATATGCTCTTGTTTTAGTTTCTGTCGTAGTACTGTGCAATTTGCTCTCGTATGAATGGTGAAATCAGGTACTCGTATTTGAGGTCTACTAGCTTGAATGGATGTTGAATTCAAGTAATGGTCTTGCTTCCTATATTTCTGTCATGTGTGTAGTGTACTATGGTTGAATCAAGTTTTCAGCATTTTCTGGTAATTACTTGGAATTGCATGGTTTTGTCGTCCAAATCAAAATATGCAACTCTGCGTTTGCTACTGCTACACCTCTATCTGGTGTAGCATGAGCACTGTTGAAACACTGTACCCATTTTGTTAGGAAACCAAAGGCCATCTGAATGTAAAACAGAGTTGCAGACTTGCAGTATTGAAACCACATTACCTTTGTCGCCTTCAGCAAATCCATGCCTGTTGCCCCTATATATACTGCTAGCCCGTGGCAGTCAGATCATACAGTAGCTTTATAGATGAAATTTCCTTCCACCACGACTCCGTCGTAATCGGGTACATTTCATCCCAGCTGCAGGGAAGGGACCATACTCCAGAGCTGTTCATAGTTGCAGCCCCCTTGTGTTTGTGTCCACTGAGGCAAATTGAGAAGTTGATCCACACTCAAATAAAGGAAACAGAAATAGGTCTTGCTTCGGTACACACCACTTCACAATTTTGAAGGGTAAATTCATCAACAATATTTATTAAACACATTTTCTAGAGAATTATCATGTAGTACCTCTGTAAAGTAATATAAGACCTTTTAGATCACTTTAGTGATCTTAGTAATATAAGACCTTTTAGATCTTATATTACTCTAGACTCTAGAGAGGGAGTACATTGTAGAGTACCAAGGCCTATTCACCTGATGTAGTCGCCATTTGAGCCATGTACATATGACAGAAATCTATCTCTAGAGTTAACACTGCAAGGATCATGTCATGTTCAATACTAGTATCTCATTTACCCTATTCAGTACTCCCTCCGTCCCATAATGTAAGACGTTTTTTGACACTACACTAGTGTCAAAAAACGTCTTACATTATGGGACGGAGGGAGTAATATTTACCAACCCGTGCCCTACATATGGCCGAGACCCATTTGCATTGCCTTCTGCTTTTTATGTTTCTTTTTCATTTTCCTATATTTATTTTTAGTGCTATCACCATTAATTACCTTCATAAAATAAATATAAATGTTTGTGAAAAACAAATAATTTGTTTAAACACATCAACACTTTATAAAACAAAATAAACATTATAAAAAGGTAAACACTCTTTTTAATTATACATACATTTTATTAAAATGTGTCAACACTTTTAAAAGTAACATAACTATTTTTAAAGGGGTTTAAACATATTGAAATTATTTTTTCTAATTACATCAATATATTTTGGAATGCATGAATATTTTATTAATTAAGTGATTTTTTTAGAAAACACAAACTTTTTAACTTTACACGGATTATTTTTTATAATATGTGCACACAACTTTAAATGAACATTTTGTAGAAGTACATAAATATTTATATTTATTATAAATAAATTAATTCTAATATAAATTAGTTTAAGAGAAACCACTAGTTAAGGGGTACACTTTCAAAGGTTACCTCCAAACCTCCCTGGTGGCGAGCGCTCCTTGTTCTCTAGCAGAGAGTTTTGGTATTATTATTTTCATGCCAAAAAGAAGATGGGAAGGTGTTGGGTCGCTTTTTCACGAGATCTAAATTTCAAGGCAAAATATCTTCTGAACTGAGCGCTCAAATTACAAACTGGTTTCACTATTGCGCTCCTTTCGTTGAGCTATTTGAAACTAAACCCCATGTTAATGGTTTCATTAAATTTTTTTCTCCAACCACAATTTGTATTCCAGAAAATAATGAACTTTTGCTCCCCAAAAACATAGGTGTATTCAGTGGCGGTGCCAGCACCAAACATCTGTGGGTTCAAGTGCAGTAACCTTTCTAAAATACCTTAATTTTTTGCACAAATATAAACAGAACTAAGCATGCAACCAAAAAAGTAATGGGGTCAGCTGACCCCACAGCTTACATGTAGAATCGCCATTGGGTGTATTTCACTCCAACGAAAGCGTGTTATGTTGCCAAACACACACATGCTCCTTTGCTACTTGAGATAATGCCTTTGACGGAGCAGCCCTTCCACTCATTTTATTAGCAATCAAACCTCTTCCCTTCAACTCGGTGCAAAGCACGCAACAAATCTATTGGATTGTGAAGTACAACTTCACCATGCAGCATACCTTCAAGGGTAATACACGGGCCATCTCCTGACATTCTACTACTAGTCTACTGAGTACTATTCTCTTCGTTCCAAAATAGATGACTCAACTTTGTACTAACTTTAGTATAAAGTTGGGTCATCTATTTTGGAATGGAGGGAGTAGTACTTGTTTGCTCCTACCTAGTAGCTAGATAAATGAGAAACTAGCACACCAACCCGTCTGATTCAGCAGCCTTAATTAAATTCAGAAGAGACTAGGAGTAATATGAAGCTGAGTTGTGACGTATGTGCTTTGCTAAGAAAAGTGACTGACCCTAGTAAGAATTCAGTCGATTAACATATAGCCTGTCCCGAGAGAGCAAAGACCGGGCACCAGGGTGACACTTTAGTTGGATGTAAGTCACCTGAATTTTGTTTTCGGTTCAGTCGATTTCTGGACCGTTGATGTTTATTCTGAGATTCATGTGCCATTTCCTTTCTGGTGTGGTTGTTCCTCTGTTTTTTTAGCATCAAACCAAGCTTTTATTCATCGAAAACCACAATATGTGGGATACATCTCTCGTTATGGGATTGTCCGAGCCACACATGGCGTCCCCTCCCCAACGAAAAAGAATGCTGGGCAAGCTTATGAGCTTCTACATTTGCGACACGACTTTCAAAAGTAAAAGAGCAACTAAAAGAAACAACTAAGTTGTTTATCTCCTGGACAAAAGCTCCATTGGGTCCGCGAAACGCCCCATTAATTGATCCCATGACTTCTTTTGCATCAGACGCCACTATAATCGCATGGAGGTTAAGATCTTGCGCCAAAGCCAGTGCTTCCCTGCATGCTATTGTCTCCAAGATGACAGGATCATCTACTCCCCCAACAACTAGTGCTGAGCTCCCAAGGAAGACTCCGGCTGCATCTCGGCAAACTGCTGCAGTAGCTCCTCCCAGTCCTCTCCGGCATGCTGCATCAACATGTATCTTCGCGTACCCCTGTGGGGGAGCCTTAGGGCGCTGGTTGTTTGTTTGTCACTGCCTTCCGGTCTGCGCTGTCGCTGGTTTCCTGACAAGTTCAAGCTTCGTCAGATATCTCGCGATAAACCCTTGTATGGCTTGTGGACTCTGAAAGATCCCCTCGTGGATAGCCTTGCGCCTAGCAGCCCTGATGGCCCATAATGTAACAGAAAGTTTGACAAAAACCTCTTCAGATACAGCTTCCATTAGAGTGAAAAGCCAATGCTTTCGCTTGGTTCTGAAACGAGTGCTATTTGCTGCACCAGCTCCTCATCCACCAATTCCCATGTACACCTTGACATCGTGCATTCGAGTAGTGAGTGTCTCCATGAGTCCCGAACCCCACACATACCGCACGAAATGTCGGTCACCATATGCCGGTGTACTATGACGTCATTTGTTGGTAAAGATTGTTTCGACAGCCTCCACAGAAACATCCGCACCTTCGCTGGGACTTGAACTCTCCATAGATATTTCCATGCCCCTTCTTTATTAGCAGTGTTCGATGCACCTGCTCTACCTTTGAGCCAATCCTCTCTCCGCTGTCTCGTACTCGCCAACATACGATATGCACTCCTTACTGTGAAGAGGCCACTTCTTTCATGGCTCCAACTCCAGAAATCTTCCACGTTACTTGTGCATAGAGGGATCCCGAGAATCAGCCTCGCATCCATTGGCAGGAAGGTGGCCGATACTAGCTGCCTGTTCCACGCCGCTGAGGTGGTGTCTATCATGTCAGATACAAATTGCGATGGGTTAGTAGCGAGGCATCCATACGGTCTCATCATTTCATAGCGGGGTATCCAGTTATCCTCCCATACCCTTGTGGTCTTGCCATTGCCTATCCTCCGAATCAGTCCTTGTTTTAGCATGTCTTTCCCTTCAGTTATGGCTCGCCACACTTGACTTGGATGGTTGCCGAGGGTGGCGTTTAGAAAAGACCCCTCAGGATAGTATATGCTCTTGAGCAAACGTGCACTCAAACGATCAGGATGTTGCAGTATCCTCCAAGCCTGCCTAGCAAGCATTGCCAGGTTGAAAAGCTCAAAGTCCTTGAATCCTAGGCCCCCCATTCCTTTTTGGTTGAGTCATATCTTTCCATGAAACCCAATGTGGCTTTCATTTTCCTTCCTTGCTACCCCACCAAAACTTCCTGATCAGCTTATTCAAATGTTCACATAAACCCCGTGGAAGCTTGAAACATGACATGGAGTACACTGGAACTGCTTGCGCTACTGATTTCACCAGAACCTCCTTCCCTGCCGCAGACATAGTGCTCTCTATCCATCCCTGGACTTTTTTCCATAATCTATCTTTTAAATATTTGAAGGCGCCATTCTTGCTGCTGCCTATATCAGAAGGCATGCCTAGGTATTTTTCATTCAAGGATTCATTGGGAACATGTAATATGGTCTTTACCTCATTCCTTGTGCTCTCGGACACACCCTTGCTAAAATAAATTGAAGATTTGTCGTGATTTATTCGCTGACCTGTTGCTTGATAGTAGATGTCCAAGACGTGAGCAACCTCATTAGCTCCACCACTCGTTGCCTTGAAAAACAGCAGGCTATCATCAACGAATAAGAGGTGGTTGACAAGTGGCGTCGATGGTGCCATTCGTAACCCCTCCAGATTGGATGACTCTCTTCTAGATTTTATCACGCATGACAGGCCCTCTACTGCTAGCAATAACAAGTATGGAGATATTGGGTCCCCTTGTCTTATCCCACGTGAAGGTTTGAAACCCTCAAGCCTCTTTCCATTGAATAACACTGAGAAATTCACTGTTGTAACCAAGCTCATAGCAATGTTCACCCACCTCTCAGTAAACCCCAGTTTCAACATGATGGCCCTCAAGTAGGACCATTCCACTCTATCATACGCCTTCATTATATCAAGCTTTAAAGCACAAGACTGATGTTTCTTTGCGTTGTTCCTCTTCATGAAGTGCAAGCATTCATAAGTCGTGATGATGTTATCTGTGATCATTCTTCCAGGAACAAAAGAAGATTGTTCTTCGGATATTATATCAGGTAGCACCACTTTTAAATGATTGGAAATCATTTTAGAAGCAATTTCATATAGCACATTACATAAGCTTATCGGAAGGAACTGAGATACAAGGGTGGGATTTTTAACCTTTGGGATCAATACCAGGATGGTTTCATTAATGCATTCTGCTGATTCCGTCCCATCAACGACCCGCAAAACCACCTTTGTGACATCCTCACCGCAGATCTCCCAATGGCGCTGAAAAAAATGTGTTGGAAACCCGTCTGGGCCGGGTGCCTTAGATGGAAACATCTGAAAAAGGGCGGTTTTCACCTCCTGTACACTGTATGGTGCATTTAACATTGCATTCATATCCGCCATTACCTTCACAGGTACCGTGTCCAGGACCTGCTCCATGCCTTGTACCCCTTCCGACGTGTACAAATGTTTATAAAATTCGGTGGTTAAGGCTTCCATCTCTCCCGTATCCTCTGTTATCTGCCCATCATGCCGCTGGAGCGCTTTGATCTGATTTTTCCGCCTGCGTCGGGAAGCACGAAGATGGAAAAAATATGTGTTTTTTGTCCCCATGCATTAACCATTCAATTCTGGCTCTCTGCCGCCATAAAATTTCTTCGCGGTGAAATAATTCAACGAGCTGATCAGTGATTTTGATTTCCAGAGCCGATGGACCAGATCGTCCTCGCGTGTCGTGCAGCTCCTGTAGCTGTCTCTGTAGTTGTCGGATCTGTTGCTGTATGTTGCCAAAATGAGTGCGATCCCAATGAGCCAAATCACCTGCCAGAACATTCAATTTGTCCCGTACTTCAACAACTGAATCCGATAAACTCCATGTCCAGGCTGCCTCCACTACCGATGGCAAAGTCGAATCTCTTTCCCAGCACATTTTGTATTTAAGCATGCGCGGGCCCCGGTCCCATGCAAGCATGTCTTTGAGCTGTAGGTAGATTGGTACGTGATCAGATGAAGCTGAGTCTTTGTGTTGCGTGATGGAATCTGGAAATGCCATGCACCAAGCAGGATTGGCTACTACTCTGTCCAGGCGAACTTTGGTGTATGTACCTCCAGCTACTTTCCTCTCAAAATTCCAATCCCTTCCCGAGTAACCAATATCAGTCAAGCCACACGTGTCCAGCGCGTCACGGAAAGCATCCATCTGAGCTTGGCTTCTGTTTCCCACTCCATCGTGTTCGTGGGCATGGAGAACCTCGTTGAAATCACCCATGACTACCCATGGGATGTTATTAGCTCCCACAATACCGCGTAGTGTGTCCCAAGTCTTGTAGCGTTAGCTGACTTGTGCTTCTTTATAAACAAAAGTAATTCTTGTTTGGAACTCCACTAATGCATCAACTACGACATCTATATGGTACTCAGAGTAACCAACAACTTCCAATTTTATTTCATCATTCCAGAAAATGCCTAGTCCTCCACTTCTACCATTACTGCTTACAGCAAAACTTTTCTCAAAACCTAATGAGCCTACCATATTATCTACTTGAGAGCCCTCTATTTGGGTTTCAACAATACACACGATAGAGGGGGCAAGTTGCCTCGTGAGATCACAAAGCTCTCGAACTGTTGCGGGTTTGCCAGCCCCACGACAGTTCCAGCAAAGTAGACTCATTGCGCTAGGCGCGACCCCCCTGGGAGGCCCGCCACACGCGCATCCTTGTTTTTGTTCGGAGCTAGACTTTTGACTGGAGGTTTATCCTGGATTGATGGACTCGGCTTGTTCCTTTTCGGCTCCTGAATCGATGAGGGACTAGCCGGAGTCTCAGTTGGTGGCGGTAGAAGCGGCATCGTTGCCTGTCCTGATGAAGTCGAGGTCTTCATTGCCCCCTTGGGCTCAAACACTGGCGCGGCACCTATTTTCCTATTCTCTTCTGCTTCCTCCATTGCTACATCATCACCTCTATTCCCTTGGTATGGGTAATGCGGCTGAGAAGGGCTCGCTTGGGAGCGACCACGCCATCTCCCTCCTGATCGGCCCCTCCCACGGCATCCTTTGTTTTATGCGCCTGGACCCCGGCCGGGGCCTCTAAACCACGATGCTCGAAGGTCCTTGAAAACCAGCGCCTTTGGAGGATGAACCCCATCGCCACATTCCTTGAACATGTGACCCAAATATCCGCACACCGCGCACCAATCAGGAAGTCTTTCATATTTCAATCTGAAAATTACCCTCTGAACTTCATCCTTCTTCTTCACGACCAGCGACACCGTGTTTTTCAGCGGTTTGGTGACATCAATGCCGACTTGCACTCGGGCAAAGTTTCCATCAAAGTCCTGCGATCTTGGCTCCGCGTATATGAATTCCTCTACAGTGGCTGAAAGGGCCTTTATCTTAGGGAAGAACCCATCAGGGAAATCATGTATTTGTACCCAAATATCAATCTTGTTCAGCTCTATCGATGATGGTTTGGTGAATCCATCATACGGTGCCAAAACCACCGCTTTCCCTTTGAAGTTCCAAGGTCCTTCTTCCATAACCCATTCCCAGTCGCCTAAACAAGCGAATTGCAAAGTGTATAGGTTGTCTTCAAGCGGTCTTATCTTGACTTCCTGTGCCGGATCCCACACCACCTTCATCTGCCTGAAGAACCAATTTTGGTTGTACGGTTTCTCTGTGTGAACTCTAGCCACTGCCATCCATCGAGTTGCCTCCATCGGCAAATCATTGTCCTCGATTATCACATCCTGCAGATCGTCCTCCTGCAGACCCAGCTCTTCCATCATGGCTTCAAGATCGGACGTCCCGGCCGAACTCGATGCTTCCTTCGCCATTAGATCTCTAGCCCGAGGTGTTGATGTCCGCGGGCGGTACAGACCCTAGATATTCCTATCGCCGACCTCTGCCTCGGGCCACTGGCCCCCAACAGTCGCCGGCTTGGACGGACTTGCAGGGGAGGAACGATCTCAATGGGGGTAGACCGAGGTCACCGCCGAGAGGAGCAAAACCCTAATGAGAGGGGACCTGCTTGTTCTATTAGATATATTTGAACATGCCTAGATGACCCGGTGGCCTGGACCCATCCAGATTGTCCACGGGCATGACTTTCTCCTCGGTGGAGGACGGTTGTAGGCTTCGGTGGAATGGGAGCATGGCAATGTTGTTTCTCTGGTTTGGTCTGTGTTTCGGGGTCAGTCGATTCGTTCCTGGGCTGAGCCCGTTACCCGTTATGATCTCTTGACCCATTTTTGGTTCAGCCCAGCTGTCGCAGTCCTTACAGACACGACAGAGGCTGACTCCTTGATTATGTTTCTTTCCTTTATCTCCTTGTGTCACTCCTAACTCCGCTCGCATTTCTCTCTAACTCTCTTCCTCTCCGTTTTGTGAGCTCTTGATCTGCTTACATACCTAGATGGAGCAAGAATATGCCTTTGTGTTTGGGCCACTTTCAGTTTGAAATATGAAGTAATGGGATGATCATGCCTCTATTCTTGCACAAAATATTTGTAATTAGAGAGAGAGAGGGGAAATGGCAAGGGCCTCCTTGGGCTTTGGTGTGTACTCTTGGGGCACCCCTAGCCACCCATATATAGGAGGACCGCAAGTTCGTACGACTCCAAACGGATTCTCCTTCCCCCTGTGTAGGGAAGTTGTCCTAGCTAGTAGGACTAGGACTCCTCCCTGCGGACCCCTTTCCCCCCTTTGAACTCTATGTCCATCTGACATGGAGACTTGGTGGCTTCAAGAACATTATTGAACCTTCCAAACCCTTCTATAGGCTTCCGTCACCTTTGCGGACATTCTGTGTACTTTTAGGACACTTGTGGGCATCATCATGAACTCGCGGGACCACCCAAAACACTTCTAGGACCATCTAGAACACTTCCAGGACCATCCAGAACACTTCTGGAAGCCCTTCTCTAATTCTTCATCATCTCTAGTTCTCATACGTACCCGTAGTCGTTAAGCATGTGACCCTATAGATTGAGTAATATTTAGACATGACCGGAACACCTTCCGATCAATAATTATTAGCGGGGTATGGACACCCATGATATAATTCTCGCATACCAACGAATATATTTATTGAGCAACCATTATGTTATCGTATACAATTCCCTTTACTTCGTGTTACTTTACAAAACTAGAGGCAATTTTATGGTATCCCTTTGGTCAACACTTTGACCACATTACCTAGTTATTCTTGTTACACGTTTATATCTTTTCTCGTTACCATATTCTGATATCCCTGTGACTAACACCTTAGTCACTATGCTTGGACAAGCGATGATGGACATCATAATACTAAGTTTGCCTAAGGTGTATCTCTCCATCGGCAGAGGAGCAAATCCAAGTCTTGACATATCAAACATCACATCATACTTTTCTGGTAAACTTGAAAGCCATCACCTTTATAATCACCTAGTTACAGAGTCATGTTTGGTAACCCCAAACTATTCATCCGGCATATGGGTTTACGATATTCTCATGGTCTAAGAACATAAGTAAACATTAACATTTTATAAAAAATTACCAAGAACACGATGTGACTCGCAGTATTTTATAAGTTACTCTAACAATGTCTCTCATTATTGTCAATATCCTTGTTACATAAACAATGCTCATGGTTAGGAAAATAGAGCCATAAACAATACATGAACTAGCGTACATGCCCGACTAAGGATCTTATTGGTGTTTATATTTCCACAAATGCAAATAGGCTTTCCTTTGAATCTCATACTCAAGAACCATTGCAACTATAGCACAGTATATACTTAATTATGAAAAAGAAAATAGAATAATAAGAACTTTATTGTTGCCTCTAGGGCATATTTCCAACCGACTCCCACTTGCACTGGAGTCAATAATCTTGTCAATACATAAGCTCATTGCATTCCGGTATTGCTCATGCTCTGCTTGTGGTACATGCTTCGTCAACGGATCTGACACATTCAAACATATGTGTATCTTGCATATCTTTAAGTCTCCACGTTTCACCAATTCTCGAAGTAGGTGATATTTGCATAGTATATGTTTTGAATTTTGGTGGAACCTTGGGGACGGTGTCCTCGATTCGGGGTGCACACCACATCGGTCAACCATTCATGGGTCGGGCCGAGGACCCACCGACAACTAAAGAATTTGCCACACATAGTCTGGCCCTCGATGTACTCAAGATGGAATCCACCAAAACTTGGCGTTCACTTCAAGGTGTATTCAAATGATCGACATGTTATCCCTAGTTGTAGCCAACATACTTGTAACCCTAGATATCCCCGGTGCCTATATAAGTCGAGGGGTTTAATCTGTAGAGGCAAGGGTTTTAGATGTTAGAACTTTCTCATATGATCTCATGGTAGAAAATCTTGTACTTTGTACCATGTACAATCAATACATTGCAAGCAAGCCGTAGGATTTTATCTCTTAGAGAGGGATTGAACCGGGGTAAAACTGAAGGAAATATGCCCTAGAGGCAATAATAAAGTTGTTATTTATATTTCCTTATATCATGATAAATGTTTATTATTCATGCTAGAATTGCATTAACCAGAAACTTAGTACATGTGTGAATACATAGACAAAGCAGAGTGTCCCTAGTATGCCTCTACTAGACTAGCTCATTGATCAAAGATGGTTATGTTTCCTAACCATAGACATGAGTTGTCATTTGATCAACGGGATCACATCATTAGAAGAATGATGTGATGGACAAGACCCATCCGTTAGCTTAGCACTATGATCGTTTAGTTTTACTGTTATTGCTTTCTTCATGACTTATACATGTTCCTATGACTATGAGATTATGCAACTCCCGAATACCGTAGGAACACCTTGTGTGCTATCAAACGTCACAACGTAACTGGGTGATCATAAAGATGCTCTACAGGTGTCTCCGAAAGTGTTCGTGGTGTTGGCATAGATCAAGACTAGGATTTGTCACTCCGAGTGTCGGAGAGGTATCTCTGGGCCCTCTTGGTAATGCACATCATAATAAGCCTTGCAAGCAAAAGACTAATGAGTTAGTCACGAGATGATGTATTACGGAATGAGTAAAGAGACTTGCCGGTAACGAGATTGAACTAGGTATAGAGATACCGACGATCGAATCTCGGGCAAGTAACATACCAATGACAAAAGGAACAACGTATGTTGTTATGCGGTTTGACCGATAAAGATCTTCGTAGAATATGTAGGAGCCAATATGAGCATCCAGGTTCCTCTATTGGTTATTGACCGGAGATGAGTCTCGGTCATGTCTACATAGTTCTCGAACCCGTAGGGTCCGCACGCTTAACGTTTGATGATGATCGGTATTATGAGTTTATGAGTTTTGATGTACCGAAGGAGTTCGGAGTCCCAAATGAGATCGGGGACATGACGAGGAGTCTCGAAATGGTCGAGACGTAAAGATCGATATATTGGTCGACTATATTCGGACATCGGAAAGGTTCCGAGTGATTCGGGTATTTTTCGGAGTATATGGGCCTTATTGGGCCATACGGGAATAGAGGAGAAAGACCAAAAGGAAAGAGGCGCGCGCCCCCCCTCTGGTCCGAATTGGACAAGGGCTGCAGCCCCCTTTTCCTTCTCCCTCTCCACCTCTTTCCTTCTCTCCTACTCCAGAAAGGAAAGGGGAATCCTACTAGGACTTGGGAGTCCTAGTAGGACTCCTCACACTTGGCGCGCCCCCTCTCGGGCCGGCCTCTCCCTTGCTCCTTTATATACGGGGGCAGGGGGGCACCCTAGGACACACAAGTTGAATTGTTTTAGTCGTGTGCGGTGCCCCCCTCCACAGAAACACACCTCGGTCATACCGTTGCAGTGCTTAGGCGAAGCCCTGCGCCGGTAGATACATCATATCCGTCACCACGCCGTCGTGCTGACGAAACTCTCTTGTGAAGCTCAACTGGATCAAGAGCTCGTGGGACGTCATCAAGCTGAACGTGTGCTGAACGCGGAGGTGCCGTACGTTCGGTGCTTGATCAGTTGGATCGCGAAGAAGTTCGACTACATCAACCGCGTCACTTGACGCTTCCGCTCCCGGTCTACGAGGGTACGTTGACACACTCTCCCCTCTCGTTGCTATGCATCTAGTAGATAGATCTTGCGTGATCGTAGGAAAATTTTAAAATACTACGTTCCCCAACAGTGGCATCATGAGCCAGGTCTATGCATAGATGATATGCACGAGTTGTGGGCGATACTAGTCATACTGCTTACCAGCATGTCATACTTTGCTTCGGCGGTATTGTGAGATGAAGCGGCCCGGACCGACATTACGCGTACGCTTACGCGAGACTGGTTTCACCGTTATGAGCACTCGTTGCTTAAAGGTGACTGGCGGGTGTCTGTCTCTCTCACTTTAGCTGAATCAAGTGTGCCTACGCCCGGTCCTTGTGAAGGTTAAAACAACACATACTTGACGAAACATCGTTGTGGTTTTGTATGCGTAGGTAAGAACGGTTCTTGCTAAAGCCCGTAGCAGCCACGTAAAACTTGCAACAACAAAGTAGAGGACGTCTAACTTATTTTTGCAGGGCATGTTGTGATGTGATATGGTCAAGACATGATGAGTTATACGGTTTTCTATGAGATGATCATGTTTTGTAAAGTTATCGGCAACTGGCAGGAGCCATATGGTTGTCGCTTTATTGTATGAAATGCAATCGCCATGTAATTGCTTTACTTTATCACTAAGCAGTAGCGATAGTCATAGAAGCAATAGTTGGCGAGACGACAACGATGCTACGATGGAGATCAAGGTGTCGCGCCGGTGACAAAGGTGATCATGACGGTGCTTTGGAGATGGAGATCAAAAGCACAAGATGATGATGGCCATATCATGTCACATATTTTGATTTGCATGTGATGTTTATCTTATTATGCTTCTTATTTTGCTTAGAACGACAGTAGCATTATAAGATGATCCCTTACAAAATTTCAAGGTACAAGTGTTCTCCCTGAGTATGCACCGTTGCGAAAGTTCTTCGTGCGGAGACACCACGTGATGATCGGGTGTGATAAGCTCTATGTTCAAATACAACGGGTGTAAGACAGTTTTGCAAACATAGAATACTCGGGTTAAACTTGACGAGCCTAGCATATGCAGATATGGCCTCGGAACACTGGAGACCGAAAGGTCGAGCGTGAATCATATAGTAGATATGATCAACATAAGATGTTCACCATTGAAACTACTCCATCTCACGTGATGATCGGACATGGTTTAGTTGATTTGGATCACGTGATCATTTAGATGACTAGAGGGATGTCTATCTAAGTGGGAGTTCTTAAGTAATATGATTAAATTGAACTTTAATTTATCATGAACTTAGTTCTCGTAGTATTAGCATATCTATGTTGTAGATCAATAGCTCACGATGTTGCTCCCCGTTTATTTTTTATATGTTCCTAGAGAAAACTAAGTTCAAAGATGTTAGTAGCAATGATGCAGAATTGTTCCGTGATCTGAGGATTATCCTCATTGCTGCACAAAGAATTATGTCCTTGATGCACCGCTAGGTGACAGACCTATTGTAGGAGCAGATGTAGACGTTGTGAACGTTTTGACAAAAGCTCGGTATGAAGACTACTTGATAGTTTAAGTTCACCATGCTTTACGGCTTAGAACTGGGACCTCAAAAACGTTTTGAACGCCACGGAGCATATAAGATGTTCCAAGAGTTGAAATTAGTATTTCATACTCATGCCCGTGTCGAGAGGTATAAGACTTCTGACAGTACTTTGCCTACAAGATGGAGGAGAATAGCTCAACCAGTGAGCATGTGCTCAGATTGTCTGGGTACTACAATTACTTGAATCAAGTGGGAGTTAATCTTCCAGATAATATAGTAATTGACAAAGTTCTCTAGTCACTATCACCAAGTTAGTAGAACTTCCTGATGAACTATAATATGCAAGGGATGATGAAAGGAATTCCCAAGCTCTTCGCGATGCTGAAGTCGGCGAAGGTAGAAATCATGAAAAAGCATCAAGTGTTGATGGTTAACAAGACCACTTGTTTCAAGTAAAGGGCAAAGGGATAGAAGGGGAACTTCAAGAAGAATGACAAGCAAGTTGTCACTCCCGTGAAGAAACCCAAAGCTAAAACTCAAGCCTGAAACTAAGTGCTTCTACTGCAAAGGAAATGGTCACTAGAAGTGGAACTGCCCTAGATACTTGGCGGATAAGAAGGATGGCAAAGTGAAGAAAGGTATATTTTGATATACAGATTATTGATGTGTACTATACTAGTGTTCATAGCAACCCCTGGGTATTTGATACCGGTTCAGTTGCTAAAATTAGTAACTCGAAACGAGAATTGCAGAATGAACAGAGACTAGTTAAAGGTGAAGTGACAATGTGTGTTGGAAGTGGTTCCAAGATTGATATGATCATCATCGCACACTCCCTATACTTTCGGGATTAGTGTAAAACCTAAATAAATGTTATTTGGCATTTGCGTTGAGCATGAATATGATTTGATCATATTTGTTGCAATACGGTTATTCATTTAAAGTCATAGAATAATTGTTATTCTGTTTACATGAATAAAACCTTCGATGGTCATACACCCAATGAAAATAGTTTGTTGGATCTCGATCGTGGTGATACACATATTCATAATATTGAAGCCAAAAGATGCAGGGTTAATAATGATAGTGCAACTTATTTGTGGCACTGCCATTTAGGTCATAATGGTGTAAAGCGCATGAAGAAACTCCATAGTGATGGACTTTTGGAATCACTTGATTATGAATCACTTGGTGCTTGCGAACCATGCCTCATGGGCAAGATGACTAAAACTCCGTTCTCCGGAACAATGGAGCGAGCAACAGATTTGTTGGAGATCATACATACAGATGTATGTGGACCAATGAGTGTTGAAGCTCGCGGCGGGTATCATTATTTTCTGACCTTCACTGATGATTTGAGCAGATATGGGTATATCTACTTAATGAAGCACAAGTCTGAAACATTTGAAAAGTTCAAAGAATTTCATAGTGAAGTGGAGAATCATCGTAACAAGAAAATAAGAGTTTCTACGATATGATCGTAGAGGTAAAATATTTGAGTTAGCGAGTTTGGCCTTCAGTAAAAACAATGTGAAATAGTTTCACTAATCACGCCACCTGGAACACCACAGTGTAATGGTATGTCCGAACGTCATAATCGTACATTATTAGATATGATGCGATCGATGATGTCTCTTACCGATCTACCACTATCGCTTTTGGGGTTATGCATTAGAGACAGCTACATTCACGTCAAATAGGGCACCATCTAAATCTGTGGAGATGACACCGTATGAACTGTGGTTTGACGAGAAACCTAAGCTATCATTTCTTTAAGTTTGGGACTGCGATGCTTATGTGAAAAAGTTTCAACATGATAAGCTCGAACCCAAATCGGAGAAGTAAATCTTCATAGGATACCCAAAAGAAATTGTTGGGTACACCTTCTATCACATATCCGAAGGCAAGGTCTTTGTTGCTAAGAGTGGATCCTTTCTAGAGAAGGAGTTTCTCTCGAAAGAAGTGAGTGGGAGGAAAGTAGAACTTGATGAGGTAATTGTACCTTCTCCCGAATTGGAAAGTGGAACATCACAGAAACTAGTTCCAGTGATTCCTACACCAATTAGTGAGGAAGCTAATGATAATGATCATGAAACTTCAGATCAAGTTTCTGCTGAACTTCGTATATCAACCAGAGTTCGTTCCGCATTGGAGTGGTACGGCAACCCGGTTCTGGAAGTCATGTTACTGGACCATGATGAACCTACGAACTATGAGGAAGCGATGATGAGCCCAGATTCCGCAGAATGGCTTGAGGCCATGAGATCTGAGATGGGATCCATGTATGTGAACAAAGTGTGGACTTTGGTTGACTTTCCCGATGATCGGCAAGCCATCGAAAATAAATGGATCTTCAAGAGGAAGGCTGACGCTGACGGTAATGTTACTGTTTACAAAGCTCGTCTTGTTGCGAACGTTTTTCAACAAGTTCAAGGAGTTTACTACGATGAGACTTTCTCACCCGTAGCGATGCTTAAGTCTGTCCGAATCATGTTAGCAATTGCCGCATTTTATGAAATCTGGTAAATGGATAACAAAACTGCATTCTTTAATGGATTTATTAAAGAAGACTTGTATATGATGCAACCAGAAGGTTTTGTCAATCCTAAAGGTGCTAACAAAATGTGCAAGCTCCGGCGATCCATCTATGGACTGGTGCAAGCATCTCGGAGTTGGAATATATGCTTTGATAAGTTGATCAAAGCATATAGATTTATACAGACTTGCGGTGAAGCCTGTATTTACAAGAAGTGAGTGGGAGCACTACAACCTTTCTGATAAGTATATGTGAATGACATATTGTCGATCGGAAATGATGTAGAATTTTTTGGAAAGCATAAAGGAGTGTTTGAAAGGAGTTTTTCAAAGAAAGACCTTGGTGAAGCTGCTTACATATTGGGCATCAAGATCTATAGAGATAGATCAAGACGATTGATAAGACTTTCGATGAGTACATACCTTGATAAGATTTTGAAGTAGTTCAAAATGGATCAGTCAAAGAAGGAGTTCTTGCCTGACTTGTAAGGTGTGAAGTTGAGTAAGACTCAAAGCCAGACCACGGCAGAAAAATATAGAGAGAATGAAAGTCATTCCCTATGCCTCAGCCATAGGTTCTAGTATGCCATGTTGTACATGTACCAAACATGATGTGTACCTTGCCATGAGTTTGTCAAGGGGGTACAATAGTGATCCAGGAGTAGATCACTATACAGCGGTCAAAATTATCCTTAGTAACTGGATGACTAAGGAAATGTTTCTCGATTATGGAGGTGATAAAGAGTTCGTCGTAAAGGGTTACGCCGATGCAAGCTTTGACACTAAATCCAGATGACTCTAAGTATCAATCTGGATGCGTATTGAAAGTGGGAGCAATTAGCTAGAGTAGCTCCATGCAGAGCAATGTAGACATAGAAATTTGCGAAATACATACGGATCTGAATGTGACAGACCCGTTGACTAAACTTCTCTCACAAGCAAAACATGATCACACCTTATTACTCTTGGGTATTAATCACATAGCGATGTGAACTAGATAATTGACTCTAGTAAACCCTTTGGGTGTTGGTCACATGGCGATGTGAACTATGGGTGTTATTCACATAACGATGTGAACTATCGGTATTAAATCACATGGCGATGTGAGCTAGATTATTGACTCTAGTGCAAGTGGGAGACTGAAGGAAATATGCCCTAGAGGCAATAATAAAGTTGTTATTTATATTTCCTTATATCATGATAAATGCTTATTATTCATGCTAGAATTGTATTAACCGGAAACTTAGTACATGTGTGAATACATAGACAAAACAGAGTGTCCCTAGTATGCCTCTACTAGACTAGCTCATTGATCAAAGATGGTTATGTTTCCTAACCATAGACATGAGTTGTCATTTGATCAAAGGGATCACATCATTAGGAGAATGATGTGATGGACAAGACCCATCCGTTAGCTTAGCACTATGACCATTTAGTTTTACTGCTATTGCTTTCTTCATGACTTATACATGTTCCTATGACTATGAGATTATGCAACTCCCGAATACCGTAGGAACACCTTGTGTGCTATCAAACGTCACAACGTAACTGGGTGATCATAAAGATGCTCTATAGGTGTCTCCGAAAGTGTTTGTGGTGTTGGCATAGATCAAGACTAGGATTTGTAACTCCGAGTGTCGGAGAGGTATCTCTGGGCCCTCTCGGTAATGCACATCATAATAAGCCTTGCAAGCAAAAGACTAATGAGTTAGTCACGAGATGATGTATTACGAAACGAGTAAATAGACTTGCCGGTAACGAGATTGAACTAGGTATAGAGATACCGGCGATCGAATCTCGGGCAAGTAACATACCAATGACAAAAGGAACAACGTATGTTGTTATGCGGTTTGACCGATAAAGATCTTCGTACAATATGTAGGAGCCAATATGAGCATCCAGGTTCCGCTATTGGTTATTGACCGGAGATGAGTCTCGGTCATCTCTACATAGTTCTCGAACCCGTAGGGTCCGCACGCTTAACGTTTGATGACGATCGGTATTATGAGTTTATGAGTATTGATGTACCGAAGGAGTTCGGAGTCCCGGATGAGACCGGGGACATGACGAGGAGTCTCGAAATGGTCGAGACGTAAAAGTCGATATATTGGACGACTATATTCGGACATCGGAAAGGTTCCGAGTGATTCGGATATTTTTCGGAGTATATGGGCCTTATTGGGCCATACGGGAATAGAGGAGAAAGGCCAAAAGGAAGGAGGCGCCCCCCCCCCCTCTGGTCCGAATTGGACAAGGGGTGCAACCCCCTTTTCCTTCTCCCTCTCCACCTCTTTCCTTCTCTCCTACTCCGGAAAGGAAAGGGGAATCCTACTAGGACTTGGGAGTCCTAGTAGGACTCCCCACACTTGGCGCACCCCCTCTAGGGCTGGCCTCTCCCTTGCTCCTTTATATACAGGGGCAGGGGGCACCCTAGGACACACAAGTTGAATTGTTTTAGCCGTGTGCAGTGCCCCCCTCCACAGAAACACACCTCGGTCATACCGTTGCAGTGCTTAGGCGAAGCCCTGCGCCGGTAGATACATCATATCCGTCACCACGCCATCGTGCTGACGAAACTCTCCCGTGAAGCTCAACTGGATCAAGAGCTCGTGGGACGTCATCAAGTTGAACGTGTGCTGAACGCGGAGGTGCCATACGTTCGGTGCTTGATCGGTCGAATCGCGAAGAAGTTCGACTACATCAACCGCGTCACTTGACGCTTTCGCTCCCGGTCTACGAGGGTACGTAGACACACTCTCCCCTCTCGTTGCTATGCATCTAGTAGATAGATTTTGCGTGATCGTAAGAAAATTTTAAAATACTACGTTTCCCAACAAAAATTGTGCCCCCTTTACTTCCTATTAACCATATACCAAGATTACCACATCGGGACCCCCTACCCGAGATCTGCCGGTTTTAGCGTCGACACTTGGCTCGTTTGCCAGAGCTATGGCGCCACTATTATCACAATAAAGCTCCATAGGGTCCAACATGTTTGGAACCACACTAATCGCGGTAACGAACTTCTTGATCTAATAATCTTCTTCGTCGCTCCTTAAGTAGAAAACACTGAAAAAGAAAAAATGCAATCTTACTACTTTGACAAAAGATCCAGCAGGCTCATGATATGCAATGCATGACATGACAAGGATTATATGCAATAATCTTATGCATGCTAGCAACTATTAAGCGGAGTGGAATGCCAACTAAGTTGCATTCCAGAAATACTGAGACATTTAACTTAGATGTTAACTTGCATTAGTGAAACAATTTTAAATGTAGTTACTGGCAATGGGAAGATGTTGAAGTGATACTAAAGCTAGGCTAGTCATATTAAATCAAGTGCAACTAATTATATATAGAATTTCAACCAACTCCACATCAAAAGAAAGGCATTTATTACGATTGAATCATAAACACGATTTTAGAGGTGGTTAATATGCATGCATGCTAATATTATATTCAGGTTCTACACATTTTTTGGTCAGACTAGACATATGTTACACTTAATTTTGTAAGTTGAAATTAATTAATTATATTTATTGCAATTAAGTAAAGCCATTTAATCATGTTAATTAAAACACACATTTTAATGGATGCAAACATGAATGCAAATGACATGAACATGAAGAATGCATTTTTTCATCATTTTGACCCATCATATGCATTTTCAGGATTTTTGGACAGTTTATTTTTTTAATAAATCTGTACTGTTAAAGGGAATCCATTGTAGTTCGTATCGTTACTCCCACCCTTTGCACGATCGCCACAACTCCATCAGTTTCCTTTGGCTCCGCCAGTTCTCCTTTCTTTCTTTCTTATGACACAACATCTCTTTGTATACTTGCTAATAAAGGGAGGTGATACTCTTGGTTTTGTCTTTCGTCCGCTGTGTATTACAACTCTCCAAACTTTCGTCCGTTAAACGTGCCCCGATCTACCGTTGTCCATTCGTTCATGGTGTACTACAAGTCTAACTCAAAAACCAATCCCTTGCTATAAGAAGAACGTCACAATACACTAATCCCCTTGTATTTCTCCTTAAAAATCCTGCAATTTCCTCATCAAATCGCACCATGAGAACAAAAACTAATTGCCAGGGGACAGATCCTCAAGCCGCTGACGTGAGGCTCGTTGCCTGCGAGATAGACGACGACGATGCAGAGCCGCTCCTACTTGCTAAGGCTTTCTAGCTACGGCGCTATCTTCGATTTCCTCCTTACAAATTCTCATGCTTTCCTCATTAAATCGCACCACTACAATAGAACCTAATTATTGAGGGACGCATCCTTGAACCGCCGACATGAGGCTCGTCGCCTGCGCATTAGATGACGACGATGTGGAGCGGCTCTTGCTGGTTGAGAAAGTATCCTGTGCGCCCATTGAACTAGTGCACCAGGTGCTCCGGAGGTACCTGAGTCATTGGATGAAGAAGCAAGGGACATGATATCAACAAGTAGAGAACCTGCAGGTACATCGGCATTTCCCCAAAGAGGAAGGGATGATGCAACAGAACAATGGTAGGTATTCCCTCAATGATGAGACCAAGGTTATTGAACCAGTAGGAGAACCAAGCAACACATCGTAAACGACACATGCACACAAATAACAAATACTCGCAACCGGGCATGTAAAAGAGTTGTCAATCCCTTTCGGGTAACGGCGCCTACAGATAGGCAAATAGACGTGAGAGAGTCATAAATATTGATAGATCGAACGCCAGAATAAGATAAATTGCAGCAAGGTATTTTTGTATTTTTGGTTTAATAGGTCTAAAAATAAAAGCAAAGGAAAATAGATCGCAAAGGCAAATAATATAAGAAAGAGACTCGGGGGCCGTGGATTTGACTACTGGACTCTCTCGAGAAAAGTAGCAAACGGTGGGTGAACAATTACTGTTGGGCAATTGATAGAACTTCTAATAATCATGACGATATCCAGGCAATGATCATTATATAGGCATCACATCCAAGATTAGTAGACCTACTCCTGCCTGCATCTACGACTATTACTCCGCACATCGACAGCTATCCAGCATGCATCTAGTGTATTAAGTTTATGGAAAAATGAAGTAATGCAATACGAACAATGACATGATGTAGACAAGATCTATTTATGTAGAAATAGACCCCCATCGTTTTATCCTTAGTAGCAACGATACATACGTGTCGGTTCCCCTTCTATCACTGGGATCAAGCACCGTAAGATCGAACCCACTACAAAGCACCTCTTCCCATTGCAAGATAAATAGATCAAGTTGGCCAAACATAACCCAAATATCTGAGAATAAATACGAGGCTATAAGCAATCATGCATATAAGAGATCAAAGAAGACCCAAATAACTTTCATGGATATACAAATATAGATCTGATCATAAACTCAAAGTTCATCGGATCCCAACAAACACACCGCAAAAAGAGTTACATCATATGGATCTCCAAGAGACCATTGTATTTATAATCAAATGAGAGAGAGGAAGGCATCTAGCTACAAACTACAGACCGTAGGTCTACAAAGAACAACCCACGCATCATCGGAGAGGCACCAATGGAAGTGGTGAACCATCTGTGATGGTGTCTAGATTGGATCTGGTGGTTCTGGACTCTGCGACGGCTGGAATTGATTTTCATCGACTTCCCTAGGGTTTCTGGAATATTGGGATATTTATAGAACAAAGAGGTGGTCTGGGGGGCACCCGAGGTGGGCACAAACCACCAGGGCGCGCCTGGGCCTCTTGGCGCGCCCTGGTGGGTTGTGCTCCCCTAGGAGCACGCCCCAGGTGCTTCTCTGGCCCACTGGATGTCTTCTGGTCCAAAAAAATGCACAAAAAGTTTCGCTGCGTTTGGACTCCGTTTGGTATTGATTTCATGCGATGTAAATAACATGTAGAAAGCAGCGACTGGCTCTTGGCACTATGTCAATAGGTTAGTACCAAAAAATGATATAAATGATTGTAAAACATCCAAGAATGATAATATAACAGCATGGAACAATAAAAAATTGTAGATATGTTGGAGACATATCAGCATCCCCAAGCTTAATTCCTGCTCGTCCTCGAGTAGGTAAATGATAAAAACAAAATTGCTTCGGAGCAAAGCGTCGTGGCGGGATCTACGTGTGAAGCGGAGTACATAGCTGCTTCGGAAGCAGCACATGAAGAAGTCTGGATGAAGGAGTTCATATCCGGTCTGGGTGTAATACCTAGTGCATCGGGTCCAATGACAAATTTTTTCCACAAAACTGGAGCAATTGCCTTGGAGAAGGAATCCAGATTTCACAAGAGAACAAAACACATCAAGAGATGCTTCAACTCCATTCGTGAAAATGTCAAGGATGGAGACATAGAAGTTTGCAAAATACATACGGATCTGAATGTGGCAGACCCGTTGACTAAACCTCTACCATGGGCAAACCATGATCAGCACCAAGACACCATGGGTGTTAGATTCATTACATTGTAATCTAGATTATTGACTCCAGTGCAAATGGGAGACTGATGGAAATATGCCCTAGAGATAATAATAAAGTTGTTATTATTTTATATTTCCGTATTCAGAAACTTAAATACATGTGTTAATACATAAACAAATATTGTATCCCTAGTGAGCCTCTACTAGACTAGCTCGTTGATCAAAGATGGTTAAGTTTTCCTAACCATGGACTTGAGTTGTCATTTGATAACGGGATCAAATCATTAGGAGAATGATGTGATGGAAAAGACCCATCTGTTAGCTTAGCATTTGATCGTACAGTTTATTGCTACTGCTTTTTTGTATGTCAAATACATGTTCCTTAGACCATGAGGTCATGCAACTCCCGAATACCAGAGGAATACCTTGTGTGCTATCAAACGTCATAACGTAACTGGGTGGTCATAAAGATGCTCTACAGGTATCTCCAAAGGTGTTTGTTGGGTTGGCATGGATTGAGACTGGGATTTTTTACTCCGTGTGACAGAGAGGTATCTCTGGGCCCTCTTAGTAATACAGCGTCACAAGAAGCTTGAAAGCAAAGTGACTAGGAGTTAGTTACGAGATGATGTATTACGGAACGAGTAAAGAGACTTGCCGATAATGAGATTGAAGTAGGTATGAAGATATCGATGATTGAATCTCGGGCAAATAACATACCGATAGACAAATGGAACTACGTATGTCATTATAAAGGTTCGACAAATAAAGATCTTCGTAGAATATGTAGGAACCAATATGGGCATCCAGCTTCCGCTATAGGTTATTGACCGGAGAGGCGTCTCAGTCATATCTACATAGTTCTCGAACCCATAGGGTCCGCACGCTTAACGTTCGTTCATGATATAGTGTTATATGAGTTATGTATGTTGGTGACGGAATGTTGTTCGGAGTTCTGAATGAGATCACAGTCATGATGGGGAGCTCCGGAATAGTATAGAGGTACAAATTAATATATGGTATAATAGTGTTTGATCTCCGGAAAGGTTCCGGAATTCACCGAAAGGGTTTTCGGATGTTTCTCGAAGTGTTTGGGTACGAGAACACTTTATTTGGGCCAATGGGTAAAGCCCACGATGGTTTTGGAAAGAACGAAAGGAAGTTTTGCGGAGGCCAAAGGCCAGACGCTAAGGTCCCTGGCGTCTGGGTCCAGACGCCGGGAACCCTGGCGTCTGGTCCTGAAGTCCGAGAAGGACTCTTACCTTTCGGGCAAAACCGGCTTTGAGGAGGCTTTTACTCCAAGTTTTGACCCCAGGGCTCAACATATAAATAGAGGGGTAGGGCTAGCACCCAAGAAACATCAATATACACCAAGTCGTGTGCCGGCAAACCTGACCCTCTAGTTTATCCTCTGTCATAGTTTCTGTAGTGCTTGGCGAAGCCCTGCGGAGATTATTCTTTACCACCACCGTCACCACGCCGTCAGGCTACCGGAACTCATCTACTACTTCGCCCCTCTTTCGGGATCAAGAAGGCGAGGACGTCATCGAGCTGAATGTGTGCTGAACACGGAGGTGCCGTACGTTCGGTACTTGATCGGGACAGATCGTGAAGGTGTACGACTACATCAACCGCGTTGATAAATGCTTCCGCTTAGCGATCTTCAAGGGTATGAAGATGCTCTCCCCCTCTCATCGCTATGCATCTCCATGGATAGATCTTGCGTGTGCATATATATATTTTTGTTTTCCATTCAACGTTGGCCAGCACAAGCACCATTGGGAGAAGAAGCCTTGAAGTGTACGTTCACACTACCGGCAACGACGTCCTTGAGCTTGGGTCTGAATCGCATCTGGAAATGTAGAAATGATATAATCTTTGACAGAAGGAAATTATGTTATCCTATGATGTTTGTGAAACTCATGTGTAATTAGATCAATGATTGGTCTGCTTTGTAAATAAAGGACCCAGAGGCAAAGTTGTTGACGCTGGGAGCAAAGCGGTTTGCTATTCTCCTTTTTTTTGCAGGAGAGAGGACTGGATTAATCAGGGAAGATTGTTACTATCCTGTTGGCAAAGGTTGCCAATTTCATCAGGTCCACATCGCAGCCAGACTGTAGTTTTAGGGGTAGAGTGACCCATCTGAGCTAGGTAATGACTCACTTTAGTAAGATCTCTACTAACATGCAATATCACATGCTCCCCGCCCAAAGCAAGGAGTCGTTTGATTTCGCCGACGAGAGCAGCGACTGGTGACCTGTTCTCCTTCTCCTCATTGATCATGTTAGCCGCAACACTACTATTAGTTTCTAGAATGAACGGCATAGTACTCCACTCTAGGGTGAGAGTGATCCCTTCCATGCATGCAACCATCTGTGCTTCCAAAGCACTAACACATGTAGTGAGGAACCGGCATGAGGAAGAAAATGACTGATCCATTATGGTCGCGGAGGATCATTCCTGCTCCACCTGTTCCATACTCTTCCCGCCATGCGCCATCAACATTGAGCTTAACCCATCCTTGAGGAGGCTTGGTCCACTGTTCTAGAGGCTGAGTGCAGCTAGATGGAGCGACCACCATCTTCATATGGTTCCGACTAGCTCCCTGTGCACATATCATTTTTCCTTTCACGATATCCTCGTGTGGGTGTTGCTGAATGCAACACAGGTTGTCGATGTAGCTGCATAAGAACCTCCTTGAAGCTTCAATCGCAGGTGCCGGTTTTTGATGTACCACTTCATTTCGGACGTGCCAGCTTCTCCATAGTGTCATGATGACCGGCAACCGCTACTCCTCCGTGCATCAATTCAGCAGATGTAACACCCATTCTGTGCGTGTGTTGGTGATGTCCTTGAGGCGTGGCATGCTCTCAGACTTTACCATCACTTCCCACAACATTCTCGCTAACGGACATCTGCACATCACGTTGAATGTATCCTCGGATTCCAACCCACTTAAAACACATGTATTAGTGACCTCAAGATTCTGCTTTGATTTGTTCACCATAGTAGCCAGGGAGTTTGTTATAAGACGCTACACAAAGATGTGTAACTTAGGGGGAGCAGGGCACCCCCACATTGCCTTCCAGATGGCACGAGTGTCGTCCGGTGCCCTGCTCGTTGCACCCATATTGGTGCTAGAAGAATTGTCGATGGCGAGACGGTACGGAAAAATTCCCATGTGGATCCGGCGCCTAGGCCAAGACGTGCTCCATCCTGTGAGGTGAGGCCTTGATCTTCAGAATGCATGCGAAATCAACCACGTGGAAGTGCCGCTGGACAAGCTCCGTACTCCATCGGCCGTTCTCATCCAGTAGCTCGCACACCCGGCGTAGACGGCATTTTCCCCGCATGGTGATGGGCCGGTAGGACAGCGGCCTAGGGAGCCACGGGTCCCGCCATATGCGCACCTGCTCGCCGTTCCCGATACGCCAAATGAGCCCCTTCTTCAACAACTCCAGACCGTATTGCACAAAATGCCAAGTGGGCGAGGCGTTACGTGCAAAAACTGTGTCCACTAGGGACCCATTAGGATAGTATCTTGCTTTTAGAACCATGGCACACAATGAGTCTGGCTTGGTTAGGAGTCGCCAAGCCTGTCGGGCAAGCAGTGCATGATTAAACATGCGGAAGTCGCGGAAACTCAATCCACCTTTTCCTTTTGGTTCAATTATTTTCTCCCAAGCCTTCTAGTGAGTCCTTCTCTTACCATTTTTAGAGCCCCACTAAAAATTCCTCACAAGTCTAGTTAGGTCATCACACACCGAGAAGAGGAGTTTTAAAACCCCAATAATATACGTCGGGATTGCTTGAGCCACCGCCTTAATCATGGTTTCAATCCCTGCTTGAGATAGACTATCACCCCAGGCCATAATCCTTTTTGTTAAGCTAGCTTGCAACATTTGGAACTTCCCCTTATGCATGCGTCCATCCGGAGTTGGCAGCCCAAGATACTTCCCTTCAAACTCAGAATTAACCACTTGCACTTCTTGCCTGATCGCATGCTGCACCTCCACTGGACAAGCATCACCAAATTGGATGGAACACTTCTGCGGATTGATAAGTTGACCAGTAGCCTGTGCATACCTCCCAATAATTTCCTTGATGTATTGAGCCTGATTCAGATTAGCCTTAAAAAATAATAAGGTGTCGTCCGCGAAGAGAAGGTGTGAGATCCCTGGGGCCCTCGGACACACTTTTAAAGCATGAATATGGTGATTTTCAATGCCTTGCCTTAGTAATGCAGAAAGCCTATCGGCCATGAAAAGGAACAAAAATGGAGATATGGGGTCACCTTGCAGAAGCCCACGCCACGGTACAAACAAATTAAAAATGGCTCCATTAAATTTTACTGAATATCTCACCGAGGTCACGCATGTCATGATCCACGGAACCCACCGGTGAGCGAAGCCCAATTATTGCATCGTCTGTTTCAAGAATCCCCAATCCACTCTGTCGTACACCTTAGATAAATCCAATTTATAGGCACAGTAACTAGTTCCTCCTTCCGCTCATGCTGCGAAAAATCAAGACACTCAAAGGACAAGAGGGCATTATCCGTGGTCATCCTACCCGGAACAAAAGCACTCTGGTGCGGAGATATGATATCATCCAAAATAGGTCTAAGCCTATTCACCAAGCACTTTGCCACAAATAACATTGCAAAGGCTGATAGGCCTAAAGTCCGTTACCTTAACTGGATCATTTATATATTTCACTTTTGTTTAGCTTAGAGTGTGTGTGGTGTGAGTTGTAGTTTCGCAGACCTAACGGTTTCAGTAATTAAAATCGGAGAGGATGTCCTCTCTTTAGCTCGAAAAATAAAGTACTTAGCAATTTGAAAATGGGGAATTTGTTATTAAATCTGATAATTTGTGCAAACATACTTAAATCTTAGGTAGTGTTGTGAACACTTTTGTATATGATAAATAGTACTATAATCTGCTTGCATTTAAAAAAGGTACATATACTTATATTTATTGGGGAACGTAGTATTTCAAAATTTTCCTACAATCACGCAAGATCTATCTATTAGATGCATAGCAACAAGAGGGGAGAGTGTGTCTACGTACCCTTGTAGATCGAAAGCGGAAGCGTCCAGTGACGCGGTTGATGTAGTCAAACGTCTTTGCGATCCAACCGATCAAGGACCGAAGGTACGGCACCTCCGCGTTTAGCACATGTTCATCTCGATGACGTCCCACGAGCTCTTGATCCAGTTGAGCTTCGCGGGAGAGTTTCTTCAGCACGACGGTGTGGTGACGGAGATGATGAAGCTACCGGCGCAAGGCTTCGCCTAAGCACTGCAACGGTACAACCGAGGTGTGTTTCTGTGGAGGGGGGCACCGCACACGGCTAAAAGATAAATGATCAACTTGTGTCTATGGGGTGCCCCCACCCCCGTATATAAAGGAGTGGAGGAGGGGGAGAGGCCGGCCCTCTATGGCGCGCCTTGGAGGAGTTGTACTCCCACCGGGAGTAGGATTCCCCCTTCCCTAGTTGGAGTAGGAGAGGAAGGGAAGGAGGAGTAGGAGAGAAGGAAAGGGGGGCGCCCCCCAAACCTATTCCAATTCGGCCTCCTGCCCAAGGGTGGCGCACTAGCCCCTTGTGGGCTGGTGTGCTTCCTTCTTATGCCCCATAAGGCCCATAACTTTTGCCGGGGGGTTCCGGTAACCTCTTGATACTCCCGAAAAATGCCCGAACCACTAGGTACCTTTCCGATGTCCGAATATAGTCTTCCAATATATCGATCTTTACGTCTCGGACATTCCGAGACTCCTCGTCATGTCCGTAATCTCACCCGAGACTCCGAACTACCTTCGATACATCAAAACTCATAAACTCATAATACTCATCGTCATCGAACGTTAAGCGTGCGGACCCTACGGGTTCGAGAACTATGTAGACATGACCGAGACTCATCTCCGGTCAATAACCAATAAAGGAACCTGGATGCTCATATTGGCTCCTACATATTCTACGAAGATCTTTATCTGTCAAACCGCATAACAACATACGTTGTTCCCTTTCTCATCGGTATGTTACTTGCCTGAGATTCGATCATCGGTATCACCATACCTAGTTAATCTCGTTACCGGCAAGTCTCTTTACTCGTTCCGTAATACATCATATCATGACTAACTCATTAGTCATTTGCTTGCAAGGCTTATTATGATGTGTATTACCGAGAGGGCCCAGAGATACCTCTCCGACACTCGGAGTGACAAATCATATTCTTGATCTATGCCAACACCACGAACATCTTCGGAGACACCTGTAGAGCATCTTTATAATCACACAGTTACGTTGTGACGTTTGATAGCACACAAGGGGTTCCTCCGATATGCGGGAGTTGCATAATCTCATAGTCATAGGAACATGTATAAGTCACGAAGAAACCAATAACAGTAAAACTAAACGATCATAGTGCTAAGCTAACGGATGGGTCTTGTCCATCACATAATTCTCCTAATGATGTGATCTCGTTGATCAAATGACAACTCATGTCTATGGCTAGGAAACATAACCATCTTTGATCAATGAGCTAGTCTAGTAAAGGCATACTAGGGACACTATGTTTTGTCTATGTATTCACATATGTACTAAGTTTCCGGTTAATACAATTCTAGCATGAATAATAAATATTTATCATGATATAAGGAAATAAATAATAAGTTTATTATTGTCTCTAAGGCATATTTCCATCAATATTGTGTCTAGAGATTCAGATTGACACTTATGCATGGTTTGACCATTCATATGAAGTACCGATTTATTTATTTTTGAGCTGGAGTTACCAGATATTAATCGTCCAGTAAATGCTCAAACGGATACTGCGAATATAGGAGCCATGTTAAGAATGCATAAATGCGAAATAAAATTTCCACAAGAGTTGGACGAGTTTGCTTTTAAGACATTGTGAGATCTTTTTTTCTTTCAGATATGTTCTTTTGAGGGCTTTCAGATTTTTGTTTTGAGGGGTAGATCTTTTTTCAGATGGGCCTTTAATGGGCCAAAACTGTAGAGTGTAGCTGCGCAGCCCTGCTCCTCCGACCGAGCCCCGGGCTTCGCGGCGACGGGGCCTCACTCGCTCGCTAGGGCTTCCATAGATTACGTAGCGGCTGCGTCTCCTCCCCCACTCCGCTCGCTCTATAAAAGAGCCCTGCGTCCGCGGCGCCACTCCACTTCCACCACCACCACCACCACCGTCCGGCGAGAGTAAACCAGAGGAGGAGCGAGCAACCGGCGGCGAGATGATGCAGATCTTCGTCAAGTCGCCTGCCGGGGAGACCATGACGCTCGAGGTCGAGGGTTGCGCGGCCGTCGACACCGTCAAAGCCAAGATCCACGACAAGGAAGGTACGCGCCCTCCGACTTCGCCCATGACGCCGGTCGCCTTCGCCGGCGCTGGTTGTGTTGCTGCTTTGTTCGATGACCTTGCCCCGGTTCAGAGCAGATCGACCTCCTTGATGAGTTTTTCTTGGGTTAGAAAATATCATGGCTTTATCCGGGGGTTCCATGCTTCCATAGTGTTGGATTACCTTGCAATTGGCCTCGCGGTAGGACAAATTAACCCCCTTTTCTGCGCCATCGGTCTGGATCTGAGCGGATCCTCTGTTTCTTGCTCGATTTTACAGTTTGTGGTGCTAAACTGCGAGCATCTTGTGGTGCTAAACTAACCGCGGACGCTGTCTTGGCTTCAACAATCGCAGGTATCCTGCCGGACGAGCAGCGCCTCATCTTCGCGGGGAAGCAGCTCGACGATGGCCGCACCCTGGCCGACTACAGCATCCACAAGGAGTCCACGCTTCACCTCGCCCTGCGCCTCGTCGGCGGTGGCAAGGGCGGGGTCTACCCCAGCAGGATGGAGCCTAACCTGCGCGTGCTTGCGCTCAAGTACAGGCAGCACAGGCTTGTGTGCCGCAAGTATGTTCTATTCCTTGGACCCATTTCTTTCACTATGCATGGATTTGCCGCTGTTACATGCATGTCTGGATCTGGATGACTATGAATAATGGTACAAGCTTGTGAATTGAGATGTTTCTATTGTGGTCTGTTCAATGGGGGGATCATCATGTCTCTGTGTGGTTAATTTGGATCCAGGAACTAGCTTATTGGCATACTTTTTATCAAGCAAGTACAGTACTAGTTGAGGTGTAGATGGAGTATTTCTTTCACTACACATCGATATATATATATCCTGATGTTGCGAATTGTGATGTTAGGCTGGATACAAGGTTACGATGTTGGTTCTATGTGAATTGTGATGTTTCTGCTGTGGTATCTAAGTATCTTTGATGGGGATCGATGCATATGTAGATAGATCATATCTCTCCGCGGTTTAGATCCAGGGAACTAGTAGCTTACTAGCATACTTTTCATCAAGTACTAGTTGAGGTGTAGATGGACTATTTCTTTCACGATTCGTCGGTATATATGCAATTGTGTACTACATGTTTGTATCTGTATGTCTTTGCATGATAGAAGTTTGTGAAATGCCATCTTTCTTTTGTGGTCTGTTCGATGGGGATGCATGGATGCGCATGTACATCATATCTCTGTGTGGTTTGGATCCAGGGAACTAGCTTAATTATTAGCATACTTTCATCAAGTATTAGTTGATGCCTTACTCTATTTGCCTTATCACAAGATTATATCCTAACCTGTCCATGATTTTGCATTACAGGTGCTACGCACGCCTGCCCCTCAGGTCTACAAACTGCCGCAAGAAGAAGTGTGGCCACAGCAATGACATCAGGCCCAAGGAGAAGCTGCGCCCCCACTAAAGCGTTGGAAACATAACTAAGTGACATGCGGTAGCTGGATTAACTGGGAGTTCAAAGTTTGGTCCGAGTCTTAGTTTCAGTTAAATTAAATGATGCTTCTGGAATCTAGAACCCTATGCTCTTGTATCAGTTTCTCTCCTAGTACTGTGCAATTTACTCTTGCATGAATGATGAAATTAATCAGGTATTTGAAGTCTACTAGCTTGAATGGATGATGAAGTCAAGTAATGCTCTTGCTTTCTATGTTATTGTCATGTGTTTACTATGGTTGAATCAAGTTTCTCTGGGCAACATTTTCTGCTAATTACTTGGAATTGCAAGGTTCCGTCGTCCAAATCAAAATATGCAACTCTGCATTTGCTGCTGCATCTCTATCTGGTGTAGCATGAGCACTGTTAAAACAGAGTAGTACCATTTTGATAGGAAACCAAATGTCATCTGCATGCAAAACAGAGTTGCAGTTCTGAAATCACATTACATTGTCACCTTCACTGAATCCATGTATATATAGTAGTTCCATAGATGAAATTTCCACCATGACTCCGTCGTCCACCCGGTACATTTCATCCCAGGGAAGCGACCATACTCCGGTGCTGTTCATAGTTGCAGCCCCCTTCTGTCCATGGAGGGAGGTTGAGAATTAGGGAACTGCACAGTTATAAGACATACAAAGCATGGACACCTGAACTTGAATGTACATCGTTAGCATAAACAGCATAGACCATGTCATGTTCAGTACTCGTATCTCAGGAATCCACATTATATAACAGCTTCTATTATATGCACTTTGAGTTTCACAGTCGCAGGAGAACCAACGTAATTAAGTAGTGTTTGCGTCGCTAAGCTTTCCATTGCCAAAAGGATGCCAATATGAGAACGAAGTAGACCCACACTTAAGGAAACAGAGATAAGTCTTGCTTCGGTACACCCCACTTCAGAATTTTGAAATGGGTAAATTCATCAATAATACTTATTAACATTTTCTAGAGAATTACCATGTACATTGCAGAGTATAAGGCCTATATTCACCTGATATAGTCACCAAATCGCCCACCCGTGCACTACATGGCCGATACCCGTTTGCATTGCCCTCTATTTTTTATGTTTATTTTTCATTTTTATAATTATTATTATGATGATTATCATCATTTTCCTTTTTTATAATAAATATAAATGTTTTTCAAAAGTAAAAAAATATTTTTTAAACACTTCAACACTTTATAAAACTAAATAAACATTCAAAAAGGCAAACACTTTTTGAGTTGTACGAACATTTCATTAAAATGTCCTAACACTTTTAACTCACATGAAGATTTTTTAAGAGGTGTCGACATATTTTTAAGGTAGAATTTTTTTAGTTACATGAATATATTTTGGAATGAATTAACATTTTTTAAAGAACGCAAAAATATTAAGCTACATGAATTGTTTTTGAAAATTTGTGAACCCAATTTTTAAAAATGAACCTTTTTTAAAGTACATGAATAATTATTTATATTAAATTAATTCTAATATATATGACTTTAAACAAAATCTCTAGTTAAGGGATAAAGGGGTACTCTTTCAAAGGTTACCGCCAAACTTCCCTGGTGGCGAGCACCCCTTGTCGCCACCAGGGAGTTTTGGTGTTTTTTCATGCCACAAAGAAGATGGGAAGATATTGTCTCTCTTTGCTTTGTGAGATCTCAATTTCGAAACAAAATATCTTGTGAATCGAGCACTCAAATTACAAACCGTTTCCACGGTTGTTGTATTACGTTCTTTGAGCTATTTAAAACTAGACCCCATGTTGAATTATTTGCTATAAAGTGACCCCGTGTTGATGGTTTCAATGATATTATTTTCAAATGCAATTTGTATTCTATAAAATAATAAACTTTTGCTCCCCGCGATAATATAGGTGTACTTGAAACTCCGACGAAAGTATGTTACGTCACCAAAACACACGTATGTTTTGGTGTGAAGCGCACATTAAACCCGTTGGACTGTGAGTACAACTTCACCATGCAACATACCTTTGCAGCGGACACATCCATGCCTCGCAAACAAAGTACGTGTCGTCCACATGTAGCGCAACCCATGCGTTATACTTCGGCGCATTAAAGTACATGAGAAAAAAAGTGCAGTAAGAAAAAAAAAACATTGAAGGACTTCACTTTGTGCGCTCGGTGGCAAGCCAAGACGTGGCACACCGCCCAAGCGCCCCACCCTCTGGTAAGTCCACCCAGGGGCATCCCCTAGTTAGAGCTTGTTTGTGATTGCTCCACTTCGTAAAATTCATCCCCGCTTTTTTAAAAAAAAAAGCAACCCAAAAAGGGTAGCTTCACGATGTTCCACTACGCAAAA
>LR738710.1:815114585-815197342 GCA_902687465.1 Secale cereale
CCCCCGGCGCGGCCCAGGGGGGGCGCCCACAGGGCGCCTGGAGCCCCTGTGCCCCCCCCCCCAGGTTGCCCTTCGGACGCAGTGTTGTTTCCGTATCGCTGATTTTTTATATAATTTTTCTGGGCAGTTCTCGAAACGTGAAAACCTGAAATACAAAAACAACCGAAAACAGAAACTGGCACTGGGGTGCATTGGATTAGTAAGTTAGTCCAAATATGATCAAAAGTGTATGGAAGTGTATGAATATCATAGCAATATCACCCAAAAGTGGCATGGAGCAAGCAGAAATTATAGATACATTTTGGACGTATCAACATCCCCAAGCTTAATTTCTGCTCGTCCTCGAGTAGGTAAATGATAACAAGCATAATTTCTGTGGTGACATGCTATTAACCATATAAGACTTTCTCATAGTCATATGACAAAAGCTTACTGAGACAATGATTCTAAAGTAATTAAGTTGTCTCAAGAGAAAATCACAAATGACTGAAAGTTTTACAACGTGAAACTGAAACAACAAAAAGATTTGCAATGAACATGATGTGTAAATATGATAAAGTGATATCTAGCTTGCCCCCTTTAGTGATGCAAAACATAAGTGCAGGGGCACCTTCAAGGTTTAAGTGATGACTAGATACAATCATTTCAGAATAAACGATAAAACAATCATGCAAAAGACAATGCTACTTTGGGACAATGCACATTACACTCAGAATGACAATCATGCTCTCAGTAGTTGGTGCTTGAAGTGCTAGAGCTTTTTATTTGAAACATGGAAGCAATTGTGTCAACGGTAGTAGTACTTTATATGTGTCATGCATAAAACATCTTATAAGTTGCAAGCCTCATGCATCGAATACCAATAGTGCTCGCTCCTTGTCCTAATTAGCTCGGATCCCCATGGGTTATCATTGCATTGCATATGTTTTAACCAAGTGTCACAATGGGGTACCTCTATGCCACCTGTACAAAGGTCCAAGGAGATAGATCGCATTTGATTTCTCGTTTTTGATAGATCTCAACTTGAGGACATCCATACCGGGACAACATAGAAAATAGATGATGGACTCCTCTTTAATGCATAAGCATATTCTCATGAGAGATTGAGGATTAAGGTCCAAGCTAAAACTTCCACCATGATGCATGGCTTTGGTTGGCGGCCCAATGTTCTTCTCTAACAATATGCATATTAATTCAACCCACGGTAAATCACCCTTACTTCAGACAAGACGAACATGCATAGCAACTCACATGATACTCAACAAAAGTGTGACAGTTGATGGCGTCCCCAGAAACATGGTTACCGCTCAGCAAGCAACTCATAAGAAATAAAATACATAAGCAACATATTCTTTACCACAATAGTTTTTAGGCTACTTTCCCATGAGCTATGTATTGCATGGTTAATTTGCTTAGTGCAGGTGGAGGTTAGCAAAAGACTGGGAGCAACCAACTAAGAGAGCAATGACGGTCATAATCATGCAGAGCGACAAAGCAATATTGAATCAGGCATGGTAGTTATATCGCTACTCAGAAACAAAAGATCATCAAGGCTTGACAGACTTTCTTTACAGTCTTGAATATGCGTGAGCATACGCCAAGTCAATCAAAATAAATTCTCGAAGGAAAATATTACTAGACCATACCATATCATAGCCAAACAAACCAAGTTGGTACTCCAATGACACATTGGGAACCCCCCAGCTATTCGAGATTAACCAAAAGAAAATCTGAACTACTAAGCACCATCATGAAAGTAGCATCTTTATCATAGACACATTAACCCATGCTACGGAAGCAAACTCTCTTAATAAGGTGAGCATGGTAACTAAAGAGAGTTCAAGCAACCAACTAAATAAAAGCTCTTGAAAAGATAAGCATGAATACTAAGAGCAAAGCACGATAGTAGCTATTAAAAGACAAAGAACACACACAGCATAGATAGACATGAAAATTCTATGTAATGTTCTAGGTAGAGGTCGAGCGTGTTTCTCTCCCACATAAAGGAATGCTGGGTTCCGACTCGTTATGAAAAACTAAAAGGAAAACTAAAAGCAAGACGCTCCAAGCATAGCACATAACACATGAAGTGATAAAAATATAGCGGAACGAAAGACGAACTGATAATGTTGATGGAGAAGGGGATGCACGGGGGCATCCCCAAGATTAGACGCTTGAGTCTCCTTGAATATTTCTTGGGGGTGCACGGGGGCATCCCCAAGCTTGAGCGCTTGACACTCCTGAATCTTTTTATCATCTTCCCTCGCACACTTGAAAACTCCCTTCATACATAACTCATCATAATCTGATTAGCGAGGTTAGTACCCTTAATAAAATAATTATACCTTGCTGGAAATAAGGATATTCTTGAAGTTCTACTGTTTCTCAAGATTTCCAAAAGGTTTTTGCAAAGAAAAAGCAAGTTCTCAATTTGCAAAGTGTAGGTAAGGCAAAACATGACAGAATCTGTGAAAAACAGAACATCAGGAAGTAATTGACCTGTTCGGGATGCTTCTGCAACTCAAATCAAAAAACTCAGAACTGATGCACGAAAGACAATTACATAGAGAACGCTGTAGAAAAAATTCAGACCAAAAAGATGATCTGGTGATTTTATACGAATTTTTCTATCCAAGGACAGAATCTGTTTCCTGGACAGCACCTCACAACTTTTGAACTTTCTAGCAATCAGAGGCTATACTTGGCACAAATATGAAAAGTAAAGATACAATGATGATGCTACAGCATTAAACAACATCAAGACACAACAAAAGCAAAAAAAATATTCATGTGGGCTGCCTCCCAAAAGCGCTTTCTTTTATGCCTTTAAGCTAGGCATAATGCATAGATCAAGTTGCATCAATTGAACCATCATCAAGATCATCAAAAAGCTCTTCAATAATACAACTAGTCTTAAGAGGACTCTCAAATAAAGGCCTCATAGAGATACTTCTAGGTAGAAGACCAAAAGGATAAAAGTCAAGGGAAGATTCATTTATAAATTCATCAACGATAAGTGTTTCTTCCAAAGTCTTTACAGTTTCAACCTCTTTGGCAATAGGTGGATTGCTTTTAGAACGGGGAGCCTTTGGAACGTGAACGAACTTAGGCTCCCTCTTTGCCGGAGTTTCTACCTTTTCGGTTTTGATCGAGGAGAAAGTAGTTCCTAAGGTATCAAATATTTCCTCAATCTTGTCCATCCTAGAGGAGTCAGGATCATGGAATTTGACGGTCTCCAAAATTTTGAAAATTTTATGCATGGAGCTATCAAGTCTATTCAAATTCCCTTGGATCTTTTGATCCAAATCATTCATCTTATTAGTGCTTGGCATCTCTAGCTCTATTTTTTCAAGTTTTTTCATAATGTGAGCTAGGGTGATGTCCTCTCGAATGCTAACAACAGGGGGACTCCCAACAAGATTTTCAATAATACTAAGAGACTCCCAAACTGGGGCCTCTAGGAAATTCCCATTGATAGCAGTATCTAGAATAAACCTATTCCAAGAAGTGATTCCAACATAAAAATTTCTAAGTAAGATAGTAGTAGGTTGCTTCTTGGTGGCTCTTTTTTGCGAATCATTAATTCTATACCAAGCATCTCTCAAACTTTCCCCACCTCTTTGTTTAAAGGTGAGAACTTCTGCCTCGTCAAAGACAAAAGGACCCGACATAATGACAACTAAAGAACAAAATAACTATTTTTGTGATTTTCGATAAAAAGGTACTAAAGCAAAAATGAAAGGTAAACTAACAAGACTGAAAAGCAAAGGTAAAAGATAGCATGCAACTCCCCTATCCTGAAGAGTGGAGTCCCCGGCAACGGCGCCAGAAAATACTCCTTGATGGGCCTCGAACCCCTCGTTGGTTACCCCAAGTGGAAGGTGTAAGATGCAGTAAGTAGAAGTGTTTTCCCCTATCAAAGATGCCAAGGATCAAATCCCCAGAGACTCCTAGGTTCAACAGGTAGGTGTCAACTGCTAACGGCGCAATTAGCAATCAACGTGGACCTGCACATAGATACAAATAACTTTGCTCCCAACGAGTACCGAGAGGTTGTCAATCTCTCCGGCCTTGTAGTTCACAAAGGGTTAAAAGCAATATGATAGTAGTGATAGATAGTGTTTTGCAATAGTAAGTAAAATAGCGGAAGGTAAATAGTGTATGTGATCAATGATAGTAATATGGACCGGAGTCTCATGATGTTCACTAGTGATGTCTCTCTCCCAAAAGACGATAAAATAGCTATGTGAGGTAACAAATTACAGCTGGGCAATTGACAGGACCACGAACGCAAACCAATGCTGACTACATTGCAAGAAAGGTTGAGGTTCAAAGCATGGGCGGTACGCCAAAGTAAGTAGACCGAAATCCATCAATATCTACTACTAATCATCCACCTTGAGATATCTATCCAGAACATCTCGCTGGTATTAAGTTGCGAGTCCCACCCATAGTGTAAACTCAATGCAACAGACAACTGCATTAAAAGAACTTTGCGTAAAGTAAACAATCCTTGCACCCGCGGGCACAAGCACCGTTGTTTTCCCCCTTGTGGCAACAGCACATCCCCTAGACTCATGTTTCTGTCACTCAAGCTAGTCATCGAGGGGCATGAACCCACAATCGAGCATAACGTTCCCTCTTGGAGTCACTACCTATTACTCGGCCAAAGCAATAAGTAACAACGGAGAACATGCAAGAATTACTTATGAACTAAAATATAAAAGAGGTGAATCAAATTTATTACTCAAGATCAATCTGAACATAATCTCATAATCCATCGGATCCCAGCAAACTCAACATAGCAACAGCATAAGGATTACATAGGTGCCTCGATCATGTAGGGCAGCTCACGAGGACTAATTAGTGAAGCACAAGAACGGGAGAAGAACATCACATAGCTACTGGTCATGGACTCATGGTCCAAGGGAGACTACTCACGAGTCATTCGGGAGGCGTCCATGGTGGTGGAGAAGCTCCCGGTGGTGATCCTCCCCTCCGGCAGGGTGCCGGGAAGAGTTCTCCTGGTGCTCCCGATCTTGGAAGCGGCGGCGGCGGCGGAACAGAGATGGGATCGCGAAAAGAAGTCCTGTTTCGAGGGTTTCAGGGAGTCCTTTAAATATATGCCAAAGTAGGTCACCGGGGGGCTCTCGGGGGGCCGAGGCGCCCCCCCGGCGCGGCCCGGGGGGGGGGGGCGCCCACAGGGCGCCTGGAGCCCCTGTGCCCCCCCCCCAGGTTGCCCTTCGGACGCAGTGTTGTTTCCGTATCGCTGATTTATTATATAATTTTTCTTGATTTTTCTGGGCAGTTCTCGAAACGTGAAAACCTAAAATACAAAAACAGCCGAAAACAGAAACTGGCACTGGGGTGCACTGGATTAGTAAGTTAGTCCAAATATGATCAAAAGTGTATGGAAGTGTATGAATATCATAGCAATATCACCCAAAAGTGGCATGGAGCAAGCATAAATTATAGATACGTTTTGGACGTATCATCGTGTGCCCTCCATCAATAAGAATCTCGTCGGCGATTCCCGCTTGTGTCGAGATGGTTTTAAGTTGGTTTTCGAGTCCAATAAAGTTGTAATTTCTAAGTATGGACAATTTGTTGGAAAAGGCTATGAGTGCGGAGGCTTGTTCCGCCTGTCTTTGTCAGATATTTGCACTAAAGTTATTAATAATGTTTGCCACAATAATGAGTCTAATATTTGGCATTCGCGACCTTGTCATATTAACTTTGGTTGCATGACGTGGCTAGCCAATATGAGTTTCATTCCGAAATTCACTAATGTCAAGGGCTCCAAGTGCCAAGTGTGTGTGCAACCTAAGCAACCTCGCAAGTCCCATAAGACTGCAGAGGCTAGAGACTTGGTGTGATAGCCTGGCTTAATAGGGATGATAGACTACTCATATCAATAAGGAATTCCTTCTTTTCCGGGAGCCTATGCGGATAGAACTCCAAAGTTAAGCATGCTCAGCTTGGAGTAGTCTCAGGATGGGTGACCGACCGAGAAGTTGCTCCCGGGTACGCACGAGTGATGACAAAGTGCGCAGAAAAGACTAGTATTGATATGTGAGGCCAGTCTAGATCCCGCCAGGAGAAACGACCACCGGCGGGTGTGTCCGGGGCTTTACAAGTTGGTATCAGAGCCGACCCTCACGGTTACACGGATGTTTGCGGACAGTTTGCAGTCATGTTGTGCATGACGTTTGTGACCCGTCGTGGCACACGGCATGGCACATGTGTTGTCCTGGAAGCACAGACGTTTGTGCCAAGAGGGAACGTTCCTGTGGCCCGACGAGGACGTCGGTTCCTCTGAGTGAGGGCGTATGTGATAGCCTGGCTTAATAGGGATGATAGACTACTCATATCAATAAGGAATTCCTTCTTTTCTGGGAGCCTATGCGGATAGAACTCCAAAGTTAAGCGTGCTCAGCTTGGAGTAGTCTCAGGATGGGTGACCGACCAGGAAGTTGCTCCCGGGTGCGCACGAGTGAGGACAAAGTGCGCGGAAAAGACTAGTATTGATATGTGAGGCCAGTCTAGATCCTGCCAGGAGTAACGACCACCGGCGGGTGTGTCCGGGGCGTTACACTTGGCGCCCCTAGAGTTTATACACTCTCATCTATATGAGATGAATGGCGTGTTGACAAAAGGTGGAAATAAATACTTCATGGCGTTGATTTATGACTCCACTAGATTTTGTCATGTGTATCTTCTGAAATCAAAAGATGAGGCTTTAAATTTCTTCAAAATCTATAAAGCTGAAGCAGAGAACAAACTTGATCGAAAAATTAAACGGTTTAGGTCTGATCGTGGTGGAGAATATTTTTCCAATGAGTTTGATTTGTTTTGTGCGGAACATGGTATAATCCACGAGAGGACGCCTCCCTACTCACCTCAGTCAAATGGGGTGGCTGAAAGAAAGAACCGAACTCTAACTGATTTGGTTAACGCCATGTTAGACACATCGGGTCTCTCCAAGGCATGGTGGGGGAGACTCTAATGAGTGCATGTCATGTCCTAAACCGAGTTCCCACAAAGCATAAAACCAGGACTCCTTTTGAGGAATGGGAAAGGAAAATATTGAAACTCTCCTACCTACGTACTTGGGGTTGTTTGGCGAAAGTCAATATACCAATTTCCATGAAGCGCAAGCTTGGACCAAAAACCGTGGATTATGTTCTTCTGGGCTATGCTTTTCATAGCATTGGCTATAGATTTTTGATAATAAAATCTGAGGTATCCGACATGCATGTTGGTATAATTATGGAGTCGAATGATACAACTTTCTTTGAGAACATATTTCCTATGAAGGGTATGTCGAGTTCATCAAATCAGGAGATACCTACTCCTTCTAGTGAGGAATTTGCTGTAATTCCTGAAACCACCATTGCGATGGAACACGTTGAGAATCCTGTTGAGGATGACAATGAAACTCTCGTAAGGAGTAAGAGAGAGAGGACTGCAAAGTCCTTTGGTGATGATTTCATTGTGCACCTCATGGATGACACACTCAGGACTATTTCAGAAGCCTATGCATCTTCTGATGCTAACTACTGGAAGGAAGCTGTCCGCAGCGAGATGGATTCCATCTTAGCTAACGAAACCTGGGAAATCACTGACCGTCCCTATGGGTGCAAACCTGTAGGATGTAAGTGGGTGTTGAGGAAAAATCTTAGACCTGATGGTACGATAGAAAAGTACAAGGCACGACTTGTGGCTAAGGGTTATACCCAAAAAGAATGTGAAGACTATTTTGATACTTACTCACTTGTGGCTAGACTGACCACTATTCTGGTGCTACTATCACTGACTGCCTCACACGGTCTTCTCATTCATCAAATGGACGTTAAGACGGCTTTCCTCAATGGAGAGTTGAAGGAGGAAATTTATATGGATCAACCCGATGGTTTTATAGTACCTGGTCAGGAAGGAAAGGTGTGCAAGTTATTAAAGTCTTTATATGGCCTTAAACAAGCTCGTAAGGAGTGGCATGAGAAGTTCGAAAGAATATTAACTGCTGCAGGCTTTGCAGTAAATGATGGTGACAAGTGTGTGTACTATCGCCATGGTGGGGGCGAAGGAGTTATTCTTTGTCTGTATGTCGATGACATACTGATCTTTGGAACCAAACTTGATTTAATCAAGGAGGTTATGGATTTCTGATCTCGTTGTTTTGAGATGAAGGATCTAGGTGTGGCTGATGTTATCTTAAACATCAAGCTATTGAGAGATGAGAATGGTGGGATTACACTGCTTCAGTCTCACTGTGTGGAAAAGGTCTTGAGTCGTTTTGGGTATAGCGACTGCCAGCCTTCTCCAACTCCATATGATGCTAGTGTGTTGCTTTGAAAGAATCGACGGATTGCTAGAGATCAATTGAGATACTCTCAGATAATTGGCTCGCTTATGTATTTGGCGAGTGCCACGAGGCCTGACATCTCTTTTGCTGTGAGCAAGCTGAGTCGGTTTGTGTCAAAACCGGGAGATGATCATTGGCGTGCGCTTGAGAGAGTTATGCGCTACTTGAAAGGCACTGAGAGCTATGGGATTCACTACACCCACTACAACAAATACCCCCCTATACCAACACATATCTACCAACGATAAAATAGCATGCGTTGTTTGTTCAACAGCCCCCACCCCCCGCACCTAAAAAACCTCCAAGTTTTGCTAGGAAAAAGGAGGAAACCTCCCCGTATCCCCCACCTCCACCACCCATACCTCCAAATATTACGCAGAAACCAAAATTTTCTATCTCCCATCTCTCTCTCTCTCCCCGATTCATCTCTCTCACCAGATCCCCTTGACCACGAGTCCATGAGGCTACCACCGCAACCTCCAAGTCCGGCGAGATTGATACGTCTCAAACGTATCTACTTTTCCAAACACTTTTGATATTGTTTTGACCTCATTCTTGCATGATTTGGACTAAACTAACCCGGACTGACGCTGTTTTCAGCAGAGTTGCCTGTATGGTTTATTTGTGTGCAGGAAAACGGATTTTTAAGCATCTCAGAAAAATCCACGAAAAATCACGAAAAATCCACGCACCCGAAGAAACAACATACCAGAAGTGGGGCCAGAGGGGGGCCAGGGGGTGCCCAGGCGCCCTGTGGGCGCGCCCCCCGGGGCCGCGCCGGGGGGGCGCCTGGGTGGGGCCCACGCCCCCTGGTGCCCTACTTTAGCCCGTATTTTTTCCTCCGAGCCAGAAATCGCAGATCGGGAGTCCTTTCGCTGTTTCTCGTCGCGGAGCCGCCGCCACCCTTTATTCTTCTTCGGGAGGGCTAATCTGGAGGGTGATTTGGCCTCCGGAGAGGGGAGATCGTCGCCATCGTCATCATCATCACCACTTCATCATCCCTCCATGACTTCCCCCTTCATGTGTGAGTAATTCCCTTGCTGTAGGCGAAGGGGATGGTAGGGATTGGATGAGTTAGATCATGTAATAGTTCGTCAGATTGTTGGGGGCATGTTGCCTATCATCTAGTATGGTGTTTATCATCTTTGCTACAACTTGTTATTCTTAATGCTTGACACTAGGGCCCGAGTGCCATGATTTCAGATCTGAACCTTATGTGTTTGCATGAATATATTTGTGTTCTTCATCCTATCTATGAGTTGTATGCACCTGTTACGGTTCGGAACCGGCGATCCCAAAAGTGACAGCTTGGGACACCAAAGGGGACGGTCCGTAGTTTGAGGATTACATGTATCCATTGAGTTCATTGCTTTGTTCCGGTGCTCTTTGACAGGAGTTCCTTAATATCCATTAGTTCCTTTTGGCCCCGTTCGTAGCGGGATGGTAGGACAAAAGATGTTGTGCAAGTTCTTATTGCAAGCACGTACAACTACCTACGGGATACATGCCTAATGTTTGATATTTGCCTAGATGATCATTACTTTTCCGTGTGCCGTGCCCCGAGTTAGAAACTATCTCATCCATGCAATGCCCAACCATCCATCTCCCTAGCCTACAGTATTTTAAACCCTGCTTGTCACTAGTTGCCACCTTTGCTATTTACTACTGTTATTTACTTTTGCTGTTTACTTTTACCATTACTATCATCACTATCATATCACTGTTACTACTTATCTTTTGTTGCAAGTTAGTATATTTCAGGTGCGGTTGAATTGACAACTCAACTGTTAAAGCTTATAAATACTCTTTGGCTCCCCGTGTGTCGAATCAATAAATTTGGTTATTCTTACCCGCGAAGACTATCTCGATCCCTTACGGTTGAGGGTTATCAAGTACCATTTTCTGGCGCCGTTGCCGGGGAGCATAGCAATATTTACAAGTCTACTTGATATATCCTACCTGCTGCACTTTATTTACTATGGGTAAGAAAGGTGACCCCAAGGTTCCGATCTTACGATCCACTACAAGAAGAGGTACTGCTCTGAGCACTAGTGCTACACTTGATTCACCTTCTGTTATGAGTAAGTTTGCCTCACCACCACCACATGATGCTCCTACTGAATCTGTTACTGTGTCTGATACTCTTGATGATGCTTCTACTACTTTTGATGATGATATTAGTTCACTTGGTTATGCTCTTGAGAAACAAATTACTGCTGTTGCTGAAAAATATGGAATTGAACTTCCTGTTACTCGTTACCCTATTGGAGAAACTTATGAATTTCCCGAATTGAGTAAACTCCAGGAGAGGCTCCTTGATGATGATTACTATATACTTGATGAAGATTTATGTAGGGAACTGACAGAGTTTGCCGGCTCTGACCCTGAAACTATTAAGAATATATTTGAAAAACACTCTTTGAAAAACAAAACCGTTCCTAATCCTGAGTTTGCTACATCTCCTATATGCATTGATTATCCTGATTTTAATTTCTCTATTGATCTTTCACTTATACCTATGGTTGAAGCTGACCCCTTTTATGGCAGAGAAAATGATGATGCTATTGCACACCTAACTAAACTTGGTGAACTAGGTAGCCTGTTTACCACAGATGAGAAGATGCGCTACTTTTATGTGACCAAGCTTCTTCCTTTCTCGTTGAAGGAAGGTGCTAAAGCATGGTATGATTCACTCCCATGCGGTTCTATTAAGAGTCCTCAGGACCTAGCTCACTCTTTTGTTGATAAATACTTTCCTGCTCATATGCAACATGCTGCTTTACAAAGAATTTATAATTTTAAACAGTTGCAGGATGAGTCTCTCCCTAAAGCTTGGGGGAGGTACTGTAGTTTGATACAGGCTAGACCAGGACATGGAGTTCCTAAGAATGAATTAATTGATATATTCTATGCTGGTTTAACTGATGACTCTAGGTCCTATCTGGACAGTTGTGCTGGTTGTGTTTTCAGGAAAAGAACACCGGACGACGCGGAAGAACTAATGGGCAAAATTGCCAAGAACCATGAAGATTGGTTCGTCCCTGAACCACCTCCACCAACAAAGAAGAGGGGCATGTTTGTTCTAAGCCCCGAGGATATGCAAGAAGCAAAGAAGTCTATCAAAGAGAAAGGTATTAAAGCTGAAGACGTGAAGAATCTACCTCCTATTGAGAAGCTGTGTGAGCCTACCACTCACCCTCCTATGGTAGAGGTACACTCTCTTTTAGATTTCAACGAAAGTGACATCCCTCATGGTAAGCCTCCTGATCAATGTCTAGATGAGTTTGATAATTTTATTATGAAACAAAATCATTTTAATGAGAGGATAGAAAGTCAGTTGCATGATGATTCCCTTGCTATCAAAAAGTTGCTTGGTGTTTTAGATAGAACAGTTAATGATGTTCAGTGTCTTGTGAAGCATTTTCATATGGTCAAACTCAGCTTGATCAAATTTCTAATGTGCAAAGAGATTTGCTTGCTAACAATGACAAACAAGATAAATTGCAGGCTTTTGGGATTAAGACCCGAGGAGGAACTAGCACTCAAGATCCTCTTTATCCAGAGGGACATCCGAAGAGAATCGAGCAAGATTCTCAAATGCAGGAAGAAGAAATTGTTGTCTCTCCAAACAAGAAAAAGAAACATAAAGAGACTGACAATTCTAATGATCCTATTGCAGATGAAGAGCCAGCTATTGATCCCAACAGTGTATCTATCTCCGATGCTGAGACTGAAGACGGTGCTGAACCTGAAGGTAATAATAATGAGAAGAATGATCCACCTGAAGTTCGAGAAGAAGAAGCACCTGACAAACGTAAGAGGTACACTAAAGAAGACTTCATCGCAAGGAAACATGGGAAGGAGAAAGAACCATGGGTACAGAAACCCATGCCCTTTCCAGGTAAGTCCATCAAATCTAAAGAAGAAGAGCATTATAATAAGTTTTGTGAATGGATTAAACCTCTTTTTCTTCAAATACCTTTGACTGATGCTATTAAGTTACTCCCTTACTCAAAATATATGAAAGATATTGTCACTAACAAAAGAAAAGTTCGTAATGATGCAATATCTACTATGCTTGCTAACTATTCTTTTAGCGGAAAGATTCCTGAGAAGCTCGGTGATCCAGGTATACCCACCATTCCTTGCTCCATAAAGAATAATTATGTCAAAACTGCTTTATGTGATCTTGGAGCAGGAGTGAGTGTTATGCCTCTCTCTCTTTACGAGAGGCTTTGTTTAGAGAAATTAATTCCTACAGATATCTCCCTTCAGATGGGTGACAAGTCAACCGCTGTCCCGATAGGTATTTGTGAGGATGTTCAAGTTGAAGTAGCTAATTGTTTAATTCTGACTGATTTTGTTGTGCTTGACATGCCCGAGGATGGGAGCATGTCCATTATTCTTGGTAGACCTTTCCTTAACACCGCAGGTGCTATTATTGATTGCAACAAAGGGAAGGTTACCTTTCATGTGAATGATAAAGAACACACGGTATATATTCCAAAGAAGACCGACAGGAGGCATGCCCTCAACTCTATAGAGAATATCGAGACCGTGAAAATTGGAGAATGGGACTGTCCACTACATGTGCCTCACAAATACAAAACTATCATGGTAGGGACAATGTCCATCAAGGTAAAAGTTCAGTGATTACTTCGTAGGAGGTGAGACTTTTTGTTCTATATACCGCCTGTTTGTTGGTAAGACTTGATCAACCTTACTAGTGAACGTGTTATATACGGATAAAAAGTTGAGCTTTCCATGTTTTCATTTTGTCTTTAGTGTTGTCATAACTGCTGTACCAAGTATCTATGTTTTTGAAGCTTTACAATACTACTAACTACTTCAAGTTTTCAGAGAGTTTCGCAGCTTTTTGAACTTCGAAAAATTTTCAACAGTGAAGTTTTCAGAAAAATTCCAGAAAAATTATATTAAAAATTTCCACAACGGGAGAGACCTGAAAAGTCATGGGGCCAGCCAATGGCCCAGGCGGCCAGCTGGCGCGGCCCAGCCCCTGGCCGCGCCCACAGGGCGCCTGGGGCCCACAAGGCCCCCCTCCAGGTACCTCTTCCTCCTCTCTCTCTCTCTCATTTTCCAGAAACCCGAGTTCTGGTCGTGTTCTTCTTGTTCTTGCTGTTCTTGGGGGCGATTCGTCGATCTCTCTCTACAACCCATCATTTGAGCTGAAATTTTGAGCAAATACTCCCTGGTATGTGACTCCTCCACCCCTCCAATTAGATTTTTGATTGGTGGCCTCATTTGTGAGTATTTAGTAGTTCTTGGTGCTGTAGAGATGAGCTTGCATGCATGTGTAGAAAGTTATTTTCCAAGTTTTGATGCAAGTTTATGCCTTGGGCAAGTGAGTTGAGTAGTTTGCCTTAGCTCACTTTGTTTTAATCCTTGCTTTGGTGAATTGTAAAAAATTTCAGAAATGAGTTTATTAGGAAGGGCAAAAGGATGGCTTGAGAAGAGGAGGCCCGCACACTCCGATCGAGTCATTAGAGCCGCAGCTTCACCATCGACTGCTAGGGTGAGCTATAATGAAGATCATGTGCCCATGGAGTTGTTGGAAGACACAAGTCCACCACGTGCGATGACATATCCATGTGACGTATTCATGGAAGCTGCGGGAATCAAGGATGAGTTTTATAATCTTTGTGCTAATGCAGGTTTGACACGGCTCATCACCAGCCGTGTTACCCAGTATCAAAAACTCACCTCCATTTTCATTAACAGTTTTAGATATAATCCTGAATCAGGTGCTATTGAGTTTAAACTTTATAATGACCTTATCACCATGACTCTGGGAAATTTTTGTGAAGTATTAGGTGTGCCGAACGTTGGGAGGACGGCAAGGATGGGTACGCAGCCCTCCGAGCTGAAAACCGTCATCAACTCTCTCTGCAGCATGGGTACGAGGGATATTCATCTGTCGAAGATCTCCAGTATCTTGTTTCCTCACCTCAGGTATTTTGCATATTATATTTCTAGAGGGGTGCTAGCTCGTGACAACACGAGCAGCATTTCTGCTCCGGATATTGCTATCCTGGCAGCAGCCCTCTCAGGGAGGTCTGATTATAATATTGGTACCTTAATTGCTCGACGCCTTGCTATGAACGGTAACAAGGGGGATTTATATGGTGGCATTTATGCCACGCTTATCTTAGAGCATCTTGGAGGCACCCCACACCCTGATGATACTCCTTTTACTTATTTGAGCTTTGACCTTGCTGCTATGAAAAGGCATAAGTTTGTCACCATGGGTTCTGAGCTTGATAACCTTGTCTATATCTTGCGTTTCGGAACTACTGCGGAACGCGAGATCCGTCTACCTGCACCTCTTTTGTTTGATTATTCTCGCAGGAACGGATGGTCCTTTGATGTTGTCCAGTTCGATGAGTTCGTGGTCCAGCATCAGTTTCATAACCCCATGGAGGGGGTTGTGCCCGACGAGGAGAGGCACGGTGAGATACCACATTTTCATGATGAGACCGCCACCGAGTTTGGTGAAGGGTCTTCCTCTGTTTGGCGCTCGGAACCTTCCTCGTGGGAGACTCCGAGGAGTTCGGTGTACGCGCCATCATCCTTCTACGACCCTTGGTCTCACCACCATACCCCTGGAGCAGGAGGCTCCTGGGGGCAGTAGCTGCTACCAACTTAGGCCAAAAGCCTAAGCTTGGGGGAGTACGTGCCCTTCTCACCTTTTCATTGTATTATCCGTTTTATTCTCTTTGATCTTTTCGAAGTTTTTACCCGTTCTTCTTTATTCATCTATATTGCAAAAACAACAAAAAGATTTTCTCTTTCTTTTGCTTTTATTCAACCTTTGAAAAAAAAACCAAAAAGATTTCCTTTCTCTCTTTAGTTTGCTTTGTTTTCAGAGATCAGCTCGAGTCTGTGATGGCATTTGATTATATTTCCTACGTTCGATCGTGCAAGTGACAAGCAGTAATGATGAAGATCGACTGAAAGGAAGCAACAGGGAAGACCTGTATGAACTTTTATTGTTTCTACTTTTGTACATATGCTTGTACTTATGATCTAGAGACCAGCTTGTAGCGACATAGTGCTATGTTTACAATGCTCTTCCAGTGATTCATGCTTTCCTTGTGGCTAGTCTCCAATAACTAGAGTACATAATGTGTTATTGAAATGATCTACATGCATTGCATTGTTCCTAGTCTGGCATACTATGGTGGTATTTCCCTTTAGAGAATTTTTGGATTGACTTGGCACGTGCTTACACATGTTTAAGACTAAAAAGTCTACTTTACCTTGATGATCTTTGAGTTTTAGAATAGTTATATCACTTTCATGCCCGATTCAATGTTGCTTTGTCGCTCTGCATGATTATGACCGTTATTGCTCTCTAGTTGGTCGCTTCCCAGTCTTTTGCTAAACCTCCACCCGTACTAAGCGGAATGACTGCTTGTGCATCCAAAAGCCTTTAAAACCTGTTATGCCATATGAGTCCACTATACCTTCCTATACATGGTATTTACCTGCCATTCCTAACGAAGACTTTCGTGTACCATCTCGAAATTTATCAAAAGCATTTCTCTTTTGTGCCCATGTTTTAGCTCATGAGGAAGTAGTAGTTAACTCATGACCTCTTTAAGTTGGACAAGTTTCACCCCTGGATTGCATGCATAATGTGCGAACCACTAATATGAAAAGGAACTGGCATTGAGTGCGCCCAGCTCGAAAAGATAATATAACAAACAAACCCTCCTTCACGCTTTGTTCATGAGAAATCAGAAAACTTTGGCAGTGATAAACAAAGGAGATTAAGAGGATGTGATCGTCCTCATGCGGGAGCCGTTCCTCGAGACTTGTCTAGCTTAAAAAGTGATTGAATTATCTGCTAGCATTCGTTGACGAAATATGCACCTCTCAAGACATATTTACTTCTGTTTTCAAACCAAGAGCTCTGGTACATGTTTAGTTTTTGTTTCCGATCACGGGTTTTCAACTTTGCCAATAAAAGCCACGGTTCGAGAGTCTCACCTTCTTTCTTCAAAGCACTGAATAGGAGAGCATAATTGTCATTCTGAGTGTAATGTGCATTGTCCCAAAGTATTACATTGTCTTCTGCATACTTGTGATATGATTTATTCTGAAATTCTTAGTTCTAGTCTCCTTTAAAACTCTGGAGGAGTCTCTGCATTTATGTTTTGCTTCACTCATGGAGGCTAGCGAGATACCACGTTAATATGCTCAAGCTATGTGCAATGTGATCTTGTCTTGATTTTCGGTAATATATTGTTTACTCTTGATTATTTGTGACTGGTCACTTGAAAGAAGGATTGCTCCTTGCTTTGTTCTCATAAGTACTGTTTCAATAATTGCTAGACTCTTTTCGTAGTACATGCTTATATACATCAAATGAAGCAAAAGAGTTTGTCAAAGTTTTCTTTGTCGCGTCCAGTTCGTTGAACTGAATTGCTTGAGGACAAGCAATATGCTAAGCTTGGGGGAGTTGATACGTCTCAAACGTATCTACTTTTCCAAACACTTTTGATATTGTTTTGACCTCATTCTTGCATGATTTGGACTAAACTAACCCAGACAGACGCTGTTTTCAGCAGAGCTGCCTGTATGGTTTATTTGTGTGCAGGAAAACGGATTTTTAAGCATCTCAGAAAAATCCACGAAAAATCACGAAAAATCCACGCACCCGAAGAAACAACATACCAGAAGTGGGGCCAGAGGGGGGCCAGGGGGTGCCCAGGCGCCCTGTGGGCGCGCCCCCCCTGGGCCGCGCCGGGGGGGCGCCTGGGTGGGGCCCACGCCCCCTGGTGCCCTACTTTAGCCCGTATTTTTTCCTCCGAGCCAGAAATCGCAGATCGGGAGTCCTTTCGCTGTTTCTCGTCGCGGAGCACCGCCACCCTCTGTTCTTCTTCGGGAGGGCTAATCTGGAGGGTGATTTGGCCTCCGGAGAGGGGAGATCGTCGCCATCGTCATCATCATCACCACTTCATCATCCCTCCATGACTTCCCCCTTCATGTGTGAGTAATTCCCTTGCTGTAGGCGAAGGGGATGGTAGGGATTGGATGAGTTAGATCATGTAATAGTTCGTCAGATTGTTGGGGCCATGTTGCCTATCATCTAGTATGGTGTTTATCATCTTTGCTACAACTTGTTATTCTTAATGCTTGACACTAGGGCCCGAGTGCCATGATTTCAGATCTGAACCTTATGTGTTTGCATGAATATATTTGTGTTCTTGATCCTATCTATGAGTTGTATGCACCTGTTACGGTTCGGAACCGGCGATCCCAAAAGTGACAGCTTGGGACACCAAAGGGGGCGGTCCGTAGTTTGAGGATTACATGTATCCATTGAGTTCATTGCTTTGTTCCGGTGCTCTTTGACAGGAGCACCTTAATATCCATTAGTTCCTTTTGGCCCCGTTCGTAGCGGGATGGTAGGACAAAAGATGTTGTGCAAGTTCTTATTGCAAGCACGTACAACTACCTACGGGATACATGCCTAATGTTTGATATCTGCCTAGATGATCATTACTTTTCCGTGTGCCGTGCCCCGAGTTAGAAACTATCTCATCCATGCAACGCCCAACCATCCATCTCCCTAGCCTACAGTATTTTAAACCTTGCTTGTCACTAGTTGCCACCTTTGCTATTTACTACTGTTATTTACTTTTGCTGTTTACTTTTACCATTACTATCATCACTATCATATCACTGTTACTACTTATCTTTTGTTGCAAGTTAGTATATTTCAGGTGCGGTTGAATTGACAACTCAACTGTTAAAGCTTATAAACACTCTTTGGCTCCCCGTGTGTCGAATCAATAAATTGGGTTATTCTTACCCGCGAAGACTATCTCGATCCCTTACGGTTGAGGGTTATCAGAGATCCAGCGCACTTCCCTGTCGTCACTATTGGCCCGAATCCTCTCGGTGCTCTCCTCCGATGTTTCACCAGCGCGATGCCCTCCACGCCAATGTACGCGCCCCTGTAGCAACCCTAATCGCCATGGTCGCTGGCGCGCTTGTCGTGCTTCCTCTTCTTCGCATCTCAGCATGCGCTGTTGCCGGCTTGGCTACTCATCCTCTGTAGTTGTGACGTCCTCTTCGCCCCTGCAGCAACCACCAACCATAGTCACCATCGGTCACCAGTGTGGCTACTTTGTCTCCTAGGCCCACTTCCCTGCATCTGCGCATGCGCTGCCATCGGCTCGAGCTCGACGGGGCCTCGGCTAACTCGACTCCGGCGGACTTCGATGATGATATCAGTAAGGCACTCATGTCCTCTGTTCTTTCCCTCGAGGGTGCTTTGTGTGGCACGGGTACACTGCCTTAATGATTCACCTGATCCATTGGATGTGTCATCTGTGCGTTGAAATTCAGCTAGCTAATATTTTCCGTCGTGGCGTCGTACATCATCTTGCTGGAGCACGGCTTAGATGACAACTCATAATAGTCATTTTCTTATTGACCTTGCTGGAGGCCCAATCGACTACACCTTGCTAGGTATTTCAGTGTTGGGTTTGTGTCCTTTAATGTGCAATCTAATTGTGCACATAAGTTGTTTCTAATTGGGTTGATCTATTTGTACGTATCATTCAGTGATTGACAACTTGTCTGTATGTGCTAATTCAGGAAGAATTTGTGCATTCTCTTTTTCTGAATAGTTCTTCCTAGTGATGCATTAGCATTTAATTTTCTTACTATTATGTGCGTGGATGAATCCTTACCGATTTCCTGGCCATATACCTTGTAATACTATAGTAATAAGTCTCACATGCATCTATCCGAAGTATTCCTCTTTATCATACATAACCCTTAATTACATCTTCCCTTGCAGGTTGCAAAATTGATCTTGCTTCAGCCAACTTGCGTGTGTTCTTCTTTCTCTTAAAAGGTAAATTAAACCATAATCAAGAATGTAATATATTACTCGTCTTCGTATTCTGAACAACTATATACACCATACTCCAGAATGTTACCCAAAATCTTAGGTTTGGGAACAGTTCTTGCATTCATATATTATCCAAGGTAAATCATTGCAGAATCAGTAGAATGTTTAGATGAATCTTGCAAGAATATATAACCTATGTTTATGAATCACAACCATCAGCGTGAAAAAATATGAAACATATTTTGACATATTAAATCTGAACTTGTTTCATGCAGTTATCTTAATTCAACTTCAGGTACATCTGATTTCCACTTCTCTGTACTTACCTGTATTAGTCGTCTGCTAATTGTCGCCCCACCTAAAGCTACACGAAAGATGAGTCCCTGCATAAGTAAGCTTCTCTCTTCCTGTACATTGGCATATTTTCCCTTGGTTTGCTGAATGTGAAAGATGACAGCGACACTACTATTGTTCCTAGTTGAAAGGTAGTAGTACATGAATTGAAGTTGACTCAGACTGAAGTCAAATTAAGTATATCCATCTAGCATAATCATGTGTATAAGTCATTCAGAAAAAAAATGCTTATAAGTAATTCATAGTTTTGCCTGATATATGCCTCTTGAACCAGCAAAACAAATAAACTGGACAAAAGATAGTACAAAACATTGGTGAAGTTATTCTAATTTAGCAATTTAAACTTGCCTAAATTTGAAGTTTGCAATTTGCAAGATACTAGATGTCAAGCCAACAACGTGCTCTGCTACTTCACCTTCATTGGTGTATTGCTTGTGTGAACTTCGACATAGTGTGTTGCTACTTCGCAGAAAAAAAACTAAAGAAACAAATCCATTACACCTTGTACAATGGAAAGTTAGGGAAAACATTTAAACAATTGAAAACATATCTCTTCCTCTGGTGGATGTTTTCAGCTACCATAAATGGATATGTTCCTATTTTGGTTTGTCCCACTAACATGCTAGAAAAATAAATGGATTTTAGTTTTCTTATAAACAACATAATAGATATATACATTTCTTGTTACTTACAAGTAGTATGGTGTCGGTGTACTGAGGTAGGGGTACCTCAGTACCCCAACTTGTGCACGGGCAGTTGCAGCTTCCCGCGGCAGGGTTTACCACGCGCTCGCCGGAGACCTTCCTGCTCCATATCAAACCATTCGAAAACAAAGTATGCAAGACAGCAGATCGAGACCCCGGCAAGTGGAGCTTGCCGGGAAGGCCGTACCAGGCTCAAGATTACCTCACTAGCACAAGGCCCTGGCAAGAGGAGCTTGCCAGGAAGACTAGAAGATTCCATCATAGAAGACACGCCTCGGCGCTATATGCGTCCCGGCGAGGGCCCGGGGAGCGGCAAGCTCCCGGGCCCGGCAAGATCAAGACCCCGGCAAGGTGCTTGCCGGGAGAGTTGCGCTGTGTGCCCGTGCTCCAGCTCATCGGCCCACGCGTCGCCCTGGGGCCTATCCAGGGACGCGTGGCGGATGGCTGTGCAGCCTGGGGGACACGGTGGCACTCCACGGTGGTGGATCCATCGCCGTGGCAGACGGAGACGCAAGGGCGGGAGCTTTTGGGGTCGACGGCGACGGGCATTAAATGCCCTTGTCCCCCACTGTCAAAGTAGGTAGCGACCACTGTTCGCGCACTGTAGCTCCACTGTTCCCGCACTGTTACAACTACCACCTCTTTTATGTTTTTACCCCTTTCTCCTACGTTGACACCTGTCGGTGACCCCTTGTACTATAAAAGGAGGCCCATGCACAACGTGGAGGGGGTTCGGAACCTAGATCACTCACACGCTCGGTGTAGCTGCTTCTTCAAGCTCCCGAGCTCTCCAACTCAATACACAACTAAGCAGGAGTAGGGTTTTACGCGTCTACCGCGGCCCGAACCTGGGTAAAACTGCTCGCGTGCTCGCTACGATCTGCTCTTCGTGCTCCCTCCGCCCTCGTACCGCACAGACAAGGGGCTCCGGTCCCATAGGTGTTCGTGGCGGACAGTTTCCCCCGACATCTTTGGCGCGCCAGGTAGGGGGGCGTCGAGGTTGTGCGAACCTGATCCGGCGTTCGCGCAGGCGCATTCTTCATCAACCTCTCCAGCTTCGTCAACAACTTCATCAGCAACAACACTATGGCCCCGAAGAAGAAGGCTTCGGAGGTCGGAGGCCCGTCTGCGTCTCACCCGCCGCCACCAGAGCCAACGGTGGGCGGGGGAGACGCCGTCGGAAGAGTGGTCGCCGGCGAGGACACTCGCGGCGCCACTAAATCAAAGGATAGGACGGACGACTGAGCCTCGGTCTCCGTGGACGCGCCGCGTCCATCTCAGCACACGACAACCCAGCAGCGCCATACCACAGGAGGTGGTATCCGCTTGCTGGGGCAAGGACAAACCGGAGGCTCGCGGGACGCCCCGGACCACCGTCCGGGCACAAGCAAAGCGAAGGCGCCGGCGCGGGACCCTGCTCCTTCTAACGTTGTTAGGAGTCCGAGCATATCCCGCTCCTCGCACCGCTCGCCCCCGTTCCCCTCCACTCCAGCAGAAGCGCTCGCAAGGGCGCAACTGCTCCTCGACTTCCCTCCAGCGGCAGACAAGGCCGAAGACTGGAGGGTCACCATCCAGAGCCTGATCGCCTTCGCCAACAACGATTCTCCACAGCAGCCGGCGGCCTCGCGGCCACGGCAAGCTGAGAAGACGAAGGCCGACGGCGACAAGACCGCCGGGGGTGCGACAAGCGTGCACTCCCCGCCGTGGAAGCAGAAGACGCCGCCCCGCCGGAACAACGCCGACGACGGCTCCACGGCGTCGTCGGATCCGCGGGCCCGTCGGGACCAGCGCCAGGTCCTCGACGACCGGCGACAAGAAGACGCTCGCACCACAATCGAGCGCCGCCGAGAAGCTCGGCGACAATCAGATCATAGGGCTGGGAACGCTGTCGACGCGCGCGCGCCCGGTGAACCAGGCGACTTGCCGTACGCGGCAGGCTGCCCTGCGTTCACTCGCGAGCTGCGGCGCGTCCAGTGGCCCAGCATGAAGAATTTCAAGCCCGACGTACCGGAGAAGTACGACGGCAAGACGCACCCCTCAGAATTCCTCAGCGTCTACACCATCGCGGTGCAGGCTGCCGGGGGGCGCGACGAGAAGATCTTGGCAAACTACTTCCCGCTCGTGCTTAAGCCGAACGTCCGTTCGTGGCTTATGCACTTGCCGGAAGGTTCCATCTCTTCTTGGGCCGACCTTTGCCACCAGTTTGTTGGCGCCTTCACCGGCGGCCACAAACCCCAGGGCCAGGAGAGCGATCTCCACATTCTGGCCCAGAAGGAAGGAGAGTCCATGCGCAAGTACATCCAACGCTTCAGCCGTGTACAGCACAACATCCCCGACGTCCACCCTGCCGCGGTTATCAGCGCGTTCCACCAGAACGTGCGTAACCGTCGCATGCGTGAAGAAATGGCGATGACCAGGATTCGGGATGTCAGCGAGCTCTATGCTCTGGCTGATAAGTGCGCACGCGCAGAAGAGGGGAGGAGACTCCCCGGAGAGGATGCTGGCGCAGAAGGAAGCGACAGCGACGACGCCGCTCCGGCAAAGAAGAGCCGGCGGCGGAACAACAGAAGGAAAAACAAGAAGGAAGTGCTTGCCGTCGAGAAGTCCGGCAAGGAGGCTCCCGCCAAGCAAACGCAGGCTGGCGGCTCCGGCAAGGAGCCTGCCCCTGTAGCGGCAGCCGACAAGCCGGGCGGCTCCGACAAGCAATACTGCAAGATCCACCGCACCAAGGGTCACGATCTCTCCAACTGCAAGCGCGTCGAGTATCTCGTCGAGCAGCAGAAAGCTGAATACGAGGGGCGCGACAAGGAGAAGGCCCAAGGTGGCGGGGAAGAGCCAAGCAAGAAGCGGCCGTTCAACGGCCGGGGAGGACGCCGCGGCAAGGCCAAGCAGCGGCAAGGAGATCGACCTCCCCGGGGCCGCGACAACGACGAAGACATGGAGGACGAGGATAACAGCGAGCAGGAGTTCCAGAAGGCCACGGAGGTCCTGTGCGTCGACGGTGGCGCCTCTCTGCACACCTCCCACCGCCAACTAAAGCAGTGGGCACGTGAGGTGAATGCAGCAGAGCCGCCCATGGAGTCGCGCAGGCTCCTCAAATGGTCCAGCACGCCCATCATTTTTGATCTTGAGGATCACCCTGACCGCACCACTGCGGTCGGGTGCTTGCCGATGCTGGTCTCTCCCACCATCCGCAACCTCAAGGTCACCAAAATGTTGGTTGACGGCGGGGCCGGGCTGAACTTGATCTCCTCTGCTGTGATCAAGAAACTCCAAATTCCAGATGGCGAGCTCGAAGAAACCGGTTCTTTCCAAGGAATCAACCCGGGAAGGAGCAAGCCCAAGGGAAAGATCACTCTGCCGGTGACCTTTGGCAGGGAGCTCAACTTCAGGACTGAGCGCATCACTTTCGACGTCGCCGATATTCCATTGCCATACAATGGAATACTCGGCCGTCCTGCCCTCGCCAAGTTCATGGCAGCTTCCCACCACGCTTACAACGTACTCAAGATGCCGGGGCCGATAAGCGTCATCACTGTCCACGGCGACAAGAAAGATGCGCTTGTTTGCGCCGACAAGATCTACCGGGATGCGGCAGCTGCGGCCGAGAAGGATACACTTGCCGCTGAAGCTCCCGGGGGGAAGAAGACGAAGACAAAGTCCGGCAAGTGCTCTGGGGCCCACTCCGGCAACCGCACCTCTTCGGAGTGCTGCGCTGCCGTCGAGGACGTTCCATCGAGCTCCACCGGCAAGTGTAAGAAAGGAATGGCTGCTCCTCCGGCAACCAAGAAGGTGTCCGCCAAGGAGGACGGCACTGGTGGTACCTTCACCATCAGTGCCACGCTTGACAGCAAATAGGAAAGCACGCTCGTTGCCTTCTTGCGGGCGAATGTCGATGTGTTTGCCTGGCAACCATCTGACATCCCCGGTGTTCCCAGGAAGGTAATTGAGCACAAGCTTGCTGTCTGTCCTCATGCGCGGCCCATCAAGCAGAAAGTGAGGAAGCAAGCCGTGGAGCGCCAAGAGTTCATCAACGAAGAAATCAAGAAGCTAGAGGCAGCAGGCCTAGTTAGAGGTGTGATCCATCCGACGTGGTTGGCAAACCCAGTCGTCGTGCGCAAGGCCAACGGGAAATGGAGACTGTGTATAGACTTCACCGATGTGAATAAAGCATGTCCCAAGGATCCATTCCCTTTGCCGCGCATTGACCAGATCGTTGACTCCACTGCCGGATGTGAGCTACTCTGTTTTCTTGATGCATATTCAGGCTATCATCAGATTTTCATGGCCAAAGAGGATGAAGAGAAGACTGCATTTATCACTCCATGTGGCACTTACTGCTTCATACGCATGCCATTTGGATTGAAGAATGCAGGCTCAACCTTTGCAAGGGTAGTATACACTGCTTTTGAGCCACAGATCCACAGAAATGTAGAGGCTTACATGGATGACATCGTGGTGAAGAGCAAGAGCAAGGATACCCTGGTCCAAGATTTGGAGGAAACATTCCAGAACCTGCGCAAGATCCAGCTCAAGTTGAACCCCGAGAAGTGCGTCTTTGGAGTCCCCTCCGGCAAGCTTCTCGGGTTCTTTGTGTCACAGAGGGGGATTGAAGCCAACCCCGACAAGATTAAATCCATTGAGCAGATAGAGGCCCCAAAGCGCGTCAAGGATGTCAGAAGGCTTGCAGGTTGTGTGGCTGCCCTCAGTAGGTTCATTTCAAAGTCTGCAGAACGCGCCCTACCTTTCTTCAAAATCTTGAAGAAGGCAGGTCCCATGAAGTGGACTCCGGAAGCGGAGGCGGCGCTGCAGGATTTGAAACGGTACCTATCCTCCACTCCAATACTTGTCGCACCTAGACCACAAGAAAAGTTGTTGCTATATCTAGCGGCAACCAACCAGGTGGTTAGTGCTGCGTTAGTAGCGGAGAGGGAGTCCGACGAGGAGTCAGCACCACCAGCAAGCGAATCCAGCGACAAGCAGGGGGCTGCTCCGGCAAGCTCTGGCCCCGATAAGGACAGCTCTGCGCAGGAACAGGAAGAAGTGCGAAAGAAGATGGTGCAGCGCCCAGTGTATTTTGTAAGTTCTCTCCTCCAGGGAGCTAGATCAAGATACTCTGGTGTACAAAAGTTGCTTTTCGGCCTCCTCATGGCCTCGAGAAAGCTGCGCCATTACTTCCGAGCACATGAGATAACAGTGGTCACTCGCTTTCCGCTGAAGAGGATATTGCACAACCCAGAAGCAACAGGCAGGATCGTTGAGTGGGCACTGGAGCTGTCGAGCTTTGGACTCAAGTTTGAAAGTACTTCAACCATACAGAGCCGAGCTTTGGCAGAATTCATAGCTGAGTGGACCCCAACACCCGATGAAGAAGTCCAAGAAGCAAGTGCACTCGTACAAGAAGCGACAAGTGAATGGGTAATGTATTTTGACGGTGCCTTCTCGCTGCAAGGCGCCGGTGCTGGCGTGGTGCTCATCGCGCCCACCGGAGAGCACCTCAAATATGTTATCCAGATGCACTTTCCCAGGGAGCAAGCGACAAACAACACTGCTGAATATGAAGGCTTGCTTGCCGGCCTCAGGATTGCGGCCGAACTTGGGATCAGGAAGCTGATTGTGCGGGGAGATTCTCAGTTGGTGGTCCGGCAAGTTAACAAGAGCTATCAAAGCCCTTTGATGGAAGCTTATGTCGATGAAGTGAGGAAGCTTGAGGAGCACTTTGAAGGTCTGCAGATGGAGCACGTCCCGAGAGCTCAGAATGAAATCGCAGATGGCCTTTCAAAGTGTGCTTCGATGAAGTTACCTGTGGAACCAGGGACCTTCTTGCTCAAGCTGACTCAACCATCCGTTACACCATCAATTGGGCAGTCCAAGAAGAGAAAGTTGGTCTCCGGCGACTACTTGCCGGCGGATCTTCCAGAAACCGCCGCCAAGATCCCCAAGATCAACAACCAGAACGTTGAGGAACGGTTTGCTCCTGCAGATCCTCGGGTCTGTACAGTTGAAGCAAGTGTTTCCGACAAGCCTCGCCCCGGCGAGCTTGCCGGGGGACCATCAGCTCCGGCAGAACCAGAGGTCCTTGCCGTAGAAGCTGAGGTTCCCGCAGCGGCCCTCGAGCCTTTAGTCCTTGCCGTCGAGCCTCAGGCTCCGGCATGGGCGCAGCAGATCGTCCGTTTTCTTCAAACTGGAGAACTTCCCGACGACCCAGAAGAAATAGAGAAGATAACCAGGCAGTCAAGTATGTACCAGTTCGTGGATAACGAGCTATACAGAAGAAGGCTCAATGGTGTCAGATTGAAGTGCATCTCCAGGGAAGATGGACAGAAGCTGTTGGCAGAAATACACGGAGGCATATGCGGCCACCACATTGGCGCAAGGGCGCTTGCCGGGAAAGCTTTCCGGCAAGGGTTCTTCTGGCAAGAAGCCCTCCAAGATGCAACTGCACTAGTAACCAAGTGTGAAGCGTGCCAGTTCCATGCGAAGCAGATTCATCAGCCAGCTCAAGCTCTCCAAACAATCCCTTTGTCCTGGCCCTTCTCGGTCTGGGGGCTCGATATCCTCGGCCCCTTCCCCCCAGCCGTCGGGGGCTTTGAGTACTTGTACGTTGCAATCGACAAGTTCACAAAGTGGCCAGAAGTGGAGCCAGTGAGAAAGGTGACAGCACAGTCAGCAGTCAGGTTCTTCAGGTCGATTGTTTGCCGTTTCGGAGTCCCTAACAGGATCATCACCGACAACGGTACACAATTCACTAGTCGCACCTTCATGCAGTACGTCCAAGACCTTGGCGCCAAGGTCTGTTTCGCTTCTGTTGCTCACCCGAGGAGCAACGGTCAAGCGGAGAGGGCTAATGCTGAAGTGCTGCGCGGGCTCAAGACGAGGACCTTTGACAGGCTGTGCAAGTGCGGAAGAAATTGGATAGAGGAGCTACCGGCGGCTCTTTGGTCAATCAGAACGACACCAAGTCGAGCCACCGGACAGACACCCTTTGCTCTAGTCTATGGAGTAGAGGCAGTTCTCCCCACGGAACTCGTATACGGATCTCCTCGAGTGCTCGCTTATGACGAGCTCGAGCAAGAGCAACTGCGGCAAGATGATGCATTGCTCCTCGAGGAGGGACGTCTCCAGGCTGCTGTACGAGCTGCTCGATACCAGCAAGCCTTGCGCCGCTATCATAGCCGCAAGGTCAGGGCCAAGAGTCTCGAGGAAGGCGACCTTGTTCTTCGGCGTGTTCAGTCCGCCAAGAATTCCAACAAGTTGACGCCGAAGTGGGAAGGCCCTTATCGGGTGAGACAAGTTACGAGGCCCGGCGCTGTCCGCCTCGAGACCGAAGAAGGCTTACCGGTGAGCAACTCCTGGAACATAGAGCATCTTCGCAAGTTTCACCCATAAGGCGCGGTTGCCGTGATCCGCTCCGGCAACCACCTTTTGTACAAGCTTTGCCGCTGTTGCATGTAACCCTTTGTACAAAGCCGGGCGCAGACCCCGTGCATCAGTAAAGTTTTTTGTGTTTTGCGCTGATTGCCTTTTGCATGCTTTTCCTTGCTATTTGCATGTTTTGTTTGGCATTTGGTGCAACAATCAAGTATCCGGTAAGCATTAGCACGCCGAAAGGCCATGTACTTGTTTCCCTCTTCTTTTTCTTTCCTCTTAAGCAGAAGGAATGTTCCTCACGCACAAGTTTGCCGGGGGGGAGGAGATGGAAGAGGAACCAAGTGCTGTTCAAGAAAGAGAAGCCTTACCGGGAAGCAAGCAATATATGAAATCTAAGTTATTAGAATTTGACCAGTTCAAATTTTTAAATTTTAGTTGTCTTCCTTGAACATCCACACTTTGTATGGAAAACCTGTGCGCGGAGGAACCTACCCGTAGCTTGCCGCACCCTTATCTTGTTTCCGAGTTCGCTCAACGATTTAAGTGAGCTGCGACAAGTGTCGCGCCCTTGCTTCGTTTCCGAGTACGCTCAGCAAGCTAAGTGCGTTGCGACTAGCTGCGGCGAGGTTGCTTGTCGGTGAGACCTTGGCCAGCAGGCTGCTCAGGGTCCAGCGCTCAGCGCTCGCGGCAAGGGCCCCTTGCCGGCAAGCTCCCCGGGAGCGTAGGGTAAAAAGCATACAAAGTAAATGACCAAGACAAGGAAGATAACATTGCACTGATTGATCAAAATGAGATAAATATCTTACAAAAGATAACTTGTCGCAATGATTAACAAGTTCATAACACCCTATGCAGCAACGAAAAGAGATAAAGATAAAGGAGGCCTAGTCTACGCGGCCGCCCTCGATCCTGGAGATCTTAGCCACCTTGGCAATGATGTGGGCGACCTGCTCCTTCAGAGCCTCCATGTCCGCGTCAGCCGGCAAGCTGCGAAGAACGTTGGTGAGGTTTATGCCCGGATTGCGGTATACGATCTTCGTCAACACGCGCTCCAAGGTTCCCGTGCAGAGCAGGCGCGTCTCCTCGGCCAGTTGCGCGGGGATCTTCTTCCGCAGATCTGCAAGGGCCGACGCGATTCCCCTGAAGAAGAGGCTGAGCTTGGCGCTGTGAGGGAGGTTTGGATCCGGGGAGTAGATGAGGTGCTCCAGCTTCAACGCCAGCAGCTCCTGGTCGATGTTGGACGCACAAGATACTAAGTCCTCGGTCCATACCTCAACGGTATGGCGGAAGAGCTCAGCCGCTTTGTTGGCGCTGTCCACTAAGGTCCGCTCCTTGCGGAGCTCCTCCTTCAACTTGGTCTCCCGAGCCCGGGCAGCGTCGAGTGAATCCTTCAGTGTAGAGACCTTCAACTCCAAGTCCTCGATGGAGTCCTTGGCGGCCTTCAACTCGTCGCCCCTCTCAGAAAGACGCACCTGGAGTTCTGAATTGGTGTGGGCGTCCTTCTCACGCTCCGTGATGAGCGCGGCGACCTTCTCCGCGCTCACCTTCAGCGACTTCTCCAGCTGCGCGACCTTGGCGGCAAGCTCCTCCTTGGCGGTCTCCGCGGCAGCCGCGGCGGCTTTCGCCTCCTTCAGTTCCCCGCCAAGGGCCTCCTCCCGAGCGGCAAGGTCCTCCTCGTGGGAGTCGAGGTTGACCTTCCGCTGGGCGAGTTCTCCTTCTCGCCGGGACAGCTCCACCCCGGCGAGCCGCTGCTGCTCTTCGGCCTCAGCTTTCTCCAGCACCCACTCCTGGTATTCGCCGGCGAGTCGCTCGCGCTCCTCCGCCACCTCGCGGAGAGCAGCCTGGTTGGCGGCGCGCAGCTCCGCCGCGCGCTTCTCCATCTCAGTAGCAGCTTCGGCGGCAAGGGCCTCCCGGGAAGCGAGCTTCGCCTGCCTGGCCCGGTAAAGGGCCAGAAGCTGGTGGAGAAGCTTCTCCTCCTCGGGCCCTTCGCTTCCGCCGGGCGCCTCGACGATCTCCAAGCCCGCGGAGGCGAGGACCTCCCCATCAAACGCCTCGCCCTCCGCGGGAGCTCGCGACGAAGAACCCCACGGCACCTGGATGAAGATGCCGTTGGGGGCCTTGAGGTAATAGCCGGCCTGCTCCTTTCCGGCGGAAGGGTCGGCGGCCGGCGCAGCACTTGATGCTCCCGCCGCCTCCGGGCCGGCGGTGCGGTCGCCGTCCCCCTCCCCGGCCGCTGCGTCCGCAGCCGGAGCGGTCTCCTGCGCAGCTGGCTCGGCGGCTCCCGCCGTGTCCTCGGCGACAGGGACGTCGCCGCCGCCGCCCTGCGCGCCCTCCTCCTCCTCGATGTTGATGACTTCCGTCTCCATGTGCTCGGGGGGAGGAGGATCTGGAAGAAGAAGAAGAAAAAGAAGTTCAAGCAAAAAATCCAAAAAGAGACAACGCCAAGAAGACAAGTTATAGAGCCTACCTTGGCGGACGTCATCAGCGGCGGGCTCCCTCGCCGGGGAGCTCTGCCTTGGCGGAGTGCCCGCCCTCGCCGGGCTGCTCGCCCTTGGCGGGGTACTCGCCCTTGGCGGAGTACCCGCCCTTGGCGGAGCGCACTCCCTTGCCGGGGAGTTCGGCCTTGGCGGGGGCGGCGGGGCCTGCGGCTCCTCGAGGGCGGTCTCCGGACGCTCCTGCCGCTGTGGCTCCACCTCTGCACAAGTCAAGACAAAGACATCAAGATATTGAAACAAGACAAAATCCCCAAGCGCACCCCGACGAGCGGAAGGATGGAACCCAGACTTACGCTGGGGGCTGCGCTGGGGGCTGCTCCTCGGAGCAGCGCTCGGGTCCGGCAGGCTTGGCTCCGGCGCGTCCCCAGTTGCCGCGGTGGCCGAGTCTTCCGCGACCTCGACCACAGGCGCCTTGGCTTTCTTCGCCACGCACTGAACCAAGGTCCTGAAATCAAAGCAACAAACAAAATTAGCATCAACAATAATCAAGACGAAACTTGAGAAGGTGTAAGATCTCGGATTCTTACTCCTGATCCTCCTCGTCGTCCTCGCTCAAGGCGGAGAAGTCATACTCCACCTGGGGCGCGTCTGCACGAGGAGCAGAAGACGAAGATTCCCTCGGGCGCTTGGCGGTCCCTGGGGCTGGGGGCTGCGAAGACCCAGCCCCTGTGGTAGCCGGAGCCCGGGGAGCGGGCGGAGCCGCTGCTCCGCTCCGAGAAGACTCCTGCCTGCTTGGCGCCGACCTGCGGGGCGCCTCTGCCGTGGCCTGCGCGCGGGCCGCCTCCGCCGCGACTGGTGCGCCGGTCGCCCCCGGCGCAGCTTGGCTTCCCCGGGAAGCTTGAGCTGCCCGGCGAGCTGGTTGTTGCCGGGGCGCCTGCGCCCTCGCTCCCGTCGCCGCCCTGCGGGTACGCTTCAGTGGAGACCGCCTTGGGCTTGCCGGGGGCGGGGAGGTATCCGACGAGGAGAGGTCGTCGGCGTAGAGCTCCGTAGATCCGTCGGAGTCCTCGGCGGCCTCGGCCTCCTCCTCCTCCTCCTCCCCGGCTGGCTTGCTGGGCCCAGCGCCCTGCGCTGCGGCCTCTTTTCCTCTGGCGCCTCCGCTCCCTCCGGCGCCTCCGCTCCCCGCGGCGCCTCTGTTCCCTCCGGCAACGCCACCCCTTGCCGCGGCCTCGGCCGCGATTCCGGGGATCCCGGAGTGCCTCAGAGAGGGGACCCCGGCGAGCGCGTCGGGAGGAAGTTGCAGCAGTCTGCGGATCTCCGCCTCCTCCGCCTGGCAGGACGCATCCGCAGCCTCTGCCTCGTCAGGCGTATATCCAAAATCTCCTGCCGCTGCGGCTGCAGCGGCCTCTTCAGCCCGAGAAGCCATGTATGCAAGCTCCTGGTCGGTGGTGTCCCGCGTGTGCTCCTTGATGTCATCCTTGTTCTTCGCCACCTCCACAAGGTTGTCGAAGAAGCTAAGGACGTCTATGGGCTTGGGCGGAATCCACGTGCGGTCCACGCCGTGCGAATCGCACTGCGGGCATCATGGCGCAAAGACGGTCCCGGACTGTGCTGTTGCAGAGGGGCACCACTCCCCGGGGAGGTCTGAACCACTCAGGGTGGGCCGGGTCATATTTGAAGAGTTCCCGGACCATCCCCTTCAGCTCTAGCGTCGTGAAGTTGAAGTTCAGCCCGGGGCGCAGCCTCATTATATCCGCTGCGTTGCCATACTCCCAGGCCGGCCTTTTCCTGTCTTGGAGAGGGGCGATGCGGCGGCGGAGGAAGTCTGCGCCTACTTCTGCAACGGACAGCCTTGCTACCCGAAGACGAAGAATCCGGACGAGGGCGATGTCGAGCTTGATGTCGTCCGAGTCTATCTCGCTCCAATCCCTGCCACGCACGATGGGCGTTGTGCGCGGCGCGGTGAAGGGCTGCGGCTCGTCCTCAACGATCCAGCACCAGTCTGCACGCCACTCCTCCCACTTGCCGCGGAGCTCCCCCGGCAAGTACGACTCCTTCTTGTTCAGACGAAATACCCAAGAAATTCCCCCGGAGAGGGGGGCGCCGGCCTCTGCTCTAGGAGTGAAGAAGTGCCTAAACAGCTCTACGTTTGGGTGTATTCCTATGAAGTTTTCGCACATGTGTGCGAAAACCGCCATTGTGAGGATGGCGTTGGGGGTGAAGTCAAGAAGGTGGAAGCCATAGGTGTGCATGATGTCGCAGAAGAAATCAGAGAAAGGAGGGCAAAGACCGCAGTGAAAGAAGGCTACGAAGAAATAGTACCCGCCGGGGTAGTTGTCCTTGGCGGCGGCCGGATAAGCTCGAGTGCGGGGGTGCGCCTTGGTTTCCTTGGCCCAAAACAAGTAATACTTGTTCCAGAGCTCCCGCGCGCCGAGCCTCGGCGGGAAGACGAGGTTCCGCTTCCGGTACGCGGTAAGCTTCGCTGCTTGCTCCGACTTCTCCCTCTTGGCTTTCTCCGCCTTCGCCTTCTCGGTCTTCGGGGCCATGGCGGAGGCGGCGGAGGAAAGGGGGGAACGGCGGCGGCGGAGGTGTGGAGGCGGAGCGCAAAGGGGATTTCTGGAGGAAGAAGAAGATGCAATGAAAGCGCAAGGAGGGGAATCGCTCCTGCTTCCTCTGCTTTTATGGGGAAGAGGGGGGGCGTTTCGCTCTTTCCACTAAGAGAACGTGGGCACGTCCCATCCCACGACGCCGCAATCGACGCGTGCCGTTACGGGGGGATGCGGCGGATACGGAAGTGGATTCGGCGCGCCGTGGGCCGCGTGTGCCCGTGCACTGTTTTGGGCCTGGCCCAACAGCGCTCGGCACCGTGTGTGGCCCAGGCCCGGGGGCTCCTGTCGGTGTACTGAGGTAGGGGTACCTCAGTACCCCAACTTGTGCACGGGCAGTTGCAGCTTCCCGCGGCAGGGTTTACCACGCGCTCGCCGGAGACCTTCCTGCTCCATATCAAACCATTCGAAAACAAAGTATGCAAGACAGAAGATCGAGACCCCGGCAAGTGGAGCTTGCCGGGAAGGCCGTACCAGGCTCAAGATTACCTCACTAGCACAAGGCCCTGGCAAGAGGAGCTTGACAGGAAGACTAGAAGATTCCATCATAGAAGACACGCCTCGGCGCTATATGCGTCCCGGCGAGGGCCCGGGGAGCGGCAAGCTCCCGGGCCCGGCAAGATCAAGACCCCGGCAAGGTGCTTGCCGGGAGAGTTGCGCTGTGTGCCCGCGCTCCAGCTCATCGGCCCACGCGTCGCCCTGGGGCCTATCCAGGGACGCGTGGCGGATGGCTGTGCAGCCTGGGGGACACGGTGGCACTCCACGGTGGTGGATCCATCGCCATGGCAGACGGAGACGCAAGGGCGGGAGCTTTTGGGGTCGACGGCGACGGGCATTAAATGCCCTTGTCCCCCACTGTCAAAGTAGGTAGCGACCACTGTTCGCGCACTGTAGCTCCACTGTTCCCGCACTGTTACAACTACCACCTCTTTTACGTTTTTACCCCTTTCTCCTACGTTGACACCTGTCGGTGACCCCTTGTACTATAAAAGAAGGCCCATGCACAACATGGAGGGGATTCGGAACCTAGATCACTCACACGCTCGGTGTAGCTGCTTCTTCAAGCTCCCGAGCTCTCCAACTCAATACACAACTAAGCAGGAGTAGGGTTTTACGCGTCTACCGCGGCCCGAACCTGGGTAAAACTACCCGCGTGCTCGCTACGATCTGCTCTTCGTGCTCCCTCCGCCCTCGTACCGCACAGACAAGGGGCTCCGGTCCCATAGGTGTTCGTGGCGGACAGTTTCCCCCGACATATGGTTAAAGGGAAATTATAAACACATTATTCAAACTACTATGCAAGTTAGATTTCACCCATAATTTTCCAAGCTTGGGTGTTGGCAACAGTTATGTAATTAAGGTTGTTAACTTTGTAAATGAACTACACTATTTAAGTTAGATTACACACACATTTGCGGGCAATGTGTTTTGATGTTGCATTAGAAAATTTTGATCAGTTGATATGACCACTCAAAAAGGTTAAAAGTATTGGTCATGTTGCTGGATTAGGTATCATATGGCCTTCAACCTTTGTGTGTTGCTAATATTTTAAGTTTTATTGATGTACTGACCTGTTTTTTTCCTTTTCTAATGATGTGTTCCTCTTGTCTGTTTTGTTGTTGTTGTAGATTGTTGAGATAAATGGATGATGCATGGCTAAATTATTGATTGCAAGGTGGAGAATGGCTCTACCATCCGATAGCTTGACATTAATGTTTTGAATGTAATTTTCATGATCAATGTACAGAAAACATGTCCTCCATATAGAGATTTAATATACTATTTGGATCGTGTTCCATGTAATGCAACAGAGTCAATTTAATATATGATATATTTTTGGTTACTAGATTGCTGCTCCTTGCACTGCTCAGCATTGACCATGTAATTGTTGGTAATATATAATACTATTAAATTCAAGTTACGGAGCAATGTCTCTGTTTCTGCATTGTCGCCAACAACGCATATGAGTTGTTGTAAAGTTGTAACTATATCCGTTGCTAATTTGCAATGCTTATTCATGTTGATTACCAACGCAACTTTATACGTTGTTGTAGAACCTTCCAACGCCACCAACGACAACGCATACTAATCCGTTGGTGTAGACCCTAGCAACGATTATATGGACATAGGGCAACGCATTGATGCGTTGCTAAAGGGGGGTTCCTGTTGTAGTGACCGGGTACCCAAGGGTACTGGAGGGTTATAGTGACTCAAACTGGATATCTGATGCTGATGAGATTAAGACCACAAGTGGTTATGTTTTCACACTTGGTGGTGGCGCTGTTTCCTGGAAGTCTTGCAAGTAGACCATCTTAACGAGGTCAACTATGGAAGCAGAACTCACAGCATTAGACACTGCCACTATTGAAGCAAAGTGGCTTCGTGAACTCTTGATGGACTTACCCATGGTTGAAAAGCCAATGCTCCCTATCCTAATGAACTGTGATAATCAAACTGTGATCGTTAAGATAAACAGTTTTAAGGATAATATGAAGTCCTCAAGGCATGTGAAGAGGAGATTGAAATCTGTCAAAAAATTGAAAAACTCTGGAGTTACTACGTTGGATTATATCCAAACGTCGAAAAACTTGGCAGATCCCTTCACAAAGGGTTTACCACGTAATGTGATAGATAATGCATCGATGGAGCTGGGTTTGAGACCCACCGCATGAGTTGTCCACAGTGGTAACCCACTCTATGTGATCAGAGATCCCGTGAAGTAGAAGTGGGAGACAAGCTGTTGGTCAGCTGGGAGGAGAGTATCCTTGTATAAGTTATCCCACTCCGTGAAGATGCAATACTCTCCTGATCTGCATGGCAGGTTGATACTTATCTTAATGTGTTCCAAGTAGCTTATTCGGGTAAGTAGAGATGTTGCCCTGCAAAGCATCTCCTGAGGAACACACCTATATGAATTTGACTGTTAACGTCGTAGTCTGTGAGAATTGGGTGTTCTCTAATAAATTCATGAAAGGCCCTGGAGTATGACGTATACGCTCCACCCGCGGGGAAGCCTTGCGGCAGCCCAGTATCGATCAAGAATTTGTGTGAAACTAGTCTCGCAGAAAACTTGTAGTTCAAGGCATAGCCCACTATTCAAGTTGCGATCTAGTATAGCATAAATCTCTGAGTGGAAGTTCAACTTAACAGTCTCCACTGAGCACCGGTATATAAACAATGTTTTGGAACTAAATGATGAGATGTGCCAATGAGACTTTGTGGGGGATTGTTGGAATTTTGCTAGTAGGCCTTCGGCCCAAAGCCCAACTAAAATTCTGAAATTCTCTTGGCCCATTTATGCACACATGTGAGTGGAGTGAGTGGCACTAAAGTTTAGTCCCACCACGTAAGTTGAGAGAGAGTTGCACCTCTTTATAAGGTTAGCTACTCTACCACTTGTATGAGCATGAGAAGATGAGACATACACGCGCGCTCCTCCTCCTCGCGCACCTCGCCACGCCACGCCTCGCCTCGCCTCGCCTCGTCACGACGCGCCATTACGGGAATGAGCCGAGCCGAGGACAGAGCTATGCACATTGTCTATATTTTTGCTGCTCGGGAATAATTAATAAATTGTAATTAAAGGACGCGTTAATTGCTCAGCTGTTTCCAATTCGTTTGGGTCATGGGGCTGTTACTTGGACGTGGGTTTTCTTCACGCCCTACCCGGCCCGCATTATATAGTCAGACAGACGTCTACCCTAGTTGCCGTCACAACATATGGTTTTGCACCACCGTTCCAGGTCATTGCACCGCCACGCAAGTCTTCTCCATCCCTCCTTCCGGCGTGCACCGCGAGAAGGGACAGCAGGCCTCCGAAACCCCACCTCTTGTGATCCTGTACGGGAGAGGGGCGATCAGGTTTTTGGGGAGCGCACGCGCGCGACTGCTGGCAGCGATGACTTCGCCAACGACGACTTCTTCCCCGACCTCGGCAACCTCTTCCTCAACGACATGGGTGACAACGTCAACGCCGGCGGTGCTGCTCCCGTTGCACCGTATGTGATTCTGTCCTTCTTGTACGAGATCATGGTAGAATTCATATTTCTAGTATGTGCCCTAGATGTGATCTGTTCATCTACTATGCTAGTTCGCATGATTACTTTAATCTCTGCTATTGCTGTCATGATTTATCTTCTGTTTATTCCGATTAAATCTCATAGTAATTTGCTCATATTTCCAACAGAGAGTAGTTAATAAAAAATAAATTATAAATATAAGATTAAATTTTGATAGGATCAAATATAATTAAGATTGAATGGGTATACAGAATGTACATACGATGCAATACAATATGAGTTTCCATAAATATTCAAAAGATTGTCATGCCCTTCTTAACAAAGAAGCTCCAATTCACACTGTTGATTGTTAAACGGAGTAAACTGAAGCAGAACACGTAAGTAACATGTCACATACTCACATTACTCAGTTGCTTGAACAAAAAATGAGACTCTGTATTTGCTGCCACATCTGAGAACAGAAGAACCATAGATGAAATTTCGTTAGGAAACCGAATGCCATCTGCATGCAAAACAGAGTGGCAGCACTGAAATCGCATTACCTTGTCACCTTCGCTGAATTCATACGGTAGCTTCGTACATGAAATTCTAGGGATCATACGAAGAGAGCTGTTCATAGTTGCAGCCCACTTGTGTCCACCGAAAGAACTTGAGAATTAGGAAACTGCACAATTACAAGACATACAAAGCATGGACACCTGAACCTGAATATAGGCTGGGCAAGACCAACCTGTTTGTGACACCTATTCAGAGGGCCATCGTTAGAGCATTTCTAACAGACCCCGCATTTTGCCGAATTATAAACTGTGTTTATAGTTCGCATGACGGCGCTTATGCAGGCTCAAAATCGCGGCGATAGAGCAGAAGCTCGCTCGCATAGATAGTTCTTCTTCGCATAGTTAGTTCTTCATATAAGTTCGTACACAACATGCATATATTGCATATAAGTTCGCCGGAGCTAGAACGGGCCTACGCTACCGTACGACTACACAAAATTGAGCTCACTGGAGCTCGTGCGGTAGCTGCCCAACGGCGGCGCTCAGTTGGAGTCGGAGGAGTCGAGATCGACGTAGAGCTTCGCCTGCTCCGCCTTCATCACTCGCAGGTCAGCCTCCTTGGACGCGTGCGCATGCGACGTGACGGCGCTCGTCTGGAGGAAGAGCCTGCTTGTAATCGAGCTCGCGCCGGACACACTCTTCCATCTCCTCCTGCTCCCTCGCCGACCGCTCGAGGACGATGCGCTCGAGGAGCTCCTCCTGCCCCGGGGGAGGCCCGATGACGCCTCGGTGCGGCGGCGCATCGGGCACGGCGCGAGGCGAGATCTCCTCATCCGGCTCGCTCTTCACCGGAATGAGCCGCGAGCTCGATGCGCCCGATGAGCTCCCCGTGGACCAGTTGCCGGAGGAAGCGCGGCGGCGACGGACGAGCTCGCGGTCGAAGTCCTCAGGCTCGCGGCGGTAGAACGCCGGTGGCGGCCGGGTACCGCGGTTGAGCCACCGACGCGCCCCCCGCTTGCGCGCGGCGTCAGATCTGGCGCGGCGACGGCGCTCCGCCTCATTCCGCTGCGGGGCGTGGGGAAAACACGGCTGCGGGGCGGTAGGGTTTCGACCCGCATCTGCCCCGCAAACCCGCAGTTATACTGCTTCGGGGGTAACGTTTACGGCCGGACAAGTATACGGGCTCTGTTCTGACCAGAAAATTGGGCCGAGCCCGTATACTCGCCAGAATTATGCGGGTTCGCGCATTACGCAGAGTCTGTTAGAGTTGCTCTTACAGTAGGGAGATGGATTTCAGAACTGTCGCTTCATCAGGTAATATAATATTCCCTCCGTAAACTAATGTAAAAGCGTTTAGATCACGATATAAACGCACTTACATTCGTTTATGGAGGGAGTACGTACTAGCATAGACATCACATCCCTTATTAACTGTACCTAGAACCGCAAGGATCGCGAGAGTTTGTAGCATCCGAAGGAATCGACATATGCACTTTTTTGAGTGAAAACCAACAATCTTGCCAAACTTGGGCGGTCAGCAGCGAGCCAGGCCAGGTAGACAAAATCTTGCCAAAACGAACGACGTTCGTCATGAGTTCACAACACGGTCAAGGACTTTGCGGTTTCTGATCAGATCCGCGCACCAAAAAATGGAAGGATGCCAGATTCAGGAAGGATATGGTCAAGTGCGATCGGAGTCCAACCCTGCCCCCGTTGCCTTCCTACAAAGAGGCCCTCGAGCCCCCAACCCCGTGAGCACGGCAAGGGAAAAGCGCGCGGCGATCGATGGGGAGCAGCACGTCGTCCACCCGCCGCCACCACGGTGCAGCGCTCGCGCGTGGACTTGAAGACGGCGCATGGATCCCGCGAGGCGAGCACGGTGGAGGCGCAGCAGGGCACTCACGTGCTCGAGATCTCGGGCTACAGCCTGTTCCGCGAGCGGCTCGGCGACCGCGGCAGCGTGTCGTCGGCCGAGTTCGCCGTCGGAGGCCACGACTGGCAGATTCAGTTCCACCGGGAACTTCTCCAAGACTACGCGGCGGTGCTCCTCGTTCTACGGACCAAGAACAGGGACGCCAAGGTGAGGGCATCCTTTCAGCTCAGCCTGGTGGACGTCACCGGGCGCTCGCCGCCGCACGCCATGGCGGAGACGCACGACTTCGATTCCGGCGGCAGGAGTTTCTTGTCCGGCTTCTACCGGTTCAAGGAGAGGAGCGACCTAGAGGCGTCGCCTTACCTTCACGACGACCGCCTCACCATCGAGTGCGTCATCACCATTCTCAAGGACGCGAGACCGTTCGTCGATGACGTGAAGCCGTTCGCCGACGCCGAGGTGCCGCCGTCCGACATCGCGGGGCATCTCGGGAAGCTGCTGCAGGGGAAAGAGGGCGCCGACGTGGTTCTCGAGGTGCAAGGGGAGGCCTTCCCCGCCCACAAGCTCGTGCTCGCGATGCGCTCGCCGGTCTTCAAAGCGGAGCTGTATGGCGCCATGAGAGAAAAAGACACGGGTCGTATTACCGTCGCTGACATGCAGCCGGCTGTGTTCGAGGCCCTGCTCCATTTCATCTACACCGATTCGCTGCCCGCCACCATGGTTGATCCTGGCCGCGACGACTACAACGAGATTGTCAGGCACTTGCTTGTAGCCGCGGATCGGTATATGCCATGGAGAGGCTCAAGGTCATATGTGAAAGCATCCTCTGCAAGAACATCGATGCAAAGACCGTGGTGACTACGCTGGCATTGGCTGATCAGCATCACTGCAACAGGTTGAATGATGCTTGAATTCAGTTCATTGCCTCTTTGGATGCGACGGAACTGGATGACGTGATGGCAAGTCAAGAGTATGCTGAGCTCAAAGCAACATCTCCTCTGATTTTAGTTGAACTGTTGGAGAAGACAAATAGGCTCGGCAAATCAAAGTCGTCAGTCCATATTGGAAGTTTAGTGCAAACAGTGAAATATATCAGGATGTAAGCTAGTTTTATTACTTGGTAGCTAGGCTCGATCGGCAATCAAAGTCTTCATTTCATATTGGTAATTTAGTACTTCTCTAACGTGTGTCTTGCTTGGTGCTTCAGAGAGAGAAGTAGTTTTGTTTTGCCAACTATTTCGCTTTCTCAAAGATGTTGGTTAGCATTTTGGCACCGGCATATAAATGCTATTTTATTTAACAATCAGCTTGTCATGCTATCACGACGAACAATACGAACCAAGCCATGCAAGAGGTGAGTGTCAAAAGAAGCATGCAAGTACCGATTATAGGGAATGCACTAGTACACAACAACAAAAAATTCGCTTACGATCACACCCAGGAACACTATTGGAGGTACAAGTAACGATTATCTTACCAACGATCCACGCAACGGAAGTAGAGGAGGAGTTAGTGAAGTTTCGCTAATTCCCGCAGCTAGGTCCCACCCATGAGAATTTCTTTGGAACAATCCGCTGATCTTGTGTCAAAGAAGAATACACCTCCGTGGTATCCACGCATATCAATCTAGAGATACAGCAGCACTCCCTGAACGGTGAGCCAACCTGTGGTTGGATGGTTAAAAGGACTGTGGTATTCCGAGCCTGTCAGGGTTCAAATCCTGGTGTTTGCATTTATTCCTGGATTTATTTCAGGATTTCTGATGATGCGCATTCAGTGGGAGGAGACGTTCCGTCGACGACGAGGTGCCTATGGTGACTTCATAAATTTCAAGATGATATGCCGGCTCAATTTTTCGGAGGTGCTCATAGGGGTAGGGTATGCGTGTGTGCGTTCATAGGGGTGAGTGTATGCGCGTGTATATGAGCGCTTGTGTCTGTACTGATGTTCAAAAAAAGCACTCCCTGGACTAGCACGAAGAACAACCGGAAAAACTAGAGGGTGAGGAGTAGCCTAGTGGCATACCATCTGGATCAAGTCTAGACGAGAGAGAGAGGGCGCACGACAATGGGGGTCGACCTCCTTGGGCTTTGGTGTCCTGGTGCGCACCCACTCTGTTTCCTTTACGTCGTGTAAAATAGTTTATGAAAGTAGGAGCTCAAATTTTGAGGCTCATAATTTAGCGAAGCATGCTTTTCCCCTGGGAGATGACCGTCATGTTTGGTTAGATCATCCGGGAAATCTTTCGTCCATCCGTGTAAACATTGTGACAAATTAATAAAGCTTCGGTGAATTGTCTCAAAAAAAAAACTATATATATTTCAACACTTTACATCAGGAATTCCCACACGTGTGCGTGACACGGAGGGCACCAGAGGACATCACCATATCAGCATATAAGTCATATCAATCACACCATACCACAATTAACCCGTAGGACAAAAGAATCTACTCAACCATCATAGGATGACAACACATCATTGAATAATAATATATGACATAAAGCACCATGTTTAAGTAGAGATTACTGCGGGAATAGAGAGGTTACACCGTTGAATAGAGGGGGAGAAACTTGGTGATGATGGCAACAAAGTTGTTGGTGTGGATCACTGTTACGATGACACTCCCCCCTCGACGACACTCAGGCACCATCATTACGAGGATCCTTCTTCTTCTTCCTTGGTCTTCTCCCTTGATACATGCAAGAAGGATTTCCCCTTTGGTCCTTGGTCTCCCCGGCCCTCGAGGGGGCGAGAGCTCCATCGATAATCTCTCTCTCTCTCTCTCTCTCTCTCTCTCTCTCTCTCTCCTCGATATAAGCTTCATTGCGGCCGAAGAAGAGAACCAAGGTGACCACAAAACATCACCCCACGCCCTGGGTCACGCCCTGTTGTCTTGTGAAGGTTGTCGGCCTCCGTTTGCGTTGATTCTTTCTCCCAAAAAAATAATATAAATTGTTGTCAACAGTATGTGAAAGTTGTAAAATATTGGCATGAAACAATAAAAAATTATAGATACGATGAAGAGGTGTCACTGATCTACCGATGGAGGAGGGGACTGGTTGTGGTCACCTGGGACGAGCGACTCAGCCAGGCCGTCGATGGAGCAGACTTGGGGAGGCCATGGCTGGACGAGGAGGCAGACGGGGCTGGCGTCGGAACCCACCATTGCTGGGAAAGATGAGGAGACAATGGCTCAGCTCGTTGGCCAGGACGGTGGCAGTGCGATGCAGGGTTCTTGGTTGTGTGGTGGCGGGCACCAGAGTGGCTTGACGGTCATGACAGGGCAATGGATTAGGCCGAGCGCGGTGATGCGGTGACGCAATGGTTTAGTCGATTGTGCGGAGGCGATCGTCAAGCGACGGCGAAGTTTCGTAGGTGGTTGTCCGTACGACGCGGCGACGTGCTACACGTTGAAGGTAGTGGCACTAGCAGCCGAGGCATGAGGTGGCGGGACCTTATATAGGGCGCGACAGTTGAGCCAACTGGCACTCACTATAACACGCTAGTGGGCCGACCCATGAACGACAGTGCAAAAAGTATTTGTAGGGCGAAAAACACCCAGGTAGGTATCGGAAGGAATTGAACAGGCGATCCACTGCACGGTTTGCTAACCACTAGCGCCATGAGGCCTTAGTGAATATATTTAAGCGCATACTGCCTAGCACAGAACTGTAGCCACGCTATTTAGAAAATTTGATTTCGCTTGAAGAATAAATATGAACAAAATTTCAATGTCCTAAAAAAACATCACGAATTAGTAAAATCTTCATATAATAAAAATAGTTCATGAATTAAAATAAGTTCATGAAATTGAAAAAGTTCACCGATTTTAAAAAAAGTTCAATCAATTGTAAAAAAATCTTTTAACTTAAAAATATCATAAAATTTGAAAATTGTTTAATTTTTAAAAATGTTCATCAATTCTGGGAAAAAGTTCATGGAATTTTAAAAAATATCATTCATTTAGAAAAACTAATTCATCTAATTTAGGAAGTTCACCAATTTAGCAAAAAAGGTTCACGAATTTTACAAAAAACACGCATTAAAGAAAAAAAATGAAGAAATGGAAAAGGATAGGAAAAAAAGAAAAGGACAAACCAAACTGAAGAACGAAAAGAGAGAGAGAGAAAAAAAAGGAAGTATCTTTGCACTAGGAGGAGCCGGTGGCCTGGTGTTTAGAGTGAAGCCCTCACAATGAAGGGGTTGCAGGTTCAAACCCCCATGCCCATACCTTTGGCCCAGTGACTTCTGGGCCCCGTTTGCAAAAAGCACAGGAACAGGCGCCTGAAGCGCCAAACATGATATGAGTGAGGTAGCACGGTTCTGGTGGAAAATGGCGGCGACACGTGCATCCAGTTGGTGGCTATACGAGCTCTTGGGTTGCGATGACGACGGGCTCATCTGAATCCGATCCGGACGGTGCGGATCTCAAGAAATGGCGGCGGCTGGGATTGGATCACGTGGGACCCTAGCTAAGTTAAGGTTTTGCACGCGGGTGGGGGGGTGGGTGTCTCCAGCAGCTGGTTATAAATACGAGCTATTTGGTCTAAGAAAAGAGGGAATTGGTGGGCTAGCTGCACAGCCATTTAGTTAATCGCGGGCACAGCTCAGCTATGCTGCTCCATGGCGCAGTTTAGTTACCGCGCTCACAGCCAACCCCAAAACAGATTCATTTGATAAAATCAATTTATTAATTAAACGGTTATAAAGAGAGTGTATATTAAATACCCAGGGCATCTAACAAAATCCAAATGACTTGAAGTTTTAATATTAACCTCTATGGACCATGATGAGGTCACACTAAAGTAACCAACTCACTTGGAGCACATTGAAATTTTATTTTGAAAACAGATCCTTTTAAATGGGTAAAAGGGTTTGGACTAGGAGTGGGCGATAACAACAGAGGGGAGAATATTAAGTAATTTGGATAGCTCCCAAATATCACAAAAAAGCCATGTGCAAAGTATCAAGGAGAGTATTGCGGTAGAACACCAAAAGGGATAAGGGTTTAGATGTTCGCCATTTAATAAAAATGGCAAAAAAATATGGCCTATGGTTTAATAAAATATTAAAAATTATCTTTAATGTAATGCTGATGAGATGAAACATGATGCACAATCAATATCTAAGGAAAGTGTTGGTCCTGGGTGGTTACACTCAACTACATCAGCGTTAACTTTCTGCGTTTGGAGACTAAATGAGACTATTTATCATATGAAAATGTGTTTGACAGAGCTTACCAGATTTAAGATTTCTTTTCACAAATTACGTTATGTTGACAGAACCGTGACATCATTTATCTATATTTGCCATAAATTACCAGTTCACATTAATTTGTAGTACTACATAGCAGTTTAAAAATGGGGATTTTTTTCCTGAAGTCCAATAAATTGTGAAAATATTTTTAAATCTTAAGTAGTGTGGCAAAAAAGTTTTTTATATGATAAATAGTACTCTGTAATTTACTTGCATTTTAGAAGAAAAAAAGTACTCTATACTTCTCTTTTTTTTAAAGGGAAAAGTACATACACTTCTATATTGGCGAGAGGTCCAGATTTACATTTTCAGTGTTCATAGTATGAGTACATTATACCTTAGAAGTTTTTTTTTAGTTGGAGTTACTCTACCAGATATGAATTGGCCAATAAATGCTTAAACGGGTACTGCGATTAAATGTCCTGTTTGTAATGCATAAGTGCGAAATAATTTCCACAAGAATTGGACGATTTTGCTTTCAAGACATGGTCAGATGATTAGGTTTGGTTGGAAAAGAAAAACGAAAGCTGCGTTAGACCATGGGCCTTGAATGGGCCACAACTGTAGAGAGTGATCGCGCCGCGCCTCCGACCCAGCCCCGGGCATCGCGGTCACTCCGCTAGGGCTTCGACGCTTCCTTGACGGCTGCGTTTCCTCCCACTCGGCCGCTCCCTCCCTCCCTCCCTCCCTAGCTATATAAGCGCACCCACGTCCGCGGCGCTCCCATTCTCACCACTTCACGAGTCCACCACCACCACCCGGCGCGGCGAGGGGAGGGCGAGAGCCAGCGACCGGCGGCAAGGATGCAGATCTTCGTGAAGACGCTGACGGGGGAGACCACGGCGCTCGAGGTGGAGAGCTCCGCGGCCGTCGACAGCGTCAAGGCCAAGATCCACGACAAGGAAGGTGCGCGTCTCCGCCTTCCCCCATGACGGCCTCCGATCGCCTTCCCCGGCGTCGGTCGCGTGGCTTCTTGCGTCCGCGAGATGTGCCTCCGCACTTGGTTTTACCTCACGCGCCTCCTTAATGGCTTAATCCGGTCAGGTTACATGTAATGTGTCGATCGAATGGAGTAGCTCATAGCGCCACCCATGCTCCTTTGTTCGATAATCTTGCCCCAATTCAGTGCAGATTGACCTCCGTGACGAGCACTTTCGGGTTAGAAAATATCATGGCTTCTCCGCTAGCTTATCCGAGGGTTCATCCATGATGTTGGATTGCCTTGCAAGTTGCAATTGACCCCGCGGTAGGATAAATTAGGCTCCTTTTTTAGGCCATCTGCCTAGGTCTGAGCAGATCCTCTGTTTCTTACTCGATTTTACAGTTGGATTGAACTCGATTTTAAAGAAACTTTGTGCTCCATCAAACATTCAGACTGCGAGTGTCTTGTGGAGCTGTGGTGCTAAACTAACTGCGGAGGCTGTCTTGGCTTCAATGATCACAGGTATCCAGCCGGACCGACAGCGCCTCATCTTTGCTGGGAAGCAGCTCGAGGATGGCCGCACCCTGGCCGACTACAGCATCCACAAGGAGTCCACGCTTCACCTCGTGCTGCGCCTCGCCGGCGGTGACAGGGGCTCGTGCTACCCGTACTGGTTGGAGCCTAACCTGCTGGCGCTTGCGCTCAAGTACAGGCAGCACAAGCTTGTGTGTCGCAAGTATGTACACCTTGGACTACTTCTTTCACTATTCATCGATATGCCGCTGTTACATGCATGTTTGTGTCTGAAATCTGAATGATATTGTTTCTATTGTGCTCTGTTCAATGGGGATCATACCTGGCTCTGTGTGGTTTGGATCGAGGGAACTAGTACTTTCTATCAAGTGTACTAGTCATTCACAGGAGTACGTTTATCCTAACTTGTCCATGATTTTGCGTTGCAGGTGCTATGCACGCCTGCCCCTCAGGTCTACAAACTGCCGCAAGAAGAAGTGTGGCCACAGCAATGACATCAGGCCCAAGGAGAAGCTGCGCTTCCACTGAAGCATTGGAAAAATGACCCGAGTGACATGCCATAGCTGGATTAACTGGGAGTTCAGAGTTTGGTTTCAGTCTTAGTTTCTTGGATATGGAGTTGCATCCTAGTTAAAATGTTGAACCAAGTATTTGAGGTCTACTACTTAGCGTGAATGATGATGAAGTCAAGTAGTTTTCTTGCTTCCTATATTCTTGTCATGTACTATGGCTGAATCTACTCCAGTTTCTAAGGCCAACATGTCCTGCAAATTAATTACTTGGAAATGCAAACTTTCATCGTCCAAATTAATGTTTGCAACGCTGCATTTGCTGCTGCCACATCTCTATCTGCTGTAGCATGAGCGCTGTTGAAACATAGTATAGTGCCCATTTTGTTAGGAAACCAAATGCCATCTGCATGTGCGTGCCAAACAGAGTTGCAGTAGTGAAATCAGATTACCTTGTCACCTTCACTGGATTCATGCCTGTTGCCCCATATATACTGTCAGCCCGTGTCAATCAGGTCATACCGCAGATTTATAGATAAAATTCCCACCGCGACTCTGTCGTCACCGGGTACATTTCATCCCAGGGAAGGAAAGAGGCCATACTCGGGATCTGTTCAAAGTTGCAGAATTCAGAAACTATACAGTTACAAGACATATTAATCCCTCCGTAAAGAAATATAAAAGCGTTTGAATCACTAAAGTAATGATCTAAACACTTTTATATTTGTTTACAGAGGGAGTACAAAGCATGGGCACCTGAACCTGAATGCAAATGTGGCAAGCAAGACTAGCTAGATTGTAGCACCTGATTCAGAGGTCCATCATCGTAGTATAGGAGGATGAATTTCTGTAGGTGCTGCCGCTTCGGGTACTCATTATTCACCTGACATATATCATCAAATTGCGCATGCATGCGCTACATACCCGAGGCCCATTTGCATTGCCTATCATATTGATTTTGCTGTTTTCTGTTTTTTTTTTGTCTTCCATTTCCTGTTATTTTTTTGTTCATGTTCCATATTTAAATTTATATTTTAAAATATTCCTTTTGTTTAAACTAAATATAAATACTTACGATAAACAAGAAATATTTCTTAAACACATAAAAAATAGAAAATAAAAACACTTTTCTGGAAAAACAAATAGGCGAATGGTTTTTCAATTATATGAACAATTTTTGTGGACACTTTTAAAAGTTACAAGAATGTGTTTTAAAGGTCTGGACATATTTTTGAAATTGAAGAATATTTAAATTAGATGAGTATATTTTGGAATGCGCGAATACTTTTTAAGCTGAATACCTTTTTTATAAGTATGAGCTTTTAAAATTACTCAATATGTTTCTGCTTATTCCGCATATAAGATTTGTTTGGAGTCAAACTTCGTAAAGTTTGACCATTTATATGAAAAATATCAACATCTAAATATTAAAGTTAAATAATGTGAAAACTAGTTTCATGATGCATCTATTGATAGTGATTTGGTATTTTTAGTGTTGATATTTATTTTCTATATATATGATCAATTTTTATGAAGTTTGACTTCAAATAAATCCTATGTGAGAAGTAAAAATAAAAACACAATACATGAAATCCTTTTCAAAATATGTGAACTCAGAATAAACATTTTTAGAAGTATATGAATATTAATTTTTATATGTGCAAGTTCTTTTTATAAGAAACAAATACTTTTACTTATTTTATTTTTAAATTAAATATAATATACATTAGTTTAGCCGAAATAACTAGTTTCAGGGGCTCCGCTTTCAAAGGATTATCTCCAAACCTCCTGGTAGTTAGCGCAACATGTCGTCACAAGAGAATTTTGGTGGTGTTTTTTCTAGCCACAAGAACAGAGGAAGTCGTCCTCTTGCTTTTTTCACGAGATCGAAATTCAAAACAAAATATCTTGTCAAACGAGTGTCTTCTTGGTAGCCCTTTGCCATTTTTCTAGGCTGATTTTTTACAGTTTGGTTTCTTCTTATTAGTCTTATGTTTTTCCCTATTTAGGACATGTTCTTTGGTTTTTGCTAGTTTTTTGGGTTTATGGTCAGATTCATTCTTTTCTTCAGTTTTTCCTGTTTTTTTGTTCTTCTTATTTTAATTTTGTTCTATTTTTGTGGACATGAACATTTAAAAAAAATCTACAATGAGCATTCGTCTGTAAAAGAATTAAACCACTTTCAACTTTCAAGAGAAATGAACCATTCAAAAATAAAATAATAATGCTAGTCATTTTTGTAACACCCCAAAAATTTAAACATGATTTGTTTATTAAAATTTTGCTAGGAAATTAAATTTTTCATTTTCTGGATTTTCTTTGATTTCAGAACCACTCCTTTTCTTTGATGTTCTGGAGTTTTTACCCCAAGTGAAAACTCTCCAGATATATTGTTGGACTTGTATACCCTCTCAAAAAACCTTTCTTTTATCAGTGTAGTTGTTTGCACAATTGTTTTTTTCCTGATCCTTACTCCTTTAAAAAATGATTTTTCATAAGTGTTGGAGCCTCATTTGCACTACAACCCTTTCAGAAAATTCCTTAAAATTCTCACCAAAAATTGGAGAGGTCAGTAGATGCATATAATTCAACATTATGCAAAAACCCACTGGTGTTCTTTGAAAAATTTGAGCAAATCATCCTCTTTTGCTCTCTGGACCAGATTGGCATTTTCTACTGCAACCCTAATAATTTTTGCTCTACTGACCATGAGCTTTTTCCTACTTGTAGTACACCCTACCAAACTCTTAAGTCCAGGAGAATGGACCCATTGGAGTATTTTTGGTCCATGATATTATACCCTTTTCTTTCTGTCCACATTTGATTTTCTCAAAAACTTACACTAACAAGTTTCTGGTCTTGACCAACTAACCTTGCCACCATCTCCTACACCTAAAGAGACACTGGTCTGGAGATTTTGGCCACCCCAAGAGTTGCCTAGATGCCCTTGGCATTCTGTCAAACACCTGGTGTGCATAGCCAGATTTGGCATGATTTTTTGGTTTGCATTACAAGCTTGATCCACTGACCCAGCAGCCTTATCCACTAAACTTCTAGATGCCTCTAACCTACTCCTGTTAATCCCCAGCCCCACCCTAGCCTCCTAGCTTGCCTTGGCATTTTGCCGAACAGTTGTCGTGCGTGCTCTGGGCGCGGCCAGAGCGCGCGTTTTGCACGTGCGTGCGCACGAGTCGCCGCGCCCCACTGCCGCCTCCCCGCGCTCGTTCTGGTCCCTCCCCACTCACAACCAACGCGCCCCGATCCCTCCCTCATCACAGAGCTACACTGGCGCCCTACAGCGCCGCCGTTAGAGCCCCCTTGGCGGCATGCCGGTGTCCATAGTGCGCCCCTGCCATGGACGGCGCCGCCCGAGCCACTCCAGCGCGCCAGCTGCCCCCTGGAGCAGCTCAAGCTTATCATCGAGCCCGTCCGCTAGCGCCCGTCGCCGCCACGTCGCCCTGCAAGCTACAGAATGGCGGTTCGTCGACGATCTTATCCCCGGCTGCCGCGGAACCGACCTAGCCACGCTATAAATAGGAGCCCCCGAGCTCGTCCAAGCACTCAGGCGACCTCAAGCCACCTCTCCAGAACTCCCGCAGCCAGCAATCGATGGGGGAAAGCTGTCTTCCTCGTGTCCGGCCAGTTCGGCCGCCACCTCACTCCAGCTCCGTTCGCTGCGAGCAGGCCCTCTCCCGTCCATCCAGCGCCACCACCCGACTCCCCTTGATCGTGCGGAGCTACCCAAACCCTCAACTTCGACCAGGAGCCACCGTAGCCAAGACCCCCAAATCCACCCGAAGCCACCTCCGTCGCGGAGCTCGCCGCCGGCGATTCCCTCCACCCCCGCCAACCTAGCAACCACCGAGAGGACCGCCCAAGACTGGCGGATCCATCCCCGCCCTCAGAACCCCGCGAGGAGCCGTGACTCGTCGATGGCGATCGCCTGAACCCCCGCCCGCTCGGACAGAGGAGGAAGGAGGCGCGGGCGACTGGTCAAACCTGACCAGTGGGCCTAAGGGACCCACTGTCAGTGACCCAGCGACGACCCGCGCCAATTTAAGTGGAGTCGTATTCCACAGAATACGTATTCGCTAAGAGGAAAACGTAAGCCCCCCCACCCCCCGAAACGTTTTCTTTTTCTGTTTTTTATTAAAAACAGAATATTGACTAAACTTTGACTGGCTATAACTTTTTAAATATAAGTCCAAATGACTTTATTCTTTTTCTGTTGTTCCTCAAATTTGGTCTAGTTTATTTTCATATTTATTTGAAAATTTTCCAAACAACTTTTTTGTACTGTTTTGAAACTATGTGTTGATTTCAAATTTTCTTAAATAGGATTTTTGAAGAAGGAATAAAACTTTCAAAAGTTTTGGAATGCACCCTGCCTCTCCACAACTTGAAGGCAAGCATTTTGAACCCTGGCATAATAATCGTCGTGTGTCGTTTGATACGATTACAACACCACCTTGGCAGGGAGCTTCGTTAATTTTATGTGATGATGTGATCATGCCCATGGGTGCATGATGAAGTTTCCTTGATGTTGGAAATTAATATACTTGTGATAGTAATCACCCTCGTCTACCTTTCATTGCCTACTGAAAGGAATTTGGGAGAGTCTCTGTCTTGGGTAGACACGAGCTCATTACGGATATTTCTTTGAGACGAGTATAGTCAGTAAGGCATGATAGGGTATGGTGAATGGTGATTCTGTCTGTTGGTGTGGATTATATTTGTTATGCTAATCATGCAGGTGATGCTTTAACCTCCTAAGTCGACCATAGATCGAGTCTTGTTCCAGTAACCCCCATACTTGTTTCGTACTACCACTTGTCCCTGCCACAAGTAGGGTACGGTTCAGTAAGTTGTCAACCCCTTTCTAGCACACACTGTACAGAGAGGCCATGGTGGAAGATACCGGCTGCATCCGGTAGGCATGCCACCTGGTCCGGGGGCATGGGTGTTTCCGGTTGGGACCGAGAGGGGGGCACCCCTTAGTAGCGCACAATATAAATTCGATCCCATGCTAATCAAGGTTGTAGCCTCCCCACTCAGAGTTTTGCTTAACAGGTGTCGTGGGTGATTCCAGACACCGGTAAGTTAGGCTGGTGTGTGCAGGTCAGGTGTGTTTTCAAATAAAAGACCGTAGACGGAATTAGTCCCGATGGACTAAAGGAATCCGTTATTCATGGGTAAAGAGTACACCCTTTGCAGAGAATAAATCTATTCGAATAGTCGTGTCCATGGGTAAGGACTACAGTCTGGAATGGGTCAAGTGTCGGTCTTAGTGTCGGTCTTCGGAGGAGAAACTGCTAAAACAGAACACGGATCATGACTTGTGACTTGTGATGGTTACTATTATTGTTATCATGGACTGTTGAAGGGAGAGAGAGGTTTGATGGAATAGTTGTTGATATATTGCTTAAGCCTCGTGGGCATATATATAGGAGTACAATGATCTACTTGGAGTACAAGGCAAGGTAGAATAATATCCTACGCTATCCTAGCTTTCCTAATAATCACGATACTCAACATCCCCCCGCAGTCACAACGGTAGCGACGCAGACGGTGAGACTGGAGAAGAATCCGAAGGCAAGCCGACGGACACCCCCCCACAGTCGGAACGGTCGACGCATCGCGGGGTCGTGACCGGAGTGGAAACCGACGAGGTTGCTCAAGCAGGCGGTAGCCCTTTGTGCCGTTTGCCGATGTAGCCGAGAGCCTAGGTGGTGTAGCCGTAGTCGAGGTAGCCGTGCGAAGAATGCCGTGGTCGATGTCGAGTCGGGGTAGCCGGTGTCGAGGAAGTCGCCGTGGAGCCGCGGGCGCAAGGGGGCGCCGAGTTAGCATGGGCGCAGTGGTGTCGAAGTAGTGGTACGCCGGGAAGAAGATGTTGTTGACGACGCGTCGCGGCGGGATTGCCAAGCCCGGGGACACATCGTAGACGAAGGCACGCACCGGTGTTGCCAGTACCGGGCATGCGTAGACGGACGAAGACGAAGTTGACGAAGCGCCGACCAGGCTTGCCAGGCCCGGGGACATGTTGTGGATGAAAGCACGCATCGGTGTTGCCAGCACCGGGCATGCGTAGACAAGGGACCTGCACGAGCTGTACGCCATGTCGGAGAAGTCGGAGGGGCCAGCAGAGAAGAACTCGACGACGGTTGCAGTGTCCATCGGCGCGGGGCCGACGTCACCAACGGTGGTCGGAGTAGACGAAGTGGTCGGGGTAGATGACGGCGACGCTGGCGACGGGCTGGTGCTAGGACGACGACGAAGGGGGTGGACGGGCGACGGCGGCGGCCAAAGAAGAGCAGCGGCGGCGGCCTGACGGCGGCGGCGGCTAGGTTAGTAGTGCGGCGGCGGTGCTCGAAGTAGGCGAAGAACCCTGACAGCGTGACGAAGACCGGCGCGGACGGTGGCGTTCCCGCGCCAAGGAGACGGCGCGGCGTATACCACGGGAGGTCGACGCGCGGTGACGGCGGAGTGGACCACGGGCCGCGACGCTATGGCCCGAAGGGGCGATGCAGCGGCGGCAGGCGGGTCGAGGCGACGACGGGAAGACCTTGGGGCGGCGGCGGGGACCGCGGGCCGCGACGCTGCGGCCTGAAGGGGCGACGCAACGGCGGTTCGCGAGTCGGTGCAACCGCGGGGACGGCCTCGGGACGACGGCGGGGACCGCGTATCGCAGCACTAGGGCCCGAAGGGGCGACGTAGCGGCGAAGTACGAGTCGATGCAGCCACGAGTAGAACCACAGGGGCGGCGGCGCTGCGGCCCGATGGGGCGACGCAGCGGCAGCCCGATGCTCGATCGGTGAAGAGGCGCGCTGAACTCGGGGACGATCTTCACGGGACCTGCGGAGGCGCGCGTGACCGACGGGCCAGGTCGATCGCGCGGCGTAGATGAGGTGGATCGCGGCGGCGAACGGGTGATCAAGCCGATCGCGCGCGAGGTCGGGGACGCCGCTCGGTGGAGGAGCGATGGCGGAGTCCCGGATGAGGCCGGCGACGGCGGACGGAACGGGACGTCAGCGCCGGCACCCGGGCTGCCAAAGCAGCGCCGGCGCCCGGGCAGCGAGGCCCGAGCGACCAACGGAGCAACGGCGCCCGAGTTGAGGCAGACGACGAGCCTGATGCAGCCGAGGACGAGGCCGACGAGCTAGACCGCCGGGCCGCCGTGCAGACGCGGCGGAAGCGGGTGACGTGGATCGATTGACGGACCGGCGCGCGAGCGACGGCTATGATTGGCCGTCGCATGGTGCGAGGCCGCCGGGTCGGGGCGATGCAGGTGTTCCGGTCGGAGCAGGGCGGTGACGGCCGGCGCAGGGCGACGGGCGGACCGTCACGCGGACGGCGGCTGGCCCGGACGTGCCGCCTCGGCGCGCGTGGTCGCCGGGTCGAATGAGAGGCCGGCTGGTCGCGCCAAGGTCGGAGTAGAGGCGCACTGGGTCGACGGCAGCGGTGGGCGACGCAAACCGATCAAGATTAGATCGGAAAACCAAAAAGAAAAACGCCAATCAAAACGACCGACGAGAGAGCGAAAAAACCTGGAGCAAGGGCTCAGGAAAAAGACTCTCTAGGGCAGCCGGCCAACACGGTCGGCGGACGAACCCTAGGTACGGGCGGCGCGGCCCCCGGCGGCGGTCATGGAGGCCGACCGCCCCGGGGGCGGCGCGCGGGTGCGGAAGCGGTGGCGGCTAGGGTTTAGGATCGACTTGCGATAGATACCATGTTAAAAGGGAGAGAGGGATTTGATGGAATAGTTGTTGATATATTGCTTAAGCCTCGTGGGCATATATATAGGAGTACAATGATCTACTTGGAGTACAAGGCAAGGTAGAATAATATCCTACGCTATCCTAGCTTTCCTAATAATCACGATACTCAACATGGACTAACCATTTATATTATTTGAGTTATTGAGTATCCCTGGGACGGTTCTACCTCCTGTATAGTCACTGTGATTATTTTCTTTATAAGCCCCTTATGTGGTGTCGCTCAGACGCCTGACTGTGGCATGTTCGTCATTATTTTCTTTACAAGCCCTTTATGTGGTGTCGCTCAGACGCCCAACTGTGGCATGTTTATTATTATTTTCTCTATAAGCCCTTTATGTGGTGTCGCTCAGACGCCCGACTGTGGCATGTTTGTTATTATTTTCTTTATAAGCCCTTTATGTGGTGTCGCTCAGATGCGTGACTGTGGCATGTTTATTATTATTTTCTTTATAAGCCCTTTATGTGGTGTCGCTCAGACGCCCGACTGTGGCATGTTTATTATTATTTTCCTTATAAGCCCTTTATGTGGTGTCGCTCAGACGCCCGACTGAGGCATGCTTTATTATAATCTCACTCCCTGATTACATATCCATGTTCTATATGAACAACCTGCTTGCATCATGAATTGTGGTTTCGTGACTGACGTTGTGATCATAGAATATTTCAGAGCATGATTATCATTTGTTATGTTATACCTGTGTTCATAATGTTTGCGAGTACATTCAAAGTACTCACTGGTTTGTCCCTGGTTATTGTCTTGGCCAGATTTCTTGCATGGAGAGGAGCGTTGCGAGGACAGCCCCGAAACCTACTCAATGGTGATAGCAGCCTCGCGAAGATAGGAGTTATCCTGATCAGCTCTTCCTGTGGGAAATGGAGTCCCACAGACACTGATGAACCACAAACCGCTTCCGCCATCAGCCACTAGAAACCTTGTGTTGTACTCACAGGCCATAATGGTCTTGTACTACATATTTTGTATTTGCTTGAATTTTTTTGTATCAAGTGGTGCCTCATCAGCTAACAGTCATCCTGGGACTGGTGAGCACAAGGGCCATTTTCTGGGAGAATTATCCCAAAAATCTGGTCCTGACAATTTTTCTTAAGAGGAAGTGGCGGGAACTACTTAAACACTAGAGTGGAAGCTTGTTAAATCAAGAGTAGATAGTAAGCGTTTTTATTATGGTCGTTTCATTATATCCCCGCTTGAAAAAGGTCAAGCGGACACCGTGGGTATTGCCTTGCGAAGACCTTTACTATATGATAAACATTTTCCAAATACATGGCAAACATATTTATTTTATATAAAAAATCAACATATGAATGAATATTTTTCATATACAGGGTGACAATTTTTCAAATACATGATGAATATTTACAAAAATAAGAGAGCTATCATATTTACAAAAACAAGAGAGGTCGAGTTCATACCAGCTTTTCTCATCTCAATTAGTTCATCATATATCATTCTTATTGCCTTTCACTCGCACGACCGAACGGTGTGGATAATAATAATAGTGCATGTGAATTGTACTAAGCTGGAATCGTCGGGCATTTAATACAAGAGATAAGACAGGGTAATATGGCTTAAGGTTAAATTAACAATAAAGCATGTGAGAGCCACTAAGCAATTTCAATCATGGTCTTCTACTCTTAACCTCCAAAGAAAAAAAAAGAAACTATTTACACGGGAAAGCTCCCAACAAGCAAAAGAAGAACGATAAATCTTTTTGGATTTTCTTTTTAATTACTACTACAAGGAAAGTAAACTAGCTAGAAGCTGCAACTAATATTTTTTTTTTATTTTTCTTAAGGCTTTTTCTAGCACACGAGAAAAAGACTAAGAAAAAGAAATTGAAACTAAACATGGATGGTACAATGAAAGAGTGTGAGCACCGACAACTAGAATAACTGTGTGAACATGAATGTAAAGTCGATGACAAACACATACTCCCCCAAGCTTAGACTTTTGGCCTAAGTTGGTCTATGGCCACGGATCGAAGCTACTCCCTCCAGTGTACTCAGATGTGTCCTCTGGGTGCCACTGGTTGGCAAGCTCATCCAGATCCCACCCATAAATAGACTGATGGTAAGGATCGAGTGGTGGCTCCGGCTCAGGCTCTGAAGCTTGTGCCTGGCCCTGGTATTTATAGAAGGCATCTGATGTAACGAGATATATGCCTGTAGACAGATCAAACAGAGATGGTGCAGGCAAGGTAACAATCTCACAATATTTTTCATCAAACCTTAATTTATAATTAAGCAACCTATCCTTTTCTTTAACAATAAAATCATGTGCTACCATGCTCTTGTAGTCTAGATAAACAGGGAAAATCAATTTTTCTTCCTTCTCATGGTGCCTAATAGGTATTCTAAAATGTTCAACAAGGTGAGAAGCAAAGATGCCTCCAAAGACGGGCCCCTTTGAGCGGTTCAGACTCAGTCGTTTAGCAACGACGACCCCCAAGCTAAAAGTTGTGTCTTGAAACAAAGCATGGCGTAAAATGACAATATCAGGGGCACTAAGATTCCCACTGTTCCCGTGACCAATTAAACATCTACTAGCAAATAAAGCAAAGTAGCGCAGAACAGGGAAGTGTATACTAGTAATTCTTGCCCCTGAGACTTGTCTAGTTTCCCCTACAGCTATCATGTCAATAAACCCTTCAACGTCTTCACGACGTGGTTCATCAAGTCTACCTTCAAAGGGTATCTTGCATACTTCACAAAATTCTAAGAGTGGTATCTCCCTAACCTCATCATATAAACGAAACTCCACTGTAGGTGGTGTTTTCTTAGCATGAAAATGAAAATTTTGCATGAAAATATTAGTGAGTAAGAGATACTGTTCGCGCTGGTCGTGGAGGAAGTTGGTGAGGCCTGCATTATTTGCCAACCAATAAAAGTCTTCGTAAATCTCGGCGGCCATCATGAAATCATTACAAGGCCATTCACACGGCCGAACTTCCGCCATGCGAGGAAGATTATACTTGGGCTTCTTATTTTCTTCCTTCTTCTTCTCCTCTGAACTCTTACTGGAGGAGCCCCTCAACAATCCCTTTATCATTTTTTCCTCTGAAAATTTCTGAAATTTTTAGTAACTCAAAATAAAAGTTAACCAAACTCAACAAGATTGATAGCAACAACTCCTACTAGTGCCTAGAGACTATATCATGCATTAGAACTACTTGGGACCAAAGAAATTTGACATGCAAGCTCAAGAACAAGGTCACCACAGCAGCAAAAATTTGCAATAAATAAAGCACTAGAACAAAAACTAATTTGACCAATGGAGGAGTCACATACCAAGGAACAATCTACCCAAACATTTTGGTGAACAGTGCTTTGAGCAAGGAGATCGAAAATGGCAGCAAGATGAGCAAGAACTCGTGCTTGAGCTGGTTGGTGATTTTTTTGGGAGGAAGAAGAAGAGTATGGGTGCAGGAATAAGTGGAGGGGGCCACGTGGGGCCCACGAGGCAGGGGGCGCGCCCTGTGAGGGAGGGCGCGCCCTGGACCCTCGTGGCCAGGTGCTGGCTCCCCTCGCTGTGTGTTCTGTGCCATATATTCTCAAATATTCCAGAAAAAATCATGTTAAATTTTCAGGGCATTTGGAGAACTTTTATTTTCGGGGTGTTTTTTTATTGCACGTATAAGTCTGGAAACAGACAGAAAATGCCATTTTTGCTTTACTATCCTAATTAACAGAAAGTAAAATGAGGGTACAAAAGGTGGTGCTATCTAGATTCACCTATCCCATGATCATCAAACGGAATCCATTAACAAGGTTGACCAGGTCTTGTTAATAAACTCTTTCCGAATAACATGAAACCGGAGAATTTTCGAATAACACTAGGTTACCTCAATGGGGATATGTATGTCCCCAACAATAAGAATGTCATATGTTTTCTTGATAGTGGGAAGAGGACATTCAAAACCTCCAATAGTAATAGTTGAAAATTTTCCAATATAATTGATACTGTGGACCTAAGGTTGTTTCCTCAGAAAGTGTACCGTATGCTCATTACCATTGACATGAAAAGTGACATTGCCTTTGTTGCAATCAATAACAGCCCCTGTAGTATTCAAAAAGGGTCTACCAAGGATAATAGACATACTATCATCCTCGGGAATATCAAGTATAACAAAGTCCATTAGAATAGTAACATTTGCAACCACAACAGGCACATCCTCACAAATACCGACATGTATAGCAGTTGATTTATCAACCATTTGCAAAGATATTTCAGTAGGTGTCAACTTACGCAAGTCAAGTCTACGATATAAAGAGAGAGGCATAACGCTAACACCGGCTCCAAGATCACATAAAGCAGTTTTAGCATAGTTTCTTTTAATGGAGCAAGGTATATTAGGTACTCCTGGATCTCCTAGTTACTTAGGTATTCTGCCCTTAAAAGTGTAATTGGCAAGCATGGTGGAAATTTCTACCTCAGGTATCTTTCTTTTATTGGTAATAATATCCTTCATATATTTAGCCTAAGGATTTGTTTTAAGCACATCGGTCAAACGCATACGCAAAAATATAGGTCTAATCATTTTAGCAAAGCACTCAAAATCCTCATCATCCTTTTTCTTGGATGGTTTAGGAGGAAAAGGCACGGGTTTCTGAACCCATGGTTCTCTTTCCCTACCGTGCTTCCTAGCAACAAAGTCTCTCTTATCATAACGTTGATTCTTTGATTGTGGGTTATCAAGATCAACATCAGGTTCAATCTCTACATCATTATCATTGCTAGGTTGAGCATAATCATGAACATCATCCTTAATATTATCACTAGGTTCATGTTCATTACCAGATTGTGTCTCAGCATCAGAAACAGATATATCATTAGGATTCGCAGGTGTGTCAGCTACAGGTTCACTAGGAGCATGCAAAGTTCTACCATTTTTCTTTTTCTTCTTCTTAGAAGAACTAGGTGCATCTAAATTAGCTATCTGAGAATCTTGCTCAATTCTCTTAGGGTGGCCCTCAGGATACAGAGGTTCCTGAGTCACTTTACCACCTCTAGTAGCAACTCTAACAACATAGTCATTATTCTTACTATTTAATTCATTGAGCAAATCATTCTGAGCCTTAAGTACTTGTTCTACTTGAGTGGTGATCATAGAAGCATGTATACTAATAAGTTTCAATTCACCTTTAACTCTAGACAGATAATCACTCAAGCGTTCAATCATATAAGCATTGTGTTGGAATTGTCTACCAACATAAGCATTGAAGTTTTCTTGTTTCACAATAAAATTGTCAAACTCATCTAAGCATTGGCTAGCAGACTTATAATGAGGAATATCACCTTCATCAAATCTATAAAGATAATTTACCTTTACTACATGTGTCGGGTTATCAAGACCATGTATTTCTTCAATAGGCGGTAAATTCTTAACATCTTCAGCTTTAATACCTTTTTCTTTCATAGATTTCTTTGCCTCTTGCATATCTTCAGGACTGAGAAATAGAACACCCCTTTTCTTCAGAGTTGGCTTAGGGGCTGGTTCAGGAAGTGTCCAATTATTTTCATTGGTCAACCTATTATTCAATAGTAATTCAACTTGATCAACTGTTCTTTCCTTGAAAACACAACCAACACAACTATCCAGATGGTCTCTGGAAGCATCGGTTAGTCCATTATAAAAGACATCAAGTATATCATTCCTCTCAAGAGGATGATCAGGCAAAGCATTAAGTAATTGGAGAAGCCTCCCCCAAGCTTGTGGGAGACTCTCTTCATCAATTTGCACAAAATTATATATTTCCCGTAAGGCAGCTTGTTTCTTATGAGCAGGAAAATATTTAGCAGAGAAGTAATACATCATATCCTGGGGACTACGCACACAACTAGGATTAAGAGAATTAAACCAAGTCTTAGCATCACCCTTTATTGAGAACGGAAATAGCTTAAGGATATAGTAGTAACAAATCTTTTCATCATTGGTAAACAGGGTGGCTATATCATTCAACTTAGTAAGATGTGCCACAACAGTTTCAGACTCATAGCCATGGTAAGGATCAGATTCAACCAAAGTAATTAACTCAGGATCAACAGAGAATTCATAATCCTTATCAGTAACACAGATAGGTGAAGTAGCGAAAACAGGGCCATGTTTCATTCTAGCATTCAAGGACTTTTCTTTTAGCTTAGCTAATAATTTCTTAAGATCATATCTATCGTTGCAAGCAAGAAAGTATCTAGCAGTTTCTTCATCCATAACATAACCCTCAGGAACAACAAGCAATTCATATCTAGGGGGAGAAGCTTCATCATCACTTTCATGAATATTATCAGTTTCAATATTTGCATTCTCCCTAACTCTAGCAATTTGTTCATCTAGAAATTCACCTAGTGGCAGAGTATTATCAAGTATAGAAGTAGTTTCATCATACATTGCAGAAGTGGCATCATCAAGAACATACGACATATCAGATTCAATAGCAGGAGTAAGTGTCGCAAATTTACCCATAACAGAAGGTGAATCAAGTGCAGAGCTAGATGGCAGTTCCTTACCTCCCCTCGTAGTTGAGGGTAAGATCTTGGTTTTTGAGTCCTTCAAATTCTTCATAGTGATCAACAGATATAAATCCCAAGTGACTTAAAGAATAGAGCTATGCTCCCTGGCAACGGCGTAGAAAATAGTCTTGATAACCCACAAGTGTAGAGGATCACAATAATTTTCGAGGGTAAAGTATTCAACCCAAATTTATTGGTTCGACACAAGGGGAGCCAAAGAATACTCTTAAGTATTAGCAGCTGAGTTGTCAATTCAACCACACCTGGAAACTTAGTATCTGCAGCAAGATAGTTTAGTAGAAAAGTAATATGGAGATAGTAGCGGTAGCGGCAATAAAAGTAATGGTAGTGTTTTTTATAGTTTTTTGTAATAGTAGCAGCGGAAAAGTAAATAATCAACAAGCAATATATGAAAAGCTCGTAGGCATTGGATCGGTGATGGGAAATTATGTCGGATGCAATTCATCATGTAGAAGTTATAACCTAGGGTGACACGGAACTAGCTCCAGTTCATCAATATAATGTAGGCATGTATTCCGAATATAGTCACACATACTTATGGAAAAGAACTTGCATGAAATCTTTTGTCCTACCCTTCTGTGGCAGCGGGGTCCTATTGGAAACTAAGGGATATTAAGGCCTCCTTTTAATAGAGTACCAAACCAAAGCATTAACACATAGTGAATACATGAACTCCTCAAACTATGGTCATCACCGGGAGTGGTCCCGATTATTGTCACTTCAGGGTTGCCGGATCATAACACATAGTAGGTGACTATAGACTTGCAAGATAGGATCAAGAACACACATATATTAATGAAAACATAATAGGTTCAGATCTAAAATCATGGCACTCGGGCCCTAGTGACAAGCATTAAGCATAGCAAAGTCATAGCAACATCAATCTCAGAACATAGTGGATACTAGGGATCAAACCCTAACAAAACTAACTCGATTACATGATAGACCCCATCCAACCCATCACCATCCAGCAAGCCTACGATGGAATTACTCACGCACGGCAGTGAGCATCAGGGAATTTGTGATGGAAGAAGGTTGATGATGACGATGGCGACGATCTCCACTCCCCGGAGCCCCGAACGGACTCCAGATCAGCCCTCCCGGGAGAGATTAGGGCTTGGCGGCGGCTCCGTATCGTAAAACGCGATAATTCTTCCTCTCTAATTTTTTTCTCCCCGAAAGTGAATATATGGGATCCGGAGATACGTCGGTGGAGCACCAGGGGGCCCACGAGGCAGGGGGCGCGCCCTACGGGAGGGGGCGCGCCCCCACCCTCATGGACAGGGTGTGGGCCCCATGGTCTGGATCTTCTTGCATGTATTTTTTATATTTTCTAAAATAATTCTTCGTGGATTTTCAGGTCATTCCGAGAACTTTTTATTTCTGCACAAAAACAACACCATGGCAATTCTGCTGAAAACAGCGTCAGTCTGGGTTAGTTCCATTCAAATCATGCAAGTTAGAGTCCAAAACAAGGGCAAAAATGTTTGGAAAAGTAGATACGTTGGAGACGTATCATAAACACACGGCAAAAAGAAGGGCAAATAAAACGGCAAGGGTGAAGTGGGTGAGAGGAAAATGAGAGGCAAATAAATGTAATGCGAAGGATAAGGGTTTGTGATAGGTACTTGGTATATGACTTTTGCGTAAGCCTCCCCGACAACGGCGCCAGAAATTCTTCTTGCTACTTCTCGAGCTTGCGTTGTATTCCCTCGAAGAGGAAATGGTGATGAAGCACAGTAGCGTAAGTATTTCCCTCAGTTTTTGAGAACCAAGGTATCAATCCAGTAGGAGACCACGCGCGAGTCCCTCGCACCTGCACAAACAAATAAGAACTTTGCAGCCAACGCAATAAGGGGTTGTCAATCCCTTTACGGTCACTTACGAAAATTAGATCTGATAGATATGATAGTTTGATATTTTTGGTATTTTTTGGATATAAGAACAGAAAGTAAAAACGGCAAAGTAAAGTAGATTGTAGATTGATATGTTGAGAATAGACCCGGGGGCCATAGGTTTCACAAGTGGCTTCTCTCATGATAGCAAAATTCTACGGTGGGTGAACGAATTACTGTCAAGAAATTGATAGAAAAGCGAATACTTATGAGAATATCTAGGCATGATCATTATATATAGGCATCACGTCCGTGACAAGTAGACCGAAACGATTCTGCATCTACTACTATTACTCCACACATCGACCGCAATCCAGCATGCATCTAGAGTATTAAGTTCATAAGAACAGAGTAACGCCTTAAGCAAGATGACATGATGTAGAGGGATAAACTCAAGCAATATGATATAAACCCCATCTTTTTATCCTTGATGGCAACAATACAATACGTGCCTTGCTGCCCCTACTGTCACTGGGAAAGGACACCACAAGATCGAACCCAAAGACAAGCACTTCCCCCATTGCAAGAACTATAGATCTAGTAGGCCAAACCAAACCGATAATTCGAAGAGACTTGCAAGGATATTATAATCATACATAAAAGAATTCAAAAAAGAACCAACTATTTCTCATAGATAATCTTGATCATAACCCACAATTCATCGGATCTCGACAAACACACCGCAAAAAGAGATTACATCGAATAGATATCCTCGAAGACCGAGGAGAACTTGGTATTGAGATCCAAAGAGAGAGAAGAAGCCATCTAGGTACTAACTATGGACCCGAAGGTCTGTGGTAAACTACTCACAACTCATGGTGAGGCGATGGTGTTGATGTAGAAGCACTCCGTGGTAGATCCCTCCTCCGGCGGAGCTCCGAAACAGGCCCCAAGATGGGATCTCATGGGAACGGAAGGTTGCGGCGGCGGATATAGGGTTTTCTCTCCTCTTCTGATGTTTTTGGGGTACATGGATATATATAGGAGGAAGGAGGGCATCGGGGGGACCAACGTGGGGCCCACGAGGTAGGGGGCGCGCCCTGTAGGGGGGCGCCCCCACCCTCGTGGACGCTACGTGTGCCCTATTCCGTGGTTCTCGAGTCTCCCGTGAAGATATCGCTCCAAAAATATCTCTCCCGAAGGTTTAATTCCGTTTGGACTCCGTTTGATATTCCTTTTCTGTAAAACCCTGTAATAAGCAAAAAACAACAATCCGGACTGGGCCTTTGGGTTAATAGGTTAGTCCCAAAAATAATATAAAAGTGTATAACAAAGCCCATTAAACATCCAAAACATCATAAATAATAGCATGGAACAATAAAAAATTATAGATACGTTGGAGACGTATCAGGCATATCCCCGACGGTTTCTGGGTCATGTGGGAAGGACCCCCCATATCGCCCACACTCACTTGGCAACGGTTCCAAATTCCATCACAGAAAGGGGTTAAAAACCGTTTGTTTAGGACCGACACGTACTAGTGCTTATTCATATTGGCAAGGACAAGTGCAATCAACTTTCACATCTTGCACTAGTTCAAGGTGTCACAAACCCTCTTGTTGGTAAGACAAGGGACAAGGTAACCTAATGCTTTCATGGACATCATCTTATGTGCAATTCACTCTATGTCCATGGATATCCTTGTTTGTTCCTTATGGGACTAACCCGTGTAGGTATTGAAAGTGCAACTCACCCCAATGGATTGCTCCAAATTATCTACATCAACATTGAGCATCTACATCTTCAACACCTACATGAAGTCATCGTCGACAAAACCCAAGGTTAGTTCATCCCTCTTAGGGGTCATATCACATCTAGGGGGAGCTTTACTCTAAAGATTGAGCTAAAGCAACTCTAATGGTGTGAACACAACAATGCTTTATGTAAAAGTGGTAACCCCACTTGAGCTTAAACGATGAGTGTGACCTATGATCAAATGTTCTCATTTGACTCCTAAGTCAATATATCATATCTAGATGACCTAGTCATCACCAATTGCTTGATAGATGCTAGATTGGATGTGCATGCTTTGCCACATGTTTCATTTGCTATCTTATTGTGTGCGCATGTTGAGTGCATATTTTTCTCATTCGAGGACATCCATTTGTTGCTTTGATTGTTTGGCTTTCTTCTTTTGCCAAATGGATGGACAAGAGTGCCTAAGAACCTCCTCTAGCTATCTATGCTTTTCTTGTCTCAAACTCTACTCATGCTACATCAAAAAGTTTGATCAAGTCAGATTTGAACACTATGTGTGAGGAGCACTCGGAGTCCCTGATTCGTCGTAGACTTAAACCTCCAAAACCTCTCTGTGCATTTCGGTCTGACCGATTCATCCTTTTTGGTCTGACCGAGTTCGCTGAGTTGATCTAGGTTTTCAATCTCGGTGCAACCGACTAGAACTTTTCGGTCACACCAAGTTGCAGTAACCGCTTGCGATTCTGCATCTCGGTGCCACCGAGTTGTCCACTCGGTCACACCAACAGGGTCAGGATATATATACCGACAGGTCAAATTTTGGAAATTTCTCCAAAACCTCTTCGCTCGTGCGTGTCTTGCTCTGCCGTCTCGGGTCTCCGGATCTTCCTCTCGTCGCCAGCGACCTCCCACCGCTGGTCTCCATTGTCGTCAACGGAATTCAACCCCGCCGTTGCCGCCGTAGTGAGCTCATCGCTAATTTAGGGTATGAGCTCGACCTATTGTGCAATCTTTACCTCTGATTCTTAGCACAAAGTCAATGCCATGATTCTTGCCACGTATGAGATCATCCTGTCCAGCGAAAACTCCGTTTAGATTAGTTTTGATTCAAAGTTTTAGGGTTAGGTTTCCGCCGAACTCATCTCAGACCGACCGAGTTGTAGAAATCAGTCTCACCTATTTGGCTTAGGCCATTGCACATGTAAGGTTCGGTCTGACCGAAACCTACAAATCAGTGTGACCGAGTTCAACTCTCAGTGAAACCCTAGCAATCTCGGAGTCACCGAACTGTGTCTCGGTCTGACCAATTTCACTAGTTTAGACTCCAAAGTTGCTTCGGTGTCACCGAGTTTAACAAATCGGTAGCTCCGAAATTCTTTATGTAGAAACCCAAAACTAAGATTTTGACTCATTTGTTTTACAAAACCTCTGCACTTTGTGATGCTCATCGACTCTATCTCATCTACATCTATTCACAGGGTCACCTTTCAGTTTGCAGTGTCAACAATGTCTGATCAAAGTGACAACCAGAACAGGTCAGATGGGCACAGACACATACTTATTGGACAAGGAACATCTTCCCTTGATGCCTGACTTTGAGTACAATACAATTGTCATGGATGCAGAAGATCCCACATCTGTAGAGGCTCTAGAGAAGAGGGAGAGAGCAAAAGCTGAGAAAGCAGCAAAGATGGCAAGTGCTGAAGAGGCATCTCAAGACTAAACAAGATAAAATTACATATCTGATTCAAGCAACCTTGAGGATTGAGAAAGGATTGGCCACCATGACTCAGAACCAAGAGAGCCTGGAAAGGATCATTGAGACAAAATTCTATGACCTAGACTTGAAGGTGACAGAGATGCAGACAACAGTTGAGCAGTTCCAGGAAGAAGATGAGGAGAGGAAAGGTCAACCTACCATAGATGTCTTTTAGAGAGTGCCAAGAGGGCAGAGATCTGCTGAAGTGCCCATGGCTGACACTAGAGCTACTACATCAGCACGTGCAGCCACAACATCAGTGCCACCTCCAGTTGCCACTCCACCAGCTCCAACAACTTCCACGGATGCATTCATCCTTGGAGTCCTCTCAACGCCTGCTCCCAAAGATCAAGCCTAGAGAGACGCATAACACTATGCATTTTCAAGATTTTTGGTAACTTGTTGCCAAAGGGGGATAAAGTGTATAGATCATAGGCTGAGAGAGAGAGAGAGAGAGAGAGCTTTGCTTCTTTTGCCTTCTTTGGGTTTTGGTTGAAAGTTATTTGTGTGCTTGCTTGATACTCTATGTTCATGTGTGTGAGATACTTGTATGATCTTGTGTTTGATCATATCATACTTTAATGCTTGCTTGAATGATGCTATTATTTATCTCTCATATGTGATCATTCACTTTGCCTTGGTGATGAGTGCATATTTTACTTTCTATCATTTTGAGCGCTCCACCAAGATGTATGTGACATGGAAGAGTAACCCATGATCCTAATTGATTGTGCATTTGCATTCAAAAGCAAATTTTAAATAATGCACAAATTTAGGGGGAGCTCTTACTTATCACATATTTCTCAAAGCGACGATATAATTCATTCTTATTATAATTTGTCGAAGCTTTGATCTATATGTTGTCATCAATTACCAAAAAGGGGGAGATTGAAAGTGCAACTATCCCTTGGTGGTTTTGGTAATTCCTAACAACATATAGCTCATTGAACTAATGCTCTTTCAAGATGATCATTTCAGAAAGTTCAATGATTGGCATGGCATGGACTAGGAATGTGGTCCCCTCAAAATGCTAAGGACACATATTGGCTCAAGCTCAAGACTCTACAATTTCATTTTAGTGATCCAAGATCACATTGAGTCCATATGAAAAGCCAATACTATTAAAAGGGGACGAGGTGTTGCTTAATGGCTTGCTTGCTCAAAATGATTATTGATATGCTCCAAAAGCCCTCAACCACTTTCTCATATCCACATATGTCCCAAACCAAAAGTCAAACTCGGCCCCACCGATTTGATCTATCCGGCGCCACCGAGTTCATTTGACATAGCCGTAGCTAGAAACCCTAATTAGTTAGGTCTCACCGATAGGGATCTCGGTCTCACCGAGATGGGATTGCAAACTCTCTGTTTCCCTTCGTAACATTTTGGTCTAACCGAAGTGAGGGGTCGGTCCCACCGAGTTTGCAATGCAAACTCTCTGTTTCCTTTTTGTAAAGTTTCGGTCTCACCAAAATGAGCAAATCGGTCCCACAGAGTTTGCCTGACCAACTCTCTGTTTGCCTATTACAGAAATTGGTCTCACCGAGTTGATGTGATCGGTCTCACCGAGATTACGTTATGCCCTAACCCGAATGAAATTGGTCCCATCGAGTTGATCATGTTGGTCCCACCGAAAAGCCTAACGTTCACATTTTGAACTAAATCGTCCGACCGAGTTTCATGATTCGTGTAATGCCCAGTATGAGATTATACCTCCCACGTGTCGAGGCACGACTTAGATGCATAATATCATACTAGAATGATCTCAAGTATGGTATCTTTGCACAACTCATGTAAAAGAGGGATGAAATTGCAAAAGAGTAATTGGCTTACACTCGCCACGTCACACAATACATTTCATAAACATTCATCATCCAAATAACATCAGAGTCCGACTACGGACGAAGATCCAAAATAAAGATATCATAAATAAATAACACAAGGTCCCGATCGTCCTAGTAAGAGCCCTACTGATCCTCTGGATAAGACACGTAGTATCACCCACGTTCTTCGTCAAACTCCCAGTACAACTCTGAACCACCAGCTGTGTAGTTCTCCACGGTACGTGCATCTGGTGTGTGTTGTAATCTGTGAGCCACAGAGGACTCAGCAATCCCGTTCCCGGGTAGCAATGCTATCAAAGCCTTGGGTGTGGAACAAGGCTGAAGAACAAGGTTGCAGCTGGACTAGCACTAGCTTACGTGTTTAGAGCGAGAAGAGAAGTGCCAACGATCGACAAAGTGATCACGAAGTGATCCTATCTAAGCACGTCAAACATAACCCCACCGTGTTCACTTCCCGAACCCCTTCGGAAAGCGATCGTCACGGTTACTCACGCTGGTAGTGGATTATGAACATAGTGTCAAGTTTTCTACAACCGGATATTAACAAATTCCCAGCTACCACATAACCGCGGGCACGGATTTCGAAAGTTCAAAACCCTGCAGGGGTGTCCCAACTTAGCCCATCACAAGCTCATGATCTGCGGAGTCGCAACTCCAAGGTGGGAAGACCCGAGTATTCTCAGAATCCCGTGCTCAACATATTCCGACAAAGGTAAAACTAATCCAGCGAGACCTCCCGGCGTGCCGACACCCTGATAGTAGCCGCGCGTATCTTGTCTTAGGCCACGACCGGATGTGCGATTCTACAGGTTTTTACCAGCCCTTGAGTTCCCTCGAGGTGGCCCCGCAGACTCCCTAGTTTGGACCAACACTCATGTGGAGCACTGGCCCAGGGTTGTAAATTAAGAAGAGGGTTAATTACTCCCTATGCAAGTTTTAGTTGTTAGGCAAATGTAGAACCAAAGTTGGGCCTTGCTGGAAAAGCTTTAGCACTAAGCGGGTTATCGAGGGGGGCCCATAAACCCCAACCGTGTTAGGAACGCAAAATCAAGGAACATAACACCGGTTTATCGGTTCCTAAGGTGGCATGAGTGGAACAAAACACCGAGCAAAAGGCCAAGCCTTCCACCCATTGCCAAGTATATAGGTGTGTTAATATATTTAAGAGATATTGTGATATCCCAACAACAAGTTCCAACATGGAGCAATCTTCATCTTCACCTGCAACTAACAACGCTATAAGAGGGGCTGAGCAAGCGGGTAACATAGCCAAACAACGTTTGCTGGGAAGGTGTCAAAGGTTAGAGGTTTCATGGCAACAATAGGAGGCTGACAAACCGACATAGGCATCGAGGTAATATCTAAAGAGCGAAACATCTAGCATAGGCAAAGATAGTAGTGATATCTGGGAATGGTCATCTTGCCTGGGATAACGCAAAGAAGAAGAACGAGTCCAGCAGCAGTTGAACAAAACCTCACAACTCCGGAGCGAAACCGAAGCTAAAGATAGAAGCGAACTGGAAAGAAGAAAACAACACGGTAAACACACATATCATAACCATGGCATATGATGCACAACCAAGTATGATGCATGTCCGGTTTAAATATGCATGGCATGGCAAAATGCACAAGCAAAGATACAAGTTAAGTGGAGCTCAATATGCAACGAGTTGCATATTAACAAAACACCACATTATTTTATTTAGGAGGGAGATGCGGCTAGGCCTAGGAGGCCGAATTGGCAGCTACTGCTGCTGGGCCTTGGTGGAAATTGGCTGAGGTCTCTCTCCTTTTTTTAAAAAAAAGAAAAGAAAAGAGAGGGAAGTGGATATATTTATTTGGCAAGGCAAAATTAAGGCCAAATAAATACAAGTTGAGATGGAAAAACTCGCATGGAGCTACTTTGACTAATTTGAAAGTGCCACAACTCGAACCGAAGAAAAAGGAGAAAGATGGGGATTATAAAATTTGGAAACGAGAGAGGTTTAAATGTAAGTTTGTTTTGGTGAATTCCATAATAATGGAATAATTTAATATAGCTCCCTGATAATATAGAGGCTTTTATATGTTATAAAGAGAAGTCGCCATAGTGTGTATCTCTCAATTAAATGGATCGAGGATCCATACGATTTATTTAATTGAGTTTTAAGAATTAAAAGACTTGATGGCATGATGACATGATGCAATGCAAAAATAAATAAAGCAAGCAAAAGAACCACACGGCAAAACCCGGAACATCTGGAAGTCTTCTGGAGCAACGGTCTTCGGGCGTCACAATTTGGTCCCACCGAGTTTGGTAAATTGTGTGTAAAGGTTAGATTTTGTGTGGAGGCTATATATACCCCTCCACCCACTCTTCATTCGTGCAGAGAGCCATCAGAACGTGCCTACACTTCCAGCATACATTTTCTGAGAGAGAACCACCTACTCATGTGTTGAGACCAAGATATTCCAATCCTACCATATGAATCTTGATCTCTAGCCTTCCCCAAGTTGCTTTCCACTCAAATCTTCTTTCCATCATATCCAAATTTGTGAGAGAGATTTGAGTGTTGGGGAGACTATCATTTGAAGCACAAGAGCAAGGAGTTCATCATCAACACACCCTCTATTACCTTTTGGAGAGTGGTGTCTCCTAGATTGGTTAGGTGTCACTTGGGAGCCTCCGACAAGATTGTGGAGTTAAACCAAGGACTTTGTAAGGGCAAGGAGATCACCTACTTCATGAAGATCTACCCTAGTGAGGCAAGTCCTTCGTGGGTGATGGCCATGGTGGGATAGACAAGGTTGCTTCTTCGTGGACCCTTCGTGGGTGGAGCCCTCCGTGGAATCGCGCAGCCGTTACCCTTCGTGGGTTCAAGTCTCCATCAACGTGGATGTACGATAGCACCACCTACCGGAACCATGCCAAAAACATCCGTGTCTCCACTTGCGTTTGCACTCTCCAAACCCCTATCTTTACCTTCATTTGCAATTATTTACTTTCTGTTACTACAACTCTAGAATTGCATGTGTAGGGATTTCTTGACTTGTGCTAAATTGCTAAAAACTGTCAAAACATAAAATTGGGAAAAGGCTAAGCTTTTATTTGGTCAAGTAGTCTCATCACCCCCCCCTCTAGACATACTTTCGATCCTACAATAATAGATCTGCATTTAGGGTTTCCACTGTTCATCGGTGTTCTTCACCGTATGTCGTATGGTCCTCTTATATCGTGTGACTAGATTTGAACCCAGTTTTGAAAATGTGCGGCCGCTGTTTTAGTTGTGGCACCCCGGCTCAGAGAAACCGGAACGCCCCGTATTCCAGCCCAGAGATCGAGGAGAAGTCTTCTGGAATACGGAACTGCTTAGCATATAACAAATAAGCTCTTATTACACGAAAAAATTACAACGGCCTGATGTTACAAAGGAGCACATCAGCATGGCGACACTATGCCGGCGATACTACACTTGCTCTATGCTAGCAGCGAAAGAACTCGTAGCAGCGGAATAACGACGAAGGTGGTGAACTCCAATCCGCAGGGACTCTGGCTGGGACACGATCTAGCTCGCACGCACGGCAACCTTGACAAGCAATCAAGCAATCATGGCATCACCTGCAATCTGGCATGACACGCCAGGTCAGTACATTCAATGTACTTGCAAGCTCACAACAACCAAAAGCATCAAGGTAAAACAATAACATAGCATTAACAGGTTAATTAATTAATAACTATCATGATAAAGCAACTACTAAGCATGGTATGAAACTGATATGATACTAATAAATCACTATCTCAAATTTACATAATTATATCTCTCTTCGCTAACCGGCCAAGTAATAAACCATCTTGTTACCTCGTGATCAAAGTCCAAACATGATCGTTTCGGCAATCACTACCATGACCAACACTTGGTCACCAAAATCCTCATCAACATCCTGTCCATCTGCACTGCTCAAAATATCAATTTATAAAACACTTATAATTTATTTATAATTTAATTTTTGTTATTCCGTCAATTAGGTGTTGATCGAACGGTGTAACCTAGTACGAACCCATGCCCATGACCGAGGAAGCGGCTATCGATAGATTAATTACACTCTGCAGAGGTAGTGCACTGTACCCACACCACAGAACCCATGGCCTCGTTCTCCCATTTGGGTGGACCAACGGTGTTCCGACAAAACCGATCTACTGTCATGACACTCTCCCGGCCACTCCGACTCATTCCCCACTGGGCTTAGTCCTGGGTGCCCCCGTGTCTACCAAAGACACCAACGACCACCGTCGTGGCCAAAACAATAAAAAGTCCCAAACGGGGACAAAAGCGCTTATTATCCAACTACGGGCACACAAGGTTAGGTCCGTCTACCTGATCAGGGTAGCACGTGCCCATAACCTTCCCTAGTTGGAGGAGCCGGCGAGAGGCATGACAATAGCATCGCATTAGGGCATTCCCATAAAGGCAAATGTGGTTGCACTGGGGAAAGCCCGGTTCGGTAGCACCTGACCAACTTAATGACGGATTTAAACTCAAAATTTTTAGCTGAATTACGGATTACTCCGATATCAACTTATTAAACAAAAATCCAAGTCATAGCAATATCCAACAAATACTCCAAAGATAGCATAACATATGTCTCATGAAAAATCCGAGAATACTACTATGCAAATATCAAGAACTACCTATCCAACTATGATCCACATACAATCATCATTCTCCAAAACATAATATCAAATAATCCAAAGGCAACATGACATCCAAAGCAAATACTCCAAAAATACTAACAGATACTTGAAGGAAATATGCCCTAGAGGCAATAATAAAGATGTTATTTGTATTTCCTTATATCATGATAAATGTCTTTTATTCATGCTAGAATTGTATTAACCGGAAACTTAGTACATGTGTGGATACATAGACAAAACAGTATGTCCCTAGTATGCCTCTACTAGACTAGCTCATTGATCAAAGATGGTTATGTTTCCTAGCCATAGACATGAGTTGTCATTTGATCAACGGGATCACATCATTAGGAGAATGATGTGATGGACAAGACCCATCCGTTAGCATAGCACTATGATCGTTTAGTTTAACTGCTATTGCTTTCTTCATGACTTATACATGTTCCTATAACTATGAGATTATGCAACTCCCGAATACCGTAGGAACACCTTGTGTGCTATCAAACGTCACAACGTAACTGGATGATCATAAAGATGCTCTACAGGTGTCTCCGAAAGTATTCGTGGTGTTGGCATAGATCAAGATTAGGATTTGTCACTCCGAGTGTCGGAGAGGTATCTTTGGGCCCTCTCGGTAACACACATCACAATAAGCCTTGCAAGCAAAAGACTAATGAGCTAGTCACGAGATGATGTGTTACGGAACGAGTAAAGAGACTTGACGGTAACGAGATTGAACTAGGTATAGAGATACCGACGATCGAATCTCGGGCAAGTAACATACCGTTTGACAAAAGGAACAACGTATGTTGTTATGCGGTTCTGACCGATAAAAGATCTTCGTAGAATATGTAGGAGCCAATATGAACATCCAGGTTCCGCTATTGGTTATTGACCAGAGATGAGTCTCGGTCATGTCTACATAGTTCTCGAACCCGTAGGGTCCGCACGCTTAACGTTTGATGACGATCGGTATTATGAGTTTTTGAGTGTTGATGTACCGAAGGTAGTTTGGAGTCCCGGATGAGATCACGGACATGACGAGGAGTCTCGGAATGTCCGAGACATAAAGATTGATATATTGGACGGCTATATTCGGACACCGGAAGTATACCGGAAAAGTTTCGGATTTATCGGGAATGCCGGAGGGGGTTACCGGAACCCCCTACGAGAGGGGATGGTCCATAGTGGGCCTAAAGGGTGAGAGAGAGGCAGCCCATAGGGCTGGCCGGCGCCCCCACCTAGGAATCCTAGTTGGACTAGGATTGGGGGGGCGCCACCTCTCCTATTCCTTTCCCCTTTCTTCCTTTCGGTGAATCCTACTAGGAATAGGATTGCAATCCTATTCCTAGTAGGACTCCCTCCCTAGCCACACCAGGAGAGGTTGGCCGGCCTCCCTCCCCTGCTCCTTTATATACGGGGGCAGGGGGGCACCCAAAGACACACAAGTTGAATTGTTTTAGCCGTGTGCGGTGCCCCCCTCCACAGAATCACACCTCGGTCGTACCGTCGCGGAGCTTAGGCGAAGCCCTGCGCCGGTGAACACATCATATCCGTCACCACGCCGTCGTGCTGACGAAACTCTCCTGTGAAGCTCAACTGGATCAAGAGCTCGTGGGACGTCATCAAGCTGAACGTGTGCTGAACGCGGAGGTGCCGTACGTTCGGTGCTTGATCGGTTGGATCGCGAAGAAGTTCGACAACATCAACCGCGTCACTTGACGCTTCCGCTCCCGGTCTACGAGGGTACGTAGACACACTCTCCCCTCTCGTTGCTATGCATCTGGTAGATAGATCTTGCGTGATCGTAGGAAAATTTTAAAATACTACGTTCCCCAACAGTGGCATCATGAGCCAGGTCTATGCATAGATGATATGCACGAGTAGAACACAATGAGATTGTGGACGATACTAGTCATACTGCTTACCAGCATGTCATACTTTGCTTCGGCGGTATTGTGAGATGAAGCGGCCCGGACCGACATTACGCGTACGCTTACGCGAGACTGGTTTCACCGTTACGAGCACTCATTGCTTAAAGGTGACTGGCGGGTGTCTGTCTCTCTCACTTTAGCTGAATCAAGTGTGGCTACGCCCGGTCCTTGTGAAGGTTAAAACAGCACATACTTGACGAAAGATCGTTGTGGTTTTGTATGCGTAGGTAAGAACGGTTCTTGCTAAAGCCCGTAGCAGCCACTTAAAACTTGCAACAAACAAAGTAGAGGACGTCTAACTTGTTTTTGCAGGGCATGTTGTGATGTGATATGGTCAAGACATGATGAGTTATACGGTTTTGTATGAGATGATCATGTTTTGTAAAGTTATCGGCAACTGGCAGGAGCCATATGGTTGTCGCTTTATTGTATGAAATGCAATCGCCATGTAATTGCTTTACTTTATCACTAAGCGGTAGCGATAGTCGTGGAAGCAATAGTTGGCAAGACGACAACGATGCTACGATGAAGATCAAGGTGTCAAGCCGGTGACGAAGGTGATCATGACGGTGCTTTGAAGATGGAGATCAAAAGCACAAGATGATGATGGCCATATCATGTCACATATTTTGATTGCATGTGATGTTTATCTTATTATGCTTCTTATTTTGCTTAGAACGACGGTAGCATTATAAGATGATCCCTTACTAAATTTCAAGGTATAAGTGTTCTCCCTGAGTATGCACCGTTGCGAAAGTTCGTCGTGCCGAGACACCACGTGATGATCGGGTGTGATAAGCTCTACGTTCAAATACAACGGGTGTAAGCCAGTTTTGCACACGCAGAATACTCGGGTTAAACTTGACGAACCTAGCATATACAGATATGGCCTCGGAACACTGGAGACCGAAAGGTTGAGCGTGAATCATATAGTAGATATGATCAACATAAGATGTTCACCATTGAAAACTACTCCATCTCACGTGATGATCGGACATGGTTTAGTTGATTTGGATCACGTGATCATTTAGATGACCAGAGGGATGTCTATCTAAGTGGGAGTTCTTTAAATTAATATGATTAAATTGAACTTTAATTTATCATGAACTTAGTCCTGATAGTTTTGCATATCTATGTCGTTGTAGATCAATGGCCCGTGCTACCGTTCCTTTGAATTTTAATGCATTCCTAGAGAAAGCTAAGTTGAAAGATGATGGTAGCAATTACACGGACTGGGTCCGTAACCTGAGGATTATCCTCATTGCTGCACAGAAGAATTATGTCCTTGAAGCACCGCTAGGTGACAAGCCCCCTTCCGCTGATGCAGACGCTTTGAACGTCTGGCAGTCGCGGTCTGATGACTACACGATAGTTCAGTGTGCCATGCTTTACAGCTTAGAACCGGGACTTCAACGACGTTTTGAACGTCATGGAGCATATGAAATGTTCCAGGAGTTGAAGTTAATATTTCAAGCAAATGCCCGAATTGAGAAATATGAGATTTCCAATAAGTTCTACAACTGCAAAATGGAGGAGAATAGTTCTATCAGTGAACACTTGCTCAGAATGTCTGGGTACTACAATCATATGACTCAACTTGGTTGCAAAGTTGACGAGGATAGTGTTATTGATAGAGTTCTTCAATCACTGCCACCAAGCTATAAAGGCTTCGTGATGAACTATAACATGCAAGGGATGCAAAAGACAATTCCCGAGCTCTTCGCTATGCTCAAAGCTGCGGAGGTAGAAATCAAAAAGGAGCATCAAGTGTTGATGGTTAACAAGACCACTAGTTTCAAGAAAAAGGGCAAGGGAAAGAAAGGGAACTTCAAAAAGAATAGCAAGTCAGTTGCTACTTCAACGAAGAAACCCAAATCTGGAGCCAAGCCTGAAACTGAGTGCTTCTACTGCAAGGGGACTAGACACTGGAAGCGGAACTGCCCCAAGTATTTGGCGGATAAGAAAGATGGCAAGATGAACAAAGGTATATGTGATATACATGTTATTGATGTGTACCTTACTAATGCTCGTAGTAGTACCTGGGTATTTGATACCGGTTCGGTTGCTAATATTTGTAACTCGAAACAGGGACTACGGATTAAACGAAGATTAGCTAAGGACGAGGTGACGATGCGCGTGGGAAACGGTTCCAAAGTCGATGTGATCGCCGTCGGCACGCTACCTCTACATCTACCTTCGGGATTAGTTTTAGACCTAAATAATTGTTATTTAATGCCAGCGTTGAGCATGAACATTATATCTGGATCTTGTTTATTGCGAGACGGTTATTCATTTAAATCAGAGAATAATGGTTGTTCCATTTTGATGAATAATATCTTTTATGGTCATGCACCCTTAAAGAGTGGTCTATTCTTACTGGATCTCGATTGTAGTGATACACATATTCATAATATTGAAACCAAAAGATGCAAGGTTAATAATGATAGTGCAACTTATTTGTGGCACTGCCGTTTAGGTCATATTGGTGTAAAACGCATGAAGAAACTCCATAAAGATGGACTTTTGGAATCACTTGATTATGAATCACTTGGTGCTTGCGAACCATGCCTCATGGGCAAGATGACTAAAACTCCGTTCTCCGGAACTATGGAGCGAGCAACAGATTTGTTGGAAATCATACATACTGATGTATGTGGACCAATGAGTGTTGATGCTCGCGGTGGGTATCGTTATTTTCTGACCTTCACTGATGATTTGAGCAGACATGGGTATATCTACTTAATGAAACACAAGTCTGAAACATTTGAAAAGTTCAAAGAATTTCAGAGTGAAGTAGAGAATCATCGTAACAAGAAAATAAAGTTCCTACGATCTGATCGTGGAGGAGAATATTTGAGTTACGAGTTTGGTCTTCATTTGAAACAATGTGGAATAGTTTCACAACTCACGCCACCTGGAACACCACAACGTAATGGTGTGTCCGAACGTCGTAACCGTACTTTATTGGATATGGTGCGATCTATGATGTCTCTTACCGATTTACCACTATCGTTTTGGGGTTATGCTTTAGAGACAGCTGCATTCACGTTAAATAGGGCACCATCTAAATCCGTTGATACGACGCCTTATGAACTATGGTTTGGCAAGAAACCAAAGTTGTCGTTTCTTAAAATTTGGGGCTGCGATGCTTATGTGAAAACACTTCAACCTGATAAGCTCGATCCCAAGTCGGAAAAATGTGTCTTCATAGGATACCCAAAAGAGACTGTTGGGTACACCTTCTATCACAGATCCGAAGGCAAAATATTCGTTGCTAAGAACGGATCATTTCTAGAAAAAGAGTTTCTCTCGAAAGAAGTGAGTGGGAGGAAAGTAGAACTTGATGAGGTAATTGTACCTTCTCCCATATTGGAAAGTAGTACATCACAGGAAATTGTTCCAGTGATTCCTACACCAATTAGTGAGGAAGTTGATGATAATGATCATGAAACTTCGGATCAAGTTTCTGCTGAACGTCGTAGATCAACCAGAGTACGTTCCGCACCAGAGTGGTACGGCAACCCAGTTCTGGAAATCATGTTACTAGACCATGATGAACCTACGAACTATGAGGAAGCGATGATGAGCCCAGATTCCGCAAAATGGCTTGAAGCCATGAAATCTGAGATGGGATCCATGTATGAGAACAAAGTGTGGACTTTGGTTGACTTGCCCGATGATCGGCAGGCCATCGAAAATAAATGGATCTTCAAGAGGAAGACCGACGCAGACGGTAATATTACTGTTTACAAAGCTCGACTTGTTGCGAAAGGTTTTCGACAAGTTCAAGGAGTTGACTACGATGAGACTTTCTCACCTGTAGCGATGCTTAAGTCTGTCCGAATCATGTTAGCAATTGCCGCATTTTATGATTATGAAATCTGGCAAATGGATGTCAAAACTGCATTCCTAAATGGATATTTCAAAGAAGAGTTGTATATGATGCAACCAGAAGGTTTTGTCGATCCAAAAGGTGCTAACAAAGTATGCAAACTCCAGCGATCCATCTATGGACTGGTGCAAGCATCTCGGAGTTGGAATATACGCTTTGATGAGGTGATCAAAGCATATGGTTTTATACAGACTTTTGGAGAAGCCTGTATTTACAAGAAAGTGAGTGGGAGCTCTGTAGCATTTCTAATATTATATGTAGATGACATATTGTTAATTGGAAATGATATAGAATTTCTGGATAGCATAAAAGGATACTTGAATAAAAGTTTTTCAATGAAAGACCTCGGAGAAGCTGCTTACATATTAGGCATCAAGATCTATAGAGATAGATCAAGACGCTTAATTGGACTTTCACAAAGCACATACCTTGATAAGATTTTGAAAAGGTTCAAAATGGATCAGTCAAAGAAAGGATTCTTGCCTGTTTTACAAGGTATTAAGTTGAGTAAGACTCAATGCCCGACCACTGCAGAAGATAGAGAGAAAATGAAAGTCATTCCCTATGCCTCAGCCATAGGATCTATCATGTATGCAATGCTGTGTACCAGACCTGATGTGTGCCTTGCTATAAGTCTAGCAGGGAGGTACGAAAGTAATCCAGGAGTGGATCACTGGACAGCGGTCAAAAACATCCTAAAGTATCTGAAAAGAACAAAGGATATGTTTCTCGTATATGGAGGTGACAAAGAGCTCGTCGTAAACGGTTACGTCGATTCTAGCTTTGACACTGATCCGGATGACTCAAAGTCACAAACCGGATATGTATTTTTATTGAACGGTGGAGCTGTCAGCTGGTGCAGTTCCAAGCAGAGCGTCGTGGCGGGATCTACGTGTGAAGCGGAATACATAGCTGCTTCGGAAGCAGCAAATGAAGGAGTCTGGATGAAGGAGTTCATATCTGATCTAGGTGTAGTACCTAGTGCATCGGGTCCAATGAAAATCTTTTGTGACAACACTGGAGCCATAGCCTTGGCGAAGGAATCCAGGTTTCACAAGAGAACAAAGCACATCAAAAGACGCTTCAATTCCATCCGCGATCTAGTCAAGGAGGGAGACATAGAGATTTGCAAAATACATACGGATCTGAATGTTGCAGACCCGTTGACTAAGCCTCTTCCACGGGCAAAACATGATCAGCACCAAGACTCCATAGGTGTGAGGATCATCACTTTGTAATCTAGATTATTGACTCTAGTTCAAGTGGGAGACTGAAGGAAATATGCCCTAGAGGCAATAATAAAGATGTTATTTGTATTTCCTTATATCATGATAAATGTCTTTTATTCATGCTAGAATTGTATTAACCGGAAACTTAGTACATGTGTGGATACATAGACAAAACAGTATGTCCCTAGTATGCCTCTACTAGACTAGCTCATTGATCAAAGATGGTTATGTTTCCTAGCCATAGACATGAGTTGTCATTTGATCAACGGGATCACATCATTAGGAGAATGATGTGATGGACAAGACCCATCCGTTAGCATAGCACTATGATCGTTTAGTTTAACTGCTATTGCTTTCTTCATGACTTATACATGTTCCTATAACTATGAGATTATGCAACTCCCGAATACCGTAGGAACACCTTGTGTGCTATCAAACGTCACAACGTAACTGGGTGATCATAAAGATGCTCTACAGGTGTCTCCGAAAGTATTCGTGGTGTTGGCATAGATCAAGATTAGGATTTGTCACTCCGAGTGTCGGAGAGGTATCTCTGGGCCCTCTCGGTAACACACATCACAATAAGCCTTGCAAGCAAAAGACTAATGAGCTAGTCACGAGATGATGTGTTACGGAACGAGTAAAGAGACTTGCCGGTAACGAGATTGAACTAGGTATAGAGATACCGACGATCAAATCTCGGGCAAGTAACATACCGTTTGACAAAAGGAACAACGTATGTTGTTATGCGGTTCTGACCGATAAAAGATCTTCGTAGAATATGTAGGAGCCAATATGAACATCCAGGTTCCGCTATTGGTTATTGACCAGAGATGAGTCTCGGTCATGTCTACATAGTTCTCGAACCCGTAGGGTCCGCACGCTTAACGTTTGATGACGATCGGTATTATGAGTTTTTGAGTATTGATGTACCGAAGGTAGTTCGGAGTCCCAGATGAGATCACGGACATGACGAGGAGTCTCGGAATGTCCGAGAATAAAGATTGATATATTGGACGGCTATATTCGGACACCGGAAGTATACCGGAAAAGTTTCGGATTTATCGGGAATGCCGGAGGGGGTTACCGGAACCCCCTACGAGAGGGGATGGTCCATAGTGGGCCTAAAGGGTGAGAGAGAGGCAGCCCATAGGGCTGGCCGGCGCCCCCACCTAGGAATCCTAGTTGGACTAGGATTGGGGGGGCGCCACCTCTCCTATTCCTTTCCCCTTTCTTCCTTTCGGTGAATCCTACTAGGAATAGGATTGCAATCCTATTCCTAGTAGGACTCCCTCCCTAGCCGCACCAGGAGAGGTTGGCCGGCCTCCCTCCCCTGCTCCTTTATATACGGGGGCAGGGGGGCACCCAAAGACACACAAGTTGAATTGTTTTAGCCATGTGCGGTGCCCCCCTCCACAGAATCACACCTCGGTCGTACCGTCGTGGTGCTTAGGCGAAGCCCTGCGCCGGTGAACACATCATATCCGTCACCACGCCGTCGTGCTGACGAAACTCTCCCGTGAAGCTCAACTGGATCAAGAGCTCGTGGGACGTCATCAAGCTGAACGTGTGCTGAACGCGGAGGTGCCGTACGTTCGGTGCTTGATCGGTTGGATCGCGAAGAAGTTCGACAACATCAACCGCGTCACTTGACGCTTTCGCTCCCGGTCTACGAGGGTACGTAGACACACTCTCCCCTCTCGTTGCTATGCATCTGGTAGATAGATCTTGCGTGATCGTAGGAAAATTTTAAAATACTACGTTCCCCAACAATACTAGCATGAAAATAGCCACTAAGAATCCAAAGGCAATCTGATGTCCAAAACAATACTCCAAAATAATACCAGATACTATCATGAAAATAGCCACTAAGAATCCAAAGGCAATCTGATGTCCCAAAACAATACTCCAAAATAATAACGGATACTATCATGAAAATGGCCACTAAGAATCCAAAGGCAACAGGTCATCCAAATGATCATAAAAATATAAGTCCTAGAACTCCAAGCAATACCATGGCAATGACGAGATAAAAAAATACAACTCCGAGAAATGCCATGAACAAGATCATACATAGCTAATGCAATATTTTAAATAAGTTCAAATAAAGAACCATGTCACTTCATTGCAATCATGCAAATGGAGGGTGTGGCTTGCCTGGGGTGGAAGAAATCACCGGGACAAAGTGCGGAAAGCTCGCGAAAAGAATCGCCGGAAAACATTCTCTCTCAAAGGGGGCTGTTTAACGGCAAGGGCAAAATTAACATTTTTAGAATGTTGAAACATAATGAAAATGATGCCAAAAGAATGGGCTCGACGAGATGAAGAGATGGGCTTTGGATTCACCTCATTTGGAGTTAGGATCAAAAAGATATCAATGTTTTTTTGCCAGGGACCTATCTATAACAGAAAAGTTTACAGACTGGGCCAAAACAGAAAAACAGAAAACGTATTCCAGGAAATACGCTTTCGGGACAGTGAAGGCGTATTTTCGACCGAAGCCGCAGCACTTTACGCTTTCACTGACACGAAAGCGTATTCAAGAAAATACGCTTCCACTTATTGACGTGGCAGAGGCGGGACCGGGGCGCTGGTCGTTGACGGGCGGGTCCCACGGGGCTGGGTCGCTGACGTGCGGGTCCCGAGTGGTGGGGACCGTCACTTATCCAGCGAGGCGGCCAGGGTCAACGCTTCGGAGGCCAACCGGTGGGGTCAGGGGCGACGCGGGGCCCGCCTGGCTGGTCGTCGTCTTCTTCCCCCGCGCTCGCCCGTGATGCAGAGGCGAGGCCCGACGCCGGTGATGAGCTCCGACGACTCCGGGCGTCTCGGGCCGAACGGGATGCACCCGCGGCCTCGGGAAGGAGGGCCGCACCACACCAGAGGCTTCACGCACGCCTGGGAGTGCCGTGCCGAGCAGAGCATGGCTTGCGGCGGGCACCGGCTACGGCGACGATGGGCAGGGCACCATGGCCACGGAGAGGGGATGGAGTGCAATGGGGAGTGGACTAGGGTGGTGGTGGAAGGCTCTAGTGGTGTTGGAATGGAGGGAGAGGTCCTAGGTCGCCCGAATTTAGGCGCACCCGAGCGGCGGCCATGGCGGCGATGGCGAGCAGAGAGAGCTCTTTGGGCTCGGGAGAGAGGCCGAGGGGGTCTAGAGGAGGGGGTAGAAGAGGCTGGTGCAAC
>LR738710.1:815197465-815287402 GCA_902687465.1 Secale cereale
GCTTATATAAGCGAGGGAAGGGGAGCTGCGCTGGCTTCGCCGCGGACACGCGTCCATGCTCGAGAGCTCGGAGGCAGGCGATGAGGGGCCCACTATGGGGAAGCTCACGGGGAGGCAGACGACGCATGGGAGCAGAGGGAGAGGCCGAGGGAGGCTCGAGGCCAAACGGAGCACTGTGCTCCTGTTGTGTTCGGCGGCGAGCGTCGGTGGAGGAAGCGGACGGAGGGGGAGAGGGGTCCAGGAGGTCTGTGACGGTGAGGCGAGGCCAAGGGACATGCTCACGCGCGCGAAGACGACGAGAGGCGCGCAGCCGAGGCAGAAGCGGACCTCTGGACGCGACCACCGTGCACAGGGCGCGTGCACAGGCATGCCAGTGTCGTGATCACCGCGTGCCCTGGCTGGTAGTGGTGAAACTGGGCCGTAAATTGATGTCTACTGGTAAGTCCTTGCGTGGTAAGCCCCCCCTACTGTGGTAGAATGGTGAAAAGATCAATGGTTGAGTGGTAAAGATCCTCTGAAGTTTACTGCAGTAAACCTTGAGGAGAAAAACTGATCAACAAAGAGTGATTTGTAGCCAAACAGTTTGTCTGGGGGTTTGAGGTAAAGAAGAACTACCATCCTTGTAAGTTTTAGAAGATTAGGATAAATAATTAATGCAGTTGCTTAACAACCACATAAATCTGGTCAGAAACTAGATTAGGATGTTGCACTCAAATGGTGAGTCCATTTGGGCTGAAAATTGGCAAGGCTTAGGGATTTGGACATATAGAAATGTTGTATAAATTTCATAAGAATTGGACAAGCAAAATTGGTACTTCCTTCACAAGCATCCTCTCTGTCCAGGAACTTAGGAAAATTCCTGAGATAAAATGGCTACATAAAATGTGCCCAAAATTGGTGGAGGTAGGTTATATAGATTAGAGAAGGCCCTGGAATATTTTAAGCCATAGTGGAGCAAGATAAAATACACTTGCTTCACAAACTGAAAATTTGGACAGAAACAAAGATTTGAAGGTGTGCTCACATGATTGATTGGATGGAGCTGAATTTTGGAGGAGTGGAATAAAATGATCTCAAGAAGAGGCATGCAAAATTTCAACTCATTGGGATGACCCTAGCTAGTACTTACTTCACAGTGGCTTCTGTTTGACAGACACTTTGAAAATTCACCGAGGAAGATTGGCTAGGCAAATAAAGTTGACTTTTGGCATGTGGCAATGATTTGAACATAAACGAATGCCCAACAAGTTTGGGGTCAATTGGGCAAAGGTAAATAGCACTTGCTTCACAAAGTGCCATTTAGGGCAGAATAGGAAAAGGAATATTTGAGAATTATTTTTGAACATGGCAAGGAAAAGTTTTGCCATATTTGATGAATATATGACCCAAACAATTTATTAAAATTTATTTGGGAATTTTGGGGGTGACAGAAATATAGGTTGCTTCACAACCTAGGGCAGACAGGGTTATTCCTTTAATAGAAAAAAGAATATTCCCTAGAAAAAGGAATTAGGGTTTGGTCAAGCAGTGGAGTGACATGATCTTGGCAAGGATTTGAGAATGATGAGCCACTTGGGAGGTCAAAAGAGGATGATTTCCCAGGTGACAAGGCCACAGAACCACTCCAAAAAGAAAAACAAAGTAAAAACCAATAAATCAAAAAGAAAAAGAAAAGGGCCAAAACCAGGCTGTCACATTAGTGCTTATTCCTCGTCGCTAAAATAAATTCCTCAGTTGTGTGAGCACCCAAACACATGAATGTTTCCGCCCCTGCCTGCTTAGGTTTAGAATTTATTCGTATTTTCCAGCTTGCTGTAGATCCAAAATTATATCATCAATCTGAAAAAACTGTTTTTCCTTTACTTAGGAAGACTTATGCTTTAATCTGTTGCATCACAACCCTACGGGCGGCTTATAAAATAACCATTACCCGCCATGTATCATTAGGCCCCTTACTAAGGTGCCAATATTCACCTTTAATCCTTTTAGCCTGATGCTATATTCTGGTTTATCCACGTCGGCCTCCGTAACATTGTCCGGCTTACTAGCACAATTAAACCAGCAATCTTTCCTTCTGCAGTCAAATATGTCGAATGCCAAGACTGTTACTTCTTGCAATTGGGTTGTTTCCCGGGTCACTGAGGAAATTCTGAATGACTATGTTCAAACGGGCGTCTTAGCCAAAAGAGATGTCATCCACTGGAGGGTCCCAGGCACGGAAACTCCTCCACAACCTAAAGAGGACGAGGTTATAGTTTTTACTGATCACATGCTCCGAGGGTTCACTCCGCCCGGTTCAAGATTTTTCCGTGATGTTCTGCACTTCTTCAAGCTCCATCCTCAAGACATTGGTCCCAATTCCGTTTCAAATATTTTCAATTTTCAAGTCTTCTGTGAAGTGTATCTTCAACAGGAACCCACCACAGGGAATTCTATTATTTGAACCGCCAGACTGAATTCACTGATGGGCTAAGTTTGCAACTAGGGGGCATTTCCATTCAGAGGCGAAAAGAAGCTACCTTTCCTATCATCACACTCCCTAGCCATCCTAAAGGGTGGAATTATAGGTGGTTTTATTGCAAAGACACCACCCCTGAAGGTGAGAATCCTCTGTCAGGTTATCATGAAACCCGGCTTAGCAACAGACATCCCTTGCCAGAACGGATCAGCACCAAGGAACGGGTGAAATATATGCCTGTCTTTTCAAAGATCCGAGCTTTAATGGCTAATGGGTTGAATGGAGTTGATTTGGTCCGCTGTTGGGTTGCATGGAGAATATTACCTTTAAGCCGCCGACCCGGCTTAATGTGTGAATACACCGGTAACCTTAAGGATCCCCAACGTCACTGTGACATAGCACTGACCGATGAAGATGTCAACATATTTACAAAGACATTGTTGAATGAGGACCTTGAAACCTGTAGCAAAACCGGACTGGCTCCGTTTTATGTCAACAATAATCCTCCTGTCGTAAGTATCTCTGAACAATTTCTGGCTTAATTGTTGACTCCATAAGCCGCCTTTCTTGCTTATCATTTTATTATTTCAGGTTGATTCCTCATTGTAGATCAATAAGCTGAAAAGCCGGTAAAAAAGACCCAGACCAAGACTAAGGTTCCCAAGAAACCGGCTAAGAAGAAGTCAAATACTTCAGAACTATGTGATTTGGATGATAATGAGTCGGAGGTAGAACTTGATTCTCTTGGCTCTCTCTTTATTCATCTTATTGACACAGATTATTATCAAGATGATGTGGAGGCCAGCCACACATATGTTGAAGAGGTAATTGTCCTTTCCTCCAGCTCAAAATCTTTGCTAGAGCAGAAAGTCTGTCGAGTGTGCCGAAAAGTAAGATTTTCTCACCCCTTAGCTTACTTAGATCCCAACTTTATTTTGAAGAAGCATAGCATGAAGTTTGCCGTACGACCCGTAATACTAGCGGTGGGGTCCTTTCTTCCGGCTTACCCAATATGCCGCCTCGTCGCAATCGTCAAGCTGAGGTTTCTCAAATTTCCGGCTTAAAATTCCCAAAAGCAGGTCTTATTCGACAGCCTCTTAACCCGTCTGACTCAAATTACCAGGGCACCTCTCATTATTCCACTGGTGAATCCACTGGGACTCAGGTTCCCTTATTCAAGACTGCTCCTAGGTGAGGACACTCTGAGCTTGTTTATTTTAATGTTTTCTGCTCTGCTATTATACCAATCTCATCATATGGTTTGCTTCTAGTGACATGGCCAAGCCCAGAAAAAAACTCAAATTGAATAAACTGGCCGAGGATCCCAACCCTGCCAACCCAGAAGAACCCATTATTTCTGTGCTTGTGCATCAATCTTCCGAAGCAATAATGCATCATCCACCGCCAGAAGAGCATCACGTCACCATGGATTTCATGGAAATTGACCCGGAGAGTGCTAAACTACCCGGTCCTGCTCCGCCGGCTCATGGAGCTGAAGATGTGGCCATTACTGGGACGACTTACACTGCTCCAAGTACTCCTACTGTTTTATCCAAGCACATCGCTAAAGAAGAAATTCCAGTTGTTGATAAAAGCAAGTGGAAATTGGATCTGGAAAACTATGCTCAATTCAACGCTCAGGAGCTTCACTCTGGTTATTTAAACCGCCTTCATACTAGTTGTGACCTTGAAGCCGGCCTGGTCAATCTCATGAAGGAACGCTTCGAGGTAAGCGGCACAACCCTCTTCATGTCACTATGTTTAAACCAGCCTCCAAGCCTACTGGATATGATAGACTTGAATATGTCATAGACTTGTATATAATTCCTTTGATCTTATGATCATGTAATGGCTCTGGAGTTATAGAACCGTTGCTTGTAGTCCCCAAGGGCCGGCTTAAGCTTCTAAGCTAAGTCGACCTTCAAATTATGATCTTTTATTTTCACATGTGCGACCCCTAAGGGTCGGCTTAAATTGTCAACTTGAGCCGGAACTTCATATATCGTAGCTCAATTTTGCACATGCAGTCCCCAAGGGCTGGTTTAAACTGACAAGTTAAACCGGTACTTATCAATAGAATCATGGATAAAGTCCAAATATGTAGCCCCCATGAGTCGTCTGTAGTTGGAACAACTTTAGGCGGGTCATCCAAGAATTTGTCTGCAATAGCGCAAACATACATTAGCCCCCAAGTGCCAAGTGAAATACTGGTATTGTGCTTGGGACTTCCCAAATGATTATTATTATAACATGTTGATGCATCATCTCTTTGTCATACGTGCTGAATCGAGAATGAAAGAAACTCAATTGACGGATCTGCAGCAGAACCTTCAAACTCAGCAATCTGAGATTTCCAATGCAAACTCCAAAGTCAAAATCACTTTGGAAAATAAAGAAAAGCTGAAGGGGGATTTCAGCAGTGAGAGAGCGGGTTGGGAAACTGAGAGGGCAGCTCTATTGAAGAGAGTAGAAGATGCTGAAGCTGGTCTTAAGCCGGTGATTGATGAGTTATCCGGCTTAAAACAACAAATCAATATGATGAAAACTGCTATGTTTGGTAAACATCATATCCTTATACTTGTTTCATCAATCTCTTATAGTCATTTATTAGTTCATGGATATACTTTGCGAATGTAGGTTCCAGAACCTCCAAGTTGGGTGACGATATGCGCCTGAGGCTTAAGGTTGTATATACTCTTGTGGAACAACTATATACTGGCGCCCAACGAGCTATTTCTATTGCCCTCCATAAGAAGCAACCACCTTCCCTCATCAAGGAAGTGTTGGGAAAATTATATGTGCTGCCACAAAGGGTGGATGAACTCAAGCGATCAGCCGCTTGAGCCGGCGCAATTACTGCTTTAAGCCGGGCAAAAGCATGGCAAGCCGAACTTGACCCGACCGAATTAGCCATTGGATGTCCAAGCTTTAAAGAAGACGGGTCTCCCTTCCTTGCTGCGAATTTCACCCAAATAGTAAGGGAGATGTGTCCTTTGGCCAACCAATTAGCTGAGGAAACATACCTTTCAAAACATCATCCGGTTTACGATGCTGATAATGCAAAAGTGAAGCCGCCGGTTCATGAATCCGTAGATCTAATCCCGCCAAAATGTAAGCATACCTTCGCCCCTGAAATTGACCCGTCGACTCTTATAGATGATGACGCTGTTTTCAAGGCTTTGACTGGGATCAATCGGGCCAGCCAACGGGCGAGGAAGAGGTAGAAGAACCGGTGGGAGATAACCCGGAATCATCATCACGCCAAGGGCACAATAATTAAACACCGAGCTGGTTTACCCTCTTCATCCTTGGATATTATACCACAAACAATTATTCTTTTGGGAAGATGACGCCTTGTAATAGGCTAGTTAGAAACAATGGCATGTCATGCCATCGTGCAAGTTTTGTTTGCACTTTGAATTGCCAGTTTGTGAGAATAAACCTGTTGTAGTTGCTTATGATTCAGCTTTATGCCGATGACATGCCTCACCATTCCTGCACATAAGCACATAATATTTTACCTGGCGGTTTACCCCAGGGCGGGTCATGATATTCCATATATAAATTGTTGGTGACTGTAGTCCATAACCAGGGAAGTTCATCAAAACTTCATATCTTCATTAAAAAATCATACTTGTGAAGCTTTCTTTGGCCTGCCGGTTTAATATACCATGTGCAACAGATAAGGGCAATAACCCCAAAAGGCCTCAGAGCATAAACTCCAAGTGCTTAATCATATCATACTGGTGACTTATTGTCTTAAGCCAGGTCGGGTTATTAAACTCCGAGTATGCTCAAATATGAGCCATAATGATAAAGGCTACATGGCCTGAATCTTTTCCAAACCATATGTTAATATGGCTTAAATACATGAGTCCAAAAAATGCTCCGAAAAAGATAAAGAATCAAATCGAGAAAAACAAGGCTTTCATAGGCCGCCAAGCCAAAATATCAAGTGTTTTCATGGGCCGCCAAGCCACTAAGTTAACCTTTTACACATTGTAAGCCGGGCCTCACATGACAAACCGACGTTTTAACGTTGACAAGTTCAGGGTCTATAAGATTGACTGTCAAGAGTTCGACGGGTCATTCCAGGATTACCTGGGCGGAGTGGCAGACTCTACAAAGCAAGATAACCCAGAAATTTTTGGTGAATACACCTGGCATTCCAGACCAATTAAAAGGTTATGTCCTCTTTGGTGAATACACTTATGTTTGAACATGATAACCTGGAAACTTTGGTGAATACACCTCGTATTCCAAGCCAGTCAAGAGGGTAGTAACGCTATGTTCTCTTTGGTGAATACACCTATGTTTAGGAAGCCCCCAAGTGACATTTACAGCCCAGCCTATAAGGCGGATCAAAGAGTTGTCATAGCTATGCTTAGTGAGCAGGAATCCCCCATGTTTTTAATAAAGACTCAAATATTCTGAAATGAAACGACAGAGACCCCAAATTATCAGGGATGCCGGCTTTATTGTATTAATCATAGTATATATACATTGACTGAGATATGTACATCACAAAGAGCCAGTGGCTTAGGTGTAATAAGGACGAAGATGAGCAATATTCCACGGTCGACGGGTCTCCTCCTCCGACGTGCGTGAGTCCTTGTGGTCTCGAACATCGATGAGATAGTATGATCCATTATGCAAATTCTTGCTAACCACGAAGGTCCTTCCCAAGGTGGGGTGCATATCAGTTTGATCCTGGATGAGCCGGAGCACCAAGTCACCTTCTTGAAAGGTGCGAGTTTTAACCCGGCGACTATGATAACAACGCAGGTCTTGCCGATAGATTGCTGATTGAGCCGTCGCATGGTCACGCTCTTCATACAGGAGATCAAGGTCATCCTGGCGTGCTTGTTCATTAAAAACTTCAACATAAGCCGCCACGCGAGGCGAATCATGATGTCTATTACGCAACTTTATTCTTGTAGACACGTGTTGGGCCTCCAAGCGCAGAGTTTTGTAGGATAGTAGCAATTTTCCCTCAAGTGGATGACCTAAGATTTATCAATCCCTAGGAGGTGTAGGATGAAGATGGTCCCTCTCAAACAACCCTGCAACCAAATAATAAAAAGTCTCTTGTGTCCCCAACACACCAAATACAGCAAGGTAGCAAGTAATAAAAGTGAGCACAAACGGTATTGCAATGATGGAAACCAAGGCCTAGGGTCTGTACTTTCAGTAGTGCAATCTCTCAATAGTGCTAGTATAATTGGATCATATAACCACCCCTCAAAGTGCGATGAAGAATCACTCCAAAGTTCCTATCTAGCGAAGAACATAAGAATAAATTGTATGTAGGGTACGAAACCACCTCAAAGCTATTCTTTCCATTCGATCTATTCAAAAATTTGTACGAAAATAACACAAAGCTATTCTTTCCGTTCGATCTATCCTAGAGTTTGTACTAAAATAACACAAGGTATTCTTTCCGATCAATCTATGAAGAGTTTGTACTAAAATAACACAAGTTATTCTTTCCGATCGATCTATCAAGAGTTCATACTAGAATAATCACCAAATCAAATTCATATTAATAATACTCAATCCAAGACAAAGAACTTCAAAGAGTGCCCCAAGATTTCTACCGGAGAAACAAAGACAAGAACATGCATCAACCCCTATGCATAGATTACCCCAATGTCACTATGGGAATCCGCAAGTTGAGTGCCAAAACATATATCAAGTGAATTAATACGATACCCCATTGTCACCACGAGTATTCAATTGCAAGACATATATCAAGTGTTCTCAAATCCATAAAAGTATTCAATCCAAAGAAATCTGAAAGGGAAAACTCAATTTATCACAAGATAGAGAGGGGAAAACATCATATGATCCGACTATATTAACAAAGCCCGCAAAACATCAAGATTGTGTATCTCAAGAACACGAGAGAGAGAGAGAGAGATTAAACACATAGCTACTGGTACAAGCCCTCCGCCCCGAGGGTGGACTACTCCCTCCTCATCATGGTGGTCGCTAGGATGATGAAGATGGCCCCCGGTGATGATTTCCCCCTCCGGCAGAGTACCAAAAGGGCCTATATTGGTTTTCGGTGGCTACACAGGCCTGCGGCGGCGGGACTTCTGATCTAGGTCTACCCCAAAGGGTTTCGGAATATTTGTAAATTTATAGGGTAAAGAGGCAGTGTGGGAGGCCACCGAGGTGGGCACAACCCACCTGGGCGCGCCAGGGTTGTGCACCCTTGAGGCACCCCCGAGGTGCAGCTTCAGCCCATTGGTTGTCTTCTGGCCCATAAAAACTCTCCAAAAAGTTTCACCGTGTTTGGACTCCGTTTGATATTGTTTTCCTGCGATGTAAAAAACATGTAGAAAACAAGAACTGGCACTTGGCACTATGTCAATAGGTTAGTCCCAAAAAATGATACAAAATGACTATAAAATGACTGTAAAACATCCAAGAATAATACTATAAGAACATGGAACAATCAAAAATTATATATACGTTGGAGAGATATCAAATCGTGACGTATATCACTGGGGAGAACCACCTCTACCCCGTAAACCATGAAGAAAGGCGTGTAACCCATAGATCTGTTAGGGGTAGTGTTGATGCTCCATAGTACAGAAGGTAACTCCTCAACCCAACAACCCGGCGTTATCTACAGAGGGACCATAAGCCGGGGCTTGATGCCTCTTAAGATATCTTGATTCGTCCTCTCAGCTTGTCCATTGGATTGGGGGTGAGCCACAGATGAAACATAAAGAAGAATATGCTCTTGTTGACAGAAGGATCCAAAAGGAGTGATGAAAGCTGTCTTCTCCTAGTCCTTAACTGTCATGTTGATCTGATGATAACCTGAATAATCATCCAACAAACTCAAACGCTCACAACCCGCTGTAGCATCAATGATTTGATCAATACGAGGGAGAGAAAAAGGATCAGTCGGACTGGCTTTATTAAGATCTGTGTAGTCCACACACATATGCCAAGTGTCGTTCTTCTTAAGCACCAGCACCGGGTTAGCCAACCACTCAGGGTGAAAAACTTCAACAATAAAACCCAGCCGCCAAGAGCCGGGCCACTTCTTCCCAATATCCTTGCGCCTCTCTTCATTAAAACGACGAAGAAATTGCTTGCCGGCTTGAACTTTGGATCAATATTGAGAGTGTGCTGAGCGAGTTCCCTCGGTACACCTGGCATGTCTAAAGGCTTCCATGCAAAGATGTCTTGGTTCTCACGGATGAACTCGATGAGCGTGCTTCCTATTTAGGATCCAAATTAGCGCTGATAGTGAACTGTTGGGATGAGTCACCAGGAACAAAATCAACCTATTTAGTGTCATCGGCTGACTTAAACTTTAGCAAAGGATCATGCTCTATAGTTGGCTTTTTCAAAGGGGTCATGTCTGTCGGGTCAACATTATCTTTGTAAAATTTCAACTCCTCCATTGCGCAAACCGACTCAGCATAAGCGGCATCACCCTCTTCACACTCCAAGGCTATCTTCCTGTCACCGTGTACCGTGATGGTGCGCTTATGACCCGGCATCTCAAGCTGCAGATAAACATAACAAGGTCGGGCCATGAATTTGGCATAAGCTGGCTGCCCAAACAAAGCATGGTAAGGACTCTTGATCTCGACTACCTCAAAGGTCAATTTTTCTGCCATGTAATCCCTATCATCACCAAAAGCCACTTCCAATGTGATCTTACCCATGGGATATGCCGACTTACTAGGCACCACCCCATGAAAAACAGTATTGGACGCCTGAAGATCCTTGTCAGTTAAATTCATACAACAAAAGGTATCGTAGTAAAGGATATTGATGTTACTGCCCCCATCTATGAGTACCTTGGTCACCTTGTATCCTCCCACCTGAGGAGCAACCACTAAAGCCAATTGACCCGGATTATCAACCCGGGGTGGGTGATCCTCATCGCTCCATGTGATAGATTGTTCAGACCACCTCAAATATCGAGGGACTGCCGATTCAAACGAATTAACTGCTTGTTTGTGAACCTTCTAATCTCGTTTGCACAAGCCTGTGGTAAATACATGATAATGACCACTATTCAGCTGTTTAGGATTGCTATGATAATCATACTGTTGTTGACGATCCCCTTGATTAGATCGTAGATTAAAACCGCCTTGGCTGCCCTGTCCTTGAAAACCGAAGCTTGAACCGCCACCTCCAAAGCCAGGCCCATGGAAACCGGGCCCTGACCCGCTAGACAGGCCATTGTTATTCTGAGGAAAACCGGAATTCTTATACTCTTTCATGATGTAGCAATCCTTGCACAGATGGCTAGAGGGCTTCCCCTCCGTACCATGTTTTGGGCAAGGCTAATTCAACAGGGCCTCAAGGTTGTGCCTCGCCCCCCTGAACCGGGTGTATGACCCCTTTCCTTGTCGATGCTGATGATTATTCTGTGTATTGGTATTGGCCACAAAATCAGTATCACCATCCGTCTGCTTGCGTTTACCATTATTGCCTTGACCCAGTGTATTATACTGCTGCCTTCTGGCGTTGCCATTTTTCTTTCCCTTGCTGGATTTCTCCACATCTGACTCTAGATCTTTAGTGCCATCAGAATCAGCATACTTGACGACGGCTGCCATGAGTTCTCCCATATCATTGCAGTGGCGCTTAAGCCACCCGAGCTTCTGCTTAAGGGGAAGGAAACATCAATTCTTCTCTAACATTAAGATAGTTGAACCGGCATTGATACCGTCCAACGAGTGGATAACTGTTGAAATCTGGCGCACCCAATGGGTGGTAGACTCACCCTCATTCTGGACACAAGAATCTAGATCAACAATCGACATAGGTTGCTTGCATGTGTCTTTGAAGTTTTTGATGAAACGTGACTTCAACTCCACCCATGATTTGATAGAGTTAGGGGGCAACCCCTTTAGCCAAGTGTGCACCGGTCCATCCAACGTCATGCTGAAGTATTTAGCACAAGCTACCTCACTTACGTCCAGCATCTCCATGGCCATCTCATAACTCTCGACCCAAGCCTTCGGGGGTTGATCTTCCGTATAATTAGGCACCTTGCGAGGGCCCTTGAAATCTTTAGGCAAATGCTCATTGCGTATTGTTGGCACTAAGCACGGCACACCAAGGGTTTTGAGGTTATGCCCGCCTCCACAGACACCGTTGGGTAAACCGGAGATTGTTGGAGAGCTGCCAACTAATCCGCTAGCTCTGCCTCATGCCGTGCCCTGCCCTGATCTACCAAGGCTTGGGCATCAGTGCTGGCGCGCGGTGGGTCACGCCTACGAGGTTGGTTGTGGTGCTGCTCACTGTTTGAAATTGCTGGTGATTCAATGTGTCTGCTATAACTCCGGCTCGGGCAAGGAGTTGAGTGAATCCGTTCACGGTTGTACGAATAAACCGCTTGTTGAGCCACGACGGTCTGGAGAAGCTTGCCGGCTCTCCGTATCTCCATCGCTGCCGGCGATTCACCTTCAACAGTGATAGTCGCCAATCATGTTGCCGAAGCGACCATGTTGTCTAGGGGATTAAAATATGACCCGGAGGCATTTGGACGCGCTGAGGTGGAGCCATATTCAGAAGAGGCGGGTAAATGGCTCGCGGTTGAACCGGCGCCCCAGTCACAGTCATTTCAACTGCCCGGTTCACCATGGGCGGGTCGCTGGTTCCTGCCCCAGGTGTGTTAAATAAGTTCCTAGCCTCAAACTTTATAGGTAAGCGGGTCTGATGCCGCCTCCTCATGACGGCGTTTGAAGTGTTCTGATCCAAGGTAACCCGGAAAGACCCTGCTTGAATCTGCTGGGTCTGAGCATCCAAAGCAACTCGTTCTGTGGCCATCCTAGCGTTCTCAGCGTTGAACTCCTCCTTAGCTTGAGCTATCTCATCTCTCAGTATTGAAATATCTACCTTATGTTGCTCTTGATTTTTTGGCGTCACCTCCGCGGCCAATAAGGTTGCCAAAGCCTCCAATAGTTCAGGCAATTGGAGAGCCGGTGATCGTGCAGGAACGCCAGCACCAGCTGTCGCCGTAGCCGTTGAGCCATAGGTCATAGCCGTGGTTGTAGTTGGACCAATCACCGATTGTGTGGCGGCCATGAAGATCGCAACTCGGTTCGGCGGCTCGTATGACTCCGGAATATTGTCACCATCGGAACAGGCCCCAAGCCCGCCATTCTGCAGTTGATATACCGAATTGGTCTCGCCAGTTGAGGATTCGCCGTTGGAGTAGATTTTCGTCTCTCCTTTAGACACAGATCTTTCATCGTCATTCGCTGCGTGGATGAAACCAACGAATGCATGCCTGACAGGGGCTCGAGCCTTGGTGGGTCGTGTGCGCTGAACCGTCTCGATGATGTCGGTGCAGATGTCCGGCTTAGGCCCTAACTCACAAATCTTGCCGATGAAGACATGGATTCCACCAAAGAGGACCCGGTACCCGTACTCGATTGAGCCGGCCTCGGTGCCCCAGCCTTAATCGTTGATGTAGAGCTTGCCGCATCGACTCTTAGTCATCTGGCCCATGACGTATCCCTTGAGCCCCGCAGAGCTGCCCTTCAAGAACTCAAAACCACCATGCGCCAGCCCCACGATGGGCGCCAACTGTCGTGGATTTGTCATGGCAGATGCCCTAGGTTTAGGATTTAGGTGTGGAGCCATCGCAGTTAGGTTAGCTTGAAGGGGTTAAACGGGACAAATTACACGAATGTTTTTTTATCCTGGTTCAGCCCATCGATGAGGTAAAAGCTTAATCCAGCTAGGGTTGTATTGCTCGAGAATCAATAACCAGGGAGCGAATACGCTTGACCTAGCTCTCGAGCGGTTGTTTCTTGAGTTAACCCGCCGCCGGGTTACCCCTTTATATATGCAGGTCGATGCTCTATGAAGGTCCCCAAGTGCAGGGAATCACCGTAGCAATTCCCAATGGTGGAAGTGAAAAGTATGGAGTGTTGAACCCACAAGGAGCTAAAAATAAGATCATATTCTCTCAAGTCATATCTGCCACTGATACAACTCTACGTACACCGAACGTTTGCTTCCAACTAGAAACGAGAAATAAAACTACGTTGTGGGTATGAAGAGGATAACTTTGCATGATATCATAGAGCTAAAATATAAAAGTAGGTGATGTTATCATAAAGTTAGAATATATTACTAAATATTATAAATGGCGAGTGTGGAATAATGATGGATCGTGTGTGGAACTGTCCTAGGCAATTGTCAACAAGACCGGTAGTCGTCATTGCAATTTCATATGAGGGAGAGGCATAAGATAACATACTTTCTCTTCTTGGATCATATGCACTTATGATTGGAACTCTAGCAAGTGTCCGCAACTACTAAAGATCATTAAGGTAAACCCCAACCATAGCATTAAAGCATCAAGTCCCCTTTATCCCATATGCAACAATCCCCTTACTCGGTTTTATGCTTCTTTCACTCAAGCAACCCACTATAAGCGAATCACGAACGTATTGCAACACCTTACAGCGGGAATCCCTCACGCTTGCGCGACACGGGGGGCACCATAGGACATCGCCAAAATAAAACATACAACTCGTACCAATCTAGATCATCAATCAACCCAAAGACAAAGGATATCTACTCAAAATATCATAGGATGGCAACACATCATTGGATCATAATATATGGCATAAAGCACCATGTTCAAGTAGGGATTACAGCGGGGTGCGGGAGAGCGGACCGCGTAAAAGAGATGAGGATGGTGATGATGATGGTAATGTTAATGAAGAGGATCACCGCGCTGATGATTCCCCTCCCGATGGCACTTCGGCGCGACCAAGAGAGAGGAGGAGAGGTTCTCCCCCTTGTGCTTCATCCTCCATGGCCTCCCCCCTAGATGGGGAGAGGTTCTCCCTCTGGTCCTTGGCCTTCATGGCGATGATGGCCCCTCCGAGATTCTCCTCCATGGCCTCCGGTGATGATGGCCCCCTCCGGCAGGGTGCCAGAGAGGGCCTAGATTGATTTCTCATGGTTACAGAGACTTGTGGCGGCGGAACTTCCGATCTAGGTTATTTTCTAGAGGTTTCTGTATTTGTAGGAATTTTTGGCGTTGGTCTCATGTCTAGGGGGGTCTCCGAGTCGCCCACGAGACAAGGGCCCACGCCCAGGGGGGTGGGCGCGCCCCCACCCTCGTGAATAGCCCAGGACTCTTTTGGCCCAACTCTTTTACTCCAGGGGCTTCTTTTGGTCCATAAAAATCATCAAAAACTGGCACGTCAATTGGACTCCGTTTGGTATTCCTTTTCTGTAAAACTCAAAAACAAGGAAAAACAGAAACTGGCACTGGGCTCTAGGTTAATAGGTTAGTCCCAAAAATCATATAAAATAGCATGTAAATGTATATAAAACATCTAAGATGGATAATATAACAGCATGAATACTTCGTAAATTATAAATACGTTGGAGACGTATCACCCGGCGGCTTACAGAGTCCCGGTCGGATCATACACAACGTGTTCGGCTCGGTACAAACTAAGCCTGCCTTACAATACAAGTTACACAAATGGAGGTGCACACTCGCGGGCCTCAAGCCATCTCCGGGTCTTGGGCCTTCACGCATCACCATCTTGGGCTTCTTTATCTTAAACCGCCAGGGGTATGACTCGGCCCCTCCTGGGCGGGTTACACCCATTAGTTATATCTCCAACACTACTTCTTGAGCTTGCATTGGTTTTTCCCTTGAAGAGGAAAGGGTGATGCAGCAAAGTAGAGATAAGTGTTTCCCTCAGTTTGAGAACCAAGGTATCAATTCAGTAGGATACGAACGCACAAATCACCAATACCTGCACAAACAATCAAACAACTTGCACCCAACGCGATAAAAGGGTTGTCAATCCCTTCACGGTTACTTGCAAAAGTGAGATCTGATAGAGATAGATAAACAAAAGGTAAAATATTTTTGGGTTTTTGGCTTATAGATTGGAAAGTAAAAAGACTGCAAAATAGTAGATCGGAAACTAATATGATGGAAAATAGACCTAGGGGCCACAGGTTTCACTAGAGGCTTCTCTCTTGATAGCAAACAATACGGTGGGTGAACAAATTACTGTCGAGCAATTGATAGAAAAACGCAAAGTTATGAAGATATCTAAGGCAATGATTATGCTATATAGGCATCACCTCCATATCAAGTAGACTGACTCCTGCCTGCATCTACTACTATTACTCCACACATCGACCGACTCATGCCTACATCTAGAGTATTAAGTTCATGAAGAAGAGAGTAACACCTTAAGTAAGATGACATGATGTAGAGGAATTAACTCAAGAAATATGATGAAAACCCCATCTTGTTATCCTTGATGGCAACAATACAATACGTGCCTCGCTACCTGATGGTTTCTCGCCCCTCGTTGGTTAAACCAAGTGGAAGGTTTGAGATGTAGCGTAGCGGCAAATTTCCCTTGGCAAAGATACCAAGGATCGAATCCCGTGAGCCTCCGAAGGTCGACAAGAAGGTGTCAATAGCGCCAGAAACTTTTGCTTGACAGGACCTGCACACAGATACAAATAACTTTGCTCCCAACGAGTACAGAGAGGTTGTCAATCCCTCCGGCCTTGTCGTTTACAAAGGATCAAACGCAAGAGATAATAGTGATAGGTATGACTGCAACTAGGAAATAAGAACAAGAAGTAAATAGCGGGTGTGATCAGTGATGGTAATATGGACCGGGGTCCCATGATGTTCACTAGTGATGTCTCTCTTCCAAAAGACGATAAAACAGCTAAGCGAGGTAAACAAATTACAGCTGGGCAATTGACAGGATTATGTGCGCAAACCAATGCTAACTATGCTGTAAAGAAAGGTAGAGGCTCAAAAGCATGGGCGGTACGCCAAGGCAAGTAGACCGAAATCCATCTGCATCTACTACTAATCATCCACCTTGAGATATCTATCCAGAACATCTCCCTGGTATTAAGTTGCGAGTCCCACCCAAAGTGTAAACTCAAAGCAACAGACAACTGCATTAAAAGAACTTTGCGTAAAGTAAACAATCCTTGCACCCGCAAGTACAAGCACCGTTGTTTTCCCCCTTGTGGCAACAGCACATCCCCTAGACTCATGTTTCTGTCACTCAAGCTAGTCATCGAGGGGCATGAACCCACAATCAAGCATAACGTTCCCTCTTGGAGTTACTACCTACTACTCGGCCAAAGCAATAAACAGCAACGAAGAACATGCAAGAATTACTCAAGAACATAAATATAAAAGAGGTGAATCAAATATATTACTCACACACAATCTGAACATAATCTCATAATCCATCGGATCCCAGCAAACTCAGCAGAGCAATAGCATAAAGATTACATATGTGCCTCGATCATGTAGGGCACCTCACGAGGTCTAATCCATGAAGAACAAAGTGGGGAGGAGAACATCACATAGCTACTGGTCATGGACCCATGGTCCAAGGGAGACTACTCACAACACATCCGGGAAGCGTCCATGGTGGTGGAGAAGCTCCCGGTGGTGGTTCTCCCCTCCGGCAGGGTGCCGGGAAGAGTTCTCCTGGTGCTCCCGATCTTGGAAGCGCGGCGGCGGCGGAACAGAGATGAGATCGCAAAAAAGGGTTCCGTCCTCGAGGGTTTCGGGACGCGAGCAATATATATGCCAAAGGGGGTCACCAGAGGCGGAGGTGGGGCCCCAGGCGCCCCCCTGGCGCGGCCAGTGGTGGGGCCGCGCCGGGTGGCCGCCTAGGCCACCCCAGGCTCCCCTCTGGCCCTGCCTTGGTTTTTTTGGAAGCTCCCGATACGCTGATTTTTCCTGTATTTTTCCCGGAATTTTTAGGGCACTTTTAATATGGGGGAAACCTGAAATAGAAAAACAGCAGAAAACAAGAACTGGCACTGTGGTGCACTGAGTTAATAGGTTAGTCCAAATATGATCAAAAGTGTATGGAAGTGCATAAATATCATAGCAATATCACACAAAAGAGGCATGGAGCAAGCAGAAATTATAGATACGTTTTGGACGTATCAACATCCCCAAGCTTAATTCCTGCTCGTCCTCGAGTAGGTAAATGATAACAAGCATAATTTCTGTGGTGACATGCTATCAACCATATAAGAATTTTTAAGTAAAGCAATCAAGGCATGTAATTCAATTCAAGTCATAACAAGCAAGAGTCTATATTAGCATTGTAACAAGTAACATAAGAACATAAAGGTGCAAGAGCTCTCGCTGTCCGTGACTCGAATGTCTCCAAATGGTGTTTGCGGGCAAGAAAGGGGATAGGGATATATGAGAGAGTAAAACATAGTTTTTGTATTGTTGAGAATTTTGTTGGGGAACGTAGTATTTTAAAATGTTCCTACGATCACGCAAGATCTATCTACCAAATGCATAGCAACGAGAGGGAAGAGTGTGTCTACGTACCCTCGTAGACCGGGAGCGGAAGCGTCAAGTGACGCAGTTGATGTTGTCGAACTTCTTCGCGATCCAACCGATCAAGCACCGAACGTACGGCACCTCCGCGTTCAGCACACGTTCAACTTGATGACGTCCCACGAGCTCTTGATCCAGTTGAGCTTCACGGGAGAGTTTCGTCAGCACGACGGCGTGGTGACGGATATTATGTGTTGACCGGCGCAGGGCTTCGCCTAAGCTCCGCGACGGTGTGACCGAGGTGTGATTCTGTGGAGTGGGGCACCGCACACGGCTCAAACAATTCAACTTGTGTGTCTTTAGGTGCCCCCCTGCCCCCGTATATAAAGGAGCAAGGGAGGGAGGCCGGCCAACCTCTCCTGGTGCGGCTAGGGAAGGAGTCCTACTAGGAATAGGATTGCAATCCTATTCCTAGTAGGATTCACCGAAAGGAAGAAGGGGGAAAGAAATAGGAGAGGTGGCGCCCCCCAAATCCTAGTCCAACTAGGATTCCTAGGTGGGGGCGCCGGCCAGCCCTATGGGCTGCCTCTCTCTCACCCTTTAGGCCCACTATGGACCATCCCCTCTCGTAGGGGGTTCCGGTAACCCCCTCAGGCATTCCCGATAAATCCGAAACTTTTCCGGTATACTTCCGGTGTCCGAATATAGCCGTCCAATATATCAATCTTTATGTCTCGGACATTCCGAGACTCCTCGTCATGTCCGTGATCTCATCCGGGACTCCGAACTACCTTCGGTACATCAATACTCAAAAACTCATAATACCGATCGTCATCAAACGTTAAGCGTGCAGACCCTACGGGTTCGAGAACTATGTAGACATGACCGAGACTCATCTCCGGTCAATAACCAATAGCGGAACCTGGATGTTCATATTGGCTCCTACATATTCTACGAAGATCTTTTATCGGTCAGAACCGCATAACAACATACGTTGTTCCTTTTGTCAAACGGTATGTTACTTGCCCGAGATTCGATCGTCGGTATCTTTATACCTAGTTCAATCTCATTACCGGCAAGTCTCTTTACTCGTTCCGTAACACATCATCTCGTGACTAACTCATTAGTCTTTTGCTTGCAAGGCTTATTATGATGTGTGTTACCGAGAGGGCCCAGAGATACCTCTCCGACACTCGGAGTGACAAATCCTAATCTTGATCTATGCCAACACCACGAATACTTTCGGAGACACCTGTAGAGCATCTTTATGATCACCCAGTTACGTTGTGACGTTTGATAGCACACAAGGTGTTCCTACGGTATTCGGGAGTTGCATAATCTCATAGTCGTAGGAACATGTATAAGTCATGAAGAAAGCAATAGCAGTTAAACTAAACGATCATAGTGCTATGCTAACGGATGGGTCTTGTCCATCACATCATTCTCCTAATGATGTGATCCCGTTGATCAAATGACAACTCATGTCTATGGTTAGGAAACATAACCATCTTTGATCAATGAGCTAGTTTAGTAGAGGCATACTAGGGACATACTGTTTTGTCTATGTATTCACACATGTACTAAGTTTCCGGTTAATACAATTCTAGCATGAATAAAAGACATTTATCATGATATAAGGAAATATAAATAACAACTTTATTATTGCCTCTAGGGCATATTTCCTTCAGTCTCCCACTTGCACTAGAGTCAATAATCTAGCTCACATCACCATGTGATTTAATACCGATAGTTCACATCGTTATGTGAATAACACCCATAGTTCACATCACCATGTGACCAACACCCAAAGGGTTTACTAGAATCAATAATCTAGTTCACATTGCTATGTGATTAATACCCAAGAGTAATGAGGTGTGATCATGTTTTGCTTGTGAGAGAAGTTTAGTCAATGGGTCTGTCATATACAGATCCCTATGTATTTTGCAAATTTCTATGTCTACAATGCTCTGCATGGAGCTACTCTAGCTAATTGCTCCCACTTTCAATATGCATCCAGATTGATACTTAGAGTTATCTGGATTTAGTGTCAAAGCTTGCATCGGCGTAACCCTTTACGACGAACTCTTTATCACCTCCATAATCGAGAAATATTTCCTTAGTCATCCAATTACTAAGGATAATTTTGACCGCTGTACAGTGATCTACTCCTGGATCACTATTGTACCTCCCTGTCAAATTCTTGGCAAGGTACACAACGTGTTTTGTACACAGCATGGCATACTTTATAGAACCTATGGCTGATGCATAGGGAATGACTTTCATTCTCTCTATATTTTTCTGCCGTGGTCTGGCTTTGAGTCTTACTCAACTTCACACCTTACAAATCAGGCAAGAACTTCTTCTTTGACTGATCCATTTTGAACTTACTTCAAAATCTTATCAAGGTATGTACTCATTGAAAGTCTTATCAAGCGTCTTGATCTATCTATATAGATTCTTGATGCTCAATATGTAAGCAGCTTCACCGAGGTCTCTCTTTGAAAAATTCTTTTCAAAATCTCTTTTATGCTTTCCAGAAAATTCTACATCATTTCCGATCGACAATATGTCATTCACATATACTTATCAGAAAGGTTGTAGTGCTCCCACTCACTTCTTGTAAATACAGGCTTCTCCAAAAGTCTGTATAAAACCATATGCTTTGATTACCTCATCAAAGCGTATATTCCAACTCCGAGATGATTGCACCAGTCCATAGATGGATTGCCGGAGCCTGCATAATTTGTTAGCACCTTTTGGATCGAAAAAACCTTCTGGTTGTATCATATACAACTCTTCTTAGAGATATCCATTCAGGAATGTAGTTTTGATATCCATTTGCCTGATCATAAAATTCGGCAATTGCTAACATGATTCGGACAGACTTAAGCATCGCTACAGGTGAGAAAGTCTCATCGCAATCAACTCCTTGAACTTGTCGAAAACCTTTCGCAACAAGTCGAGCTTTGTAAACAGTAATATTACCGTCTGCGTCGGTCTTCCTCTTGAAGATCCATTTATTTTCGATGGCTTGCCGATCATCGGGCAAGTCAACCAAAGTCCACACTTTGTTCTCATACATGGATCCCATCTCAGATTTTATGGCTTCAAGCCATTTTGCGGAATCTGGGCTCATCTTCGCTTCCTCATAGTTCGTAGGTTCATCATGGTCTAGTAACATGATTTCCAGAACTGGGTTGCCGTACCACTCTGGTGCGGAACGTACTCTGGTTGATCTACGACGTTCAGTAGAAACTTGATCCGAAGTTTCATGATCATTATCATTAACTTCCTCACTAATTGGTGTAGGAATCACTGGAACAATTTCCTGTGATGTACTACTTTCCAATCCGGGAGAAGGTACAATTACCTCATCAAGTTCTACTTTCCTCCCACTCACTTCTTTCGAGAGAAACTCTTTTTCTAGAAAGGATCCGTTTTTAGCAACGAATATTTTGCCTTCGGATCTGTGATAGAAGGTGTACCCAACAGTCTCTTTTGGGTATCCTATGAAGATTTACTTCTCCGGTTTGGGTTTGAGCTTATCATGTTGAAACTTTTTCACATAAGCATCGCAGTCCCAAACTTTAAGAAACAACAACTTTGGTTTCTTGCCAAACCACAGTTCTTAAGGCGTTGTCTCAACGGATTCAGATGAAGCCCTTATTTAACGTGAATGCAGCTGTCTCTAATGCATGACCCAAAACGATAGTGGTAAATCGGTAAGAGACATCATAGATCGCACCATATCCAATAAAGTACGGTTACGACGTTCGGACACACCATTACGCTGTGGTGTTCCAGGTGGCGTGAGTTGTGAAACTATTCCACATTGTTTCAAATGAATACCAAAACTCGTAACTCAAATATTCTCCTCCACGATCAGATCGTAGAAACTTTATTTTCTTGTTACGATGATTCTCTACTTCACTCTGAAATTCTTTGAACTTTTCAAATGTTTCAGACTTGTGTTTCATTAAGTAGATATACCTATATCTGCTCAAATCATCAGTGAAGGTCAGAAAATAACGATACCCGCCGCGAGCATCAACACTCATTGGTCCACATACATCAGTATGTATGATTTCCAACAAATCTGTTGCTCGTTCCATAGTTCCGGAGAACGGAGTTTTAGTCATCTTGCCCATGAGGCATGGTTCGCAAGCACCAAGTGATTCATAATCAAGTGATTCCAAAAGTCCATCATTATGGAGTTTCTTCATGCGTTTTACACCAATATGACTTAAACGGCAGTGCCACAAATAAGTTGCACTATCATTATTAACCTTGCATCTTTTGGATTCAATATTATGAATATGTGTATCACACGATCGAGATCCAACAAACTATTTTCATTGGGTGTATGACCATAGAAGGTTTTATTCATGTAAACAGAACAACAATTATGCTCTAACTTACATGAATAACTGTATTGCAATAAACATGATCAAATCACATTCATGCTCAACACAAACACCATATAACAGTTATTTAGGTTCAACACTAATCCCGAAAGTATAGGGAGTGTGCGATGATGATCATATCAATCTTGGAACTGCTTCCAATACACATCGTCACTTCATCCTTTAACTAGTTTATGTTCATTATGCAACTCCCACTTTGAGTTACTACTCTTTAGCAACTGAACCAATATCAAATACCGAGGAGTTGCTATGAACACTAGTAAAATACACATTAATAATCTGTATATCAAATATACCTTTGTTCACTTTGCCATCCTTCTTATCCGCCAAGTATCTAGGGCAGTTCCACTTTTAGTGACCATTTCCTTTGCAGTATAAGCACTTGTTTCAGGCTTGAGTTTAGCTTTGGGTTTCTTCATGGGAGTGACAACTTGCTTGTCATTCTTTTTGAAGTTACCTTTCTATCCTTTTGCCCTTTACTTGAAACAAGTGGTCTTGTTAACCATCAACACTTGATGCTTTTTCATGATTTCTACCTTCGCCTACTTCAGTATCGCGAAGAGCTGGGAATTCCTTTCGTCATCCCTTGCATATTATAGTTCATCACAAAGTTCTACTAACTTGGTGATAGTGACTAGAGAACTTTGTCAATTACTATCTTATCTGGAAGATTAACTCCCACTTGATTAAAGTAATTGTAGTAACCAGACAATCTAAGCACATGCTCACTAGTTGAGCTATTCTCCTCCATCTTGTAGGCAAAGTACTGTCAGAAGTCTTATACCTCTCGACACGGGCATGAGTATGAAATACTAATTTCAACTCTTGGAACATCTTATATGCTCCGTGGCGTTCAAAACGTTTTTGAAGTCCCGGTTATAAGCCGTAAAGCATGGTGCACTAAACTATCAAGTAGTCATCATACCGAGCTTTTGTCAAAACGTTCATAACGTCTACATCTGCTCCTGCAATAGGTCTGTCACCTAGCGGTGCATCAAGGACATAATTCTTCTGTGCATCAATGAGGATAATCCTCAGATCACGGAACAATTCCGCATCATTGCTACTAACATCTTTCTACTTGGTTTTCTCTAGGAACATATGAAAAATAAACGGGGAGCAACATCGCGAGCTATTGATCTACAACATAGATATGCTAATACTACCAGGACTAAGTTCATGATAAATTAAAGTTCAATTAATCATATTACTTAAGAACTCCCACTTAGATAGACATCCCTCTGGTCATCTAAATGATCACGTGATCCAAATCAACTAAACCATGTCCGATCATCACGTGAGATGGAGTAGTTTCAATGGTGAACATCTTATGTTGATCATATCTACTATATGATTCACGCTCGACCTTTCGGTCTCCAGTGTTCCGAGGCCATATCTGTATATGCTAGGCTCGTCAAGTTTAACCCGAGTATTCTGCGTGTGCAAAACTGGCTTACACCCGTTGTATTTGAACGTAGAGCTTATCACACCCGATCATCACGTGGTGTCTCGGCACGACGAACTTTCGCAACGGTGCATACTCAGGGAGAACACTTATACCTTGAAATTTAGTAAGGGATCATCTTATAATGCTACCGTCGATCTAAGCAAAATAAGAAGCATAATAAGATAAACATCACATGCAATCAAAATATGTGACATGATATAGCCATCATCATCTTGTGCTTTTGATCTCCATCTCCAAAGCACCGTCATGATCACCTTCGTCACCGGCGCGACACCTTGATCTCCATCGTAGCATCGTTGTCGTCTCGCCAACTATTGCTTCCTCAACTATCGCTACCGCTTAGTGATAAAGTAAAGCAATTACATGGCGATTGCATTTCATACAATAAAGCGACAACCATATGGCTCCTGCCAGTTGCCGATAACATTACAAAACATGATCATCTCATACAAAACCGTATAACTCATCATGTCTTGACCATATCACATCACAACATGCCCTGCAAAAACAAGTTAGACGTCCTCTACTTTGTTGTTGCAAGTTTTACGTGGCTGCTACGGGCTTAGCAAGACCCGTTCTTACCTACGCATACAAAACCACAACGATGTTTCGTCAAGTATGTGCTGTTTTAACCTTCACAAGGACCGGGCGTAGCCACACTTGATTCAGCTAAAGTGAGAGAGACAGACACCCGCCAGTCACCTTTAAGCAACGAGTGCTCGTAACGGTGAAACCAGTCTCGCGTAAGCGTACGCGTAATGTCGGTCCGGGCCGCTTCATCTCACAGTACCGCCGAAGCAAAGTATGACATGCTGGTAAGCAGTATGACTAGTATCGTCCACAATCTCATTGTGTTCTACTCGTGCATATCATCTACGCATAGACCTGGCTCATGATGCCACTGTTGGGGAACGTAGTATTTTAAAATTTTCCTACGATCACGCAAGATCTATCTACCAGATGCATAGCAACGAGAGGGAAGAGTGTGTCTACGTACCCTCGTAGACCGGGAGCGGAAGCGTCAAGTGACGCGGTTGATGTTGTCGAACTTCTTCGCGATCCAACCGATCAAGCACCGAACGTACGGCACCTCCGCGTTCAGCACACGTTCAGCTTGATGACGTCCCACGAGCTCTTGATCCAGTTGAGCTTCACGGGAGAGTTTCGTCAGCACGACGGCGTCGTGACGGATATGATGTGTTCACCGGCGCAGGGCTTCGCCTAAGCTCCGCGACGGTGTGACCGAGGTGTGATTCTGTGGAGGGGGGCACCGCACACGGCTCAAACAATTCAACTTGTGTGTCTTTAGGTGCCCCCCTGCCCCCGTATATAAAGGAGCAAGGGAGGGAGGCCGGCCAACCTCTCCTGGTGCGGCTAGGGAAGGAGTCCTACTAGGAATAGGATTGCAATCCTATTCCTAGTAGGATTCACCGAAAGGAAGAAGGGGGAAAGAAATAGGAGAGGTGGCGCCCCCCAAATCCTAGTCCAACTAGGATTCCTAGGTGGGGGCGCCGGCCAGCCCTATGGGCTGCCTCTCTCTCACCCTTTAGGCCCACTATGGACCATCCCCTCTCGTAGGGGGTTCCGGTAACCCCCTCCGGCATTCCCGATAAATCCGAAACTTTTCCGGTATACTTCCGGTGTCCGAATATAGCCGTCCATTATATCAATCTTTATGTCTCGGACATTCCGAGACTCCTCGTCATGTCCGTGATCTCATCTGGGACTCCGAACTACCTTCGGTACATCAATACTCAAAAACTCATAATACCGATCGTCATCAAACGTTAAGCGTGCGGACCCTACGGGTTCGAGAACTATGTAGACATGACCGAGACTCATCTCCGGTCAATAACCAATAGCGGAACCTGGATGTTCATATTGGCTCCTACATATTCTATGAAGATCTTTTATCGGTCAGAACCGCATAACAACATACGTTGTTCCTTTTGTCAAACGGTATGTTACTTGCCCGAGATTCGATCGTCGGTATCTTTATACCTAGTTCAATCTCGTTACTGGCAAGTCTCTTTACTCGTTCCGTAACACATCATCTCGTGACTAACTCATTAGTCTTTTGCTTGCAAGGCTTATTATGATGTGTGTTACCGAGAGGGCCTAGAGATACCTCTCCGACACTCGGAGTGACAAATCCTAATCTTGATCTATGCCAACACCACGAATACTTTCGGAGACACCTGTAGAGCATCTTTATGATCACCTAGTTACGTTGTGACGTTTGATAGCACACAAGGTGTTCCTACGGTATTCGGGAGTTGCATAATCTCATAGTCATAGGAACATGTATAAGTCATGAAGAAAGCAATAGCAGTTAAACTAAACGATCATAGTGCTATGCTAACGGATGGGTCTTGTCCATCACATCATTCTCCTAATGATGTGATCCCGTTGATCAAATGACAACTCATGTCTATGGTTAGGAAACATAACCATCTTTGATCAATGAGCTAGTCTAGTAGAGGCATACTAGGGACATACTGTTTTGTCTATGTATTCACACATGTACTAAGTTTCCGGTTAATACAATTCTAGCATGAATAAAAGACATTTATCATGATATAAGGAAATATAAATAACAACTTTATTATTGCCTCTAGGGCATATTTCCTTCAAATTTAATCTACTAAAGTTTCACACTTGGTCTTCTTTGGAATCTTATCTTGACTCATCCCCAGACCGTCAGCCAGGTACAAGTCAAAATGATCCACTCCCTTTCGATATTTTGAGCACTCATGCAATGGATGAGTGTAAGCAAGAAAGTTGACACTTAGGATGGCAAAGAGATAAAGATGATAGAGGGGGAAGACAAAAAAGGTGTGAAAGGCTCACATCAATGAGGACAATCATCGGCGAGAGAAAGCCAAATGATAGATATGATGTGAGGAGTAGGGATTGCCATACAACGGATGCACATATGAGCTAAGGTAAGCTCTCCAATGGAACTAGTGGGAGAGCATCCAACTTGCTTGCTCAAGAAGACCTAGAGCTCTTTTGAGGAGGCTCATCACTGGAATATATAAGCCAAGTTCTATAGTGTAAAGGTCCCCACATAGCTATATGCATGAATGATAATCTCTATGGAGTACAAGGTATAAGATGGAGTACGAGTGTGGATCTCTCAAAAGAAAATAGTAGTGTGCCCCCTTCTCTCTTTTTATTTCTTTTTCTCTTTTTTTTCTATTTTTTTTATTTCTTTGTGGCCTCAATGGCTCTTTCTATTTATCTCTCATTTGTCCTCTTTGGGATCTTTTGATTTTGTCCTCTTTGGGATCCTCTTTGGGATCTTTTCCTCACTTTAGGGGCAACACTCTATGTATTACAAGAAGTATAGAAGATCTTTCACACTTTACAAAAGTACTCAACATAAAGAAAATGAAACTATCATGATGTATGCAAATGTATGCCTCTGCCAGTGTAGCAGGATATGCAATGATACTAGCGCGTCATGTATCAATGATTAGGGCAAGGCCCAACTAGCATGTGGCTCATCGATCAAGCAAAAAGCATGTATGACATGAAGATCAAGTCATGAGAAGATGGATGTTGCATGGCAATGTATCTCGGAAAGGCTATGGAAATGCCTTAATAGGTAGGTATGGTGGCTGTTTTGAGGAAGGATATAATGAGGCTTATGATGACAGAGCGTATCGTGCCAAGGATTTGGATGCACCGGCGAAGTATGCGCCAACTCTCGAGGTGAGAAAGGGCAATGCACGGTACCGAAGAGGCTAGAAAAATATGGCTAGGTGGAAGTGTCAACTTTCGAATACTCACATTAGTCCGAAGAACTCATGCACTTATTATCGGTAACTCTCAATCTAATTAGGAGGTTCACAAAGAGACAAGTACCCCGAGGAGGTGTGTATGGGGGTTTGGTTACCCTTGCGCATCCTCGACCCATGGTACGTGAGTGTACTCTAATATTCGATCCCTCCAAAGATTAGTGATCCATTTAGTAGCTAAAGTTCTCAACTATTTTGTAGGTTTTCGAAAATAAACACGGATTGCCCAAAATACGACATCTATCACTAATAGGCTAAAGCTCTTGACACCAAAAGTTCAGACATTACTCATGGCAACACCTCAAAACTATTGCAAGTTACTACTAAAATTAAATAGCAACCTCAACTACCTACTTTAAGTTAAGACACACAACTCAGTGCAACAGACAAACTCTCTTAACAAGATAAACATGAAAACTCAAGAGAGTTCAACAACCAACTAAACAAAAGCTCTTTAAAAAGAAAGGCATGAAAACTAAGAGCTAAACATGAGGCTATGGAAAGACAAAGAACACACACAGCAAAGATAAGCATGAAAATCCTATGTTGTGTTCTAGGTTGAAATGGAGCGTGTTTCTCTCCCACACAAAGAAAGCTGGGTTCTAACTTGTTATGAACAGCAAGCAAAGCTAAAGAAAACTAAAAAGGAAACTAAAAGCAAGACGCTCCAAGCATAGCACATAACGCATGAAGTGATTAAAATATAGTGGAACGAAAGACGAACTGATAATTGTTGATGGAGAAGGGGTTGCACGGGGGCATCCCCAAGCTTAGACGCTTGAGTCTTCTTGAATATTTCTTGGGGGTGCACGGGGGCATCCCCAAGCTTGAGCGTTTGACCCTCCTGAATCTTTTTATCATCTTCCCTCGCACACTTGAAAACTCCCTTCATACATAACTCATCATAATCTGATTAGCGAGGTTAGTACCCATAATAAAATAACTTTTCCCTGCTGGAAATAAAGATAATCTTGAAGAGCTACTGTTTCTCAAGATTGCCAAAAGGTTTTTGCAAAGAAAAAAGCAAGCTCAAGGTTTGCAAAACGAAGAAAAGGCAAAACAGGACAGAATCTGTGAAAAACAGACCAGCAGGTAGTAAATAATTTTTTCGGGGCACTTCTGCAACTCAAATCAAAAAACTCAGAACAGATGCCCGAAAGCCAATTGTATAGAGCACACTGTCAAAACAATTCAGATCAAAAAGATGAATTGGTGATTTTATACGAATTTTTCTGTCCAAGGACAGAATCTGTTTTCTGGACTGCACGTCACAACTTTTGAACTTTCTTGCAATCGGAGGCTAAACTTGGCACAAAGTTGAAAAGAAAAGATACAATGATGATGCTACTGTAGTAACAAACATCAAGACACAACAAAGGCAAAATAAAACTTTATTCATTGTGGGCTGCCTCCCAAAAGCGCTTTCTTTTATGCCTTTAAGCTAGGCATAATGCAAAGAGAGAGGATCAAGTTTTATCAAGAGTAAAAGAATAGCTAGCCCATGTACCGGACTCAAAAGGTAACTTAATCTTCTTTCTAGGGAAGTGTTCCATTCCTTTCTTGAGAGGGAATTGGAATTTTATATTCCCCTCTTTCATGTCAATGATAGCACCAACGGTGCGAAGAAAAGGACGTCCCAAAATAATTGGACATGAAGGTTCACATTCAATATCCATAATAGTAAAATCAACGGGAACATAATTGTCATTGACAACGATAAGAACATCGTCGATCTTCCCCAAAGGTTTCTTTACGGAAGAATCAACAAGACGAACACCAAAAGAACAAGGATCAAAAGGTTTCAATTTAAGCATATCATACATTCTTTTGGGCATAACGGAGGTACTAGCTCCAACATCACATAAAGCATAGCAAGAGAAGTTATTCAACTTAATTTTAATCATAGGATCCCAACCATCTTCTAGCTTTCTAGGTATGGAGGCTTCTACCCTAAGCTTCTCCTCCCTAGCTTTGATAAGAGCATTAGTGATATGCTCTGTGAAGGCAAGATTAAGTGTGCTAGTGTGGGGATCTCTAGACATCTTGTGAAGAAAATTAATAACTTCAGAAAGGGTGCAATTATCAAAATCAAGGTCACTACTATCAAGTAAAGTGGTAGTGGTGTCCTTTAGGCTCACTTGTTTGGTAGCTTCTATGGTCATAGGAGTTTCTACGGTTGAGGTCATAGCATCACCATTAATAGGTCCAATGGGACTAGGAGTGCATTGGGTGCTAAGAGTTTGGATATCCTCAACAACTTGGATAGTAGCAACAGTGTGGTGGGTAGGAAGGCTCTTAATTCTATCTTCTTCCTCCTTTTATCTAGCCCATCTCTCTTTAAGTTTAGCCATCATCCTAATGTTTTCATTAATTTGCACTTGAATAGCATTCATAGGAGTGGTCTTCCTCTCCTCAAGAGGGGAAGTTCTAATTTTAAGCAATTCTACCTCATGGGCTAAATTGTCTACCTTCGAAGAGAGATTATCTAGTTTGGCTAGTTTTTCTTCTACACTCTTATTGAAGGCTTTTTGGGTAGTGATAAAGTCTTTAAGCATAATCTCTAGTTCAGAAGTGGAGTTCTTGGTGTTAGGATAAGCATTATTGTTCACATAGGAATTAGAGGGGAACGGTCTAGGGTTGCTACCAAAATTACTCCTATAAGCATTGTTATTGAAATTGTTTCTAGAGATAAAGTTCACATCTACTTGATCTTGAGCAATCAAAGAATTTAAAGGAACATCATGAGGATCAATAGAAGATTGCTTGGAAAGTAGAGACATGATCAAGTCAACCTTTTCATTTAGGGAGGAAATCTCCTCGACAGAGTTTACCTTCCTACCTGTTGGAGCGCGTTCGGTGTGCCATTGGGAATAGTTGGTCATCATCTCATCGAGAAGCCTCGTGGCAGCACCAAGTGTAGTTGACATAAAGGTTCCTCCCGCGGCCGAATCTAACAAGTTCCGCGAGGTAAAGTTCAAGCCTGCATAAAAAGTTTGGATAACCATCCAAGTAGTCAAACCATGAGTAGGGCAGTTCTTGACAAGAGATTTCATGCGTTCCCAAGCTTGGGCAACATGTTCATTATCCAATTGTTTAAAATTCATTATGTTACTCCTTAATTGGATAATTTTAGCAGGGGGATAGTACTTCCCAATAAAGGCATCCTTGCACTTGTCCCAAGAATCTATGCTATTCCTAGGCAAGGATTGAAACTAGATTTTTGCTCCTCCTCTCAAGGAGAAAGGAAAAAGCTTAAGCTTAACAATATCACCATCTATTTCTTGGTACTTTTGCATATCACAGAGTTCAAGAAAATTATTTAAGTGCAAAGCAGCATCATCTCCAGCACCGGAGAATTGATCTTTCATAACTAGGTTCAGTAAAGCAGGTTTAATTTCAGAAGAAGGTGCTGAAGTGGCAGGTGTAGTAATAGGCGTGCAGATAAAGTCATTGTTGTTATGACTAGTGAAGTCACACAACTTGGTGTTCTCGGTGGAACCCATAGCAGCAACAAGCAAGATAACTATTTTTGTGATTTTTGGTAAGGGAAACTAAAGCAAAAACTGAAAGGTAAACTAACAAGACTAAAAAGCAAAGATAAAAGATAGCGTGCAACTCCCCTATCTTGAAGAGTGGAGTCCCTGGCAACGGCGCCAGAAACTTTGCTTGATGGCTTCTCGCCCCTCGTTGGTTACCCCAAGTGGAAGGTTTGAGATGTAGCGTAGCGGAAAATTTCCCTTGGCAAAGATACCAAGGATCGAATCCCGTGAGACTCCGAGGGTCGACAAGAAGGTGTCAATAGCGCCAGAAACTTTTGCTTGACAGGACCTGCACACAGATACAAATAACTTTGCTCCCAACAAGTACAGAGAGGTTGTCAATCCCTCCGGCCTTGTCGTTTACAAAGGATCAAACGCAAGAGATAATAGTGATAGGTATGACTGCAACTAGGAAATAAGAACAGGAAGTAAATAGCGGGTGTGATCAGTGATGGTAATATGGACCGGGGTCCCATGATGTTCACTAGTGATGTCTCTCTCCCAAAAGACGATAAAACAGCTAAGCGAGGTAAACAAATTACAGCTGGGCAATTGACAGTATTATGTGCGCAAACCAATGCTTAATATGCTGTAAAGAAAGGTAGAGGCTCAAAAGCATGGGCGGTACGCCAAGGCAAGTACACCGAAATCCATCTGCATCTACTACTAATCATCCACCTTGAGATATCTATCCAGAACATCTCGCTGGTATTAAGTTGCGAGTCCCACCCAAAGTGTAAACTCAAAGCAACAGACAACTGCATTAAAAGAACTTTACGTAAAGTAAACAATCCTTGCACCCGCAAGTACAAGCACCGTTGTTTTCCCCCTTGTGGCAACAGCACATCCCCTAGACTCAAGTTTCTGTCACTCAAGCTAGTCATCGAGGGGCATGAACCCACAATCAAGCATAACGTTCCCTCTTGGAGTTACTACCTACTACTCGGCCAAAGCAATAAACAGCAACGGAGAACATGCAAGAATTACTCAAGAACATAAATATAAAAGAGGTGAATCAAATATATTACTCACACACAATCTGAACATAATCTCATAATCCATCGGATCCCAGCAAACTCAGCAGAGCAACAACATAAAGATTACATATGTGCCTCGATCATGTAGGGCAGCTCACGAGGTCTAATCCATGAAGAACAAAGAGGGGAGGAGAACATCACATAGCTACTGGTCATGGACCCATGGTCCAAGGGAGACTACTCACAACTCATCCGGGAAGCGTCCATGGTGGTGGAGAAGCTCCCGGTGGTGGTTCTCCCCTCCGGCAGGGTGCCGGGAAGAGTTCTCATGGTGCTCCCGATCTTGGAAGTGCCGCGGCGGCGGAACAGAGATGAGATCGCAAAAAAGGGTTCCGTCCTCGAGGGTTTCGGGACACGAGCAATATATATGCCAAAGGGGGTCACCAGAGGCGGAGGTGGGGCCCCAAGCGCCCCCCTGGCGCGGCCAGGGGTGGGGCCTCGCCGGGTGGCCGCCTGGGCCACCCCAGGCTCCCCTCTGGCCCTGCCTTGGTTTTTCTGGAAGCTCCCGATACGCTGATTTTTCCTGTATTTTTCCCGGAATTTTTAGGGCACTTTTAATATGGGGGAAACCTGAAATAGAAAAACAGCGGAAAACAGGAACTGGCACTGTGGTGCACTGAGTTAATAGGTTAGTCCAAATATGATCAAAAGTGTATGGAAGTGCATAAATATCATAGCAATATCACACAAAAGAGGCATGGAGCAAGGAGAAATTATAGATACATTTTGGACGTATCACTACCCCTTCTGTCACTGGGTGAAGACACCGCAAGATTGAACCCAAAGCAAATCGCTTCTCCCATTGCAAGAAAAACCAATCTAGTTGGCCAAACAAAACTGACAGTTCGAAGATAATTACTAAGATGTCAAATCATGCATATAATAATTTAGAGAAGATTCAAATAATATTCATAGATAAACTGATCATAAATCCACAATTCATCTGATCTCGACAAACACAGCGCAAAAGAAGATTACATCGGATAGATCTCCAAGAACATCGAGGAGAACATGGTATTGAGAATCAAAGAGAGAGAAGAAGCCATCTAGCTACTAGCTATGGACCCATAGGTGTGTGGTAAACTACTCACGCTTCATCGAAAGGGCAATGTTGTTGATGTAGAAGCCCTCCATGGTTGAATCCCCCTTCGGCAGAGTACCGGAAAAGGCCTCCAGATGGGATCTCACGGGTACAAAAGGTTACAGCGGTGGAAAAGTGGTTTCGTGGCTTGTTCTGATGGTTCTGGAATATATGAGATTATATAGGCCGGAGAATTAGGTCAGGGGAACTGCATGAGGCCCACAAGGGTGGGGGCCGCGCCCTGATGTCGCTTAAAGCTATGTCGGTATTTCCCCAAAGAGGAAGGGATGATGCAACACAACGGCGGTAGGTATTTCCCTCAGATGTGAAATTAAGGTTATCGAACCAGTAGGAGTACCAAGCAACACAACGTAAACACCACCTGCACACAAATAACAACTTCTCGCAACCCACGTGTTGAAGGGGTTGTCAATCCCTTTCGGGGTACGACACCTCAAGATAGGCAAAACGAACGTGAGTAATTTGTAGTAAATTGATAGATCGAACGCCAAATAAAATAAATAAGAATAAATTGCAGCAAGGTATTTTTGTTATTTTGGTTTAATACATATGAAAATAAATGCAAGGAAAAAGTAGACCGTGATGACCCACAAGTGTAGGGGATCTATCGTAGTCCTTTCGATAAGTAAGAGTGTCGAACCCAACGAGGAGAAGAAGGAAATGATAGGCAGTTTTCAGTAAGGTATTTTCTGCAAGCACTGAAATTATAGGTAACAGATAGTTTTGTGATAAGGTAATTGGTAGCAAGTAAAAAAAGGTAAAAGTAAATAAGGTGCAGCAAGATGGCCCAATCCTTTTTGTGACAAAGGACAAGCCTGAACAAACTTTTATATGAAGGAAAGCGCTCCCGAGGACACATGGGAATTATTGTCAAGCTAGTTTTCATCACGATCATCTGATTCGCGTTCGGTACTTTGATAATTTGGTATGTGGGTGGACCGGTGCTTGGGTGCTGTCCTTACTTGGAAAAGCCTCCCACTTATGATTAACCTCTAATGCAAGCATCCGCAACTACAAAATAAGTATTAAGGTAAACCTAACCATAGCATGAAACAAGTGGATCCAAATCAGCCCCTTACGAAGCAACACATAAACTAGGGTTTAAGCTTATGTCACTCTAGCAACCCATCATCTACATATTACTTCCCAATGCCGTCCTCTAGGCCCAAATAATGGTGAAGTGTCATGTAGTCGACGTTCACATGACACCACTAGAGGAGAGACAACATACATCTCATCAAAATATCGAACGAATACCAAATTCACATGACTACTTATAGCAAGACTTCTCCCATGTCCTCAGGAACAAAAGTAACTACTCACAAGACACAATATTTTTCATGATCAGAGAGGTATTAATATGCATAATGGATCTGAAAATATGATCTTCCACCAAATAAACCAACTAGCATCAACTACACGCAGTAATCAACACTACTAGCAACCCACAGGTACCAATATGAGGTTTGGGTACAAAGATTGGATACAAGAGATGAACTAGGGTTTGAGTGGAGATAGTGCTGGTGAAGATGTTGATGAAGATAGCCCTCCCCAAGATGGGAGAGTTGTTGGTGATGACGGCGGTGATGATTTCCCCCTCCCAGAGGGAAGTATCCCCGGCAGAACAGCTCTGCCGGAGCCCTAGATTGGTTTCAGCCAAGGTTCCGCCTCGAGACGGCGGCGTCTGGTCCCGAAAGCCTCCTTATGATTTTTTCCAGGTCAAAACACCTCATATAGGAGAAGATGGGCATCGGGGGCATCGGGGGGCCCATGAGGCAGGGGCCCGCCCAGAGAGGGGGGGCACCCTCGCGGACAGGTGGTGGCCCCCCTGGTGATCTTCTTTCGCCAGATATTTTTTATATTTTTTGAAACGGTGTCCGGTGAAGTTTCGGAGCTTTTTGAGTTGTGCAGAATAGGTTTCCAGAGTTTGCTTCTTTTCCATCCCAGAATTCCAGCTATCGGCATTCTCCCTCTTCATGTAAACCTTGTAAAATAAGAGAGAATAGGCATAAGTATTGTGACATAACGTGTAATAACAGCCCATAATGCAATAAATATCAACATAAAAGCATGATGCAAAATGGACGTATCAGACCGCAAAGGCAAATATATGAGGAAGAAGACCCGGGGGCCGTAGGTTTCACTAGTGGCTTCTCTTGAGAAAAATAGCAAACGGTGTGTAACAAATTACTGTTGGGCAATTGATAGAACTCCAAATAATTATGACGATATCTAGGCAATGAGCATTATATAGGCATCACGTCCAAGATTAGTAGACCGACTCCTGCCTGCATCTACTACTATTACTCCACATATCGACCGCTATCCAACATGCATCTAGTGTATTAAGTTCATGGAAAAACGGAGTAATGCATTAAGAACGATGACATGATGTAGATGAGATCCGTTTATCTATGGCGTTAGATATGGATCTCGTCGTTTTATCCTTAGTAGCAATGATACATATATGTCGGTTCCCTTTCTGTCACTGGGATCAAGCATCGTAAGATCGAACCCACTACAAAGCACCTCTTCCCATTGCAAGATAAATAGATCAAGTTGGCCAAAATAAACCCAAATATCAGAGAAGAAATACGAGGGTATAAGCAATCATGCATAAAATAGATCAAAGAAACTCAAATACTTTCGTGGATATAAAAAGATAGATCTGATCATAAACTCAAAATTCATCGGATCCCAACAAACACACCGCAAAAAGAGTTACATCATATGGATCTCCAAGATACCATTGTATTGATAATCTAAAGAGAGAGAGTAAGCCATCTAGCTACTAACTACGGACCCGTAGGTCTACAAAGAACTACTCACGCATCATCGGAGAGGCACCAATCGAGGTGGTGAACCCTGATGACCCACAAGTGTAGGGGATCTATCGTAGTCCTTTCGATAAGTAAGAGTGTCGAACCCAACGAGGAGCAGAAGGAAATGATAGGCAGTTTTCAGCAAGGTATTTTCTGCAAGCACTGAAATTATAGGTAACAGATAGTTTTGTGATAAGATAATTTGTAGCAAGTGACAAACGGTAAAAGTAAATAAGGTGCAGCAAGGTGGCCCAATCCTTTGTGTAGTAAAGGACAAGCCTGGATAAACTCTTATGCAAGGTAAAGTGCTCCCGAGGACATATGGGAATTATCGTCAAGCTAGTTTTCATCACGATCATCTGATTCGCGTTCGGTACTTTGATAATTTGGTATGTGGGTGGACCGGTGCTTGGGTGCTGCCCTTACTTGGACAAGCCTCCCACTTATGATTAACCTCTAATTCAAGCATCCGCACTACAAAGGAAGTATTAAGGTAAACCTAACCATAGCCTGAAACATATGGATCCAAATCAGCCCCTTACGAAGCAACGCATAAACTAGGGTTTAAGCTTCTGTCACTCTAGCAACCCATCATCTACTTATTACTTCCCAATGCCTTCCTCTAGGCCCAAATAATGGTGAAGTGTAATGTAGTCGACGTTCACATGACACCACCAGAGGAGACACAACATACATCTCATCAAAATATCGAACGAAGACCAAACTCAGATGACTACTAATGGCAAGACTTCTCCCATGTCCTCAGGAACAAAAGTAACTACTCACGAGAAATAATATTGTTCATGATCAGAGGGGTATTAATATGCATAATGGATCTGAACATATGATCTTCCACCAAATAAACCAACTAGCATCAACTACAAGGAGTAATCAACACTACTAACAACCCACAGGTACCAATCTGAGGTTTGGATACAAAGATTGGATACAAGAGATGAACTAGGGTTTGAGAGGAGATGGTGTTGGTGAAGATGTTGATGAAGATAGCCCTCCCCAAGATGGGAGAGTTGTTGGTGATGACAGCGGTGACGATTTCCCCCTCCCGGAGGGAAGTATCCCCGGCAGAACAGCTCTGCCGGAGTCCTAGATTGGTTTCCACCTCGGTTTCGCCTCGAGACGGTGGCGTCTGGTCCCGAAAGCCTCTTTCTGGTTTTTTTTTCCAGGTCAAAAACGCTTCATATAGGAGAAGATGGGCACCGGGGGCCCACCGGCTGGCCCTCGAGGCAGGGGGGCGCGCCTTGGGAAGGGGGGCGCGCCCCCACCCTCGAGGCCAGCCAGTGGCCCCTCTCGTGGATTTCTTTCGCCAGATATTTTTTTTATTTTCCGAAACAATGTTCTGTGGAGTTTCAGGGCTTTTGGAGTTGTGCAGAATAGGTTTCCAGAGTTTGCTCCTTTTCCAGCCCAGAATTCCAGCTGCCGGCATTCTCCCTCTTCATGTAAACCTTGTAAAACAAGATAGAAAAGGCATAAGTATTGTGACAAAACATGTATGAAGAGCCTATAATGCAATAAATATCAACTTATAAGCATGATGCAAAATGGACGAATCAACTACCCCAAGATTAGACCTCGCTTGTCCTCAAGCGAAAGCCGATATCAAAAAATATGTCCACATGTTTAGAGATAGAGGTGTCGATAAAAACAGAATACAGACATGAGGGCATCATGATCATTCTTATAACAGCAACTTATACAAATATAGTCATATGATCATTATGCTAAAGTAACAATTCATCCACAATATCAAGTATGAATCATAAACTTCATTGGAAACTAACAAACTTTGGTCTCAGTCATTGAAGCAATTGCAATTTATCGTAACATCGGATGTGTCAATATAAGAGCTTTTCAGCAGGCCTACATACTCAACTATCATATAGTCTTTCACAATTGCTCACACTCACGCAATACTTATGTTTATGGAGTTTTAATCGGACACAGAGAAAGATAGGGGCTTATGGTATTGCCTCCCAACCTTTTACCTCAAGGGTAATGTCAACAGTAATAGATCATGAAAACTTACATCCAAGTGGGTATATATGTCAGGATCTTTCCAACACAATGTGCTTGCCAAAGGATAAAATGTAAAAAGGAAAGGTGGAATTAACCTTGACACTTATAAGACAAGAATAAAAGATAGGCCCTTCGCAGAGGGAAGCAGAGGTTGTCATGTGTTTTTATGGTTGAATGCACAAAGTCTTAGCATAGAGGAACTTTGCTTTATATTGCCACTTGTGATAAGGACCTTTATTATGCAGTCCGTCGCTTTTATTACTTCCCTATCACAAGTTCGTATAAAGCTAATTTCTCCCACACTAATAAATCATACATATTTAGCGGGTTTGCAACATGACAACTTACTTGGAAGGATCTTTCTCAATCCATAGGTATGTATGGTGGACTCTCATGGCAAAACTGGGTTTAAGGATATATGGAAGCACAAGTAGTATATCTACTTAGTGCGAGGAGTTTTGGCTAGCATGAGGGAGAAAGGCAAGCTCAACATGTTGGAAGATCCATGACAATATACTTTATTTCGGATATAAGAAGACATAACCCATTATGTTGTCTTCCTTGTCCAACATCAACTCTTTAGCATGTCATACTTTAATGAGTGCTCACAATCATAAAAGATGTCCAAGATAGTATATTTGTATGTGAAGCCTCTCTTCTTTTATTATTTCACATTAATTGCAACGATGACCAAAACTATGTTTGTCACCTCCCAACAACTTTTATTTATCATACTCTTGTATGTGAGGTCATTACTTCCCATAAGATCGATGTGATCTCTTTGATACTCTTTTTGTTTTCTTTCTTTTTATCATGACACAAGTGAGGAAATCAAGCCCTTGATTCAACACTAATCTTTATTATATAGCTCACGGACTCGATTACAAAGGATAAAGCTCACAAAGCAAAAGCTCACAACTAGATCATGCTAACTTTATTCTAATAGATCAAGATACTACCAAAAGGATCGAACTAAGTAAAACGGTAAAGATAGGAGTGATGGTGATCCGATACCGGGGTCACTCCCCCAAGCTTGGCAGTTGCCAAGGGGAGTGCCCATACCCATATGATTATGTCTCCTTCTTCGGGGTTGGTGGTGATGACTTCTTCCTCAGCTTACGCTTAAGGGCAGAATTTTGCTCCTTCATATCATTGATCTCTTGCTCAAGGTTTAATATATTCTTGCATAATGTCTGGTTGTTTTCCTGCAAGAGGTTAAAAGGGATAAATTTGATCTTAGGTTTCTTTACTCTGTCGGGGAGGCTCGACATTTTGAACTCCACGTGCATGTCCCCCAGTTGAGGTAGTGGGACTTCGTCTTCATCCGAGCTAGTCCAATCCTTCCTCTTTGAATCATGGTCCTCTTCTTCTTCCATGGTCCAACCATAATGCTCCAAATCACCATAGACCTTAGGGTCAGCAAGGGAATCCGCCACATAGCTTTCTTCCTCTGAATCCTGGGACGATATGTTGCCTTTATCTGTGACAGAAACGGCTTGAAACGAAAACAGAGGATTTCTACGTGATACAGAGGTCAAAACCTTTGGGCGTATATATAATGAATTTTTCCCGAATGAAAGGAGTAACCCACAAGAAAACGGAGTCCAGGGGACACACGGGGTGCCCTCGAGGCATGGGGCGCGCCCTGGGAAGGGGGGCGCGCCCCTACCCTCGAGGAGGCCCCGTGTCTCCTCCGGACCGTGGTTTATTTTTCTATTTTTATAAGTATTCCAAAACGGAGAAAAATAGCCTTTAGAACTGTTTTGGAGTCAGTTTACTTACCGTATCATGTACCTCTTCCTTTTCGGAGGCTGAATCGTTCTGGAAAGTGTCCCTTATGTATTCCTCCGGGGTTATGGTTTCAATAATATTAGTTTCAACATTTAAAGGATTACCTAAGATATAATGTTTGATCCTTTGACCATTCACCACCTTCAGATTGGTGCCTTCGAAGTTGTTGATTGTTATGGCACCGGAACGGTAGACCTCCTCGATAACGTAAGGTCCTTCCCACTTGGGGAGAAGTTTTCCTGCAAAAAATCTTAAACGAGAGTTGTATAGCAAAACATAATCACCTACGTTAAACTCATGCTTTTGTATTCTTTTGTCATGCCATCTTTTAACTTTTTATTTAAATAACTTGGCATTCTCGTAGGCCTGGGTTCTCCATTCATCTAGACATCTAATATCAAATAGCCTCTTTTCACCGGCAAGTTTGAAATCATAATTGAGCTCTTTGATAGCCCAATATGCCTTATGTTCTAGCTGAAGAGGTAAGTGACAAGCTTTTCCATATACCATCTTATATGGAGACATACCCATAGGGTTTTTGTATGCAGTTCTATAGGCCCATAATGCATCATCTAGTTTCTTGCACCAATTCTTTCTAGACCTATTAACTGTCTTTTGCAAGATTAATTTCAACTCCTTATTACTTAGTTCTACTTGACCACTAGTCTGTGGGTGATAAGGTGATGCAAATCTATGGTTGACATCATACTTAGCAAGCATCTTACGGAAAGCACCATGAATAAAGTGTGAACCACCATCAGTCATTAGATATCTAGGGACTCCAAACCTCGGAAATATAACTTCTTTAAGCATCTTAATAGAGGTGTTATGATCAACACTACTAGTTGGAATAGCTTCTACCCACTTAGTAACGTAATCAACAGCAACTAGGATATGTGTGTACCCATTAGAGGCAGGAAAAGGTCCCATATAATCAAAGCCCCAAACATCAAATGGTTCAATAACAAGTGAATAATTCATAGGCATTTCTTGACGTCTACTAATATTGCCGATTCTTTGACATTCATCACAAGATAAGACAAACTTACAGGCATCCTTGAAGAGAGTAGGCCAATAAAAACCGGATTGCAATACCTTGTGTGCAGTTCTCTCTCCCGCATGGTGTCCTCCATAGGCTTAGGAGTGGCACTTGCGTAGGATCTGTTCCTGTTCATGCTCACGTACACATTGTCTAATAATACCATCTACTCCTTCTTTATAGAGATGTGGGTCATCCCAAAAGTAATGTCTCAAATCATAGAAGAAATTTTTCTTTTGCTGGTATGTGAAGCTAGGGGGTATAAACTTAGCAACAATATAATTAGCATAATCAGCATACCATGTAGCAGTACGAGAAGTACTTATGACAGGTAGTTGTTCGTCAGGAAAGCTATCATCAATAGGTTGTGGGTCATCAAGTAAATTCTCTAACCTAGACAAGTTATCTGCTATGGGGTTCTCAGCTCCCTTTCTATCAATAATATGCAAGTCAAATTCTTGCAGCAAGAGGACCCATCTAATAAGTCTAGGTTTAGCATCTTTCTTTTCCATAAGGTATTTGATAGCAGCATGATCAATGTGAATAGTTACTTTAGAATCAACGATGTAGGGTCTAAACTTTTCACAATCAAACACAACTGCTAAAAATTCTTTCTCAGTGGTAACATAATTTCTTTGGGCACTATCTAGAGTCTTACTAGCATACTAGATAACGTTCAATTTCTTATCAACTCTTTGCCCAAGAACAGATCCTACAGCATAATCACTAGCATCGCATATAATACCAAATGGTAAATTCCAGTCAGGGGGCTGGACAATAGGTGCAGAGATCAGTGCTTTCTTAAGTATTTCAAATGCTCTTAGACAATCATCATCAAAGACAAAAGGAATATCTTTTTGTAAGAGATTAGTCAGAGGCCTGGAGATTTTGGAGAAGTCCTTAATGAACCTCCTATAAAACCCGGCATGACCAAGGAAACTTCGTATACCTTTGATATCCTTAGGGCATGGCATCTTTTCAATAGCATCTACTTTAGCTTTGTCAACTTCAATACCTTTTTCAGAAATTTTATGTCCCAAGACAATGCCTTCATTAACCATAAAGTGGCACTTCTCCCAATTCAAGACAAGGTTAGTGTCTTCACATCTCTGCAAAACTCGATCAAGGTTGCTTAAGCAATCATCAAAAGAAGTTCCGTAAACGGAGAAATCATCCATGAATACCTCAACAATCTTTTCACAAAAGTCAGAGAATATAGCCATCATGCATCTTTGAAAGGTAGCAGGTGCATTACATAAACCAAAAGGCATACGTCCATAAGCAAAGGTATGGAAAGGACAAGTAAAGGTGGTCTTTTCCTGATCCCCCTTTAACACGGGTATTTGAGAGAAACCAGAATAACCATCTAGAAAGCAGAAATGAGTATGTTTGGATAACCTTTCTAGCATTTGATCAATAAATGGCAAGGGGTAATAATCTTTCTTGGTAGCTTTCTTTAACTTACGGAAATCAATTACCATCCTATAACATGTAACTATTCTTTGCGGGATCAATTCATCTTTATCATTAGGGACAACAATCATACCTCCTTTCTTAGGAACACAATGGACAGTACTTTCCCACTGGCTATCAGCAATGGGATAGATAATACCTGCCTCTAGAATCTTTAGAATTTCCTTCCTTACCACTTCTTTCATCTTAGGATTAAACCGTCACTGATGATCGATAACTGGTTTAGCATCTTCTTCCAATTTTATCTTGTGTTGGCATATAGTGGGACTAATGCCCTTAAGATCATCCAGAGTATATCCAATAGCAGCTCGGTGTTTCTTCAGAGTTTTCAATAACCTTTCTTCTTCCTGCTCTGAAAGGTTAGCACTAATAATAACAGGATATATCTTCTTTTCATCAAGATAAATATACTTAAGATTATCAGGTAAAGGTTTAAGTTCAAACACGGGATCACCCTTGGGTGGAGGAGGATCCCCTAGGATTTCAGCAGGCAAGTTGTTTTTCAATGAGGGTCCCTGTGTAAGGAATATTTCATCTATCTCCCTTCTCTCATTCATATGCATATCATTTTCATGGTCTAGCAAGTATTGCTCTAAAGGATCATTAGGTGGTACTGCAATAGAAGCGAGACCAATAAGTTCATCCTTACTGGGTGGTGCCTTTTCAACGGGTTGTCTACGGAATTTAGCAAAGTTAAAATCATGAGACATATCCCCTAATCCGACAGTGACAATGTCTTTCATGCAGTCTATCTTGGCATTAACGGTAGTCAAGAAGGGTCTACCAAATATAATGGGACAGAAAGCATCTTGTGGGGAACTAAGAACAAGAAAATCAGCAGGGTATTTAACCTTCCCACACAAGACTTCAATATCTCTAACAATCCCAACTGGTGAAATAGTATCTCTATTAGCAAGCTTAATAGTAACATCAATCCCTTCTAACTCGACAGGTGCAATATCATGCATAATTTCATTATAAACCATGATAGCAATGATCCCCTATCTTAACGGAGATAACAGGCAAGCCTACAACAGGTTTATGTCTATTCCTAGCATTGGGTTTGGCTATTCTAGCAGACTCTTCTTGGAGATAAATAACATGTCCATCTAAATCTTCTACCAAGAGATCTTTGGCCATAGCAACACTAGGTTCAACTTTAATTTTCTCAGAGGGTGTAGGTGTTCTAGTATTACTCTTACGAACTGCAATTGAAGCTTGAGCATGATCATTTATCCTAACAGGGAAAGGTGGTTTCTCAATATAAGCGGTAGGAATAACAGGATCAACATTATAAGTGATAGTCTTTTCTTCAACTTTAATAGGTTCAACTACTTTTACTTCAATAGGGGGATGATATTTAAACCACTTCTCCTTGGGGAGATCAACATGAGTAGCAAAAGATTCACAGAAAGAAGCTACTATCTCAGAGTCAAGTCCATATTTAGTGCTAAACTCACGGAAAACATCGGTATCCATAAAAGCTTTAATACAATCAAACTTAGGGGTCATACCTGACTCCTTACCTTCGTCGAGATACCAATCTTCGGAGTTGCGTTTAATTCTTTCCAATAAATCCCATTTGAATTCAACAGTCTTCATCATAAAAGAGCCAGGACAAGAATTATCGAGCGTGGTGCGATTATTGAGAGAAAGCCGAGCATAAAATTTTTGGATGACCATTTTTCTTGAAAGCTCATGATTGGGGCATGAATATAAGATTTACTTAAGACTCCCCCAAGCTTGAGCGATGCTTTCTCCTTCGCGAGGCCATAAATTATAAATATAATTGCGATCACGATGAACCTGGTGCATAGGGTAGAACTTCTGATGAAATTCCAACTTCAGATGATTATAGTTCCAAGATCCCATATCATCGGATAGCCTAAACCATGTCAATGCATCTCCCTTCAAAGATAAAGGGAAGACCTTCTTATTGATAACATCCTCAGGCATACCTGCAAGCTTAAACAACCCACACACTTCATCCACATATATTAGGTGTAAATCGGGGTGAAGTGTTCCGTCTCCTATATAGGGATTTTCAAGCAGCTTCTCAATCATACCCGAAGGAATCTCAACGCTAACATTTTCAATAGGTGCAGTAGGTTGAGGAGCAACTCTTTGCTCTTCTGCTCGGGGTGAAGATACCCCGAACAAGCCCTCAAAAGATTTTGAGCCATAGTAACAAGTGACAATAAATTTCAGCACAATATATAAATTTTTCCTTACCAAATTCCACTTACCAAAGGCGCTTCACTCCCTGGTAACGGCGCCAAAAAAGAGTCTTGATGATCCACAAGTGTAGGGGATCTATCGTAGTCCTTTCGATAAGTAAGAGTGTCGAACCCAACGAGGAGCAGAAGGAAATGATAGGTAGTTTTCAGTAAGGTATTTTCTGCAAGCACTGAAATTATAGGTAACAGATAGTTTTGTGATAAGATAATTGGTAACAAGTGACAAACGGTAAAAGTAAATAAGGTGCTGAAAGGTGGCCCAATCCTTTGTGTAGGAAAGGACAAGCCTAGACAAACTCTTATGCAAGGTAAAGTGCTCCCGAGGACATATGGGAATTATCGTCAAGCTAGTTTTCATCACGATCATATAATTCGCGTTCGATACTTTGATAATTTAGTATGTGGGTGGACCGGTGCTTGGGTGCTGCCCTTACTTGGACAAGCCTCCCACTTATGATTAACCTCTAATGCAAGCATCCACAACTACGAAAGAAGTACTAAGGTAAACCTAACCATAGCCTGAAACATATGGATCCAAATCAGCCCCTTACGAAGCAACGCATAAACTAGGGTTTAAGCTTCTATCACTCTAGCAACCCATCATCTACTTATTACTTCCCAATGGCTTCCTTGAGGCCCAAATAATGGTGAAGTGTCATGTAGTCGATGTTCACATGACATCATTAGAGGAGAGACAACATACATCTCATCAAAATACCGAACGAAGACCAAACTCACATGACTACTAATAGCAAGACTTCTCCCATGTCCTCAGGAACAAAAGTAACTACTCACAAGACATAATATTGTTCATGATCAGAGGGGTATTAATATGCATAATGGATCTGAACATATGGCCTTCCACCCAATAAACCAACTAGCATCAACTACAAGGAGTAATCAACACTACTAACAACCCACAGGTACCAATCTAAGGTTTGGATACAAAGATTGGATACAAGAGATGAACTAGGGTTTGAGAGGAGATGGTGCTGGTTAGGATGTTGATGAAGATAGCCCTCCCCAAGATGGGAGAGTTGTTGGTGATGACGGCGGTAACAATTTTCCCCTTCCGGAGGGAAGTATCCCCGGCAGAACAGCTCTGCCGGAGCCCTAGATTGGTTTCCGCCTCGGTTCCGCCTCGAGACGGTGGCGTCTGGTCCCGAAAGCGTCTTTCTGATTTTTTACATGTCAAAACGCTTCATATAGGAGAAGATGAGCACCGGGGGCCCACCGGCTGGTCCTCGAGGCAGGGGGGCGCGCCCTGGGAAGGGGAGCGCGCCCCCACCCTCTACGGAACCCTGGCAACACATGGTACAGAAACAACCGCTTTATTGATGCTAACGAATTACATAGGTCTGATATTACATCGAGATTCGAGTCCAAGCGGCACACACGGTGCTGCTGGACAGTATGTACATTATTTAATGAACATGATGGGGCCTTGATCACACAAACTACACGGCAGTGGAAGAACGATGAAGTGGAACTCCATAGCACAGGGACACCGACGTGGACACGGCCTAGACGCGAGATGCGCTCCGATGCGAATCGACTTTCCTGAAAGCTGGCATAACATGCCAGGTCAGTACATTGAATGTACTTGCAAGCTCACAACAAACATAAACATGATGACAGACAATATCTAGACAATGAATCAGGTTAATGCAATACAGAAACTACTACTGGTGCAATGAAACCAATACTTACACCGAGTCTCACGGACTCGCTTACCAGACGGTTAACTCGTAACCAAACGGTGATCATACACGGGTCACAACTGAGATCAATTCCTCATGAACAACTCCAGAGTTCATGAATCACCTCGAGACACATGTATCATAACAATCATTTAATTGGCAAGATTAATTATAAAAGTTGATCCATGGTGTGACTTACTTCGGAGCTATGCCCAATACCTAGGGCGCGGCTATCGATAGATTTAAATACACTCTGAGAGGTGGCGCACTTTACCCACACTATGGAACCCTGGCCTCGCACTTTTATACGTGCGGTCCAAAAGATTCCGATGAAACCCTCCCTTTGTCATGGCACTCTCCCGGCCACTCCAACCATCTCCCTCTCAGGGGCTAGGTCTTGGGTGGCCCCGTGTCTAGCAAAGACATCAACGCCCACCGTCGTGGCAAAACGGTCCCAAACGGGGACAAGGTACCATAAAACTAAAACAAGCACACAAGGTTATGTCTGCTTACCGGGCCAGGGTATGCACGACATAACCTTCCCTCGCGGGAGACACCAGTGAGAGGCACAACAAAGGGTCGGGTCAAGACCTTCCCACAAGGTAAGCATGGTCGCACTGAATAAAAACCCAACTCAGTGGCACCATGATGTTATCAACATCATATTTAAGTTTATAACTTAATCAAGTTTAACTTCGGTAAAAACTTTTTATAAATATCATGACATAATGCAAATAAACATGCAACTACTTGTCATGCAAAGCAAACAGCTTCAAGTCAGGGATGAAACTTATCAACATAATTATCTTGCAATACTTAAGATAAAAACTTCTCTGGTTATAACTTATTATAATTATCCAGCAATATTTTTATTAGTTCATCATCTAATTGAAAATATCACTTAGTAAAATAACTACCATCTATTTCCATAGCATATATCTATTGTAAAAATCTTACTCTACTTAACCAATCAAGTTCATGCATTCAACTAGTAACTAAAACAAACATATCCAGCAGAACAAAGTCACTAACAATTAACCAAATTTATTTATCAAATTTTAAATGCAAATAAGAACTCATATCCAAGTAGAAAATCATAGATATTGAAATGAGACCATCCAAATGCTGGTGTGGCTTGCCTTAGTGTAGAGGTGGATCACACCCCTCTTGGTTTGCTTCAAGACAAGTTTCTCCTTTTGAAACGATTTTAAAACCACAAAAACAGTTATCAAAACCCATTCTAAAATTTACCAGAAATTCTAGACAGCAATGAAAAATCCACCCTTTGGTGTGCTGCTAGAGCTTTCTGAAACAAAGACAATGCAAAAAGAATCAAATCATTTGGACTTATGGTTTAGAAATGGTGTCTGGTCAAAGTTTAGTCAAATTTCTGAATAATATTTGAATTCAACAGAAAACCAGGGGGGTGACGTCGAAGACGTAAACGAGAAATGCGCCTCCACTCGTACCGCTTCGGGCGCGAGTGGTGAAACCGACAGGTGGATCCTATGCATCAGGAGAGAGAGTGGGAGCGCGAGATCAGAGAGAGGCGGGGCTTCGCCAGAGTTCACGCCGACGACGAGGGGGTTTGGGGCTAGGCTAGAGGGATAGGATTGAAGCGGGGCTCATGGTGCACCTGCCCGTACCCGTAGCTTGGCGTGGGTGGATGGAGCTGCTTGCGGTCGGGCTCGCAACCTACGGTGGCGGACGGAGTTCGCTGGAGAGGTTGAAGGCGACGGCTAGAGGCGGCTCTGAGGGCTCAGCGGCATCCAGGCAGCACCAACAAACCCCCAATGCCCCGCCCGAGCAGTTTCTTGAGCTCAAGAGGCACTTGAGCGAGGTGGTTGAGCTGCGGAGGTCACCGGAGTCCTCTGGTCGGGGCGACGGCCAGAGGCCTGCCCGACCAAGATGTGGCATGTCTACGTGTTCGTGGAGATGGTGTGGAGTGGTGCGTGGCTAGGAACCGAGGAGGGGTCGCTATATATAGCCGGAGCGAGAGGGGGGACGTGTCGCCGCCGGAGCACTCTGGACACGCGGCGAACGGCGACGAGAAGCTCCAACGCGAGGGGGCAAACGCTCAGTGTCAACGCAGGAGCTTGCCCACGCTCGCAGACGAGCACAGGAGGCGGTGGGGGAAGTGGACAAGCGCACGCACGCATTGTGGCATTTTGGCCACGGCGTGCATGTGCTTGCTGCGGTGGCTCCGGCGTCATCGAGCGTCATGAAGCGGTCAAGGGTGATGGGTCGGGTGGTGGTGCAGTGCGGCAGTCGTCGGCGAGCTCAGGAACGAGCACGCGCGAACCAGAGAGGAAGGCGTCAGCCAGAGCACGTCGAACGCATGCCAGACATCGTGTCCTCACGCGTTTACCACCCTGGCATGGTCAAGACGACGTCCAAGTGTTGTCAAACCATGTCTACGCGTTCGTCCGTGTAGTGTTTAGTCTAGGAGTGGTGATAGCTCATGCTCAGGCCGACCAGATGTGATTTAACCATGTTGGCAAGTTTCTGACCAGAAACTTGGTCGCCAAGTTAAGCAATCTTCTAGAAGGCCATTAGGGCTGATCTCCTGGGTTTTAGGGTTTCTTAGGAGGGTGTTTAAGCTCAAGAAAGTTCAAGGCCAAAAGCTCAAGGAAAAATGCACTTGTTGTACAAAGTGCTTTTCTGGTCCAGAATGGAAATGATTTTCTACAGCAAAAATATTACAAAAAGTGATGCACTATTTTTGCATGGGAAGGTGTGCCAAGGTTCTAAGAATATGCAGGAATTATTTCAGGATTTTTGGAGCAAGAAAAACGAGGGTTCCTTTGGAGCACTAGTCTCGAAAGTAGGTTTGAGAGAGGGAAATGAATATTTTTCCTTTATGAAAAATATTCCTAGGAGGATTTTAGGGTTTTACCAGAGAAGCAAAGTTGAATGAGGAGTAGATAGGCCACTTGGTTGAAAATCAAGGGTATGACCAACTGACAAGTCCATCTGAAATGATTCCAAAACCCAAATCAAAGCAAGGCAGTAACCACGTTCGGAAACAGAGAGAAGGCAAGTCCGGAAAAAGAGAGAGGACAAAATCCAGGCTGTCACAAACCTCCCCCACTTAGGATGAATCTCGTCCTCGAAATTTGGTTGCTTGGGAAAACCATTCTAGGTATGCAGTCCTTAAAAATTCCTTTCTTTCCCAGGATGCTTCTTCCACGGTGTGATGTTCCCACTGAACCTTGTAAAACCTTATTTCTTTGCTGTGGGTGACCCTATCAGTCTGATCCAAAATCCTGATTGGCTTTTCCTCATCAGTCAAATCCTTAGCCAATTCTATTTCTGCCATATCAGTTCTTTTCTCCGGTGGCGAGATGCATCTTCTCAGCTGCGAGATATGAAACACATTGTGCACTTCTGACAATTCTGGTGGCAATTCCAACTGGTATGCCACTGCTCCGACTTTGGCCATGACCGGAAATGAACCAATGTATCGGGGAGCCAATTTTCCGCGGGTTTTGAAACCTCTTGACTCCTTTCATAGGGGTGACTCGGAGATATACGTGTTCTCCGGGTTCGAAGCTAATCTGACGGTGTTTGGCATCATAGTAGCTCTTCTGTCGTGATTTGGCCAACTGCAGTCTGTCTCGGATTTCTTTGACTTGTTTCTCTACTTCGAGCACTAAATCGGTCCCGAAAATACGGTTGTCTCTAGTTTGAGACCAGTTCAATGGAGTGCGGCATTTCCGGCCATACAAGGCTTCATAAGGTGACATCTTTAAGCTGGTCTAGAAACTGTTGTTGTAGGAAAACTGGGCGTAAGGCAGACAGTCTTCCCACTTGGTTCCTTGGGCCAACACACAGGCTCGGAGCATATCTTCGAGTATTTGATTTAATCGCTCAGTTTGTCCATCGGTCTGAGGATGATAAGTCGTATTGTATTTTAGAGCAGTCCCCAGGGCTTGATGTAGTCGAGGCCAAAATGCGGAGGTGAAGAGAGATCCCCTGTCGGAAGTGATAGTCTTGGGTACTCCATGCAGACTGACAATTCACGATACATACAGTTGTGCAAGTTGATTTGCACGGTAGGTGGTCCGTATAGGAAAGAAGTGGGCCACCTTGGTTAGGGTGTCCACTATGACCCATATGGCATCATTTCCTCGGTGAGACCTTTGTAGTCCGGTGATGAAATCCATGCAGATATCGTCCCATTTCCATTGGGACACTGGAAGGGGTTGGAGGAGTCCGGCGGGTTTTTGCTGTTCTGCCTTTACCTTGTTGCAGGTATCGCAACATGCCACAAAGTACGCGATGTCTTTATTCATTCTGTCCCACCAGAATACCTGACGAAGGTCTTCATACATCTCGGTACCACCTGTGTGAATTAAGTATGGCGCTTCATGTGCTTCTGCCAATATTTTCTACTTCAGGCCTTCAAGCTTGGGTACGCAAATCTTTCCTCAGAACCTTAGCGTACCTTGTTGATCCCTAGAGAAATCAGGTGCAAGCCCTTTGTGCATCTTCTGGACATATATTCTCAATAGTTTGTCATTTCCCTGAGCACTGCAGATTTCTTCTTCAAGAGTAGGGGCAACTTCCAATATATTGGCAAGACGGGCATCGGTGATCAGCAAATTGAGTTGAGTGATTTCTTCATAAAGCTCAGGAGGCAATAAATCCATGAGAGCATTAAGGTTGGCTGGTTTGCGGCTGAGGGCATCAGCCACCACATTAGCTTTGCCCGGGTGATAATTTATTCCGAGGTCGTAATCCTTAACCAACTCGAGCCATCTTCGCTGTCGAAGGTTCAAGTCGGGTTGAGTGAATATATACTTGAGACTCTTGTGGTCGGTAAATATTTGACACCTTTTTCCAATCAGATAGTGCCTCCAGATCTTCAAAGCGTGCACCACTGGGGCCAATTCCAAATCATGAGTACGATAGTTTCCTTCATGTTGCCGCAATTGTCGGGATGCATAAGCCACGACTTTGCCATCTTGCATAAGCACACATCCCAATCCTTTTCTGGATGCGTCGCAGTAGACATCAAGACTGCGATAAATGTCTAGAAGCGTCAATACCGAAGCTGATGTTAGCCTGATTTTTAACTCATTGAAACTCCTTCCGCAGTCCTTAGTCCATTCAAACTTCTTATCCTTCTTGAGGAGCTCAGTCATTGGCTTGGCGATCTTGGAGAATCCTTCAATAAAACAGCGATAATATCCGGCTAGTCCAAGGAAACTCCGGATTTCTGAGACTGTTGTGGGTGCGGACCAATCAAGTACATCCTTCACCTTGCTTGGGTCCACTGAGATTCCTTCCGCCAAAAGGACATGCCCGAGGAATCCCACTTGCTAGAGCCAAAATTCACATTTGCTGAACTTAGCATAAAGCTGATGGTCGCGTAGCCTTTGCAAAACTACTCGAAGATGTTCCTTATGTTCATCTTTGCTCTTGGAGTAAATGAGGATGTCGTCAATGAATACCACCACAAATTTGTCCAAGAAATCCATAAACACCTTGTTCATCATATGCACGAAGAAGGCTGGGGCGTTGGTGAGGTCCAAGGACATAACGGTGTATTCATAAAGACCGTACTGAGTGGTGAACGTGGTCTTGGGAATATCCTCCTTCTTTATCTTGATCTGATGATATCCCGTCCTCAAATCAATTTTTTAGAATACTTTGGCCCCACTGAGTTGGTCGACCAGATCGTCAATCCTTGGTAGTGGATACTTGTTTTTTATGGTGACGTCATTCAGCTGTCGGTAGTCCACGGACATTCATAGACTGCCATCCTTTTTGTCCACGAAGATTGTTGGGGATCCCCATGGTGAAGAGCTTGGGCGGATGTATCCTTTCTGTAGCATCTCATTCAGTTGTTTCTTCAATTCCACCAATTCGGATGAAGGCATCCGATAATACTTCTTATGTACCGGAGTGGTTCCAGGCACCAAGTCAATTGCAAACTCTAATTCTCTGTCTGGTGGCATGCCTGGCAATTCTTCAGGGAATACATCTGGATACTCACTGGCCACTGGAATTAATTCCACTTCTTCTGGCACGGCTGTGAAAACCATATCCTTGCTGGGTATGCGCTTATGGGCATAGAAACTTGTGGTGCCACCTTCCGTACTTTTCATGGTAACTTCTCTGGCCGGACAGTTGACGCACACTTGGTATTGGGTTAACCAATTCATGCCCAGAATAATATCCAACTTGTTGGAATCGAGGACAATCAGAAATGTTGAGAAGTTGACGCCCTTGATGTCAATTACCAAATTGTGGCAGACGAGATTGCTTCTGAGCAGGGCTCCCGGGGATTGTACCAGCATATGTTTTCCCAAAATCGAGCAAGGAAAATTGTTTTGGGCAGCAGAACTCCGTGAAATAAAAGAGTGGGAAGCCCTAGAGTCAAATAAAATTAAAGTGGGTATGTCATTAACAAGAAACATACCAATGACGACTTCTGGGTCCCTGTGGGCGTCGTCTGCGGAGATATGATGGATTAGCCCCTGGGTCATATCTGGGGTGGAATACTGCTCCATGTAGTTGACTCGCGGATGGAATGGAGCGGCTTGCTTGTTGTTCTTGGGGAACTGTCTGGCGTAATGTCTGGTTTGCCCACAGCTGAAGCAGGAATTGTTGCGCTGACAATCTTCGTGCATCGGACTGGCCATGACATTCTTGACTTGAGTGTTGTTCTTGTTGACATTCTGCTGCCAGTTGGATTTGTACTCAACCTGAGTCTGTTGCCAAATACGAGCTTTCTGCATCGGTTGCATATCCTTCTTGGCTCGAATTTGCGCTTGTGGTCATTAATAGCTGGCTTGACGTTGTGTAGGAGTTTGTGTTCCTTTTCTGTGATGAGGGCCTTGTTCACCAAAGTCATGAAGTCCGGAAAATCAAACATGCTGAGGGTGCACCTGAGATGCTGATTCGGTCCTCCAAGAAATCTGTTGATCTTCCATTCTTCTATGGCCACATCGTAGAGTGAGTGCTGGGCCAAATGGTTGAATTTATTCAGGTACTCATTGACTGTCATGCTGCCTTGAATGAGGGCGAGGAATTCGTGCTGCTTGATCTTCATAATCCCGGTGGGAATGTAATACTTGCGGAAATGATCCTTGAGTCTAGTCCAAGAAATTTCCTCGTCTGTAGGCCATATGGCCTTAGTATTATCCCACCATATAGCGGCAGCTCCTTCGAGATAATGTGTTGCGAAGGGAACCTTGTCTCCTTCTTCAGTGCAAGCAATTTCAAGCTTCCTCTCAATAGTCCTTAACCAGTCGTCGGCGTCCAATGGATCCATGGCTTGGCTGAAACTAGGAGGTTTGGTTCGCTGAAAATCGGACAGCTTGGAGTGATGGCCATTCTGATTTCCATTCTTTCCAACCATGACTTGCACACTTTTTAGTATTTCCAGCAGATCGTTGCTCCTTCTTTCTTCAAACATTCGCAGGATTTGCTCAGTGGAAGGTGGATGAGGCGGCGGAGACGAAGGTGGCTGGTATGGCTCGGGGGAATGTCCTGCCTGCCTCGCGGAGCGGCGTACAGGGACATCCTCACAAGCTTGGCTGCTGCTACCTCCACGCGTCATCCTATTATTTGTTTTCCTAATACATAGCAACCGTGATGAGAAAAATCCAAAATGGGAGGAAAGCCATTGACAAATCCTAGAAGAAAACAGTGAGAGAAAACCAAAACGAATAAAAAGTTCCAACATAATTATACATAGACTCAGCATGAAAGTAAACATTACAACGGTTCTACTGCCCTCATACATGAAACTAAGCATCATGACGCGTGCGGTTACACCCATACATCATACTTATGACTAGAGAGATACTCGGACGAACTACTGCTCGGACTGTGCTGCTGCGGGCTCCTCTCCTGAGCCAGACCCCGATCCTAAACTGATAGCGGAGACCTCCCCGTTAAGAGAGACGCGACGGCGCTGACTCGGGGGCTCTCCCTCAGGGGCGGGCGTGGGATGAGAACTAAGCATAGGGGCGACAGGAGTAGCGGTAAGGGACGACCACGCAGCAGGAGCACTGCGAGGGGTCACCGTCAGAGGGTTAATGGTACCCTGCGAAGTCACCGGGGGAACGGAGACGGAAGAAACTAGAGTGGTGTAGATGACTATGGGAAGAGGGTTCCTGGTGCGAGCAATAGCGGGAGCTGTCCGGGTGCGTGCTAGCTCCCGAGCTAAAACTCGTAGTTCAGGAGGTAACTGGCAATGATATAATGAGAAAGGTGGCTAGTGGGACGATCGCACGCCGGATTAATCATAGGAAAGTGGATACACCCATTCTCCTGTAGAGATGGGTAAAAGAAAAGACCTGGGTGGGTGTGCATGCGAACCTCGTTGTAGTGCAAGTCTACAAGAGCCTCGAGTGTAGCAAACTAAACCGCATGAGATGGCCTAGAAGCGAGACCACCCTTAGTGGAACGAGTGTAAGCGCCAGAAGGGGTACTGTGGTGTAGAGTGACTTCAGCATAATACTCATATACTGCCCCGGCCAGATGCTCCCGATACACATGATACTCTGGATCAGCACCCTCTGGATAGAGTCGGCGCCACACATTCTGAAGCAGGTGCGGCGATGTATTCGGAGCTGGCTCAGGATGGTACAGGATCGGTACTGGAGCCATCTACACTCACAAACCAAACGATTAGTGATAACAACAAATAAGCATGCATGTAATGCAGTAGCCAATTTCTATGACTACCAGCATTCAAACGAGGCTACCTACCGTTCAACTAACGCACTAATGGTCTAGCGTGTCCTACAATCAGCGCGGCTCTGATACAAGCATTGTGGCACCCCGGCTCAGAGCAACCGGTTTACCTTGCATTGCCAGCCCAAAGATCAAGTCTTTTGGCAATACACAACAACATGGTACAAAAACAACCACTTTATTGATGCTAACGGATTACGTAGGTCTGATATTACATCGAGATTCGAGGCCAAGCGGCACACATGGTGCTGCTGGACAGTATGTACATTATTTAAGAAACATGACGGGGCCTCGATCACACAAACTACACGGCAGCGGAAGAACGACAAAATGGAACTCCATAGCACAGGGACACTGACGTGGACACGGCCTAGACGCGAGATGTGCTCCGATGCGAATCGACTTTCCTGAAAGCTGGCATAACACGCCAGGTCAGTACATCGAATGTACTTGCAAGCTCACACCAAACATAAACATGATGACAGACAATATCCAGACAATTAATCAGGTTAATGCAATACAGAAACCACTACTGGTGCAATGAAACCAATACTTACACTGAGTCTCATGGACTCGCTTACCAGACGGTTAACTCGTAACCAAACGGTGACCATACCCGGGTCACAACTGAGATCAATTCCTCATGAACAACTCCAGAGTTCATGAATCACCCCGAGACACATGTATCATAACAATCATTTAATTGGCAAGATTAATAATAAAAGTTGATCCATGGTGTGACTTACTTCCAATCTATGCCCAATACCCAGGGCGCGGCTATCGATAGATTTAAATACACTCTGCAGAGGTGGCGCACTTTACCCACACTATGGAACCCTGGCCTCGCACTTCCATACGTGCGGTCCAAAATATTCCAACGAAACCCTCCCTTTTTCATGGCACTCTCTCGGCCACTCTGACCATCTCCCTCTCATGGCTAGGTCTTCGGTGGCCCCGTGTCTACCAAAGACATCAACGGCCACCGTCGTGGCAAAACGGTCCCAAACGGGGACAAGGTACCATAAAACAAAAACGAGCACACATGGTTATGTCTGCTTACTAGGCCAGGGTATGCACGCCTATAACCTTCCCTCGCGGGAGGCACCGGTGAGAGGCACAACAAAGGGCCGGGTCAAGATCTTCCTACAAGGTAAGCATGGTCGCACTGAATAAAAACCCAATTCAGTGGCACCATGATGTGATCAACATCATATTAAAGTTGAACTTAATCAAGTTTAACTTTGGTAAAAGCTTTTTATCAATATCATGACAAAATGGAAATAAACATGCAACTACTTGTCATGCAAAGCAAACAGCTCCAAGTCATGGATCAAACTTATCAACATAATTATCTTGCAATACTTAAGATAAAAACTTCTCTGGTTATAACTCATTTTAATTATCCAGCAATATTTTAATTAGTTCATCATATAATTGAAAATATAACTTAGTAAAATAACTACCATCTATTTCCACAGCATATATCTAGTGTAAAAATCTTACTCTACTTAACCAATCAAGTTCATGCATTCAACCAGTAACTAAAAGAAACATATCCAGCTGAACAAAGTCACTAACAATTAACCAAATTTACTTATCAAATTTTAAATGCAAATAAGAACTCATATCCAAGTAGAAAATCATAGATATTGAAATGACAGCATACAAATGCTGGTGTGGCTTGCCTTAGTGTAGAGGAGGATCACACCCCTCTTGGTTTGCTTCAAGACAAGTTTCTCCTTCTGAAAAGATTTTAAAACCACAAAAACAATTATCAAAACCCATTCTGAAATTTACCAGAAATTCTAGACAGCAATGAAAAATCCACCCTTTGGTGTGCTGCTAGAGCTTTCTGAAACAAACACAATGCAAAAAGAATCAAATCATTTGGACTTATGGTTTAGAAATGGTGGCTGGTCAAAGTTTAGTCAAATTTCTGAATAATATTTGAATTCAACAGAAAACCAGGGGGGTGACGTCGAAGGCGTAAACGAGAAATGCGCCTCCACTCATACCGCTTCGGGCGCGAGTGGTGAGACCGATAGGTGGTTCCTGCGCATCAAGAGAGAGAGGGGAGCGCGAGATCAGAGAGAGACGGGGCTTCGCCGGAGTTCACGCCGTCGACGAGGGGGTTTGGGCTAGGCTAGAGGGGTAGGATTGAAGCAGGGCTTGTGGCGCACCTGCCCGTACCCGTAGCTTAGTGTGGGGTGGACGGAGCTGCTCGCGGTCGGGCTCGCAAGCTACGGTGGCGGGCGGAGTTCGCCGAAGAGGTTGAAGACGACGGCTAGAGGCGGCTCTGAGGGCTCAGCGGCGTCCAGGCAGCACCAACAGACCCCCAATGCCCCGCCCGAGCAGTTGCTTGAGCTCGAGAGGCACTGGAGCGAGGTGGTTGAGCTGCGGAGATCACCGGAGTCCTCTGGTCGGGGCGACGGCCAGAGGCCTGCCCGACCAAGATGTGGCCCGTCTACGTGTTCGTGGAGATGGTGTGGAGTGGTGCGTGGCTAGGAATCGAGGATGGGTCGCTATATATAGCCGGTGCGAGAGGGGGGACGTGTCGCCGCCGAAGCAATCTAGACACGCGGCGAATGGTGACGAGAAGCACCAACACGAGGGGGCAAATGCTCAGTGTCAATGCAGGAGCTTGCCCATGCTCGCGGACGAGCACATGAGGCGGTGGGCGAAGTGGACAAGCGCACGCGGGCACTGTGGCATTTTGGCCACGAAGTTCCCGTGCTTGCTGCGGCGGCTCCGGCGTCGTCGAGCGCCAGGGAGCGGTCAAGGGTGATGGGTCGGGGTGGTGGCGCGGTGCGCCAGTCGTCGGCGAGCTCTGGAACGAGCACACGTGAAACACAGAGGAAGGCGCCAGCCAGAGCGCGGCGAACGCATGCTAGGCACCGTGTCCTCTCGCGGTCACCACCCTGGCATGGTCAAGACGACGTCCAAGTGCTGTCAAACCATGTCTTTGCGTTCGTCCGTGCAGTGTTTAGTCTAGGAGTGGTGATAGCTCATGCTCAGGCCGACCAGATGTGACTTAACCATGTTGGCAAGTTTCTGACCAGAAACTTGATCGCCAAGTTAAGCAATCTTCTAGAAGCCCATTAGGGCTGATCTCCTGGGGTTTAGGGTTTCTTAGGAGGGTGTTTAAGCTCAAGAAAGTTCAAGGCCAAAAGCTCAAGGAAAAATGCACTTGCTGTACAAAGTGCATTTCTGGTCCAGAATGGAAATGATTTTCTACAGCAAAAATATTACAAAAAGTGATGCAATATTTTTGCATGGGAATGTGTGCCAAGGTTCTAATAATATTCTGGAATTATTTCAGGATTTTTGGAGCAAGAAAAATGAGGGTTGCTTTGGAGCACTAGTCTCAAAAGTAGGTTTGAGAGAGGGAAATGAATATTTTTCCTTTATGAAAAATATTCCTAGGAGGATTTTAGGGTTTTACCAGAGAAGCAAAGTTGAATGAGGAGTAGATAGGCCACTTGGTTGAAAATCAAGGGTATGACCAAGTGACAAGTCCATCTGAAATGATTCCAAAACCCAGATCAAAGCAAGGCAGAAACCACGTTCGGAAACAGAGAAAAGGCAAGTCCAGAAAAAGAGAGGGGGTAAAATCCAGGCTATCACAAACCTCCCCCACTTAGGATGAATCTCATCCTCGAGATTCGGTTGCTTGGGAAAACCATTCTGGGTATGAAGTCCTTAAAATTCCTCTCTTTCCCAGGTTGCTTCTTCCTCGGTGTGATGTTCCCACTAAACCTTGTAAAACCTTATTTCTTTGTTGCGGGTGACCCTGTCAGTCTGGTCCAAAATCCTGATTGTGTTTTCCTCATAAGTCAAATCCTTAGCCAATTCTATTTCTGCCATATCAGTTCTTTCACCCAACGCGATAAAGGGGTTGTCAATCCCTTCATGGTTACTTGCAAAAGTGAGATCTGATAGAGATAGATAAACAAAAGGTAAAATATTTTTGGGTTTTTGGTTTATAGATTGGAAAGTAAGAAGATTGCAAAATAGGAGATCAGAAACTAATATGATGGATAATAGACCCGGGGGGCATAGGTTTCACTAAAGACTTCTCTCTTGATAGCAATTAATGCGGTGGGTGAACAAATTAATGTTGAGCAACTGATAGAAAAATGCAAAGTTATGAAGATATCTGAAGCAATGATTATGCAATATAGGCATCACGTCCATATCAAGTAGAACGACTCATGTCTGCATCTACTACTATTACTCCACACATCGACCGACTCCTGCCTACATCTAGAGTATAAAGTTCATGAAGAACGGAGTAACGCCTTAAGTAAGATGACATGATGTAGAGGAATTAACTCAAGCAATATGATGAAAACCCCATCTTGTTATCCTTGATGGCAACAATACAATACGTGCCTCGCTACCCCTTCTGTCACTGGGTTAGGACACCGCAAGATTGAACCCAAAGAAAATCACTTCTCCCATTGCAAGCAAAACCAATCTAGTTGGCCAAACCAAACCGATAGTTCGAACAGAATTACTAAGATATCAAATCATGCATATAAGAATTCGGAGAAGATTCAAATAATATTCATAGATAAACTGATCATAAATCCACAATTCATCGGATCTCGACAAACACACCGCAAAATAAGATTACATCGGATATATCTCCAAGAACATCGAGGAGAACATGGTATCGAGAATCAAAGAGAGAGAAGAAGGCATCTAGCTACTAGCTATGGACACGTAGGTCTGTGGTAAACTACTCACACTTCATCGGAAGAGCAATGGTGTTGATGTAGAAGCCCTCCATGGTTGAATACCCCTCTGGCAGAGTACCGGCAAAGGCCTCCAGATGGGATATCACGGGTATAGAAGGTTATGGCAGTGGAAAAGTGGTTTTGTGCCTTGTTCTGATGTTTCTGGAATATATGAGAATATATAGACCGAAGAATTAGATCAGGGGAGCTGCGAGGGGCCCACAAGGGTGGGGGCGCGCCCTACCCCCCTGGGCACGCCCTCCCCCCTTGTAGCCGCCTCGTGGCTCCTCCGACTTGGTCTCCAAGTCTCTAGGGTGTCTTCTGGTCCAAGAAAAATCATCGCAAAGGTTTTATTCCGTTTGGACTCCGTTTGGTATTCCCTTTCTGCGAAACTCAAAAACAAGGAAAAAACATAAACTGGCACTGGGCTCTAGGTTAATAAGTTAGTCCCAAAAATAATATAAAATAGCATATTAATGCACATAAAACATCCAAAACAGATAATATAATAGCATCAAACAATCAAAAATTATAGATGCGTTGGAGACATATAAGGGCTGCCCTAGGCAGGTGTCCTAGGGCAGCCGGCGACCACTTGGGGCGCCCTAGGGCCTGCCTCTCCTCCCCCGCCTATATATACAAGGGAGGGGGCGCCACACAACACGCGACATTATCCTAGCCGTGTGCGGCGCCCCTCTCCATAGTTTTGTCCCTCGGTCATATTTTCGTTGTGCTTAGGCGAAGCCATGCGGAGATAGCATCACCATCACCGTCGCCACACCGTCGTGCTGCTAGAACTCATCTACTACTTTGCTCGTCTTGTTGGATCAAGAAGGCGAGGATGTCACCGAGCTGAATGTGTGCTGAACGCGGAGGTGCCCTACGTTGGTACTTGATCGGTTGGATCGCGAAGAAGTTTGACTACATCAACCGCGTTACTAAACACTTCCGCTTACGGTCTACGAGGGTATGTAGACACAGTCTCCCCTCTTGTTGCTATGCATCTCCATGGATAGATCTTGCGTGAGCATAGAATTTTTTTTGTTTTCCATGCAACGTACCCCAACAGTGACATCATGAGCCAAGTATATGCGTAAATGATATGCACGAGTAGAACACAAAGAGTTGTAGGCGATGATGGTCATACTGCTTACCACCAATGTCTTATTTTGATTCGGCGGTATTGTAAGATGAAGCGGCCCGGACCAACCTTACATGTCCACGTACATGAGACCGGTTCCACCGACAAACATGCAACTTGTTTTGCATAAAGGTGGCTGGCGGGTGTCTGTTTCTCATACTTTAGTTGAATCGAATTTTTACTATGGCTAGTCCTTGAAAAAGGTTAAAATTGTAAACTTGATAAATCACCGTTGTAGTTTTTGCCATAGGTAAGATCGGTTCTTGCTAGAAGCCCGTAGCAGCCACTTAAAACTTGCAACAACAAGTAGAGGACGTCTAACTTGTTTTCGCAGGGGCATGTTCTGATGTGATATGGTCAAGACGTGATGAGTTATATGTTATTATATGGGATGATCATGTTTTGTAATATCGACAGCCAGCAGGAGCCTTATGGTTGTCTCTTAATTATTGTATGAAATGCAAGCGCCATGTAATTGCTTTACTTTATTGCTATGAGTTAGCAATATTTGTAGAAGAAATAGTTGGCGAGACGACCACGACGCAACGATGGAGATCAAGGTGTCGAGCCGGTGACGATGGAGATCATGACGATGCTTTGGAGATGTAGATCAAAAGCACAAGATGATGATGGCCATATGATGTCACATATTCTGATTGCATGCGATGTTTATCCTTTATGCATCTTATTTTCCTTAGAACGACGGTAGCATTATAAGATGATCCCTTCAATAAATTTCAAGATAAAAGTGTTCTCCCCGATTATGCGCCATTGCTAAAGTTTGCCGTTTCGAAGCTCCTTGTGATGATCGGGTGTGGTAGACTCTATGTTCACATATAATGGGTGTAAGCCCGATTTACACACGCGGAATACTTGGGTTAAACTTGATGAGCCTAGCATGTACAGACATGGTATCGGAACACTGGAGACCGAAAGGTCGAACATGAGTCATATAGTAGATATGATCAACATAGAGATGTGCACCATTGATGACTACCCCATCTCACGTGATGATCGAACATGGGTTAGTTGATTTGGCTCATGTATCACTTAGATAACTTGAGGGATGTTAATTTAAGTGGGAGTTATTTAGTAATTTGATTAATTTAAACTAAAATTTATCATGAACATAGTCAAAATGTCTTTGCATATGATGTTGTAGATCAATAGCTCATGGTGTAGTTCCCCTGTTTTTGATACGTTCCTAGAGAAAACTAAGTTGAAAGATGATGGTAGCAATAAAGCGGACTTGGTCCATGAACCGAGGATTATCCTCATTGCTGCATAGAAGAATTATTTCCTTGATGCACCGCTAGGTGACAGACCTCTTGCAGGAGCTGCAGACATTATGAACATTTGACAAGCTCGATCTGATGACTACTTGATATTTTAGTGTGCCATGATGTACGGCTTAGAATCGAGTCTCCAAAGACGCTTTGAAACGCCATGGAACATATGAGATGTTCCAAGAGCCGAAATTGGTATTTCAGGATCATGCCCGTGTTGAGAGGTATGAGACCTCTCACAAGTACTTTGCCTACAAGATGGACGAGAATAGCTCAACTAGTGAGCATGTGCTCAGAATGTCTAGGTACTACAATCGCTTGAATCAAGTGGGAGTTAATCTTCCAGATAAGATAGTGATTGACAGATTTCTCCAAGACACTATTACCAAGCTACTAGAGCTTCGTGATGAACTATAAATATGCAAGGGATAACAAAAAATATTCACGAGCTCTTCGCGATGCTGAAATTGGCGGAGGTAGAAATCAGAAAGGAGCATCAAGTGTTGATGGTTAACAAGGCCACTAGTTTCAAGAAAAAGGGCAAGGGAAAGAAAGGGAACTTCGAGAAGAACGTGAAGAAAGTTGCCGCTCCCGAGAAGGAGCCCAAAGCTAGACCCAAGCCCGAGACTGAGTATTTCTACTGCAAGGGTAATGGTCACTGGAAGCGGAACTGCCCCAAATATTTAGCGGATAAGAAGGATGGCAAAGTGAACAAAGGTATATTTGATATACATGTTAGTGATGTTTCCTTACTAGTGTTCGTAGTAGCGCCTAGGTATTTGATACCGGTTCAGTTGCTAAGATTAGTAACTCGAAACAGGAGTTGCAGAATAAACGAAGACTAGTTAATGGCGAGGTGACGATGTATGTTGGAAGTGGTTCCAAGATTGATATGATCATGATCGCACAATCCGTCTACATTCGGGATTAGTGTTGAACCTAAATAAATTTTATTTAGTGTTTGCGTTGAGCATGAACAAGATTAGGTCGTGTTTATTGCAATACGGTTATTCAAGTAAGACAGAGAGTAATTGTTGTTCTGTTTACATGAATAAAACCTTCTATGCTCATACACCCAATGTAAATGGTTTATTGAATCTCGATCGTAGTGATACCAATATTCATAATATTGATGCCAAAAGATACAAAGTTGATAATGATAGTGCAACATACTTGTGGCACTGCCGTTTAGGTCATATTAGTGTGAAGTGCATGAAGAAACTCCATGCGGATGGACTTTTGGAATCACTTGATTATGAATCATTTGATACTTGCGAACCATGCCTCATGGGCAAAGATGACTAAAACTCCGTTCTCCGAAACAATGGAGCGAGCTAATGACTTATTGGAAATAATACATACCGATGCATGTGGTCCGGTGAGTGTTGAAGCTCGCGACGGATATCGTTATTTTCTCACCTTCACCGACGATTTAAGTAGATATGGGTATATATACTTGATGAAACACAAGTCTAAAACATATGAAAAGTTCAAAGAATTTCAGAGTGAAGTAGAGAATCATCGTAACAAGAAAATAAAGTTTTTATGGTCTGGTCATAGAGGCGAATATTTGAGTTACGAGTTTGGCCTTCATTTAAAACAATATGGAATAGTTTCACAACTCACACCACCTGGAACACCACACCATAATGGTGTGTCTGATCGTCGTAACCGTACTCTATTAGATATGGTGTGTTCTAATGTCTCTTACCGATTTGCCTTTATCATTGTGAGGTTATGCATTAGAGACAGTTGCATTCACGTTAAATAGGGCACCGTCTAAATCCGTTGAGACGACACCGTATGAACTATGGTTTGGCAAGAAACCAAAGCTGTCGTTTCTTAAAGTTTGGGGTTGCAACACTTATGTCAAAAGGCATCAGCCTGATAAGCTTGAACCCAAATCAGAGAAGTGTGTCTTCATATGATACCCTAAAGAAACAATTGGGTACACCTTCTACCACAGATCCGAAGTCAAGATCTTTGTTGCTTAGAAGGTCCTTTCTAGAGAAGGAGTTTCTCTCGAAAGAAGTGAGTGGGAGGAAAGTAGAACTTGATGAGGTAATTGTAACTTCTCCCGAATTGGATAGTAGCTCATCAGAGAAAATCGTTCATGTGATACCTACACCAACTAGAGAAGAAGCTAATGATGATGATCATGAAACTTCTGATCAAGTTACTAATGAACCACGAAGGTCGACCAGAACATGTACCGCACCAGAGTGGTACGGTAATCCTGTCCTAGAAGTCATGTTGTTAGACAACGGCGAACCTTCGAACTATGAAGAAGCTATGACGAGCCCAGATTCCGAAAAATGGCTTGAGGCCATGAAATCTGAGATAGGATCCATGTATGGGAACAAAGTGTGGACTTTCGTGGACTTGCCCGATGATCGACAAGTCATAGAGAATAAATGGATCTTCAAGAAGAAGACTTGTGATGATGGTAATGTTACTATCTACGAAGATTGACTTGTCACAAAAAAATTCGACAAATTCAAGGAGTTGACAACGATGAGACTTTCTCACTAGTAGTGATGCTTAAGTATGTCCAAATCATGTTAGCAATTGGCGCATTTTATGAAATCTGGCAAATGGATGTCAAAACTACATTCCTTAATGGATTTCCTAAAGAAGAGTTCTATATGATGTAACCAGAAGGTTTTGTCAATCCTAAAGTTGCTAACAAAGTTTGCAAGCTCCAGCGATCCATCTATGGACTGGTGCAAGCATCTTGGACATTGGAATATATGCATTGATGAGGTGATCAAAGCATATGGTTTTATACAGATTTATGGTGAAGCATGTATTTACAAGGAAGTGAGTGGGAGCTCTGTAGCATTTCCGATATTATATGTGGATGACATATTGTTGATTGGAAATTATATAGAATTTTTGGATAGCATAAAAGGATACTCGAATAAGAATTTTTCAATAAAAGACCTCGGTGAAGCTACTTGTATATTGGGCATCAAGATCTATAGAGATAGATCAATACGCTTAATAGGACTTTCACAAAACACATACCTTGATAAAGTTTTGAAGAAGTTCAAAATGGATCGGTCAAAGAAGGAGTTCTTGCCTGAGTTGTAAGGTATGAAGTTGAGTAAGACTCAAAGCCCGACCATGGTAGAAAAATAGAGAGAGAATGAAAGTTGTTCCCTATGCCTCAGCCATAGATTCTATAAAGCATGCCATGATGTGTACCAGACCTAATGTGTGCCTTGCCACATGTCTGGCAAGGGGGTAAAAGATAGATCCGAGAGTGGATCACTGGACGACGGTCAAAAAATTATCCTTAGAGGAATAAGGAAATGTTTCTCGGTTATGGAGGTGATAAAGAGTTCGCTGTAAGGGGTTACGTTGATGCAAGCTTTGTCACTGATCCAGATGACTCTGGGTCTCAATCTGGATACGTATTGAACGTGGGAGAAATTAGCTAGAGTAGCTCTATGCAGAGCACTGTAGACATAGAAATTTGCAAAGTACACACGGATATGAATGTTGCAGACTCGTTGACTAAAACCTCTCTCACAAGCAAAACATGATCATATCTTAGAACTCTTTGAGTGTTAATCACATGGAGATGTGAAGTAGATTATTGACTCTAGTAAACTCTTCGGGTATTAATCACATGGCGATGTGAACTAGATTATTGACTCTAGTAAACTCTTCGGGTATTAATCAGATGGCGATGTGAACTAGATTATTGACTCTAGTAAACTCTTTGGGTGTTAATCACATGGCAATGTGAACTATGGCTGTTAATCACATGGTGATGTGAACTAGATTATTGACTATAGTGCAAGTGGGAGACTGGTGGAAATATGCCCTAGAGGCAATAATAAAATGATTATTATTATATTTCCTTAATCATGATAAAGGTGTATTATTCATGCTAGAATTGTATTGACCAGAAACTTAAATACATGTGTGAATACATAAAAAAATATTGTATCCCTAGTGAGCCTCTACTAGACTAGCTCGTTGATCAAAGATGGTAAGGGTTTCCTAACCATAGACATGAGTTGTCATTTGATAACGGGATCACATCATTAGGAGAATGATGTGATGGACAAGACCCATCCATTAGCTTAGGATATGATCGTTATGTTTATTGCTATTGCTTTATTAATATCAAATACATATTCTTTAGACTATGAGATCATACAACTCCCGAATATCGTAGGAATACCTTGTGTGCAATCAAACATCACAACGTAACTGGATGATCATAAATCTCTATAGGTATCTCTGAAGGTGTCTATTGAGTTGACATGGATCGAGATTAGGATTTGTCACTCCATGTATCGGAGAGGTATCTCTGGGCCCTCTCGGTAATACAGCATCACAAGAGGTTTGAAAGCAAAGTAACTAAGGAGTTAGTTACGAGATGATGTATTACAGAACGAGTAAAGAGACTTGCCGATAACGAGATTGAACTAGGTATGGAGATACCGACAATTGAATCTCGGGCAAGTAACATACCAACGGACAAAAGGAATTGTGTATGTTCTCATAGTGGTTCGACCGATAAAGAACTTCATAGAATATGTAGGAATCAATATGGGCATCCAGGTTCTGCTATTGGTTATTAACCGGAGAAGTGTCTCGGTCATGTCTACATAGTTCTCGAACCCGTAGGGTGTGCATGCTTAACGTTCGTTGACGATATAGTGTTATATGAGTTATGTGATTTGGTGACCGAATGTTGTTCGGGGTCCCGGATGAGATCACGGACATGACGAGGAGCTCCAAAAAGGTCCGGAGGTAAATATTGATATATAGGATGATGATATTTGGACACCGGAAAGGTTTCGGGATATACTGGAGTGCCAGAAGGGGTTACGGGAGGCCCCCGGTAGGTTGTTGGGCCTTATGGGCCAAAGAGGAAGAGCACACCTTCCCGGTGTCCAAATACCATCATCCTATATATCAATCTTTACCTCCGGGCCATTCCGGAGCTCCTCGTCATGTCCGTGATCTCACCTGGGACTCCGAACAACATTCGGTCACCAAATCACATAACTCATATAACAATATATCGTCAACGAATGTAAAGTGTGCGAACCCTACGGGTTCGAGAACTATGTAGACATAACCGAGACACTTCTCTGGTCAATAACCAATAGCGGAACTTGGATGCCCATATTGGTTCCTACATATTCTATGAAGATCTTTATCGGTTGAACCGTTATGACAACATACGTAATTCCTTTTGTCCCTCGGTATGTTAATCTCGTTATCGGCAAGTCTACTTACTCGTTCCGTGATACATCATCTTGTGACTAACTTCTTAGTTACTTTGCTTGCAAGCTTCTTGTGATGCTGAATTACTCAGAGGGCCCAGAGATACCTCTCCGATACGCGGAGTGACAAATCCTAATCTTGATCCATGCCAACTCAACAGACACCTTCAGAGATACCTGTAGAGCATCTTTATGATCACCTAGTTATGTTGTGACGTTTGATAGCACACAAGGTATTCCTTTGGTATCCGGTAGTTGTATGATCTCATAGTCGAAGGAATATGTATTTGATATTAAGAAAGCAATAGCAATAAACTAAACGATCATATCCTAAGCTACAGATGGGTCTTGTCCATCACATCATTCTCCTAATGATGTGATCCCGTTATCAAATGACAACTCATGTCTATGGTTAGGAAACCTTAACCATCTTTGATCAACGGGCTAGTCTAGTAGAGGCTCACTAGGGATACGGTATCTGTTTATGTATTCACACATGTATTTAAGTTTTCGGTAAATACAATTCTAGCATGAATAATAAACCATTATCATGATTAAGGAAACATAATAATAATCATTTTATTATTGCCTCTAGGGCATATTTCCATCAGTCTCCCACTTGCACTATAGTCAATAATCTAGTTCACATTGCCGGTGATTAACACACAACATTATCCTAGCCGTGTTGGGCGCCCCTCTCCACAGTTTTGTCCATCGGTCATATTTCCGTAGTGCTTAGGCGAAGCCCTGCGGATATAGCATCACCATCATCATCCCACATCGTCGTGCTGCCGGAACTCATCTACTACTTCGCCCGTCTTGCTGGATCAAGAAGGCGAGGACGTTACCGAGCTGAACATGTGCTGAATGCGGAGGTGACGTATGTTCAGTACTTGATCGGTTGGATCGCGAAGAAGTTTGACTACATCAACCGCGTTACTAGAAGCCTATAATGCCCAAGATGGGACTATACCTCCTACGTGTCGAGGCACGACTTAAAGGTATAAGCCCATCCTAGAATGATCTCAAGTTTGGTATCTTTGCACGACTCATGTAAAAGAGGGATTAAATTGCAAAAGCAGATAGTTGGCTTACACTCGCCACTTCACACAATACAATACATAAGAAATACATCATTCAAAACATCACAACCCGACTACGGGTGAAGATCCAAAAGAAAGATACCAAAACAACATAAAGACCACAGGTCAGGATTGAATCCTAGTAGAAACCACAACTGATCGTCGAAGCGTCACAAGCAAACGGCCACGCTCTTCATCGAGCTCCTGGTGAAGTACTGATCCATCTCCTGCATCTAACTCGGCTGGACCTGCATCTGGTGTGGTGAAGTAACTGTGAGCCACAGAGGACTCAGCAATCCCGTTCCCGGGTAACATGACTATTTAAGCCTTGGGTGAGAACAAGGTTGAAGAAAGAACAAGAGGTGAAGGAACAACAAGAGTCTGCAGCAGCAACTAGCACTAACTTAATTAGAAGAGAGCGAGTAGAGAAGAGCCTCGGTCGAAAGATGATCACGAAGTGATCCTAACTACAGCCAGTCAAACATAACCCCACCGTGTTCATCTCCCGAATCCCTTTCGGAAAATGGCAGTCACGGTACGCACGCTGGTAGTGTATTGAAACATTGTGTCAAATTATCTACAACCGGATATTAACAAGCTCCCATCTGCCACATAACCGCGGGCACGGCTTTCGAAAGTTCAAACCCTACAGGGGTGTTCCAACTTGGCCCATGACAAGCCCACGATCCGCGGAGTCGCAACTCCAAAGGTGGGAAGACCCGAGTATTCTCGGAATCCCGTGCTCAAGATACTCCGAACTAAGGTAAGGCTAATCCAGGAAATCCTCCCGGCGTGTCGACGCCCTGATAGGTAGCCGCGCGTATCTAGTCTCAGGACACGACCGGATGGGCGAAGCTACGGGTTTTTACCAAACCTCGAGTTTCCTCGTGGTGGCCCCGCAGGCTCCCCGTTTCGGACCAACACTCATGTGGAGCACTGGCCCGGGGTTGTTGAATTAAAATAAAAGGGATAGATAGTCCCTATGCAAGTTTTATTAGTTATTAGGCGAATAGTACCAAATGTTGGGACTTGCTGGAAAAGACTTAGCACTTAGCGGTTTATCAAGGGGGTCCCATACACCCCAACCGTGTTAGGAACGCATAATCAAGGAACATAACACCGGTTTATACGGTTCCTAACGGCATGAGTGGAACAAATCACCAAGCACCTTCCACCCTTGCCAATATATAGATGATTTCATTTAAGCATTTATATAGTGTGATATAACCCAACAACTTCAACATGAAGCAAGCATCTTCAATCTTCACCTGCAACTAGCAATGCTATAAGAGGGGCTGAGCGAAGCCTACGTATAGCCAATCAAAGGTTTGCATAGGTAGGGTGGTTAAACAGGTTCATGGTTACAAATAGGAGGCTGACAGGAAAGCATGGGCATCGAGGCAATATACTAAAGAGCGATACTCTAGCAATAGGCAAAGATAGTAATGGTATCCGGGTTCGGTCATCTTGCCTGGGATTCCACAAGGGAGAAGAACGGATCCATGAAGTAGACGGAGCAACACAGTCGAGCGAATCCTCACAACTCCGAAACAAAACCGAAGCTAACAAGAGAAGCAACCGGAAAGAAGCAAACAACACGGTAAACACACAAGCATAAACATGGCATACGATGCACATCCAAGTATGATGCATGTCCGGTTTAAATATGCATGGCATGGCAAAGTGCACAAACAAAACTACAAGTTAAGTGGAGCTCAATATGCAACGAGTTGCATATTGACGAAACACCACATGTTAATTATTTAGTTGACTCTCGTTAATTTACAAGACAAGATTAAATGTTTTTAACATGGCAAGAGGTGAAGCATAATAAAACTACACTATTTAGACAATTTAAATGGGGCCGGAAATAACAACAAGATAACCGGAAAATCCCCATGAGCATGTTTAATAATTATAAAGCAACAACAATTAAACATTTTGGTGTTGTTAACATGATGCGGATGACATGATCAAGTTTATGAAATTTTATTAGAAGGTTAACAAGAAGATGATATGAAGCATCGTCACCGTGGTGGAAGGAAAAGGGTGCCACGGCAACAATTCCGAAAATGATGACACGGCAACATATCGGTTCCGGTAACTCGTTGAGAGACCAGGGCAAAAGAAGATGGCGTGAGCGAGAAGAAAAGTGGGGTGATCCCGTCACCGGGTTCCCACGGGTCGGCGACGAGGCAACCGAGGAGCACGACAAAAGAACGAAACGGGCACGGAGCACACACGGGAAAACATTTCATACAACACAACATTCATCCACGGGTCATCATCTCGGGGTTATACCTTCGAAGCGTTCTTTTCGGGGCGGTTCGAGATCGTAGTGGAAATAGACGTTCACGTTCGGAGAGGAAGTAGCCGTTCACGAGGTCGCCAACGAGTAGTCGTTCCGTAGAGGGAAGTAGTGGTACACGGGGCGACGGTAGTCGTTCACGTTCGTAGCGGTCTTGCCGGTCTCGGGTCGTAGTTGTACATGTCGTTGAGGTACTTGTCACAAGGTCGTCGTGGTACTTGCCGTAGGGGTACATGAGGGTCGTCGTGTAGAGGTACTCGTCACGTTTCGTAGACGTTCGGGTTTTTCGTAGATGTACTTGAGGCAACACCAGGTGTAATCGTACACGGTTCTTGTGTAGAGGTACTTGACGCGTCTCCGAGGTCCTGGGATATCAACAACAGCCACAAAACAACAAAACGGCAGCAAGGGCAGCAGCGACATGGCGAAAAAACACAGCAGCAGCAGCGGTTTTGGCGTGAAGCAGGGGAGGGGCGCTGCGGTGCTGGCCTTGGCGCGCCGGAGGGAAGAACTGCGGGCTCGGCGCCGAGGTGCGCGCATCCGGACGAGGAGGGGTGGCGGTGGTTAGAAGAGGAGCCGGGGCGGCGCTGTGGTGCTCGGGGTCGCTGGAGACGGGGAGGACGAACGGCGAGGAAGGGGCCCGAGGCGCAGGTTGCCTCGGTGGCGGACGGCGCAGCTCCGCGGTGCTGGAGAGGAGGGCGCCTCCGCGCCAGGAGGGAGGCCGCGACGTTGGCGAGGCAGGGCGGCGCTCCATGGCACGGGAGGAGAGAGGCCACAACGTTCCAGCGGGGGAAGGAGGACGAGGAATCGGGCACGCGGCGAGGATTCGGTCGCGAGGGAATCGGCCGATGGGGTCTCGGGCGCCGCGAGGCTGGAGGGAGCGGGGCCTGTCGGGCGCTGGGAGTGATGAGGGAGATCGAGGAAGGGAGGGGTCGGGCGAGAGAGAGAAGGGGATCGGGACGATGGGGCTCGAGGGAACGAGGCTGGCGGCGCGAGGGAGGGAGGCCAAGGGGAAAGGTGCGGGCGTAGCGGTCGCTAGGGTTGGAGGAGTGGGATCGGGCTGGAGGCTTGGGCCTCAGGAGGAATGGTCCTAGTGGGCCAGTAGAAGAGGGAGGAGAGATGGGCCGGAGGACTGGGCCTGAGGGATGGCCTGGACTGGGCTCTTTCTTATTGTTGTTGTTGCTTTCCAAAAAAAAACAGAAAACAACACCATAGAAAGAAAAGGAAGGAGGTGGCTAGGGAAGAATTAGGACATGAGGTCAATTTTTACTGGACCCGTAATAAAGTCCACGGGTCACGAAAAATAGGAGAGGTAATAATGAAAGTTTAATTTCAAATTCATTTGAATTTAATTCAAATGATTTGAACAAGATTGAGGCTTTGGAGAGTCCAAAAATAATGAGCATTTTGGTGGAGCTCGGGAAAATGATTAAAGAATTGTTGGCAAAGTTTGAGGCAAAGAACTGAGATAGAAAAGCATGGAGAAAATATGCAAGTGTGTTGGGTTAATTCCAAACAAATGGAATATTTAATATAGCTCCCTAATAATATTGAGAGGCTTTTATATGTTATAAAGAGAAGACATTCTTCCCTCGATTTAAATGGACCGAAGGTCCACACGATTTATTTAGGTTGAGATGCAAAATAAAATATGACATGATGGCATGATGCAATGCAAAAATAAATAACGCAAGCACAAAAGAAACACACGGGAGAACCCGGAACATCTGGAATCTTCTGGAATCTTCTGGGACGTCGGTCTTCGGGCGTCACAACTCTCCCACACTAACAGAGGATCTCGACCCGAGATCCTAGAGATGGCACCGGATAGAAACGGAAGAGGAAGAGGTAAAACAAAGTTGCTTCCTTGACAGACGAGTGAAACCAGGAACCTTGAGAGGTTGAACAAACTTGAAAGAAAGAATGCAACGGAGATGAACGAATATGAAAACTCCGTTAGAAAAGGGAACAAGGAGCATTACGAGAACCCTTAAGGTTGAAAGACATGAAACAAGAGCTCACGGATGACGAAAGAATTTCAAAACCACTCCGGTTAACCAAGATTGAGAAGGAATAAGAATGAAATAATTTGGACAGCACTCCGTCTGAAAATGGAAGGAATTGGACAAGAACTTGGCAAGTTAAGATGATACTTGATGAAAACAGCAACATATTGCCTCCGAAACAATTAAAAGAATGGCACAAGGTTAAGAAAGATTTCAGACAGCACTCCGGTTGAAAAGAGAGGTAAAACTTGGTAAGATGAGGGAACTAGAATGAAGTATACAACACTCCGGTTAAATGATAAGCAAGGGAAAGAACATGATCTCGATAAAACGATATGATGGTTTGGAGAGAGCAACATCACAATGCCTCCGGAGTGAAAGAATAGCATATAGATCAACGAAAGAAATGAATGGTGAAGAAAAATGACAACTTCTCCCACAAATGAATTAGGAAGTCCTCCTTACAAAGAAGGGTTGAATGGGGTTGATGGAAAAATCAACACGAAATGAAAAAGCTTGATGTGGGCTTATGGAAAACATCTCAAAATTATGAGGTGACAACCAGCCACTAATGGAAAACAATTTGATTGGATTGATATCAACAAGGAGACGATAAACTTATTCACCGGAATGAAAAATGAAGAACTTGGGTCATTTATAAGCACCATAATAGCAACAATTCTTAGGGAAAGCTTTTAAGTGAATTATAACCCAAGATAACCCCAATGAATAAATTGAAGGGTTGAAAGGATCTCCTAAACAAGGAAAAATGATGGGTTTAAATATCTCATTCTTGATAACTCGTGAATCATGAAACATGAAGGAATTGTCAAAAATGACATAACACCATCTGAAAGGATAAGGTAGAAGGATTGCAATTGGAAAGCATGATGAAAAATGCTTGAGCTCCAACAAGAATCTTGATGAAAACTTCGAGGATGAATTAAATGATGATGAACCACCATGAAGAACTCCGGTAATGAAAGCATGAGAAGTGAAAAATGAAAATAATAAGATTCAAGGCCTGCGATGAATTAGATGGAGCTTTGAAATGATATAATTGAAATAACTTGGAACTCCGGAAAACAAGATGAACAACTAAGAACCGAGAATATGATATGATGAACAAGCTCCAGACAAAAGAATTAAATCACCTTGAAGGAATAAGAATAAGAATTATGTCATGCATCTCCTTCACCAATTTAAATTGATGACAAGCAAAGGATTTGGCAAACTACTTATTCTCGTTGGAAAGGATTAAGAGAGAACTCGCACAAGCTTGGATAAATCTTCAACAAACCACCGGTAGGATTGTGAAAAGAACAAATGAATTGATATGATAACAACGAAAGGGCAATCTTGAAAGAACCACCGTAAGAATATAGAGACGAACGAAGAGACATCAATGAAGAATATTTGGAGGACGAGGTTGAAAACTGAGAACGAAGAAATCTTCTGAAATGATGGCTTTCGGAGGATCACAAAGAAAAGAATTCATGAAATGCTTCGGATGGCATAAACGAATTCCTCACAATCGGAACAATAATGAGGATGGCATGAAGCTAGAACCACGAATCTTCAAGAGAACGAGCCAAGAATTAAGAGAAACACTTCTCCGGTCTTCAAATGTTGAGAGCGAAGACAAGAAATGCCATGAAGAATTTCGAGATACTCCGGACGAATGACAAGAGGAAGGTGGAGCTAAAGATGGAAATAATTGAAAACAAGCTTGGAGAAGGCATGTGACTGATGGAAGTCATTCTTACGTCACACTTTGAAAAGAATTTGAGAATAACTCCGGAATAATTAGAAGAGTCAGGTAAGATCCTGGGAAAAGACCTGTGGGTTAGGGCCCGCTAAAGAAATGACCGTTGGAAAAGATTGCTGAAGAGATATTGCACCGGTTGAATTAAATGGCTTGAATAAGATGATAATCCTCAAAATAGCTTGAATGGATTAAGAATGGAATTGTGAATCTTCAGCACTCCGGATATGAATAGCAAGAGGAGAATGATTAATTGGTGCACCGGAATAAGAAAGCATTGTGAAATGAGGAAAAGGATAAGATCAACACCGAAATCTTGAATTACATCCACCGACAGAATTTGAGAACACAAGAATGATGAACTAGAAGCTCTTGAGCATCTTCACGATAAGCACCGGATAAGGACATCGAAGGAAATGAATGAAGAACCTCACATGAATAAAATGGATACTTCATTTGAGAATTGCTGGCTCCATAAGAAAAAGGGGTGGGAGGGTGGGGAAAACAAGACAATTTGGGATGAATGAAACAGACAATCATCAGATTTCTCAACGGCGTCCGTATGGAATAACTTGAAGAGAAGGCACACCGGTTGAAAAAGGATTAACAAGAAGATCTTGATGGTCAAGAAGAATTAGCACTCCCAAAGAAATATGAGAATACCGATTAGGAAAGGTATGGAATCAACATTTGTCATTGAAGCAACTCGAATACCAGAATCAAAATAAAAACATAGGATAGATATGTTTATGAAGAAGATTATGTTGCAACATATCTATCCGAACAGAGAATTGAACGAATGAATTCCGTAGGTACATCAACTTGTCGAGAAGCCACTTGGAAGAAGAAAAAGATAAATAAAAAGGAACAAGGATCAGATAGAGCAAATACAAGATAGAAGCTTCGTTCCGACATATTCGTGCTGAAAGCTCATGGAACGTGTTACAAAAGGGTTTTGCAATCCCCGAATCAGCATAGCCAAGGACCCTTTAAGATGCAAATCCCGATCGGAACAAGCCCGTAAAACCACTTCACTCAATGTAGAACCACGAACTTCATATCATGCATTCGTTGGAAGAATGCCTAGAACTACTAGATGAACCCACCTATTAATTTCCGAAAGTTTCCAGTTATGCAATCAGGTGTTGGGGATACAGGGGAAGCACCGCGCAATCAACTCTAAACCTACATCCAGCTGTATCCATCCTTCAACACATAACCAGTCTTTCTCGGAAACCGTTTACCTCGGACCTTCGAAACGCATCCACTATACAAGCTATGGCAATACTCCCGAACTACCTCCCCAGTACTGGGTGATGTCGGGGTTATCTTGCCACTAACCGCACAGGAGAGTTTTCGATGTCGGCCGTCTTAAGTATTCTAGTACTGTCGCGATGGATTTGTGACGACAACACCTCGGAGCTCAACTCCCCGGGACACTGCCACAACCCCTAATGACAGGAGGCATCGAGAACAATGTTCTCGTCACAAAGACATCGGAACAATCCAGACAATACTCGCGAGATCCTAAAAAAAATTTGTGCAATTTTTGAAAGTAGAAGAGGCAAGAGTAGACGTCAGGAGTCCTCACCAGAGTGAAAAGGGATGAGGAGCAAAGAATTCCTACTCTCCGATATAATTATAGGACTCAAAACATTTTCAAGTGTGTGCCTAGACTCAACCGTCAACGATTCGATCAAACAGTGGGGGCTTCTAGGTCGGAGAAGGCTCTGATACCAACTTGTAATGCCCAAGATGGGACAATACCTCCTACGTGTCGAGGCACGACTTAAAGGTATAAGCCCATCCTAGAATGATCTCAAGTTTGGTATCTTTGCACGACTCATGTAAAAGAGGGATTAAATTGCAAAAGGAGATAGTTGGCTTACACTCGCCACTTCACACAATACAATACATAAGCAATACATCATTCAAAACATCACAACCCGACTACGGGTGAAGATCCAAAAGAAAGATACCAAAACAACATAAAGACCACAGGTCGGGATTGAATCCTAGTAGAAACCACTACTGATCGTCGAAGCGTCACAAGCAAACGGCCACGCTCTTCATCGAGCTCCTGGTGAAGTACTGATCCATCTCCTGCATCTAACTCGGCTGGACCTGCATCTGGTGTGGTGAAGTAACTGTGAGCCACAGAGGACTCAGCAATCCCGTTCCCAGGTAACACGACTATTTAAGCCTTGGGTGAGGACAAGGCTGAAGAAAGAACAAGAGGTGAAGGAACAACAAGAGTCTGCAGCAGCAACTAGCACTAACTTAAGTAGAAGAGAGCGAGAAGAGAAGAGCCTCGGTCGAAAGATGATCACGAAGTGATCCTAACTACAACCAGTCAAACATAACCCCACCGTGTTCATCTCCCGAATCCCTTTCGGAAAATGACAGTCACGGTACGCACGCTGGTAGTGTATTGAAACATTGTGTCAAATTATCTACAACCGGATATTAACAAGCTCCCATCTGCCACATAACCGCGGGCACGGCTTTCGAAAGTTCAAACCCTGCAGGGGTGTTCCAACTTGGCCCATGACAAGCCCAAGATCCGCGGAGTCGCAACTCCAAAGGTGGGAAGACCCGAGTATTCTCGGAATCCCGTGCTCAAGATACTCCGAACTAAGGTAAGGCTAATCCAGCAAATCCTCCCGGTGTGTCGACACCCTGATAGGTAGCCGCGCGTATCTAGTCTCAGGACACGACCGGATGGGCGAAGCTACGGGTTTTTACCAAACCTCGAGTTTCCTCGTGGTGGCCCCGCAGGCTCCCCGTTTCGGACCAACACTCATGTGGAGCACTGGCCCGGGGTTGTTGAATTAAAATAAAAGGGATAGCTAGTCCCTATGCAAGTTTTATTAGTTATTAGGCGAATAGTACCAAATGTTGGGACTTGCTGGAAAAGACTTAGCACTTAGCGGTTTATCAAGGGGGTCCCATACACCCCAACCGTGTTAGGAACGCATAATCAAGGAACATAACACCGGTTTATACGGTTCCTAACGGCATGAGTGGAACAAATCACCAAGCACCTTCCACCCTTGCCAATATATAGATGATTTCATTTAAGCATTTATATAGTGTGATATAACCCAACAACTTCAACATGAAGCAAGCATCTTCAATCTTCACCTGCAACTAGCAATGCTATAAGAGGGGCGGAGCGAAGCCTACGTATAGCCAATCAAAGGTTTGCATAGGTAGGGTGGTTAAACAGGTTCATGGTTACAAATAGGAGGCTGACAGGAAAGCATGGGCATCGAGGCAATATACTAAAGAGTGATACTCTAGCAATAGACAAAGATAGTAATGGTATCCGGGTTCGGTCATCTTGCCTGGGATTCCACAAGGGAGAAGAACGGATCTATGAAGTAGACGGAGCAACACAGTCGAGCGAATCCTCACAACTCCGGAACGAAACCGAAGCTAACAAGAGAAGCAACCGGAAAGAAGCAAACAACACGATAAACACACAAGCATAAACATGGCATACGATGCACATCCAAGTATGATGCATGTACGGTTTAAATATGCATGGCATGGCAAAGTGCACAAACAAAACTACAAGTTAAGTGGAGCTCAATATGCAACGAGTTGCATATTGACGAAACACCACATGTTAATTATTTAGTTGACTCTCGTTAATTTACAAGACAAGATTAAATGTTTTTAACATGGCAAGAGGTGAAGCATAATAAAACTACACTATTTAGACAATTTAAATGGGGCCGGAAATAACAACAAAATAACCGGAAAATCCCCATGAGCATGTTTAATAATTATAAAGCAACAACAATTAAACATTTTGGTGTTGTTAACATGATGCGAATGACATGATCAAGTTTATGCAATTTTATTAGAAGGTTAACAAGAAGATGATATGAAGCATCGTCACCGTGGTGGAAGGAAAAGGGTGCCACGACAACAATTCCGAAAATGATGACACGGCAACATATCGGTTCCGGTAACTCGTTGAGAGACTGGGGCAAAAGAAGATGGCGTGAGCGAGAAGGAAAGTGGGGTGATCCCGTCACCGGGTTCCCACGGGTCGGCGACGAGGCAACCGAGGAGCACGACAAAAGAACGAAACGAGCACGGAGCACACACGGGAAAACATCTCATACAACACAACATTCATCCACGGGTCATCGTCTCGGGGTTATACCTTCGAAGCATTCTTTTCGGGGCGGTTCGAGATCGTAGTGGAAGTAGACGTTCACGTTCGGAGAGGAAGTAGCCGTTCACGAGGTCGCCAACGAGTAGTCGTTCCGTAGAGGGAAGTAGTGGTACACGGGGCGACGGTAGTTGTTCATGTTCGTAGCAGTCTTGCCGGTCTCGGGTCGTAGTTGTACATGTCGTCGAGGTACTTGTCACAAGGTCGTCGTGGTACTTGCCATAGGGGTACATGAGGGTCGTCGTGTAGAGGTACTCGTCACGGTTCGAAGACGTTCGGGTTTTTCGTAGATGTACTTGAGGCAACACCAGGTGTAATCGTACACGGTTCTTGTGTAGAGGTACTTGACGCGTCTCCGAGGTCCTGGGATATCAACAACAGCCACAAAACAACAAAACGGCAGCAAGGGCAGCAGCGACATGGCGAAAAAAACACAGCAGCAGCAGCGGTTTTGGCGTGAAGCAGGGGAGGGGCGCTGTGGTGCTGGCCTTGGTGCGCCGGAGGGAAGAACTGCGGGCTCGGCGCCGAGGTGCGCGCATCTGGACGAGGAGGGGTCGCGGTGGTTAGAAGAGGAGCCGGGGCGGCGCTGTGGTGCTCGGGGTCGCTGGAGACGGGGAGGACGAACGGCGAGGAAGGGGCCCGAGGCGCAGGTTGCCTCGGTGGCGGACGGCGCAGCTCCGCGGCGCTGGAGAAGAGGGCGCCTCCGCGCCAGGAGGGAGGCCGCGACGTTGGCGAGGCAGGGTGGCGCTCCATGGCGCGGGAGGAGAGAGGCCACGACGTTCCAGCGGGGGAAGGAGGACGAGGAATCGGGCACGCGGCGAGGATTCGGTCGCGAGGGAATCGGCCGATGGGGTCTCGGGCGCCGTGAGGCTGGAGGGAGCGGGGCCTGTCGAGCGCTGGGAGCGATGAGGGAGATCGAGGAAGGGAGGGGTCGGGCGAGAGAGAGAAGGGGATCGGGACGATGGGGCTCGAGGGAACGAGGCTGGCGGCGCGAGGGAGGGAGACCGAGGGGAAAGGTGCGGGCGTAGCGGTCGCTAGGGTTGGAGGAGTGGGATCGGGCTGGAGGCTTGGGCCTCAGGAGGAATGGTCCTAGTGGGCCAGTAGAAGAGGGAGGAGAGATGGGCCGGAGGACTGGGCCTGAGGGATGGCCTGGACTAGGCTCTTTCTTATTGTTGTTGTTGCTTTCCAAAAAAAACAGAAAACAACACCATAGAAAGAAAAGGAAGGAGGTGGCTAGGGAAGAATTAGGACATGAGGTCAATTTTTACTGGACCCGTAATAAAGTCCACGGGTCACGAAAAATAGGAGAGGCAATAATGAAAGTTTAATTTCAAATTCATTTGAATTTAATTCAAATGATTTGAACAAGATTGAGGCTTTGGAGAGTCCAAAAATAATGAGCATTTTGGTGGAGCTCGGGAAAATGATTAAAGAATTGTTGGCAAAGTTTGAGGCAAAGAATTGAGATAGAAAAGCATGGAGAAAATATGCAAGTGTGTTGGGTTAATTCCAAACAAATGGAATATTTAATATAGCTCCCAAATAATATTGAGAGGCTTTTATATGTTATAAAGAGAAGACATTCTTCCCTCGATTTAAATGGACCGAAGGTCCACATGATTTATTTAGGTTGAGATGCAAAATAAAATATGACATGATGGCATGATGCAATGCAAAAATAAATAACGCAAGCACAAAAGAAACACACGGGAGAACCCGGAACATCTAGAATCTTCTGGAATCTTCTGGGTCGTCGGTCTTCGGGCGTCACAAAGCCCCTGCTTACGGTCGACGAGGGTACGTAGGCACACTCTCCCCTCTCGTTGTTATGCATCTCCATAGATACATCTTGCGTGTGCGTAGATTTTTTTTTGTTTTCCATGCAACGTACCCCAACAGCTCCTCCTTTCATTCCAAAGTGCATTACACCAAAATGTCTAGCACCTTGGAATAAAGAAGAAGCTACCCCCACGACAACAATCGGGATTCTTCTACTCTCATATATGGTGGAGACTCTCTCCCTCACTGATTTTTTGACTGTCATGTATGGAGCCCCGACAGACTTAAAGTCAACCTGAAATTGATAATGACATAAAATAATTAAATTGCCCCATACTAAAAATTCCTAAAAAAATCTATAGCTATTTTTTGGTGTACATCTTATAACCCTAACATTTCATTTGTACAGCAAGCATAACTAATTATTTAAAGGTATTTGGTAATTTTGCCCCTACATTACTAAAAAAATCTATTATATTCAAATAATCTGCACTATTGAAAATTTTATATTATATTCAAATAATCTACAATACTAAATATCTTATAACCCCTACATTTACTAAAAAATTACATTCTACATTCTATTGTATTTTAAAAACATTAAAAAACCTACATTTTACAAGAACGGAGGGAGGAGGGAAGGAGGGAAGTGATACGTCTCCAACGTATCTATAATTTTTTATTGTTTCATGCTATTATATATTCTGTTTTGGATGTTTAATGGGCTTTATTATACACTTTTATATTATTTTTGGGACTAACCTACTAACCCAAGGCCTAGTGCAAATTGTTGTTTTTTTGCCTATTTCAGAGTTTTGCAGAAAAGGAATATCAAACGGAGTCCAAACGGAATGAAACCATCGGGAGAGTTATTTTTGGAACTGTATCTACCCAGAAGACTTGGAGTACACGCGAGGGAACGAAGGAGGTGGCCACGAGGGTCCAGGGTGCCCCCCCTCCCCCTAGGCGCGCTCCTCACCCTCGTGGGCCCCCTCTGGCTCCCCCGATGCCCTCCTTCCTTCTATATATATCCATGTACCCTAAAAACATCGAGGCAACAGAGAAAACCCTAATTCCACCGCCGCAACCTTCTGTTCCCGTGAGATCCCATCTTGGGGCCTGTTCCGAAGCTCCGTCGGAGGGGGGGTCTACCACGGAGTGCTTCTACATCAACGCCATAGCCTCACCAATGAGTTGTGAGTAGTTTACCACAAACCTTCGGGTCCATACTTATTAGCAAGATGTCTTCTTCTCTCTTTTTGGATCTCGATACAAAGTTCTCCTCGATCTTCGAGGAGATCTATTCGATGTAATCTTTTTGCGGTGTGTTTGTCGAGATTCGATGAATTGTGGGTTTATGATCAAGATTATCTATGAACAATATTTGATTCTTTTCTGAAATCTTTTATGTATGATTATAATATACTTGCAAGTCTCTTCGAATTGTTGGTTTGGTTTGGCCTACTAGATCTATAGTTTTTGCAATGGGAGAAGTACTTGGCTTTGGGTTCAATCTTGCGGTGTCCTTGACCAGTGATAGCAGGGGCAGCAAGGCACGTATTGTATCGTTTCCATCAAGGATAAAAAGATATGGTTTATATCATATTGCTTTAGTTTATCCCTCTACATCATGTCATCTTGCTTAAAGCATTACTCTGTTCTTACGAACTTAATACTCTAGATGCACGCTGGATAGTGGTCGATGTGTGGAGTAATAGTAGTAGATGCAGAATCGTTTCGGTCTACTTGTCACAGACGTGATGCCTATATATAATGATCATGCCTAGATATTCTCATACTATGTGCTTTTCTATCAATTGCTCGACAGTAATTTGTTCACCCACCATAGAGTTCTGCTATGATGAGAGAAGCCACTAGTGAAACCTATGGCCCCCGGGTCTATTCTCAACATATTAATCTTCCATCCACTTTACTTTGCTTTATTTACTTTCTGTTCTTATACCAAAAATATTATACTATCCTATCTATCAGATCTCACTTTCGTAAGTGATCTTAAAGGGATTGACAACCCCTTATCGCATTGGCTGCGAAGTTCTTATTTGTTTGTGCAGGTGCGAGGGACTCGCGCGTGGTCTCCTACTGGATTGATACCTTGGTTCTCAAAAACTGAGGGAAATACTTACGCTACTGTTCTGCATCACCCTTTCTTCTTCGAGGGAATACAACGCAAGCTCGAGAAGTAGCAAGAAGAATTTATGGCGCCGTTGCCGGGGAGGCTTACGCAAAAGTCATATACCAAGTACCTATCACAAACCCTAATCCTTCGCATTACATTATTTGCCTCTCATTTTCCTCTCCCACACTTCACCCTTGTCGTTTTATTCGCCCTTCTTCTTCCGTGTGTTTTATAGCTTTGTCTTGCCGTCATGGCTAGTCCCTTATCCGCTCCTTTGTCTCCTGAGTTTGAAGTTCTTCACTTCAAACAAAAGCAAGGAGAAAACTTAAAAGATGCTTGGTTTAGGATGATGGATTCTTATCGTAATTGCACCTTAGAGGTGAATTTTAGAATTTTACTTCGCAATTTTTATGTTGGACTAAATATGTCCCATAGACAACTCTTGGATTGCGTTGCCAAAGGGATATTTATTGAAATTGATCTTAGTATTGCGCATGAAATTATAGAGGGAACAGTGGGAACACTACCTCAACAAAAAGGGTTACATCAGGCCCAGGAAGAGACACAAGTTTTTGAGAAAATTTGTGAAGTAACAAAAATATTACAAAAGTCTCTTGAACCTCTTAAGAGTGTTAGTGGAAATCTCCACCGCATGAATATCAATGTTCAAGAAATCGTTAACTGGTAGCTGCTCGGTCGGTTTAGGAGTAGCGATTAATCGGTGAATCGGCCTATTAACTGTATTAATCGGTCGACCATTAATCGGTATATTGAATAGGAACTTGCCAACATATATCTAGTTTTTTTATGTATTATGCCATACTCTCATGCTCACAGCTATGTAGTATACCAAACCATGTTACTGTACACATATGAAAAGCATATAGAGGAGGTAAAATTATTAATCCTTGCTATTAAGGAGCAGGATGGGGCTGAAAGGGGTTACGTGCCAAAAAATTGGGCTTTGTTTGTCCACTAGTTAATGGGCCATCAGGGATTAATCGGCATGACTACTAATTAATCGGCCTAACTGGCCAATTAATCGGCCTGACAAGTTAACCAGACGAATATGTGTTATTCGATTCGGCCATGTTGTGAGTAGCAATTAACTGGCCCGTTAACTGATTAATCGGGTGAATTCTTAAACAGTGATGAATATGTTGATTACCCTTTGCAATAAGCGGTTGGATTCGTTAGATCTAAAGATTTCCAAATATGAAGGGGAACGTAAAGAACCTCCCGGATTCGAACATGACACCGCCAAAAGGGTAAAGACCAAAGATGGCAATACCTAGATCTATTCTTGTATCGTGCCTAGCTAGGGGCATTAAACGATAGCGCTTGTTGGGAGGCAACCCAATCTTATTTTCTTTGTTTTTACTTCTGTTTAGGAATAAATATTGCATCTAGCTTCTGCTTAGATGTGGTTTTGTGTTTTAATTAGTGTTTGTGCCAAGTAGAACCTTTGGGAAGACTTGTGTGAAGTTTATATGATCATGCTGTAAAAAATAGAAACTTTAGCGCTCACGAGATTGGGTGTAATTTTTTACTGGAGAGTGCTATTTAGTTGATTCTTTTTGCAGATGATTAATAGACAAATTCCTCATGTTTACCAATTTATTTCAATTTTTTTGGAGTAACAGGTTACTACAGATTGTTCTGTTTTTGACAGATTCTGTTTTTCATGTGTTGTTTGCTTGTTTTGATGAATCTATGAGTAGTATCGGCGGGTATGAATCATGGAGAAGTTGGAATACAGTAGGTTTAACACCAATATAAACAAAGAATGAGTTCATTACAGTACCTTTGAGTGGTGGTTTGTTTTCTTATACTAATGGAGCTCACGAGATTTTTGGCTAAGTTTTGTGTTGTGAAGTTTTCAAGTTTTGAGTATGGCTTTGATGGACTATGGAACAAAGAGTGGCAAGAGCCTAAGCTTGGGGATTCCCAAGGTACCCCAAGGTAAAATTCAAGGACAACCAAAAGCCTAAGCTTGGGGATGCCCCGGGAAGGCATCCCCTCTTTCGTCTTCATCTATCGGTAACTATACTTGAGACTATATTTTTATTCACCACATGATATGTGTTTTGCTTGGAGCGTCATGTATGATTTGAGTCTTTGCTTTTTAGTTTGCCACAATCATCCTTGCTGGACACACCTTTTAAAAGAGATAAATATGGTTTAGAATTTATTAGAATACTCTATGTGCTTCACTTATATCTTTCGAGCTAGACAGTTTTGCCCTAGTGCTTTACTTATATCTTTTAGAGCACGGTGGTGGTTTTATTTTGTAGAAATTGTTGATCTCTCATGCTTCACTTATATCTATTTGAGAGTCTTTTAGAACAGCATGGTAATGTGCTTTGGTTATAAAACTAGTACTAATATGATAGGCATCCAAGATGGGTATAGTAAAAAAATTCATATAAAGTGCATTGAATACTATGAGAAGTTTGATACTTGATGATTGTTTTGAGATATGAGGATGGTGATATTAGAGTTATGCTAGTAGAGTAGTTGTGAATTTGAGAAATACTTGTGTTGAGGTTTGCAAGTCCCGTAGCATGCATGTATGATAACCATTGTGTAACAAATTTGAAGCATGAGGTATTTCATTGAGTGTCATCCTTTGTGTGGAGGTCGGGATCGCGAGATGGTTAACTCCTACCAACCCTTCCCCTAGGAGCATGCGTGTAGTACTTTGTTTTGATGGCTTGTAGATTTTTGCAATAAGTATGTGAGTTCTTTATGACTAATGTTGAGTCCATGGATTATACGCACTCTCACCCTTCCACCATTGCTAGCCTCTCTTGTACCGTGCAACTTTCGCCGGTACCATACACCCACCATATACCTTCCTCAAAACAGCCACCATACCTACCTATCATGGCATTTCCATAGCCATTCTGAGATATATTGCCATGCAACTTTCCACCATTCCGTTTGTTATGACACATTTCATCATTGTCATATTGCCATGCATGATCATGTAGTTGACATCGTATTTGTGGCAAGGCCACCATGCATAATTTTTCATACATGTCACTCTTGATTCATTGCACATCCCGGCACATCGCCGGAGGCATTCATATAGAGTCATACTTTGTTCTAGTATCGAGTTGTAATATCGAGTTGTAAATCAATATAAGTGTGATGATCATCATTATTAGAGCATTTGTCCCAAAGAAAAAAAAGGAAAGGCCAAAGAAAAAAAAGGCCCAAAAGAAAAAAAGAAAAAAAGAAAAAAATATATAAAAAGGGACAATGCTACTATCTTTTTCCACACTTGTGCTTCAAAGTAGCACCATGATCTTCATGATAGAGAGTCTCTTGTTTAGTCACTTTCATATACTAGTGGAAATTTTTATTATAGAACTTGGCTTGTATATTCCAATGATGGGCTTCCTCAAATGCCCTAGGTCTTCGTGAGCAAGCAAGTTGGATGCACACCCACTTAGTTTCTTTTATTGAGCTTTCATACATTTATAGCTCTAGTGCATCCGTTGCATGGCAATCCCTACTCGCTCACATTGATATCTATTGATGGGCATCTCCATAGCCCATTGATACGCCTAGTTGATATGAGACCATCTTCCTCTTTTTGTCTTCTCCACAACCACCACTCTATTCCACATAGTGCTATGTCCATGGATCACACTCATGTATTGCGTGAAAGTTGAAAGAGTTTGAAAAAAAATTAAAGTATGAAACAAGTGCTTCGCTGAAACCAGGGTTGTGCATGATTGGAATATTTTGTGTGACGAAGATGGAGCATAGCCTAACTATATGATTTTGTAGGGATGAACTTTCTTTGGCCATGTTATTTCGAGAAGACATGATTGCTTTGTTAATATGCTTGAAGTATTATTATTCTTATGTCAATATGAACTTTTATCTTGAATCTTTCGGATCTGAACATTCATGCCACAACAAAGAGAATTACATTGACAATTATGTTAGTTAGCATTCCACATCAAAAATTCCGTTTTATCATATACCTACTCAAGGACGAGCAGGAATTAAGCTTGGGGATGCTTGATACGTCTCCAACGTATCTATAATTTTTGATTGTTTCATGCTATTATATATTCTGTTTTGGATGTTTAATGGGCTTTATTATACACTTTTATATTATTTTTGGGACTAACCTACTAACCCAAGGCCCAGTGCAAATTGCTATTTTTTGCCTATTTCAGAGTTTCGCTAAAAAGGAATATCAAACGGAGTCCAAATGGAATGAAACCTTCGGGAGAGTTATTTTTGGAACCGTATCTACCCAGAAGACTTGGAGTACAGGCGAGGGAACGAAGGAGGTGGCCACGAGGGTCCAGGGCGCGCCCCCTCCCCCTAGGCGCCCCCCACCCTCGTGGGCCCCCTCTGGCTCCCCCGATGCCCTCCTTCCTCCTATATATATCCATGTACCCTAAAAACATCGAGGCAACAAAGAAAACCCTGATTCCACCGCAGCAACCTTCTGTTCCCGTAAGATCCCATCTTGGGGCCTGTTCTGGAGCTCCGCAGGAAGGGGAATCTACCACGGAGTGCTTCTACATCAACGCCATAGCCTCACCAATGAGTTGTGAGTAGTTTACCACAGACCTTCGGGTCCATAGTTATTAGCTAGATGGCTTCTTCTCTCTTTTTGGATCTCAATACAAAGTTCTCCTCGATCTTCGAGGAGATCTATTTGATGTAATCTTTTTGCGGTGTGTTTGTCGAGATCCGATGAATTGTGGGTTTATGATCAAGATTATCTATGAACAATATTTGATTCTTTTCTGAAATCGTTTATGTATGATTATAATATCCTTGCAAGTCTCTTCGAATTATTGGTTTGGTTTGGCCTACTAGATCTATAGGTCTTGCAATGGGAGAAGTGCTTGGCTTTGGGTTCAATCTTGTGGTGTCCTTTCCCTGTGACAGCAGGGGCAGCAAGGCACGTATTGTATTGTTGACATCGAGGATAAAAAGATAGGGTTTATATCATATTGCTTGAGTTTATCCCTCTACATCATGTCATCTTGCTTAAAGAATTACTCTGTTCTTACGAACTTAATACTCTAGATGCATGCTGAATAGTGGTCGATGTGTGGAGTAATAGTAGTAGATGCAGAATCATTTTGGTCCACTTGTCACGGACCTGATGCCTATATATAATGATCATGCCTACATATTCTCATAACTATGCGCTTTTCTATCAATTGCTCGACAGTAATTTGTTCACCCATCGTAGAATTTTGCTATCATGAGAGAAGCCACTAGTGAAACCTATGGCCCCGGGTCTATTCTCAACATATTAATCTTCCATCTACTTTACTTTGCTTTATTTACTTTCTGTTCTTATACCAAAAATACCAAAAATATTATACTATCCTATCTATTAGATCGCACTTTCGTAAGTGGTCGTAAAGGGATTGACAACCCCTTATCGCGTTGGCTGCGAAGTTCTTATTTGTTTGTGCAGGTGCGAGGGACTCGCGCGTGGTCTCCTACTAGATTGATACCTTGGTTCTCAAAAACTGATGGAAATACTTATGCTATTGTGTTGCATCACCCTTTCCTCTTCGAGGGAATACAACGCAAACTCGAGAAGTAGCAGGAGGTAGGAGGGAGGTGATACGTCTCCAACATATCTATAATTTATGAAGTATTCATGCCATGTTTACAACAATTTTATATGGTTTTGGTATGATTTGAATGGAACTAACCCGGACTGGCGTTGTTTTCAGCAGAACTACCGTGGTGTTGTTTTTTGTGCAGAAATATAAGTTCTCCACATGCAATGAAACATTTTGACTATTTGTTTTTGAACAAAAGAGGCACTAGAAGCTTCGTGGGAGAACCAGAAGATGAAGGAGGTGAGCACAAGACACCGGGGCGCGCCAGGAGGTCCACGCATGCCCTGGTGGGTTGTGCCCACCTCGAGGCCCATCTTCGCATGATTCCAATGCTGAAAAATCCTATAAATATCAAAAACCCCAGAAATAACCCTATATCAGAAGTTCCGCCACCGCGGGCCTCTGTAGTCCACGAAAAACCAATCTAGACCTGTTTTGGCACCCTGCCAGAGGGGGAAACCATCACCGGTGGCCATCTTCATCATCCCGGCGGCTACCATGAGGAGGGAGTAGTCCACCCTCGGGGCTGAGGGTTTGTACCAGTAGTTGTGTGTTTAATCTCTCTCTCTCGTGTTCTTGAGATGTCATGATCTTGATGTATTGCGGGCTTTGTTAATATAGTTGGATCATATGGTGTTTTCCACTCTCTATCTTGTTGTGAATTGAGTTTTCCCTTTGAGATTTCTTTTTATCAGATTGAATACATTTATGTATTTGAGAGAACTTGATGTATGTCTTACTATGAATACTCGTGGTGACAATGGGGTATCATAGGTTCACTTGATATGTGTTTTGGCACTCAACTCGCAGATTCCCAATGTGACATTGGGGTAATCTATGCATAGGGGTTGATACATGTTCTCGTCTTTGTTTCTCCGGTAGAAATCTTGGGGCACTCTTTGAGGTTCTTTGTGTTGGATTGAGTATTATGAATCTGAAATTGTTTGATGCATATCGTATAATCAACTCATGAATACTCGCGGTGACATTGGAGTGTCTAGGTGACATTAGAGTTGGTTGATGTGTATCATATGGTGTTATTTTAGTACAAACTCTTGGATAGATTGATCAGAAAGAATAGTTTGGTGTTATTTTAGTACGAACTCTAAGATAGATTGATTGGAAAGAATAGCTTTGAGGTGGTTTCGTACCCTACAAACAATTTCTTATTATGTTCTCCGCTTGATAGGAACTTTGGAGTGATTCTTCGTCGCACTTTGAGGGATGGATATATGATCCAATTATATTAGCATTGTTGAGATATTGCACTAGTGAAAGTACGGAACCTAGGCCTCATTTTCAAGCATTGCAATACCGTTTGTGCTCACTTTTGTTACTTGCTACCTTGCTGTTTTTTATTGTTCCTATTACAAAAATCAACATCTACTATCATTACTACACTTTTATCACCATCCCTTCGCCGAATTAGTGCACCTATACAATTTACCATTATATTTGGTGTGTTGGGGACACAAGAGACTCTTTGTTATTTGGTTGCAGGGTTGTTTGAGAGAGACCATCTTCATCCTACGCCTCCCACGAATTGATAAACCTTAGTTCATCCACTTGTGGGAAATTTGCTATTGTCCTACAAAACTCTACGCTTGGAGGTCCAACACGAGTCTACAAGAACTAGTTGTGTAGTAGACATCAGGAGGGATGGAGTTGAGAGAGGAGGAGGGA
>LR738710.1:815287426-815313916 GCA_902687465.1 Secale cereale
GGAGCAGGGGGTGGCTAGAGGAGGAAGGAGCGGGGGGGAGGGGCGGCTAGAGGAGGGAGGAGGGAGGAGCAGAAGGCTTACCGAGGACGAGGTGAAGAGAGCGGCACCATGCGGCGACGGCGGCAACGAGGGAGGATGAGGAGGACGGCTGGGCACGGACGGTGAGAGTGGCACAGGGGAGAGTGACGAATGGGAGCGGGCGGATAATGTTTAACCTAGCAGTAGCGCGGGTCATGGACAAACGCTACTGCCAACCACAATAGGTGTAGCTGTGACGCTCGAGACCGACATCCCAGAAGATTCCAGAAGATTCCAGATGTTTCGGGTTGCCCGTGTGTTTCTTTTGTGCTTGTGTTTTATTGTGGCTTTTGCATCATGTCATCATGCCATCATGTCATATTTTATTTTGCATCTCAACTTAAATAAATCGTGTGGACCTTCGGTCCATTTAAATCGAGGGAAGATGTCTTCTCTTTATAACATATAAAAGCCTCTCAATATTTAGGGAGCTATATTAATAAATATTCCATTTGTTGGAATTCACCGTAACACATTTGCACAATTTTTCCCCATGCCTTCTCTTTCGCATTCCTTGCCTCAAACCTTGTCAATATTTATTTTCCGTCGTATCGGGGTTCTTCCAAAAACCCTCCTTCTATTTTATTTAAATTCCTGACATTTTTTGTGAGTCCAGGGATTTTACCCTATGCCTTAATCCTATTCAGATCACCTCCTTCCTTTTCTTTCTCCTTACTGTTTTCTTTTTCTTTTCTTAAAACAACTTCTTTTCTAAAAACAGAGAGAGCCTAGCAGCCAGGCCATTCCGGCCCAGCCGCACCTGCCTCTTGGGCCTCCTTCCCATTGGCCCAACACCAGGCCTCCCTGGCCCATCCCGCGCCGAACCCTAGAGCGCCCCAGCTCTCCCTCGATTTCCTCTCGTCCGCCGCCAGGAGCGAAAACCCATCGCTCGCTCTGCCTCTTCCCTCTCCCATCGCTCACCCTCTTCCCTCTCCCTCGAACCCCCGTTCCCTCGATCTTCTCCCTCGCCCGCTCTACTCCTCCGCGCCAGGTGCCCCGCCTCCTCCGTCCTCCATCTCCTCGACCAGGGCAGCGACCCCGCCGCGCCGGCCCTCTCCCTCCGGCCAGCCCGCGCCATGGCGCCCGTCCGCCCGCGCACGAGGCCGCGCCCGGCCTCCTCCTCGCGCCATGGTACCCATCCAGGCCGCGGCCTCTCCTTCCCTTGCCGTTCGTCGGACCGGCTTGCCGAACCTCTCCGTCGCCTGGCTGTCTCCGCCGCCAAGACGAGCCCGGCGCGCCTCCAGGCCCCGAGCGCCCCCTCTTCCTCTGGCAGGAGCCGGCCGCCCCGAGCGCGACCCTCCTCCCTCCTTCATCCGCGCCGAGCCGTGGCTCACCTCAGCCATCCTCCAGCACCGAGGCCCGCCGCCGTCTTCGTACGACCAGAGGCCGCGCCTCCAGCTCGTTCTCCTCGCCATGGGTGCCTCCGGCCCGTGCCCTCCAGCGCCATGGCTGTCAGCCGCCGCTGCGCCAAGGGCGGCCCCATCCGTCCTCGCCTCCTTACCGCAGCCCGGCGCGCCCCTCCTCCATCTTCAGCTCGTCCAGCGCGCCTCCTTCCCCAGGCCTTGCTCGGGTCTGCCTCGGGTAGCAGCTCGCGGAGCTGCAACCACCTCGCCCCGAGCCGCCAAGACCTTGCTGTTTTTTTTCTTTTGTTGTGAAGGCCGCAGCCGCTAAAACCGTGGACGCCAAGATCTTCGAACGAGGGACCCCGAGACGTCAAGTACCTCTTGGATTCGTCAAGTCCGACGACAAGTGTTCCGGTACCGTCGCAAGTATTGAGACCGGCGAGTCCGAAGACACCAAGTACCACGACGTCGACGACCTCGAGAACGACTACATGAACGAGTACAAGGCGACCCGACCAAGTACCCCTTTGGATGCGTCAAGTTCGACTACACGTGTACCCCGACGTCGCCGTGTACCACTACCGTCGCCGAGATCCTCAAGTACCTCTACGAACGGAATGACTACTCGTTGGCGACCTCGTGTACAACTACTTCCTCTCCGATGAACGAGAACAACTACTTCCCTCTACGGCATGTACCACTACCGTCGCCCCGTGTACCACGACTCGTGTACCACTACTTCCTCTACGACGTGAACGACTTCTTCCTCTACGTCTCGAACCGCCCCGAAACGCACGCTTCAAAGGTATAACGAGACGACCCCGTGGATGACTCGTGGAATGCTTGTTGTGGTTGTATGAAATGTTTCCCGTGTGAGCACCGTGTCCATTTCGTCCCTTTTGTCATGTTCCTCGGTTGCCTCGTCACCGACTCGTGGGAACCCGGTAACGGGATCGCCCCACCTTTCATCTCGTTTGACTCGTTCACTCCACCTTTTGTTTTGCACCGGACTCTCAACGAGTTGCCGGAACCGAATTGTTGCGTTGCATCATTTTCGGATCGTTGCCGTGGCATCCTTTTTCCTTCCACCACGGTGACAATGCTTCATATCTCTTTTATGTCAACCTTTTAATAAAACTTGCATAAACTTGATCATGTCATCCGCATCATTTAACAACATGAGTATGTTAAATTGTTGTTTGCTTATAATTACAAAACATGCTCATGGGGATTTTCCGGAATATGTTGTTGTTATTTCCGGCCTCATTTTAAATGTCTTAATAGTGTAGGTTTATTATGCTTCACTTCTTGCCATGTTAAAAACATTTAATCTTGTCTTGTAAATAACGAGAGTCAACTAAATAATTAATATGTGGTGTTTCGTCAATATGCAACTCGTTGCATATTGATCTCCACTTAACTTGTAGTTTTGTTTGTGCACTTTGCCATGCCATGCATATTTAAACCGGACATGCATCATACTTGTTTGTGCTTCGTATGCCATGTTTATGATTGTGTGTTTACCGTGTTGTTTCTTTCTTTCCGGTTGCTTCTCTTGTTAGCTTCGGTTTCGTTCCGGAGTTGTGGGGTTTCTCTCGTCTGTGTTGCTTCGTCTACTTCGTGGATCCGTTCTTCTTCCTTGTGGAATCCCAGGCAAGATGACCGAACCCGGATAGCATTACTATCTTTGCCTATTGCTAGTAGTTCCGCTCTATAGTTTTGCCTCGATGCCCATGTTTTTCTTGTCAGCCTCCTACTTGTAACCAATTGCCATGTTTAACCAACCTACCTATGCAAACCGTTGCTTGGCTAAGTACGCTTCGCTCAGCCCTCTTATAGCATTGTTAGTTGCAGGTGAAGATTGAAGATGCTTGCTTCATGTTGAAGTTTGGTTGGGTTATATCACACTATATAAATGCTTAAATGAAATCATCTATATACTGGCATGGTGGAAGGCTAAGCCTTTTGCTTGGTGTTTTGTTCCACTCATGCCGTTAGGAACCATATAAACCGGTGTTATGTTCCTTGATTATGCGTTCCTAACACGGTTGGGGTGTATGGGACCCCCTTGATAAACCGCTAAGTGCTAAGTCTTTTCCAGCAAGTCCCAACATTTGGTACTATTTGCCTCATAATAACAACTTAATTAATTAATTAAATTTGCATAGGGGGTCGCACCCTCGGGTTCTTAATTCTACATAGCAGGGGGGGCCAGTGCCGATGGTGTTGGTCCCAAACGGGGGTCCTGCGGGGCCGCCTTGGGGCAACCCGAGGTATCTGGTATACCTGTAGCATCGCCCATCCGGTCGTGTCCTGAGACTTAGATACGCGCGGCTACTATCAGGGTGTCGACACGCCGGGAGGATTTGCTGGATTAGCCTTACCTTAGTTCGGTTTAACTTGAGCACGGGATTCCGAGAATACTCGGGTCTTCCCACCTATGGAGTTGCGACTCCGCGGATCGTGGGCTTGTAATGGGTCAAGTTGGAACACCCCTGCAGGGTTTGAACTTTCGAAAGCCGTGCCCGCGGTTATGTGGCAGATGGGAGCTTGTTAATATCCGGTTTTAGATAACTTGACACAATGTTTCAATACACTACCAGCGTGTGTACCGTGACTGTCAATTTCCGAATAGGGATTCGGGAGTTGAACACGGTGGGGTTATGTTTGACCGGCTTTAGTTAGGATCACTTCGTGATCATCTCTCGACCGATGCGCCTTCTCTTCTCGCTCTCTTATACGTAAGTTAGTGCTAGTTGCTGCTGCAGACTCTTGTTGTTCCTTCACCTCTCGTTCTTTCTTCAGCCTTGTCCTCACCCAAGGCTTAAATAGTCTTGTTACCCGGGAACGGGATTGCTGAGTCCTCTGTGGCTCACAGTTACTTCACCACCCCAGTTGCAGGTTCAGCCGAGTTTGATGCAGGAGTTGGTTCAGTACTTCCCCAGGAGCTCGATGAAGTTTTGGCCGTTTGCTTGTGACGTTTCGACGATCAGTAGTGGTTTCTACTAGGATTCGATCCTGACCTGTGGCTTTATGTTGTTTTGGTATCTTTCTTTGGATCTTCACCCGTAGTCGGGTTGTGATGTTTTGAATGATGTTTTGCTTATGTAATGTATTGTGTGAAGTGGCGAGTGTAAGCCAACTATCTCCTTTTGCAATTTAATCCCTCTTTTACATGAGTTGTGCAAAGATACCAAACTTGAGATCATTCTAGGATGGGCTTATACCTTTAAGTCGTGCCTCGATACGTAGGAGGTATAGTCCCATCCTGGGCGTTACAAGTTGGTATCAGAGCCTTCTCCGACCTAGAAGCCCCCACTGTTTGATCGAATCGTTGACGGTTGAGTCTAGGCACACACTGAAAACTTTTTGAGTCCTATATTATATCGGAGAGTAGGATTTCTTTGCTTCTCATCTCTTTTCATTCTGGTGAGGACTCCTGACGATTACTCTTGCCTCTTCTACTTTCAAAAATTGCACCAAATTTTTTTTAGGTTCCCGCGAGTATTCTGGGATTGTTTCGATGTTCTTGTGACAAGGATATTGTTCTCGATGCCTCCTGTTCCCGGGGAGTTGAGCTTCGGGGTATCATTGTAACAAGCATATCGCGGCAGTACTAAATACTTAAGACGGCCGACATCGAAAATATCTCCTATACGGCCAGTGGCAAGATAACCCCGACATCACCCAGTACTGGGGAGGTAGTTCGAGAGTATTGCCATAGCTTGTTATAGTGGATGCTTTTCGAAGGTCCGAGGTACACAGTTTCCAAGAAAGACTGGTTATGTGTTGAAGGATGGATACACCTGGATGTAGGTTTAGAGTTGATTGCGCGGTGCTTCCCGTGTATCCCCAACACCTGATTGCATAACTGGAAACTTTCGGAAATCTATAGGTGGGCTCATCAAGTAGTTCTAGGCATTCTTCCAACGGATGCACGATATGAAGTTTGGGGTTCTACATTGAGTGAAGTGGTTTTATGGACTTGTTCTGATCGGGAGTTGCATCTTAAAGGGTCCTTGGCTATGCTGATCCGGGGATTGCAAAACCCTTTTGTAACACGTTCCATGAGCTTTCAGCACGAAGATGTCGAACAAAGCTTCTATCTTGTATTTGTTCTATCTGATCCTTGTTCCTTTTTATTTATTTACCTTTTCCTTCTCCTAAGTGGCTTCTCGTCAAGTTGATGTACCTGCGGAATTCATTCGTTCAATTCTCTGTTCGGATGATATTGTGAAGACAATGTTGCATTTCTATCCTTGTTTTCATTTTGATTCTGGTATTCGAGTTGCTTCGATGTCAAATGTTGATTCCATACCTTTCTTAATCGATGTTCTCACATTTCTATGGGAGTGCTAATTCCTCTTGATCATCAAGATGGTCGTGTTAATCCTTTTCAACCGGTGTGCCGTCTCTTCTAGTTATTCCATACAGACGTCGTTGAGAAATCAGACGATTGTCTGTTTCATTCGTCCCAAGTTGTCTTTGTTTTCCCCACCCTCCCTCCCTTCTTCTTTTGGAGCCAGAAATTCTCAGATGAAATATCCATTTTATTCATGTGATGTTTCTTCATTCTTTCCTTCAATGTTCTTATCCGGTGATTTATCGTGAAGATGCTCAAGAGCTTCAAGTTCATCATTCTTTTGTTCTCTAATTCTGTCGGTGGATGTAATTCAAGATTTCGATGTTGATCTTATCATTTTTCCTCTTTCCACAATGCTTTCTTATTCCGGTGCACCAATTAATCATTCACCTCTTGTTATTCATATCCGGAGTGCTCAAGATTCATAATTCCATTCTTAATCCGTTCAAGCTATTTTTGAGGATTGTTATCTCATTCAAGCCATTTAATTCAACCGATGCTATATCTCTTAAGCAATCTTTCCAACGGTGATTTTCTTTGAGTGGGCCCTAACCCACAGGTCTTTCCCAGGATCTTACCTGACTCTTCTATTTTTCTGGAGTTATACTCAAATTCTTTTGAAAGTGTGACGTAAGAATGATCTCCATCAGTCACATGCCTTCTCCAAGATCGCTTTCAAATTCTTTTCATCATTGGTTCAACCTTTTTAATTCTTCATTCCGGAGTGCTCAACAATTCTTATGGTTTTTTCTCGTCTTCATTCTCAGCTTTTGGAGACCGGGGAAGTGTTTCTCTTAAACCTTGGCCCGTTCTCTTGAAGATTTGTGGTTCTAGCTTCTTGTCATCCTCATTATTGTTCCGATTGTGAGGAATTCTTTTATACCACCCGAAGCATTTCTTGAATTCTTTTCTTTGTGATCCTCCGAAGGCCATCATTTCAGAATATTTCTTCGTTCTCAGTTTTCAACTTCGTCCTCCAAATATTCTTCATTGATGTCTCTTCGTTCGTCTCCATATTCTTACGGTGGTTCTTTCAAGTTTACCCTTCCGTTGTTACAGTTTTCATTCACTCGTTCTTTTCATAATCCTACCGGTGGTTCGTTGAAGTTTTATCCAAGCTTGGTTAGATCTCTCTTTAATTCTTTGCAATGAGAATAAGTAGTATGCCAAATCCTTTGGTTGTCATCAATTTAAATTGGTGAAGGATATGCATGACATAATTCTTATTCATTCCTTCAAGGTGATTTAATTCTTTTGTCTGGAGCTTGTTCATCATATCATATCCTTGGTTCTAAATTTCTTCAACTTGTTTTCCGGAGATCCAAGTGATTTCAATTATATCATTTCAAAGCTCCATCTATTTCATCGCAGACTTTGAATCTTATTCTTTTCATCTTTCACTTCTCATGCTTTCATTACCAGAGTTTTCATGATGGTTCATCATATTTTAATTCATCCTTGAAGTCTTCATCAACATTCTTGTTGGAGCTCAAGCATTTTCATCATGCTTTCCTATTGCAATCCGTTCTACCTTATCTTTTCAGATGGGGTTATGTCATTTTGACAATTCCTTCATGTTTTATGATTCACGAGTTGTCAAGAATGAGATAATTAAAACCATCATTTCTTTCTCTTTAGGAGATCCTTTCAACCCCTCCTTTTATCTCTTGGAGTTATCTTGGGTTGTATTTCACCTAAAAGCTTTCCTTGATAATTGTTGCTATTATGGTGCTTATAAATGACCCAAGTTCTTCATTTATCCTCCCGGTGAAATAAGTTTTTCATCTCCTTGTTGATCTCAATTCAATTAAATGTTTCCGTTAGTGGCTGGTTGTCACCTCTTAATTTTGAGATGTTTTCCATAAGCCCACAACGAGATTATTCGTTTCGTTGTTGATTTTTCCATCAACTCCGTTCAACACTTCTTCGTAAGGATGTTTTTCATATTCATTCGTGGGAGAAGATGTCATTTTTTATTCTCCATTCATTCTTTCATTGAACTATATTCTATTCTTTCGTTCCGGAGGCATTGTGTTGTTGTTTTCTTTAACCATCATCTCGTTTTTATCAAGATCATGTTCTTTCCCTTGCTTATCATTTAACCGGAGTGTTGTATTCTTCATTCAAGTTCCCTCATCTTATCAAGTTTTGCCTATCTTTTAACCGGAGTGTTGTCTGAATCTTTCTTACACCTTGTGCCATTCTTTTAATTGTTTCAGAGGCTGTGTGTGTTGTTGTTTTCATCAAGTATCACTCCATCTTCTCAAGTTCATGTTTAATTCCTTCCATTTTCAGACGGAGTGCTGTCCAAATTCTGTCATTCTTATTCCTTGGCTATACCCTTGCAGTTTCATATTCTTTTGGTTCGTAAGCTCTTGTTTCATGTCTTTCAACCTTCAAGGTTCTCATAATGCTCCTAGTTACTCTTTTCTAACGGAGTGCACTTAACTTCGTTCATCTCCGTTGCTTTCTTTCTTTCAACTTGTTTAACCTCTCAAGGTTCTTTGGTTTCAATCGTGTGTCAAAGAAGTAACTTTGTTTTACCTCTTCCTCTTCTTTTTCGTTTTTACCCGGTGATATCTCTAGGATCTCGGGTCGAGATCCTCTGTTAGTGTGGGAGAGTTGTGACGCCCGAGACCGACATCCCAGAAGATTCCAGAAGATTCCAGATGTTTCGGGTTGCCCGTGTGTTTCTTTTGTGCTTGTGTTTTATTGTGGCTTTTGCATCATGTCATCATGCCATCATGTCATATTTTATTTTGCATCTCAACTTAAATAAATCGTGTGGACCTTCGGTCCATTTAAATCGAGGGAAGATGTCTTCTCTTTATAACATATAAAAGCCTCTCAATATTTAGGGAGCTATATTAATAAATATTCCATTTGTTGGAATTCACCGTAACACATTTGCACAATTTTTCCCCATGCCTTCTCTTTCGCATTCCTTGCCTCAAACCTTGTCAATATTTATTTTCCGTCGTATCGGGGTTCTTCCAAAAACCCTCCTTCTATTTTATTTAAATTCCTGACATTTTTTGTGAGTCCAGGGATTTTACCCTATGCCTTAATCCTATTCAGATCACCTCCTTCCTTTTCTTTCTCCTTACTGTTTTCTTTTTCTTTTCTTAAAACAACTTCTTTTCTAAAAACAGAGAGAGCCTAGCAGCCAGGCCATTCCGGCCCAGCCGCACCTGCCTCTTGGGCCTCCTTCCCATTGGCCCAACACCAGGCCTCCCTGGCCCATCCCGCGCCGAACCCTAGAGCGCCCCAGCTCTCCCTCGATTTCCTCTCGTCCGCCGCCAGGAGCGAAAACCCATCGCTCGCTCTGCCTCTTCCCTCTCCCATCGCTCACCCTCTTCCCTCTCCCTCGAACCCCCGTTCCCTCGATCTTCTCCCTCGCCCGCTCTACTCCTCCGCGCCAGGTGCCCCGCCTCCTCCATCCTCCATCTCCTCGACCAGGGCAGCGACCCCGCCGCGCCGGCCCTCTCCCTCCGGCCAGCCCGCGCCATGGCGCCCGTCCGCCCGCGCACGAGGCCGCGCCCGGCCTCCTCCTCGCGCCATGGTACCCGTCCAGGCCGCGGCCTCTCCTTCCCTTGCCGTTCGCCGGACCGGCTTGCCGAACCTCTCCGTCGCCTGGCTATCTCCGTCGCCAAGACGAGCCCGGCGCGCCTCCAGGCCCCGAGCGCCCCCTCTTCCTCTGGCAGGAGCCGGCCGCCCCGAGCGCGACCCTCCTCCCTCCTTCATCCGCGCCGAGCCGTGGCTCACCTCAGCCATCCTCCAGCACCGAGGCCCGCCGCCGTCTTCGTACGACCAGAGGCCGCGCCTCCAGCTCGTTCTCCTCACCATGGGTGCCTCCGGCCCGCGCCCTCCAGCGCCATGGCTGTCAGCCGCCGCTGCGCCAAGGGCGGCCCCATCCGTCCTCGCCTCCTTACCGCAGCCCGGCGCGCCCCTCCTCCATCTTCAGCTCGTCCAGCGCGCCTCCTTCCCCAGGCCTTGCTCGGGTCTGCCTCGGGTAGCAGCTCGCGGAGCTGCAGCCACCTCGCCCCGAGCCGCCAAGACCTTGCTGTTTTTTTTTCTTTTGTTGTGAAGGCCGCAGCCGCTAAAACCGTGGACGCCAAGATCTTCGAACGAGGGACCCCGAGACGTCAAGTACCTCTTGGATTCGTCAAGTCCGACGACAAGTGTTCCGGTACCGTCGCAAGTATTGAGACCGGCGAGTCCGAAGACACCAAGTACCACGACGTCGACGACCTCGAGAACGACTACATGAACGAGTACAAGGCGACCCGACCAAGTACCCCTTTGGATGCGTCAAGTTCGACTACACGTGTACCCCGACGTCGCCGTGTACCACTACCGTCGCCGAGATCCTCAAGTACCTCTACGAACGGAACGACTACTCGTTGGCGACCTCGTGTACAACTACTTCCTCTCCGATGAACGAGAACAACTACTTCCCTCTACGGCATGTACCACTAACGTCGCCCCGTGTACCACGACTCGTGTACCACTACTTCCTCTACGACGTGAACGACTTCTTCCTCTACGTCTCGAACCGCCCCGAAATGCACGCTTCAAAGGTATAACGAGACGACCCCGTGGATGACTCGTGGAATGCTTGTTGTGGTTGTATGAAATGTTTCCCGTGTGAGCACCGTGTCCGTTTCGTCCCTTTTGTCATGTTCCTCGGTTTCCTCGTCACCGACTCGTGGGAACCCGGTAACGGGATCGCCCCACCTTTCATCTCGTTTGACTCGTTCACTCCACCTTTTGTTTTGCACCGGACTCTCAACGAGTTGCCGGAACCGAATTGTTGCGTTGCATCATTTTCGGATCGTTGCCGTGGCATCCTTTTTCCTTCCACCACGGTGACAATGCTTCATATCTCTTTTATGTCAACCTTTTAATAAAACTTGCATAAACTTGATCATGTCATCCGCATCATTTAACAACATGAGTATGTTAAATTGTTGTTTGCTTATAATTACTAAACATGCTCATGGGGATTTTCCGGAATATGTTGTTGTTATTTCCGGCCTCATTTAAAATGTCTTAATAGTGTAGGTTTATTATGCTTCACTTCTTGCCATGTTAAAAACATTTAATCTTGTCTTGTAAATAACGAGAGTCAACTAAATAATTAATATGTGGTGTTTCGTCAATATGCAACTCGTTGCATATTGATCTCCACTTAACTTGTAGTTTTGTTTGTGCACTTTGCCATGCCATGCATATTTAAACCGGACATGCATCATACTTGTTTGTGCATCGTATGCCATGTTTATGATTGTGTGTTTACCGTGTTGTTTCTTTCTTTCCGGTTGCTTCTCTTGTTAGCTTCGGTTTCGTTCCGGAGTTGTGGGGTTTCTCTCGTCTGTGTTGCTTCGTCTACTTCGTGGATCCGTTCTTCTTCCTTGTGGAATCCCAGGCAAGATGACCGAACCCGGATAGCATTACTATCTTTGCCTATTGCTAGTAGTTCCGCTCTATAGTTTTGCCTCGATGCCCATGTTTTTCTTGTCAGCCTCCTACTTGTAACCAATTGCCATGTTTAACCAACCTACCTATGCAAACCGTTGCTTGGCTAAGTACGCTTCGCTCAGCCCTCTTATAGCATTGTTAGTTGCAGGTGAAGATTGAAGATGCTTGCTTCATGTTGAAGTTTGGTTGGGTTATATCACACTATATAAATGCTTAAATGAAATCATCTATATACTGGCAGGGTGGAAGGCTAAGCCTTTTGCTTGGTGTTTTGTTCCACTCATGCCGTTAGGAACCGTATAAACCGGTGTTATGTTCCTTGATTATGCGTTCCTAACACGGTTGGGGTGTATGGGACCCCCTTGATAAACCGCTAAGTGCTAAGTCTTTTCCAGCAAGTCCCAACATTTGGTACTATTTGCCTCATAATAACAACTTAATTAATTAATTAAATTTGCATAGGGGGTCGCACCCTCGGGTTCTTAATTCTACATAGCAGGAGGGGCCAGTGCCGATGGTGTTGGTCCCAAACGGGGGTCCTGCAGGGCCGCCTTGGGGCAACCCGAGGTATCTGGTATACCTGTAGCATCGCCCATCCGGTCGTGTCCTGAGACTTAGATACGCGCGGCTACTATCAGGGTGTCGACACGCCGGGAGGATTTGCTGGATTAGCCTTACCTTAGTTCGGTTTAACTTGAGCACGGGATTCCGAGAATACTCGGGTCTTCCCACCTATGGAGTTGCGACTCCGCGGATCGTGGGCTTGTAATGGGTCAAGTTGGAACACCCCTGCAGGGTTTGAACTTTCGAAAGCCGTGCCCGCGGTTATGTGGCAGATGGGAGCTTGTTAATATCCGGTTGTAGATAACTTGACACAATGTTTCAATACACTACCAGCGTGTGTACCGTGACTGTCAATTTCCGAATAGGGATTCAGGAGTTGAACACGGTGGGGTTATGTTTGACCGGCTTTAGTTAGGATCACTTCGTGATCATCTCTCGACCGATGCGCCTTCTCTTCTCGCTCTCTTATACGTAAGTTAGTGCTAGTTGCTGTTGCAGACTCTTGTTGTTCCTTCACCTCTCGTTCTTTCTTCAGCCTTGTCCTCACCCAAGGCTTAAATAGTCTTGTTACCCGGGAACGGGATTGCTGAGTCCTCTGTGGCTCACAGTTACTTCACCACCCCAGTTGCAGGTTCAGCCGAGTTTGATGCAGGAGTTGGTTCAGTACTTCCCCAGGAGCTCGATGAAGTTTTGGCCGTTTGCTTGTGACGTTTCGACGATCAGTAGTGGTTTCTACTAGGATTCGATCCTGACCTGTGGCTTTATGTTGTTTTGGTATCTTTCTTTGGATCTTCACCCGTAGTCGGGTTGTGATGTTTTGAATGATGTTTTGCTTATGTAATGTATTGTGTGAAGTGGCGAGTGTAAGCCAACTATCTCCTTTTGCAATTTAATCCCTCTTTTACATGAGTTGTGCAAAGATACCAAACTTGAGATCATTCTAGGATGGGCTTATACCTTTAAGTCGTGCTACGTAGGAGGTATAGTCCCATCCTGGGCGTTACAGTAGCGCTCGTCCAGGTCCAGCGCTACTGCCAAGTGAGGACGAGCAGCTGGGACCGGGCTAGCCATAGCAACAGGGTGGGCAAGAGGCACGCGCTACTGCTAACGAGTTTAGCGGTAGCATGGGCCCCTGAACCACGCCGCTGCTATGGCAAGCCCGTGGGGCACGGTGACAACACTGTGTAGGACCAGTTAGCAGTAGCGCCTGTCTGCGGGCCAGCGCTACTGCCAACTTTCTACCTGTAGCGCCCGACTGTAACAAGCGCTACTACTAATTAGCAGTAGCGCCTCTCCACTTACCAACGCTACTTCTAAAGTTCTATCCATAGGCTTTCTCCTAGTAGTGTTAGGTTTTATTTGATTCCTCCACCACATCTTTGTCTTCCTCACTCTTCCCCTGTTGTCTTCGTCTTCCTCCTATCATTGTCAACCTGCCCTTCGACACCGGACATCGTTGTCCCCCATCACCCCCTCGCGAGCTTTGGTGCCTCTGCCCTGTCCATCCCTCTAAATGCCCTCTGGTGTTGATGACTCCCTCCCCCTCAGGGGCGGATCCAGCATGGGGCAACGGTATACATATGTACTCTCAGTTGATTTTGCAAAAAAAACTTATGTGCATATATACATATTATATGACAGAAGAAATACCAGCATATAGGCCCAATAGGCTCAGTTCGGGAGTGGCTCACTAGCCTGATAGCAAGCCAGTAAACCAGTAAGCCACGCAAGCACACACAAGACAAGAGAGTCTCACGCAACCGCTAGCCTGTTTCTTCTTCCCGCAGACGAGGCGACAGTGTGACCCTCTGCCAATGGCGAGCCACAGCCAGGCAAGGGAGCCATCGGCACCGGAGCCTCCAACGGTTTTATGGAGGATATGGGCAAGCACCGCGGTGTCGTGCCTACCGCCGCTAGTGGGGAGGAGATGAGAATGGGATGTTGCATCATAGAGGGTAGGAATAAACGTCGCGGTTGTGACAATTGCACTCGTCGACATCAAGCATGTGAGTGTACCAGTGCAACAGTTGGCTCCAATAACCTCAATCACTAAGCCTAAGGTGAACCCCCATCCAATTCTAAAATTGAGTAATTAATTTGTTAATTCTACTCATTGTGAAATCCTCAACTGAATGTGTATCCGCTATTCAGATTCAGAGAGAAATATCTCTAGATGACACCGAGGAGTGAGGATCTGCTTGATTTCATTAGCATAAAAATAACAAATGAATTGTCTTTTAATTGTAGGTCGTAGAGCATTCTTTGAATTGTAAGTTGTAGATGATACTTGGCTAAGCTTGCACATAGTTATCATATGGATTTCACTGAGGAAGATTTGATGCGCATCCCTTATCAATTCACACACTTCATTACTGATATGCATAGAGATGAGAGGTTTAGGACTTTAATGATTACTTGGTTACATTTACTGGGAGGGACTTCTTTTTTCAAGTGAAGGATGATGTTATCATATCTCAGACTACACATAGTGGTAGTAACATAAGTGGTAACATCACACATATCTAGACAAAATAGATGATGTGGCAAGTAATTAATGACGAAAGAGAGGCATGTGGTAACATAGTATGTTATTCACACTATAGACATCACACATATCAGGACAAGATGAGTCTACAATCTAATAAATGAGGGTTAATTTGATAAATGGCACTCAAATTCTCCCGATTCCGAGAAACGCCACTGCAATTTCCAAACTCAGTGGCATATTTAAAAGTTCGCAAAATTTGCGATGGCATTTACCCAATTATAACCCAATAAATAAACTGTTGCATGAAACCACACATATGTTACTCCCCGCTATATAGGTAGTAATATAGAGAGACTACTAGTCTAAGTTACTCCCTATTATGACCAGCCTCACTCTCGAGCCATGACAGAGCTATAGTCTTGTTGCACTTTTTTTCTATTTTGTAATTTCCTTATGTATTTATCAAAATGACCAAGGCAAAAACCTTGAAGAATGGCCAAGGCAAAAAAATCAACTTGCAAGACTAAAATCACTAAATGGGCCGGTTCAACAAGCGTGCAACGTTTAGTTCATTTCTTTCTCTTTTTTTGAGGCAGTGCAACGTTTAGTCCTCGGACAACAAGCCTGTGGCTGTCCAGAAGTCCACAACCGCTGCCATAGTCCCGACCGAGTCGCGATCTTCTTGGCGGCCACGCCTCCCGTTTCTACCTTTGCATTGCTAGGGTTCTGGGGCTTTCCGTAGCGGCCCCGTTGCCTCCCTCGGCTCCCTGCCTATATATATAAGGACGTCCATCCATCACGCAGCGATCGATTCCAACGTAACACCAATCACAACCCGGCAAGATGCAGATCTTCGTGAAGACGCTGACCGGGAAGACCATCACGCTGGAGGTGGAGTCCTCGGACACCATCGACAACGTCAAGGCCAAGATACAGGACAAGGAAGGTACATATATATGTGAACGAATCACTACACCCACCTCTTCCGTCTAGCCGCCGGCTGATCGTGCGTCTTCAGCAGCGTTGCATCGGATCTTGCATAGTGTGCAGTTGCTTTAAAGTCCCGCCTACTGTCTCTCTTTTGTTGATTTTACCATGCGCCCCTCACTACTAATATCATCTTGGTAAGCATGCCCCATGTTGTCTTGTCGGACAATCTCTGTCTGAAACAGAGCAGATAGCTAAAACCTGCGTGATGTACTGATGTGATAGGGAATCAACCAGGATGTACATAGACCAGATTAGTTTATCATCTCTCTCTAATTGTGAAAGTTTCTGTTTTGCTCTAGGTATCCCGCCGGACCAGCAGCGCCTCATCTTTGCGGGGAAGCAGCTGGAGGATGGCCGCACTTTGGCCGACTACAACATCCAAAAGGAGTCGACGCTTCACCTGGTGCTGCGCCTCCGCGGTGGCAGCAGAGGTCAATACCCCAAGAACCTCGAGCCCAACCTCCGCATCCTTGCTCAAAAGTACAATGAGAACAAACTAGTCTGCCGCAGGTATGCACTCCCAGTAACACAACCTTTTCTTTGACATTATGTTGCTTTTCTCCTGTTAATTTCCTCGATGCCTATTGCATGAATTGTGACCTTTTACTCTCTTTTTTTGTCTGCTTGGAGATATGATGTGTAGATATATGTGATCGTGATTGTAATTCAAACTCACCAACGGTTTTGATATTCTTGGGTTTGTGGCTGATTTCTATGAACAATGGAATTAAGTAGATGGTTGGTATGCAGATGATTAATTAACATGAGCATAGTTGCTTTATTATGATCTTTGTTTAATACTTATATTTATGTCATGCCAATCTAGTACTCCCTACTTTGCATTGGACAGAGTTAGAGTTGTCACCAATGCTTAACTCATTCATTAATTTATAGACTTGTCTCAAATAGCTCTTTGTGCTCGTAATTTCTGACATATCTAAGTTTTTCGTCATTGCGTTGCAGGTGCTATGCACGCCTACCCCCCAGGGCCACCCACTGCCGCAAGAAGAAGTGTGGCCATAGCAATCAGGTGAAAGAACCACGTTCTTGGTTATCATACCACTATATATCTTGTTCTTGGCCTTCTTTTGAGCAATAGGTCCCCATTGCATGCTTAGAGTTGTTCTTGGTTGCTATATTTTGATTTGTCAGCTATTGCTGCAAAATAATTACATGCAGATGATAGCTAACTGAATTATTGTGATTAATTGTCTACTTTATTTTGATATTTTTTCTTGCCTTCTCTTTCAGATAAGGGAAAAGAAGAGGTTTATGTCCAAGTTTGGCAGCGATTCTTAAACATTGGAGTTGATGCTGAATCAGCGAGTAGCGTCATATATATTGGAGTTTAAGTTCTGTCCTAGTTTGAACTTTTATTGGAGTCTAGGGATGTCCGGTTGATCTGTGGTCCTGTTGGATTTTGAACCTATGTATGATTTGGAACATGTTTTTTTTTTATAGTTTTTTTTAGTAATTTTATATATTCAGAGATATGGCGTTGCTCCTTCTTCATGCTAAAATATTTGATGTCAATGTATGATATACAGGACAGCAAACCAAAGCTGCAACAACGAACCAACACTATATCTAACAGCTAACAATTACTACCATATGTAGGCTTATACTTCCTCCATCCTAAAATAAGGCTTGTACTAAGCTTGAGACACTTATTTTGGAACAGAAAGGGTACAAGAACTACCGTCAGTGTCACGTGAATATGCATGAATACCCCCAAGCTCTCCTACTGGATCAGGATGTCAGGTGGCGCTTAGTCCAGCAATACTATCCAATGATATCCTCAATCTACCAGAGTTAAGTCATAGACTTAACCCCATTGGTGCTTGTGTTTTTCTGGATTTATTTATTGGTGCTTGTGTTTTCTGGATTTATTTCAAGTTCCTTCGCGTCCATGTTCAAAAAAATTAGCTGCTTCAGGAAAACAAACTTATCTAGCAAAACAAAAATAAACAATACCACTTGTTACAGTTTCTACAACAAGAAAAAACTAAACGGAGAAGAAATATGAATTCATATCCATCCTTACGATGCAGGGTGATTATACAGAGAGAGCGCGCTAGCTCTTCCGAAGCACCTCTGTGATCTCACAAAAAAACAAGTTCTTTTCTCTGAGGTGCGTGTGTAAGCAGCTAAGTTGTACATGACCTTATTGATGTTTTTCCAAGTCCATCTGAACAATTGTTTACAATACTCCAGATGCTGACAACAGAAATTTTATTGACTGCTTTTATTGGGTACACTTCTATCCAAGCTAACAACCCGTCATGTTCTCTGATGTTGATTTGGGTAGGCGACAAGCTCAATCAGCTACCCTGTTGGTGTCAGAAACCGTTGCATGAATCGGGAAAACATTGCGAAAATGTAATTCAGCTCCATTCAACTGAAGGGGAAAAATGTAATTCAGCTCCATTCAACTGAAGTGTAAATAAAAGAAGGCTACCTGCTCCGGTGACAATGCAGACTGAGGTAGAACCTTGTATGGGTTTAGAATTGAGTTAGGGTCCATTAACTTCTTGATGGAAGCCATCAGCTGCACCTGATCACAATACAGCATTTTCTGTCAAGCATAAATTACCTTATTACCAGCCAACTAGTAGAAATGCTGGAACACAAGTGGAAGTTTTTCTTTTGATGAAGAAACAAATAAAGTATTGTTCTTTAAGAAGAAGAATAAAGCAGAGCTCCACTGAAACATATTGCCAATATTGTACACAAAGCACTCCTCCTTGAGTGTTGTAGGAAAGTGGGCATAACTGAAGATCTAACAAGAGAATGTTTCCAGATCATAAAGGCTAAACCTAATCTTTCTCATGAAAATGTGGCACAACACATGCATATGTCATGCACAAATAGTCAAGAATAGGACATTGCCACACCACATTAAAGTGCGCCATAGTCTAGAGGAAATTAAACAGGTGGCCTCATTCAAGAATTGAAATAATGGTTTAACTCTCGACATCCTATATAGCACTGAAGTAACAATTTGTGCGCGAACACAAGCGGCAGTAAGATGGTATTTAAATACTTACTGCTTCTGGTGACTTGCTGTAGTGAATCTTCTCAGCTTTCATTAGCCCCAATCCATGCTCCGCACTAATGCTTCCTCTGTTGCCAGCAGTCCACTCATAGACAAATGGTTCAATTTGTGCCAGAATCTGCATTGAAGGTAACAAAATAAACAAGTAGCCCCATACCTATCTTGAGAAACTGAAGCCAAACCTAAGTAAATGATCTATTTCCATGTTATATCAGACATACATTGTCACTGTACTTGCTTGATAAGATGTTTAGATGGAGATTCCCGTCACCAAGGTGGCCATAACCCAATACCTCTGCTATATCACCTAGGAAAGAAAGGATCTATGTTAACAACTCATAGATTAGATTACTGATGGTTCAAATTGAAAATTTACCAACACGGCTGCGCATTTCTTCAACAATATCATATAGTTTCTCTACAGGTATGGACAAGTCATACTTGTAGACTGCACCAACTTTTACAGATGCCTCTGATATACCCTGCAACCACAACACATAATCATTTAATTGATTTTTTTTGCCGCAAATTATGTCAATGGGTAAAGGCGGTTGACTTTTTTTGCCGCAAAAATAGGTTTCATACTTGAAAGTTTCACTTCCAAAGGTTCGAATCCAAATAGTTTGATAGGCCAAACTTAACATGCCAAGTATTTTTGAGCACTTTATAGGTTATCGTTTTCATTTATACTGATATCGGAGATTCGGTGTTAATCATCAGACATCAGCTTACAAATCGATAACTTAATTTATTAAACAGCATAGATGATGAGGAACAATAGAGATGAGTAAAAGGAAAAAAAGAATCAGAAGACAAATATGTTTGACTACTTCTAGATACTTTTACACCAGTCTAGTATCTATTTTGTCTTCTTAACCTTGGCTACTGCCTTCTAGAGTCTTCTAGTCATGAGTAGAATGTTGAATCTTAAGTAATGTTTTCTACAGTGTTCTAGCTACAAGTAGAAGTTGCTCCTCCACAACCTTGTGCTGCTTTAATAGAACACTAGTGTGATGAGTGTCGATTGTTACCAACTTAAAGGCTACCCATATTAGTCATCGGCAAAATCTGAAGATTCATGTATGGTGGGAACCTCGCGGATTCTCCAAAAATTAGATGCTTGGCTAATATCCTGTGCTATAACTCCATCAGCTATAAGGCCATCTTCCATTGAACGCAACAAAAAAGCTTCAAGTTTTGCTCTACAAAAGAAAAGCAACATAAGACAAGTAGGCAGCATATGTAATTTCTAATTTGACAATTTTCATGACAATAAGTCCAAGATAAATAAATGCAAGCCATGCAGGATTTCACCTTCACAAAGTGGTTATCAATTAAGAGTTTGAACAAATTGATCTTCCGCATAGCTCTGTGTGTGTTTTAAATGTTTGGAGACTGGTTATGCTACCAAAACTTACTTGTCATATGATTCATCACTTCCTGTGGTCTCAATTAGAACATAAAATTTGTACGGCGAGAGAGGTAAAGGATTATGAACTCCTTCCAAATGCGTCATAGCCTTCAAAACCAACAAGCTACCAAATTAAATGTGGAAGCAGACAGGATAATTGGGGAACATTTCTTCATGTACAGCACAGTCAAAACAATATTTTGTTTTCTATCGCTAAGTAAATAGCAAACAAATCAACACATCCTACTGTTCAAGAAGTACATGCATGCAGTTTCTTCTCTATGATGTGCAATTTTCTTTGAAAGTTTGCTAAGTACCAGATCAATGCACTGACGATCCATAAACTCAAATGCAGAAATAATCTCACCCAAGCTCCTCCTAGCTGCCAGTAGCAATTTCTGGGGACATGAAAAACAGTAATCATTATAGTAAAGATCATACTGTACATTTGATAACAAGGGCTAACAATGCCTAGATATACAAAATGAGTGTTTGCAAGAGACCTGGCAGCTCATGTAGTCATTGCAGGAAAGAAATGCAACGTTAGTTGAAGGTAGCTTTGCAGGTGTAAGTATTGACACTTTAGTGACTATTCCTAGTGAGCCTTCACTTCCTGAACCATCAATCATGTGTTTACTAACAGCTTTGCTATAAGTCATATTTCATGAACATGCTCAGAAAGAAGGGAGATAGCTTGTATTCAATACTCACCAACAAATAAGTGCTTCAAATCATATCCGGTGTTGTCTTTCCTTAAAGTAGTAAGCATGTCAAGGACAGTTCCATTGGCTAGTACAACTTCAAGACCTGAATAAGAGGAAATAAAATACAGAAGAGCTAACCATCTTTGTACTTTTAAGAAATCATCCAGTTATTTCCAGGCTTAAACATTGCATAGAGTTGAAATTTTCTAGGAGATTCTCTTCATGGAGCATCGTAATTTCAGCAACTTATATTACAACAGAATTACTCAAACAGCAAAGATATTCCTGCTCCTTACAAGAGAAACTTAACAAAACAAATACTGTAAAACAGATACTGTAGTCCACATAAGCCCTTTCTTCGTTCAGGTAAACAAGATATAAAAGATGAGACTTCACAAAATAGCTGATTTGTGCTCATAGTAAACATAAGGATTTACTTGTACATACCAAGTACATTTCCATGAAGTGAACCATAGCGAATGAAACGTAGGCCGCCAGCATTAGTTGAAATGTTCCCTCCTATCTGGCAACTACCTTTTGCCCCCAAGTCAAGAGGCATAATAAACCTGAATATAAAGAATACATATATCCTTAGGTATTTTTCTATTTAAAACAATAGGCACTTATCGATCGTATAAAAAAGGTAAACTGTGATGATTATATGTGCGATCACTGTACTGGCACACAATGAATCCATGGGTGATTATATAAGTCAGGATCCCGTAAAAAAGGATATAACATAAGCAACACACTTATGAATATTTATGGGTCAATGATAACCTGACAACTCAAAGAAAACATAGTATTATTTATGAATCAAATGCATGCAATGCAAGACATGTGCACCACAAATTAGAGCAGAATCGTAGAGGGAATACCGAAGACGACTTTACCCTTCATTTTCCACAAAGGTACTTAAGTTCTCCAACACACAACCAGCTTCACAAGTAAGAATACCATTTACCTGACAGCATCATATTTATCATGCTTAGAACCTGACAGCTCTTTCATGAAATTATACATAGATTTTCATGAACTATGGATATAGACAACTTAAGTTTGAAGAAAGGATAGATAATAGAATTCAGGACATCAAATCCAAACAAAGAGACTGTACCTTGTCAAACGCGATTATTTTGTCCATACCACCAAGGTTGACAATCACCTGCAGACAAAGGGAGTAAAACTTGTGAGCCTAAATGTATGGAAAGCAGTAAGATGGAAATCTCAGAAGCAGTATACATAAAGAACATGGAAGTCTAAAACAGATGAGCAGAAAAAATGTCACATCAACAAGTAGAAGTAATTGAACAGGTACGGTGAGCTACAGCAAAATGTAGTGATGATGCTGAACATGAATATGGAAACTCGAATCACCCATCAATGCCATCTTAATATTTCCCCTGATTTCCTAATCAATCTGATCGATCAATGTAAATAAATAGTTCATTCTGGTGAAGAGGTATACCCTGCAATTCAGGCATGCAGCAACAGAAAGAAAGTAGAGAATACCAAGAAGGATAAATTCATCTAAAGTAGTCTACCACTGATACTAAGATAAGAAATAAACAGATATTTTTGTTGTAGGAAAATACAGATATAATTGATATTATCATTAGAAGAAACTTCATAATTACCTCATCATGAACTGGTACACTGCCACCAACGAGGCCTGTATTTCCACCCTGAGGAACTACCGCCAATCGTCTCGAGTCGCAGTAAGCAAGAACCTTAGAAACCTGGAAAACAGAATGGTTGAATAACGAAATTTCACACCACTTTTTTTTTGAGTCGGATCAGGAATAGTAGAGAACTAGATATAACCAAGCAATATGAAAATAGAAATGTAGTCCTAAATGATACTCCTAGTTTTTCTGCATGAGGAATTAGCATTCCTTGCGAATGTAATGTTGTTTAGGAAATATAAGCGTAGGTCACTAGTGTGATGTATGTTTTTTTTGTTTGTGATTTATCCAGAGGCTACAGCATTTTGCTTATGACGAGCTACATTCTGCTGAAGCTGATTTTTTTATTGCTACTAAATAGGGCTTTCATGAGACATCCAATGCATACGATGCTAACAACTTTCTGAACAATGTGTGCGGTTACTAGTTACTTCACATAGGAATACATCAACAAGTACATGCATGATAACTGGAATAGCTTGATAGCCTGGATGCAAGTGTGAATGGACCATGATAAGCCAAAAACATAAATCGTAATTTACGACTGTACAAACATTGTTCTGCAACCAAGGAAACAGATTTGCTAACTACATAATCACACCTTAATTGACATCTAAAATACAAAAAAAATAAGGGTCATTAGAAATATTACAGAAAGGTAAACCACTTCAATACTAGTTGTTATTGCAATTGCCAGTAAATGGAATTCCAACTGCCTGGTGTTAAATTAAAATTCCACTTGACTAGCTGACAGAAATACCTCATTAGTACTTTTTGGTAAAAGCAGTAGCTGACTTGCACCCTTGTATTTACCCATCCAATCGACATTTGCAACAGCCACCCTGTCTTTATCTTGAACGACTCCATTGTCACCCAATATGCTCTTGAAGTAAGAAACGTCATCAGAATTTAGCACTGAAAAGTCAGGATTTCTCTGGATGGGTTCTGCTGCAGAACCAAAAGTACGCCGTTGAACTTCAAACGGATCATTCACACTATGTTGTGCTTCTTTTGTTGCTATCCGAGCTGGAGGCCCGCGAGAGTGATGTTGTGGACACAGGGTCCAGTAGGATCTTCTGTGAGAAGTCAGGGTATGGTTTGTCGATCCATATTGAGTGAGGGACATACCTGGGTATCATCATGCATCATAAGAGTTTACTCATTCCAATAAAAACTACTCCCTTTGTTGCAAATGCAGGAGTATTTTGGTTGTTCAAATTCATGCTTTGCTCAATAACTAAACCAATAATACAAGGGTTATGCCAGACAAACTTGGTACCATTGGGTTTGTATTCAAAGTAATCCACGGCCCCTACATTTTGTGATTGTGACTTGTAACTATAAAAATGCCCCCCTACATTTATAGTTACCATTTTAGATGTCAAATAAGGTGTGATTGTGACTTGTAACTATAAAAATGTCCCCTACATTTATAGTTACCATTTTAGATGTCAAATAAGGTGTGATTGTGACTTGTAACTATAAAAATGTCCCCTACATTTTGGCACTGAGTGGGCATATTCTGTAGATCTGTAGAAATCGGCGGAGCCATATCAATCTTGGTTCTATAACAAGAAATAACCGTCTGACAACTGAAACTCTAAGAGCAGGGGGTGCAGGGTGTAAATAGTAATCAAATTAAATACTAAACACTATATGTGCCGAGTTCGTGTATCACTAATTCTGGTGGTGCTGGGATGAGAATGGATAGTGGATTGATTAGATTAGTAGGGCATCCCGCAAAAAACAAATCCGAAACTAACTTCCACAGAACTGAAAGATCACTTGAACTCACAGAACAATCGATCCAAATCTAGGCAGGATAGAGCTCCTTACCAACGCCAGAAGAGAACGTCCGGCTCCCGAGGCCGGTCCAGTCGAGAGGAGGAGGGCGATGGCGACCAGGAGAGGAGAACTCGGTGGAAGGGGGCGTGCAGGCGTGTTCGGCGGCGCGGCCTTGCGGATGGACGGGCGGGGGAGCCCACGGGGCGAGCAGGGCGCGGAGGGCCCCCTGCCGGAGAGGTTCCCGGAGGACGGAGGAACGTGTTCTGGAGTGGGAGAGGAGCGCCATGGGGGATGGGAATTCTGACACGGCCGTCAACAAGCTTGGCTTGCAGCTACAAGAAGCGACCTCGCGTTTAACTGACAGTGGGATATTTACTCGTAGTACTAGTACTAGTTCGGGAATGACTTTATCCGTTTGGAATGTTTCTTTATGCTCCTTGAACATAATGCATGTAGATTTTACAAGCATTAAACTTTTGTTAACTTTGAACAAACTTTTAGAAAATTTGTCCAAGGCACCAAATACATTGAAGCATCTTCAATAGCAGCCCTATAACATGGCACCAAAAATGACCTGAATTAGTCGCCAACAACGATTTTTTTGATACGAAAAAGTATCCGACAGCTGCCCAGCGGCATATGCACTTTTCATCTCGAGAAAACATACGTATTGCACACAGATAATATCAACTGCAACTTATATGTCCGAAAGAAACACAACAATAATTTTATCAATCCTCATAAATAAATCATTACATAGTTCATCAAATCCGCAACATAGGATGAAAATCAGTCGGAACATCATAGGTCATCATCTGCAATGCGGCTGTGACCTTCCGCTCAGTGCTATGACCAAGAATTCCGGTTCAATTCCTCCTTTGCTAGAAGGACCGGTGATGTTGCTCACAGAATTGCAAATGTGAAAAAACAAGTTTGTAGACATCCTAAACCGCATCGAAAGTACCTCTTTGGATAAGAGGACTTGGCCCAAAGTAATTTGTGCATCAATTGCTCGTGCGCCTCTTTCCGTTCTCTCCACAAATACTCGCGGCCGTAAACGGAACCGCCATGCTTCGACCTCTTGCTCTTGTGCATTGCGAGGATCAACACAAGATCGTCCTCCTCCTCCATGTCAAACTCCTCATTCGACGGGGAATCATCACAAAAATTATAGTCACATGAACTCATCTACAATAGAAATTATCTAACAAACTCAGTTTTCGGTGCATATGCAAAGAAAAGCACAACACATTTTTTACCATGTGGGAATTCCGTTGAACACCTTGTGTGTGGCTAGGAGCAAACCGGCCAACGGCTCGTCAACCGCTAGATAGCAGCCGGACAGAGATGAAGAACGATGAAATGGCCTTCATGAGTCGTGGGAGAGTCAATGTGGCTGCAGGGGAGGCGACGCCATGTCATGGATAGCCGGCCAAAACTTGGTGGGAAAGACTCAATCGCGGCGGCCGAGCGGCCATCAGCGGTGCACAAGCGGCTGCTAGTCGACCTCCATACACCGCGGTTGTGTGCCGACAGCCATACGGGTAGTGGCGGCCCAGGGGTCGGCCGAAATCGACGCGGCAGAGGGGGCTCTAGCGGCAATCTGTGGCGACGATGCGGGGCTGGGGTCGGTGGAGTCTTTGTGGTGGCGATGGCGATGGCCTATGTGGTTGTGTTGTCGTGGCGGCGGTGGGAAGGTCCGGCCGGAGCTAGGAATGAAACTGATGGTAGGTTGGTCGTGCACACCTCGGTTTCGTTTTGCGGCAAGCACCCAAGTGTTGTATATTTGCAGCACTTGATGCCTTCTTTTTAGCCTGTCCAGAAAAAACATAATTTTTATTGTAGAGCATCTGTTGGAGAGGCTTTTTCCCTCTAAATGTCCAAAAAACGGGTTGGAGCCCTGTTAGTGCTGCTATTAGAGATGCTCTATAAGAACGTGGCTAGCAATTCATGTTTGCTAGCTATAAAAAAGTATTCTTCGTCTAAACAAAAGGACCCTACTCCCGCTCTTAGAGCTTTCATTTGTGGGTCATACTTATTCAATAACTGTATACCTATAATGAGCTATGCTTTTTCAACCATATGTCACATATGCTCCCTCCTTTACGAGTTCAATAAAATGGTCCTTTAGAGTTTACATTTGTGGGTCATACTTGTTCAATAAGAGCATATGTAACCGGATCCCTCAAATTGTCCTCAAACGTTCTGGTGGACAGTCCGGTCAGTGCCGCGAGACAGGTGATACGTCCAAAACGTATCTATAATTTCTGCTTGCTCCATGCCACTTTTGGGTGATATTGCTATGATATTCATACACTTCCATACATTTTTGATCATATTTGGACTAACCTACTAATCCAGTGCACCCCGGTGCCAGTTTCTGTTTTCGGTTGTTTTTGTATTTCAGGTTTTCACGTTACGAAAACTGCCAGGAAAAATCCAAAAAAATTATATAAAAAATCAGCGTTCCGGAAACTTCCTTGCGCCCAAAGTACAGCCGGGGGGGCCACCAGGGCTCCAGGCGCCCTGGCGGCGCCCCCCCC